>CM023097.1:730605-1433105 GCA_013103745.1 Gardenia jasminoides
TTGCATTGCTCTTTCTGAACTGAGTGCGTAAATGTCGATAAACATGGGAAATGTTAAAAAAGACTACACAAAAGAACCCATACAAAAAAAATCTTCAAATTTGAGTATACGTACAAGTATGAGAAATTTTATGCATCATCTAAATGACCCCAGCTCACAAACTAGTCAGCCAGTAAAATTTAGCATCTTCCGCCTGATCGAAGCTATTCACCTTTTATATAAACCCCCTCAAGCAACTGCTCTTTTCACAAAGACTAGATCCCTGTGTTTAAAGTGATATTCCCTGAAGCTGAGTTATAGTAACTGAAGCTAATCATGTTTTTATGTCGCAGCCATCCCTCGATTGCTTCCTCAGGAGGTATTCAAGAAAGCATCCAAGTTTCCACCTCATCTCCCCTTCATTGATACTGTCGAAATTGAAGTCTCGTGAGCATTCCTACCTCCGCCATATAACCGCCTCACAATCAGGTAAGAGCGAATGGAAGTCTCTGAGTAAGAGGTCAAAGGTCCCGAGGCTCACAGCATTTTGTGGCAGTTCTTTCCGCCTAAGTCGAATCGAATGACTCTAACCGGCTCCTGCACTACATGCGTGATAGTTCGTTAACATTCTCTAACCTGTCCATTAGCTCGGGGATGCCCCACCGAGGAGAAGTGATCGGATCTGAGTCAGACACCACCTTGCGTTGATTTTCCTGAACTGCCTCTCTCCGCTGAGATAAGGCGCGAAGTTCTAAACGGTAAACTGGCGTTTTTTTAGAAGAATTTCTGAATAGTTTCCACTATAGTATTTAGAAGGGCCGTGGCCCTCGATCCATTTGGTAAAGTAACTAATAGCCACTCACGAAATTCCAGCTCCCGCGCCACCTCGTGAAGGCTCTAGCAGGTGTCAATTCCCATTACGGAAGTGGCCAAGGACTCGGATAGGTATTATTTTGTGAGTGTGAGTGTTGAATAAAGTGTGAGTTTGGCAGCGGCTACGTATTGCTATGTTTCTACTAATAGTACCATCATCTAGCATGCACTTTTTCGCCACGACTGCTGGTCTGCATGTGTGGTTCCTATTAAATGCCCTCGTGGTATCTCCCCGTAATTGGGCACTCTTCCTGCAGATAAGGGCACTTCAACCAAGGGAATAAGTAGATCTCCTATAAGTTCCTTATGTGAGCAATGCCGCTGCTGCTCTTAGGTAGCCTTCCTCGCCATCTTTTGGGGCAGGTTCTCGGTGGGGACGATACTTGACAATTGAGCTTCATCAGGGAGTCTGGTTTGGAGATAGTGCCAATTCTTGTCTCAGGTTTTATATCTTCTTTGTTTGACAATCCAGCCTCTTTTGTTAAGGTGAGCACAAGAAGAGATGCGCCTAGAGAGTGTCGTCGACCCCTTTTGTTACAGATGTGTATCCATTCGAGGGGTCGGGTCGTTGGTCGCTCAACCACCTTGGCCATGATACTTTCTTTATGGGCTCCTCCCTTACCTCATAGGTACTCAAAACTTGATTCACTTATTAGTTGAGAATTGTGAAAACCTTGAGCTTTTCCCCATACCGCCAGGAAGCTAACTTCATTCTGTATTTCTTATACTCTTCATTATTGAATGCTTTGAAATCAAATCTTAGGACATAAGTCGCTCTTCCGTGAGGGCTAGGGAGGAAATGCAGCAACCGACTCCACTGCGCCTGCTGCATCATCGCTCGTTGACACGAGGACCAGTCGAAGCCGGCTGCTGGACGGGTCATTAGTTAGGGTTCCGAACCTCGGGGTGGGGGGTCAGATACCTCGTCGGCTGCAATCGTATTAGGACTGGACTTTGATTGTCGTTCGAGTGACCGGAAGATGATGTAGCGCTATTCAAGGCCCGGCCCATGGCCATCCGGATGTTTTGGCTTATCTGGTGGCTGGTCAATTATCACCTCTATGGGGTAACTCACTATCAAACTTCACGCTGCATGCACCCAAACGAAAGCACAAACTTCATTTTGGAATACTGGTTCCGGTTCACCTGAGTCGTCGGCTCATAATACACTCTTTGGGTCCTTTACTGCTTGCCCTTTCACCAGCACGGCGGCTGATGGCCTTACTTCTTGTAGATAGAAGGTGAGGTATTCCTCTTATTAGGACGAGGTGAGAGAAGAGCACCGACGATGTACTCTTCATTGTCAGCGTGATCATGGCACTTAGTCCATTCAAGCGAGGAACCCTTCTTGAGTTTTGAAGAAAGCAGCTTCTCCTTACAATGGCATGGACAGAACTGCTTGATCCACCGGTGAGTCACTGGACATCCTTCACAGGGGAGACGCCATATCTAATGGCCTTGAACTTGTCAGATTAGTTAGCTCCTTCGGAAGACCATGTACCCTAAGAACTTTTCCGACCTGACCCCAAAGGTGCACTTCTCATTCAGTCATTCTTGAACTCTAGTAAGATCTCCCCAAGGTCAAGCGTGGAGCTGTTCCAGTGCGACCTAGCCTCTTACCAATTACATATCATCCGTACGTGAACCTCCGTGTTTCTTCCTATTGGTGCCGGTGAGTTTGTTGACTAACCTGGTAGGTGGCAGACCGAACGTTCTCGACCGAATGGGTATATAGTGAATGTAATAATGCACACTACGTGATGAATGAATTCTTCTCACCTCCTCATCCGTAGACGATGGTTTCTTTGCATCAAAAGCAGAAAATTACAAACCCTGTCACCGTTGGAAATCCACAGACCCTGCCAGGGTAGCCTAGCCTTGTTGATTGGTAAAATTCCGCCACATCCTCCGTTTTGTCATCCTTCTAGACCAAAATAGATTAGCCAGGTTGCGTGGTAGAGACCTTTGATTATCGGCGCCATGAGGTTTGCCACTTGTTCTCGATCACTTCATTGGTCATGGAAGTGTCTTTTTCTTTAATTGCTTAATCGGTCGAGCCTCATGGATCAGCGTGAGTGGTGGATCTGCCACTTAGCTTCTAAGCAGGTATCCTGCATGTCATCTATTGTCCATGCGAATATCTCCATGGGAACTCACTCCGCAACAATCGCTGCACCAAATCTTGCTTAATTGAATCATCTAGAGAAGAGCTGATTTCAATATGCCTCCATGCTCTCTCCCACCAGCGGTATTTTCTCCAACCGTTCGTCGTTCAAACTTCTTTCCCTCCAGGTTCCAAGAATCCAAACTAGTGGCCTGTGCTGCCAGTTTTCCCTCTCCCTAATAGCTATGTAACAGTCTGAGTAGACCACGTCTCGGCACCTGACGCTGCAAGCGCGGGGTGTGGGAATTTCATACTGGAGTGCGTGTAGCTGGGCACATGAGGAGGGGTATTCAAGGTCGGTAGCCCAAAATCATGTTGTAGGAAGAATTTTCCCTCACCACATGATAATGAATTGGGATTAGGTTTTGGCGTGCACCCCTGGACCAGAGTTATCATTCTCTTAGGTAGGAGGGGTCCTGAACCCGATGAGGGTGTCGACCGACGAGGAGTGAGGTCTCCAAGCTGATTTTGAAGGCCACATAGCATAATGGCGCTGCTCGATGCACACCTCTTGTAACTGCGTAATGACCAATCACTATAGTCTCATAATTTGGGAGGCCAACATCCTTAAATCCATAGACAATCTCTCCTGGTTTGAGTTTCTTTTCTCCGGGAGGGGCCCTCTCATCTGGCTTGGCTCTTTCCAGCGAAATAACGATTATCTCCTTCAATGGGACCCAGCGATGGTGTTGATCACCCCTGCCAAGTTGTACTCCTCTGGTCTAGTTGGTGGGCCTCGTGAGTTCGGGTGCTCGTCTAACCGGTCCTCTCCGACAGAGGCCTTTCGTTCACCACCTCATGGGAATCTGCTTCTTTCACTCGGCCGCGACCACCCTCACGATTTGCCTCAGGTGACCTCTTCTGATGAGTTCTTCGATTTCCTTCTTGAGGTCCCAACCCAGATCTTGCCCCACATCTCATGGAAGGCACAATACAAGCTTTGATCCCTGGCTGAGCTTGTTTCGCTTAATTCTTGGGAGGCGGGCCAACCCTCCCTCCTCCATCCACTACATTCGTGATTAGGGGAGCGCGGTGAGGGACTAGATTTTACTCAAACCCCGAGTTCCCTCCCGCAGAGCCGAAAATGCTCTGCCTTGTGTTGCTCACCGGGTCCCTCCAACCCTCCTATTTTACGCCTCATGTCTTCTGGTCTTTCTCAGGGACTTGAGGCTGCCTCATCCATTTTAGTTCGGTCCCGAAGTTCGATCTAACATTTCCTTATTGTCCAGAAGTTTATCCACAACTCCTCAGATAGTTTTGCAACCACAAGTCGTTGATGAAGCCAACCATCAACACCGATAGTCGCGATCCTTTACACAGACTTTTCGTTGTTGAAACGCAGATATGTACTTTAGGGTTTCTTCGACGGCGTTTGATGGCTATGAGATGCGCTGTATTTTGGAGAAAGCTCTCAATGAGACGAATCGAGTGAACTGCCGAGCAATTGCTCGAATGAGCTAATCGAGTTCGGCGGCAGCCCCCGAAACCACAACCGAAGCTCTTCCTCAAAAACAAGGGAAAGGTTTTGCACCTTATCTCAAGTCGGAGACGGATCGCAGCCTCATTTGAGTCAGGAAGACGAATAGATAATCCTCAGGATCAGTGGTAACATCATAAGATTCCATCGTCGGGATCTTGAACTTGGCTGGCAAGGGGTAATTCTCCACATCAGGTGTGAATGGAGTAAGTGTATACCTGCGTATGTCCCTGCCAAGAATGTGATTCAACTCTTCCAAGGCGCGACCTGGTTCTTCCATTTGGGTAAACAATTGAGTTGAAAGGAAAAATAGAACTCTTCAAGAAGCCACAAGAACCATGCTAAGTGAATGTGACATGCCAAAATATTTTTGGGTTGAGACGGTAATACTGACTTGTTATGTGATGAATAGAATTCTTCTAAAATCTATTTTAAATAAAACTCTATATGAATTACTTTTTGGGAAAAAGCCCATTGTTGGTTATTTTAGAGTTTTTGGTTGTAAATGTTTCATCTTAAATATTAAAGAACATCTTGGCAAGTTTGATAAGAAAACGGATGAAGATATTTTCTTGGGATATTGTGAAAATCAACGTGGTTATAGAGATAATAGAAGGACTCTTGTCATAGAAGAAACTATTCATGTTACGTTTGATGAAACTAATGATGTTGTGTCCAAAGATGTTTGTGAAGATGATGATTTAGGTGTGCAAGAAGATCTTAAACAACTAACCATTCATAAAAGCAAAACAAGGAGGCGAAGAATGATACAAGGAAGATACACCTCTAGAAGAAGATAAACAAGAAAAGAAAGATAAAGATGAGGAAAATCAAAAGGATTTTTCAAGAGATTGGAAGTTTACTCAACATCATCCAAAGGAACTCATAATAGGTGATCCATCCGAGAGGGTAAAAATTCACTCTTCTAGAAATCCTTTAGTAGATAACTTTGCATTAATTTCACATATTGAGTCTAAAAAAGTCAATGAGGCATTAAAAGATGATAGTTGGATTGTGGTAATGCAAGAAGAACTAAACCAATTTGAAAGAAATAGAGTATAGACTTTAGTAGAAGACCATTAGATGACCCATATTGGAATAAAATGGGTATTTAGAAACAAATTAAATGATAAAGGAGAAATAATTAGAAACAAATCTAGACTAGTAGCAAAAGGTTATGCACAAGAAGAATGGATAGATTTTGATGAAACCTTTGCTCCCATAACTAGATTAGAATCAATTAGAATGTTTCTTGCATTTGCATGTTTTAAAGTTTTCAAACTATTTCAAATAGATGTTAAAAGTGCATTTGGTTTTATTGACTAAGAAGTTTATGTTGATCAACCCCCCGAATTTGAGAATGAAAATTTTTCAAATTATGTGTTCAAACTTTCAAAAAACTTTATATGGTTTGAAACAAGGTCCAAGAGTTTGATATGAGCTTTAAGTGGTTTCTTGGTGAAAAATAGTTTTAAAGAGAGAGATGTAGACACCACTCTATTTACCAAGAATAATTTGAATGATTTATTAATTGTGCAAATTTATGTGAATGATATCATTTTGGTGCCACTAATGAATATTTGTACACGCAATTCTCAAATGTTATCGAAGGAGTTGAAATGGTATGATGGGAGAAATGAACTTCTTTCTTGGACTTCAAGTACATCAAAGCCATGAAGGAACTTTTATCAATCAAACCAAGTATACAAAGAAACTTCTTAAAAGATTTGGAATGGAGAATTCAAGATAAGTTGGTACTCCTATGTGCACCTCCACCAAATTTGACAAAGATGAAGAAGGTACTAAAGTTGATGAAAGGTACTATAGAGGTATGATTGGTAGCTTGCTTTATTTAACCGCAAGTAGACCCGATATTATGTTTGCTGTTTGCCTGTGTGCTCAGTTTCAATCATATCCAAAGGAGTCTCACTTGCTAGCTGTAAAATGAATTTTACATGCCTAAAGGAACTATGAATTATGGTTTATGGCATCCAAAATGTTCCAACTTCACTTTAATTGGCTTTTCGGATGTCGATTTTGCTGGTTGTAGAGTGGATAGAAAAAGTACGAGTGGTACATGTCATTTTCTAGGTGAATGTTTAGTCTCTTGGTTTAGGAAAAAGAAAATTGCAATCTCTTTACCTCCGGCGGAAGTTGAATATATAGCCGTTGGTGCTTGCTGTGCTCAATTACTTTGGATGAAACACACTTTATATGATTTTCACTTGAAATATGATTGTGTGCCTATGTTTTGTGATAACACTAGTGCCATCAATTTAACAAAAAACCCAATTCAACATTCTAGGACAAAACACATAAACATCAAGCATCATTTCATTCGCGATCTTGTTCAAGAAGGAGAAATTTGTGTTAATTATGTATACTTAAAAGATCAAATTGCTAATATTTTAACAAAAGCATTACCTTTGAAGTAATTCGTGTGTTTGAGAAATAAACTGGGCATTTCAAAAAAATTTCTCTAAGAAAAATAGGGGATTGGACGTCCTACAGAACTTCGGAAGTCTGACAACATTTGTGTCTGTGTGTCAACTATTATCGGACGTCCAACAGATGTATCGGACGTCTGACAACTCAAGAAAACTATTTTAAGAAAAAAAGGGGATCGGACGCATGTTTCAGACTCATCCCTAACGTTCGGATGTCTGAAACCCATTAAAGCTCTTTTTAAAGACATTTTGGACGCTCATTTACTCATTTCACTCTCTCTTGGACAGAGGGTTTCCTCCATTTTCTATCTCTAAAAATCAAATTTTGATCTCTTAAAGCAATGATTTTGTAAAATTGCTTACAGATTTGATTTTCAAACATCCTTGGCAGCAAATCCTCTTCAATATTCCCCTTAAATATCAAACTTCTAAAAATCCCCAAATTCTTCTTAAAACCCTAATTCCGAAATTCCTCTCCTCTGGACTGATTCACGGCACATCTAGTGTTTAGGAGGCATTATCGGCATTACGTCATCATCTCTACATCATCTCTTACACTCAATACATCATCAATGGTGCGTGTTAGAGGAAGTTCCTCCATTGCCAAGAGGCAAAGCGGGAGAGATGCAGGCGGTAGAACAAGAAGATCCAGTGGCGTAGTCATACTACAGCCAAGGAAGCACACCAATGAAACACTTGCCTACATTCATTGATGTTGAAGCGGAGAATGGTTCTCCATTGTTTGTAGGGAAGGCTTCATAACCTAACTTGGTCTATTTCCATTTTTATTTCCACCCTTACAAACTTGATGGATCATTGACAAATTCTCTTTTCAAAATGGAATCACCTTCTTACATTTCTCCATATTTATTTATCCCCATGATGCACTAATTTTATGCTAATATTAGGCAAGGTAGAATTCCTTCGAGGTGGTGTCTAGAGTTAATGGAATAGATATTACTCTTGATGCTAATATTGTGAATGAAATTTTAACACCACAATTGAAGGCGATTGCTCTAGAAAAATAGCAAACTTCTTTTCATATAAAGAGCAACCAACTTCTTATAATCACTTCAGTGGAACAAGACTTTTATCCTATTTTCAAACAAATTTTCAAGTTCCGTGGTCGATTTAAATGAATTGACTCCTTTGCAACAATTCTGTGGGTTATGATTGGCAATATTTTAATTCCCACTTCTGGCCATCGTACCACTGCTAACAAAATGGAACTTTATTTATTCTATTGTTTTATGGAAGATAAAGAGTTGATTTCGAATTTGTAATGTGTCGTTTTATGAATAAAGTGAAGTCTAATAGTCGTAGAAAAATTCCCTATAGCAAATTCTTGACTTCCATTTTTAATCATTTCAACATTCCCTTGATTGGTACACTAACTACTGAAAATCAAACTGTTTTTCACCAAAACTTACTGAAAAGAAAAACATCGGTTTCTTTGGTGATGAATGGGTATACAAAGAGGTCACTTTGGAAACCATCAAACAAGTTCATGATCTACAATCTACTCCTCTTACTCCAGTACTCCTCGTTTTAAGCGTCCAGGCTTGATTTTTCTATTCCAATGTCATCTCAACCTTCATCTTCCTTGGATCCAGTCCTTAGCTTTCTCCATAAATTCAAACAAAGACATATTCTTCTAGAAGAAGGTCTTCTGATGGTAATGACTTTTGAGCAAAAAGAAGCCTTTCTCAAGTTAAAGGAGACACTCTTGCCTTCTCAAGCTCAAGAGGAAATTGCATAAGAAAATGAAGGCCAAGCACAAGAGGAAACTGCACAAGAAAATGAAGGCCAAGCACATGCGGAAACTGCACAAGAAACAAGTAAATGAAGGTCAAGCATAGGAGAGCAATCTCAAGAACAGGAATTACATCACCAAAACAAGATTCAAGATCCTGTTCCTTCCAAACTTCACACTCCTCCTCAACAAATGGAAACTGATTCGGAGAAAAGCTCATAGGATTACAAACTTGTTCGTAGGCGTCGTGGATCCTCTCATCCTCAATTTTAGTTTCATCTAGGCATATATTAGGACAATGCAATTAGACATTTCCTAGGCCAACATCATTTTGTTCATGCCTTGCTTATTGGCTTCTATTAATAGTTTTGTTGAGCCAAAACTGCTCATTGGCCATGGTTGTTTTTGTTTGGCCTTGACTTAACTGAACCTTTATTGGATGCTTATCCTTATTAACTTTATTTTATGCTTTTTGGATGTTTATTGAATGACTCCATATGTTTATTGATACTTATTAACTTTTGGATGTTTATTGGATGCTTATTTTGAAAGTGGTGCTTATTTTGGATGCTTATTGCTTTGGATACTTATTGGATGTCCATTGACTTTTTGATTGATGACAAAAGGGGAGAAAGTTTGTGCTAAAAGTAAGGAAAGCTTGTGCTAAGAGTAAGGGGGAATCTGTAAGTAAGGGGGAGTTTGAATATTTTTTTTTTTTGTTAAAATTAATCTGTCAAGCAAAAGGAAAGAATTGTTATTGAGCAAAGTGCGTAAAAAGGCTGAAAAGTTTGGACAGCATTCTTATTGAGGTTGGATAGCATTCTCCATGAGTTTTTTGCTTTTATTTCCATCAAAATCTTCAATTAGTTTGTCATCATCAAAAGGGGAAGATTGTTGGTTTTTTTATGATTAACAAACCAAAATGATGATTTTTACTAATGTCCTTTCAAGTTTTATTTGATTAAGAACAGATTTTCAACCTAAATTATCAACATATGTGTCGGACGATACTTTGACGGCGGGTCTGACGTCAAACGGGTGAAATGCAAACCGAATGTCCACTTTTGTTGGACGGTCGAGACGTCCGATAGTTTACAACAACATTTCGGACGATGCTTTCAGACAGTGAACCAGAGTTTCAGACGTCTGGTGTATTGAGAGGAAATTTAAGTTGGCCACTGGTTCTGTTGGACGGTAGGTTCGGACGTCCTACAATTGACGACACAGAAATACATAAAATTGTCGGACAGTGGTTTCGGACACAGAACAGGGCTTCGGACGTCCGACACGTCTAACGGCTAGTTTTTTCTGCATTTAATTCCAGACCATTGGCGAAATTGTGACAGTTATTTTTGCACCCTATAAATACTATAAACGCTGAAAGTGTTAAGAACTTTTGACAACCACTTCTTACAAGCTTTCAAGAGCAAATTAAGCAAGAATTTGCGTCTTTCTTAGTACTTGTAATGTAAGTGATCTTGCAATCATTCATTGCTTTTCAATTATGAGTGAAGGCTCAAGTGTGTAGCATAGTGAAGGTTAGCAAGGGTGTTGTAAATGTGACAGCCCACTTCTCCCCTGAGTACCCTAAGGTATCCTGTAGCCTAGCTTTTGCCAGACTCACTACAATGCTCAATCAAATTAAAGTTTGAAGTTCAATGAGTACAGTCCTCAAACAAATTATAATATCAATTTCATATATTTATATCAAATACTCCACTAATTTACATTCTACAAGTCAATCGAACTTCAAAATATACACTCACTACAGTTCCTTAATCATATTACAAATCTCAAATAAGTACAAAGCAAGATCTCCAAAATGATAATTACATTTCTATTTAGTCCAATTACACTAAAAGTCCAACAATCCATGATTACAAATAGTACCCGAAATAATCCAGGCAGTCACAATAAGAACGATCATAACACTTACTTTCCTTTGTCTCGAGCCCTGTGGAGGGGAAATAAAACATTTTTGGGGTGAGCTAGAAGCTCAGTGAGGTTCCATAAAAATGAGCAAATTCACATTTGGTCAAAATCATGACACTTGAATCAAATAGCACTTTTGCAAAATAGTTAAGTTGTTAAAGATCACTTACAAAAGTATGATTCATTAAGAAGTGATATAGCGAGAAAACTCGAGAATACACTTGAATACATTTATTAAAAGATGCAAGAGTTCAAACATTCGAACACTAACTAAACAAACAAATCACTTTAATCACAAATAAACTACTGAGACGGAATGAGAGGTACCTCCCACTCATTAGAGTGTGGTATATACTATCGCTCAATATGTATGGTCGACGAGACAACGCTCCAATCGACTTATTCAAAGATTAAGATTAGGCGTGATGAGAGGTACCTACCACTCATTAAGTGTGGTACATACTACCGCTTAACACATATAGTCGATGAGACAACGCTCCAATCGACTTATTCAAAGTCTCAACTCAAAGCGGGATGAGAGGTACCTACCACTGTTTAGAGCGTGGTACATACTTCCGCATATCACATATGGTGGGATGAGAGGCACCTACCACTCATTGAGTGTGGTACATTTCTTAATAAAGTCTTTCCACTTGGCAAAACTGCTAAATTTCATAAAGATATCACAAATTTTGGCCAAGAAGAAGGAGAGACCCTATGTGAGGTTTGGGAGTGTTTTCATGAGCTACTATGTAGATGTCCATATCATGGTTTACCGATTCACTTATCATTCAAATTTTTTACAATGGTCTCTTGTATCTACAAAACTCATGTGGATCGGTGGCGGAGGTGCTTTAATGGGTAAATCGATTGAAGAGGCACAAGAGCTAATGAGAGATGGTCTCAAACAATTACCAATCGGCAAATGAAAAGAGGTAACCAAAGGAAAATCGTAAGTATGTTGGAAATGAATACAGAGCGTGCTAAGTGCTCAAATGAACAATGTTGTTAAATTACTTAGCAAATAATCCAATATTGGTACAAGATCATCATCCAATGTAAGTGTTGCTTATTGTGATACCTGTGGAGAAGATCATGAAACTAATGAATTTGATTTTGCACAGATACAATATGTCAACAAATACAACCATCAATCCCAAAATAATCCCTACTCAAACATATATAATCTGGGTTGGCGAAATCACCTGAATTTTTGATAGAGGGAGCAAAATAATCAATCAAGACTGACTAATCCACCCAACTTTCAACCTAGGCAACCTTTGGATTCAAAACTAACTTGGGATTTAGTAATTGAAAAATTGGCAAATGCATCCAATGATAAAATTGAGAAGTTGGTGGGATCCACAACCCAATGGTTTGAAAGAATGAAGGAAAGGATGAGCCAAATTGATGGACAAATCAATAAATTCACTCATACGTTTAGGAATGTGCAAAGGCAAATTTGTCAAATAGTCAATGCAATAAATCCTAGGCAATTGGGAGAATTACCGAATATGATGGAAGTGAATTTTAGGGAGCATGTAAATGCTATTACCCTTAGAAGTGGTAAGCAATTGAATGAATCTCTAGCAAAAAAGGAAGAAGCAAAAGAAAATGAGGGAGAGAGAAGGTCTTGTAGAGAGAGAAAGAGAGGGAGAAGAGAATAGCTAGAAAAATAGACAAGAATCCTTTCTTCTCTCTAGAAAAGTAGACATAGTTTCATTCATTTTTCTTGGAGAAAATATTGAAAAACACTAGATATAATCCTTGTTTTGATGGCAATGAAGATGATGAACCTGGAGAATGTGTTTCTTCCTTTGAATGAGCATTTCTTCTTCTCTAATCTCTTTATTGTTTGAAAAGATGTGTGATTATATCTTGAATTTGAGTTTATGTGTTAAAGTTGGCATGTCTAGCTAGATCTCCTTGTTCTAGGGGTAGATGAAACTTGTCATTGCTTGATTATGGATGATTGATATTGTTTTGACCATGCTTGTATTTGTTAGTTCATCTATCTATGCTATAATACTTGTGAATGCTTGATCTCCATTTGCAAGTCATATTAGTTGTTATTAATCTATGGAAATAATTGATAACAATGGAACAAGGATAAAAAAAGTTTAAGTAGTAGGCACACAAAAGTAGTGGTACTCTTAGGTGGATATTATTTAATTTCTTGTACTTGATTAAGTTGATACTTGCAATATTATGATGAAAGTAGGTAGATCTAAATGTTAGCTAATTTGGTTCATTGGTGAAAACAAGTTCCAATTGGTTTAGAGAAATATATCCCTAGTAAGGCAAATGAACTAGTCAAAATTGATGTTAGTTTCCATGATTAAGTGTGATTAATGGATTCTCCCCTAGAACACTTGTGTGATTTAAGTATTCTCGTTAATTTTATTACATCTTTTACTTGTTTGTTTGTTAAGTTTAAGGAGTAATTATTGAATTGTTTTAGATAATAGAGTAAGCTAATATTTTTAGTACTTCAAAAGTGATACTCATGGGAACAATCCTAATTCTTTATACTACAATTAACAGCCTGTATATTTGTACTAGAATAAGCAATTAGGTATTAAAATTTAGAGCGCAGGTAAATTTTCGACCACAAATCTTTGGTTTCCTTACAGTTTTCTTTTACAAAATGGCTTCCACATTTTTTATTTTACTTTGTTAGAAATTCCTGTACTTTTAGAACACTATTAATTAGAAAATATTATTTATATCAGCATGAAAACCCATAAATATCCCTTCATCAATTTGGATTTGGAGTTTAAGACACGTTTTAATATTTAATTATTTAAGAGTATTACTGGAAAGTAAAACTAAACCACCACAGCATGAAAACCATGAAAACCCATAAATATCCCTTCATCAATTTGGATTTGAGTTTAAGATGTGTTTTAATATTTAATTATTTAAGGGTATTACTAGAAAGCAAAACTAAACCACCAAAACACTAAATCACATTGGTGCTTGTAATATGTATATATCTGATCTCTAGTTCCGTTTATTACATGTTAATAGTTTATATTACTTTTTTACACTTGTGATCATCCAACAAATAAAGGAGTTCCAACGTCGAATAACATGGGTAATTAATCAATCTTCCACAAGATCAATACTTGAGTATTTCCTAGACTCGTGTACAACTTAAGCACTTGCAGTAGCTGAAGTTTGAGTTTAATTAATACTTCTCATCATAACTCTAAGGAATAATGCATTTTTGAAATTGCCCTGCGATCATAATCTTTTGATTGCAGGAAGATGACACTTTCCTTGACACTTTAATTTCCTTCCCTGGGTATTCAGCCCCTTCAGGGAAAAAAAAATCACATTTATATCTTGATGCAAAGGGTGCTTATATACCGAGTAAATGTAAAAAAGGGAAGGATCCCAGTTGATCCCTCTGGAATTAATGAACATTAGGATTTCCACCCATGTGGAAAATTGGCATATGGTAAGACAAGCACAGTAATTCACAACAAGAGAACTGATTTAGGATATCACCGGCTATGGATTTATCATACCAAGCATCACAATCATATCAAAAGTACAGCAGAAGCAATCTGCGAAAAAGGAAAAGGAAGAACAAATTTAAGCTCAGTAAAAGTACAGGGAATTAATTTGATGGGCAGTTGAAGCTTATAAAGCGGCCACGTTGATCTTGATTCAAGGAGTTGACATTCTGAACTTGGGCTTCATAAGCTAAGAAATTGTCTCCATGAACTCCTTATCAGATTCAAGAGAAGCCATTGCATGCGGTGGAAGGCAAATCAAAAAATCCATGCTTCCCCCTCCTTCAGCTCCTGGACTCCCTTTGATTTTCCCATCAGATCTACCTGCATTCCCGGTTCGAGTTGCAACAGGTTTCCCAAGTCCAAAGTCAATTGCTTGTAGGTCGAATCGCGGAGACCCTGTCAGCACAATGAGACCGGGTTTAGTTACAGGACTATTCCGAGGTACGGATAGTGATTGCAGCCGCCTCTCGATCCATTCATATGATATTTTTTGGACCTCTGCCTGATGCAATTCCCACGCTGTCCATCCTAGGCCATTTTCTAGCAATTTGCCACAAAGAGTTGTTGCACTTACTGGATGCCCATAGTTACCGAAGCAATCCTGAGAGATTGGTGGAACTAACCTTGGTCTGGCATTAGCAAGCATAACAAAGCTTGTTATTTGATCTGAAGGGATGTTCCAAGCCCTTAATAAACATCTCCATAGATGAGCTGACAATGCCTGCAATGAAGAAATCTCAGTGGTATTGCCTTCAAAATTTGCTTTTGCCCTCAGCTTTCTCACTGACTCTGATGAGAAATGAAAAATTCTTTCCTTGACAGCTGGCAATGTAGCTGCTTCATCTCTGGTGATGATGACTTGACCATCATGGTCATGGATCACTGGAAGCCTAACAAACGGATTCTGTCGTCCCTGAGGAAACCACCGTTCATGTATTGGAGGTCTTGAGATCGCAATAGATTTCCCCTCCGCTTTGAATATTTCTGACCATGAGGTCAAGAAATGCCATAGAGATGCTCCATCACCGAGCATATGGTTCATGGAGCATCCCATGAAGATTCCATCTATCAACTCAGTGACTTGAATGGTCAGCAAAGACTCTGTGTGACCATCATAGTTGAGTAACCTGCAGTGATCAAACAATGATCTTAAGATTTGGGGGTTGTATGTTGGAGAAATTATAGCATCTACAGTCAAGTCCAGCGATGCGTGAACAAATCCAGCCCCGGGACCTTTACTACAGTCGACATAAAATGCCAAATCAGAAGGACTCTCTTCTTTCTTCTGTGTTGCGAGACGACCAGCTAATGGATAGTAATGAACAAGGTTGAGAGAGAGAGTTTCCTTAAGCCTCTCCACAAATTCTTGAAGTTGGTTCTCATCACCATCAGTGTCAAATCCTGAAGGCTTTGCAAAAACAAAGCCCCTCTGCATATATGGTGCAAAGACATGACACACATCGGGTGGTGATAAGTACAATGGTTGTTTTGACTCTTCTGAAGTGTACTTTGGTTTGATAAAACATTGAGACACACGACGGATTGCCGGAGACTCCATTGCTATTACACCTTTATCACTCCTGGACCTCAGATGGAGCAATTGCTGCAATCTCAACTTTGTACATCTACACACCGTAAGGTTGCGGCAACTTTTTATATAGTAATATGCTCTGTATCCTTAATCAGAACGATGCCATATATTAGAATTACATAATGCATCACTGCCGTGTCATTAGGTAACTTAATAATAAATAAAATAATGGGGTTGATCGGGACTGCCTAGTGTACCTTCCTTCTGCGACACTTCAGAGCCTTTTGCATCCCTTGTCTTGTGAATTAAATAATATGTCCAAAGGTACATGTAAGTTTTCTAGTTGAATTAGTAAGAGTGTCTAATAAAATGGTAAGTTTTGGTACTTAAAAGAATTTACCTTCCCAATACTGAATCTTACCATTTATATAATAAAACTTACTATATTTATTGTCGAACTTACTTTTTAGCTGTACGAAAATTTTTGAAATAAAATAGTAAATTCCAAAAGTTGCTTGTTTATTAGTAA
This sequence comes from Gardenia jasminoides, assembly GCA_013103745.1. Lineage (NCBI taxonomy): Eukaryota > Viridiplantae > Streptophyta > Magnoliopsida > Gentianales > Rubiaceae > Gardenia > Gardenia jasminoides. The sequence goes on from CM023097.1 coordinate 746,815, forward strand.
AGCTTACTACTATTTTGATTAAACATACTAATCTAGTTATTTGTAAGTTTGTCAAGTAAAATGGTAAGTTTGCATAATAAAGTAGTGAGTTTTAGTCATTTATTTGAGTTACCCTTTTATTCATAAGACTTACTATTTTCATAACAAAACTTACTGATTCCAGTCATGGTATGTTTCTCAAGTAAAATGGTAAGTTTATCAAAGAAAGTAGTAAGTTTGAATAATTTATCAAACTTACCATTTTATTGATAAAACTTACTATTTTTCGATAAAGACTTACAATTATTTGATTTTAACATACTGATTCTAACTGTTTTAAGTTTCTAGAATAAAATGGTAAATTTGTAAAGTAGTAAGTTTGAATAATTCACCAAATTTACCATATTATCAATGACAGTTACCGTTTTTTGATAATAACTTACTATAATTTGAATTAAACTTACCAATTCTAATTATAATACGTTTTCTTGAGTAAAATGGTAAGTTTGTCAAACAAAGTTGTAAGTTTGATCTATTCACTAAATTCACTATTTTATTAGTAAATATACCTTTTTTTTGGACAAACCATACTATTATTTAAATTAAACTTATTGATTCAAATTGCTATAAGTTTCTTTACTTCTCCCTCTGTCCCAAAAAATTGCTCGTACAAAGCATCAATGGGGACTCCCAACTTCTATAGAAGTATTGGTATCTAAAAATTTCTCTAACTTGATGTGCTGAGTTGATTATTAAGAGCAAGTACGGACCAAAACATAAAAAACAAAAAAATGTCACATATTTGCTTAAGGACAAGGACGTGTTTTGTCAGTGGGAGAGTCCACGTCACAAATCTAATCCTCAGGAGATAAGTCCTCTCTTTGCTTTCTCCGTCGTAAATTGTTTCGTTTTCCCTCTTTTTTTTGTGTGTACCCAATAAGCAAACTGGTCCCTTTTCTTCTTCTTCACAGATGAATCTAGTCACTATTACCTGCACTAAAGCTCTCGTGAAGAAGACAAGATTTTGTGCCGCACCTACTCGGCTACCTCCTCCACCGCTAAGTCTCTAAGTTTTACTTAGGCCCCAGCCCAGCCACTTGTATATTCTGTCGGTCCAGAAAATCTTTTCCGACTATTCTGTGGCTCTTTCTCTGTGCTTACTGCTTAGTGACCTTTCACACGAGCAAAGCAACTACGTAAAATATATCCTAATATTATGTGGACTGCCAAGAACGTGATATGTACCACAAATATTTTAAAGGGATATTTAATTAAGTTTTTTAATTATCATTTGAAAGAAAAATAATAAAACTCATTATCAAGTAACTATTATTAGTGAGAAACAATAATATACATATATGATACCAAATTCGAAACTAATCTATGCAAAAGAAAAGAAACATAGATATATTATTGGCATGAATAAAGGCAAAAAATAAAAAAGAAGCTTCATTAGAATTATTATTATCCATTTAATACTATTTCATTCTAATTTACATCTCAATTCTAGTTAAAATCCTCAATAACTCAATTCAAAATTTAAGAAAATATAGTGATTCAAAATCAAAACATTAGGAACTAAAGGTGCAAAGTCAAAATTATTAACTAATAGGAATATGATCTTGATCATTAGTCATCATTCTATTTCGATTAATTATCTCAAATCTACTTAAAATCACAAGTTTTAGGGAATAGATTTATTTTGACCTGGAGACCAATTTGGCACAGATGGACCAAACATTGAGGACCATAACTACAATCCATTAAAAAACCTGTATTAGAGATCTCGTCCACATTGTTTACTTGTCATTCGAACTTACGGTTTGATCTCTCAACATTCCGCAAGATAGCAAAGATAGACATAATTGGTCAAAAAAAATTTTACTTGCATAATCGATACAATTTTTAGTCATTTTTTTATTTTATATACATCACATCAAACAAGTATTATAATATTTTATTTTTTTATAAGATTATCTCAAATAATTTACTATTCAAACACACATACTTGCACATTATACTCGCAAATGCCACACCAGTCTAGTTCCTCGAGATAGATAAAAATCTGACCCCGCAGGAGTCCAAGATTCGATCCAATAGTTGAATTGATACGAAGTAAAATGCTAGGTGACAAATGATAATGAATCACACGGGACAAAACATTAAAGATGACAAAGGCAAAATGTTTTTTTTTCTTTACGTTGCAAGTGGACAGCTGTAGAAGTTATTATTTGGAGTAATAATTGAAGGCTGACAGCTCACCGACAAAGAGGGCCGCCCCAATTGACCTACCAGCCGGGCAGGGGTTGTCCTCACCAAATCCGGATCACTAGGTATTTGATTTCGGGGCTGCATTTCTTCAGCTCAACAGAGTGGATCCATCTCACCCATAAAGTGTCCTTTTTTTGTGCATATAATCCAAATCAATTTGAGTACCAAAGTAGGTGTAGCTATGTATTTCCTGAATACTCCTTTTGCCATAGTCTAGAAAAAATCTCCATAGGCATGAGAAAGAGATATGGGAGAAATGGGGTCCCCTTGTCTCGGTCCTCATTCACTGCAAAAATAATCATTCATAATCATTAATGCGCTGTGGTGGCACACTTCTCCACCCAATGAACAAACTCTCTAGAAAATCCCATAATTTTCATAGTAGTAAATAGAAAATGCCAATCCACTGTATCACAAGCTTTCATGAGATCCACGTTTAGCGCGGTTCTTGATTTTCCTCCACACCTATGGTACCCACGAACCGGCTCCTGCAACTTGTACGACTTGTTACGTTAGTGATCTTAATGACGATTATATATATATATTTATATATATATTTATATTTATATTTACATATAAAGGTCCACCATTAGTATGGCTCTTCGTTTTCCTCCGCACCTGGGGTAACCACGGACCAGCTCATGCAACTGGTACAACTTGTTAGGTTAGTGAATTTATATATCGAACAAATTAAAGCCAAAGATTTGCTGGTGGTTGGGTTTATGGTTGCAAATGAATCGAATCGTACTCCAGCAATTCGAGTTTTAGTTTGACTTGAATTCAAGTTCAATCGAATTCGAGTCGAGTTCGAACAACTCATTTTACATATGAGTCAAGTTCAAACTATCTTCTCCCCAGGTCAATAACTTCCGAGTCAGCTCGAATATATATATATATTATTTTAATAGTAAAATTCCATATATATCCTTATTATTTTTATTATTTATTAAGAAAATTATTTTATTCATTTTTTCGAGCTCAATTAGGTTCGAGTTCGAGTTCGATTAGACTCGAATTCCAATTCGAACTAGAGTTCGAATTTCACTTTGAGAGCTCGTCAAGCTCCTCGGTAAAAATGAATCGAGTTCGACTCGATTCGGCCAAAATTTGATTCGATTCAATTTGTTTGCAGCCCTAGTTAGGCTAACTTGAAGACGTGACAAAGAATTTGAATTTAGGAGATGTCTGATCTCCGTGGAATGCATAAGTACCACTGCATTGTGATAGTGAATGCACAAGAATTAACAGTAAGGATTTTGTCAAAGAATTTAGACTATCCAAGGCGGCCTGTTGAGGATATGTTCAATTTATTCTTACTTTTCCTTTTTTTTTTCCCTCAAATGTTAGATTGAACTCTTTTTCTCCTAAAACCATATTCATGTATGTTGGCATATATTAAATAAAGTCTAAAAGTAGAAATTTCTATTTTTACCATTTAGTAGTAGTATTTTAATCAAATCAAGTTTTTACTAGTTTATTATAGTCAAGCTATTGGAGTTTTATTATTTAGGAGTTAGTATTTTATTAGAAAATTTCTTATGGTTGTAAGACTTGTTTTGCAAGTCTTCTAGTCTCTAAATAAGAAGTGTTAATATTGTTGTCAGTTCAAAAAAAAATTAATGTTTGAAAGCCTTGCTCTTATAGTGTTATTCATATTATATTATTGGTATTATTCCTTTTCTCCTACATGTATTTTTATGTGTGTATTCCATATACATTGATTTTATGAAATTTATCTCTTATAATCTCTTGGTGATTTTTTTTTGTTTTATATTTGGTATTAGAGCCATATGTTCAAGAAATTGATCATGAAATACCTGTGAACATTGAGGTATTGTATTGGCTCGGTTATGAGATTTGTCTAGGGTGTTTTCTACTATCAAATTTAGAGTATAAGAGTTGCTGTAAATAAGTTAGTGGATCAAATTAGATCACAAGGTTAATTTGCTATATCCACTGGGTAAATTTTGGACTATGCGATTGGTTCAGAAAGTACTGTAAAGATGGATATTGGAGAAGAATCTTGTTCGTTAGCTTGTGATTATTAAAATCATGAAGTGAGTTCTAAATGAATTGACATCAAACTTTGTGATGAAAACAATCTATCTAAAAGCATAGATTATTAATTAGATTATTTTAGCAAGTGAAAAACAAATTAAGAGACAAGATAAATTTGTCCTGGGGCATTGACTACTGCAGCAACAAAAACTTTTGAAAATGAAGAATTTAAATTGATGTTAGCAAAATTCGCAAGGAAGATTATTGATAGTGATAGTGGTGATCTTAATGCATTGGAGAGTTTGATTTAAGGGAGGTATTGTTGGTACATTAAATTAGAACTAAAAGTAAAAGTTTCTATTTTTATAGTTTAGTAGTAGTATCTTAGTCAAATCAAGTTTTTAATAGTTTATTGTATTCAAATTATGATAGTTTTATTATTTAGGAATTAGTATTTTTATTAGAAAATTTTTTGTGGTTATAAGCTTTGCTTTTCAATTCTTCTAATCTATATATAGGGACTATTAATATTATCTTCAGTTGAGAAGAGGGAAAGTTTTTGCCTCTTCATGTACATTGATTTTATAAAATTTATCTTCTTTTTTTTGTTTTTTTTGGGGGGGGGGTGGGGGTGGAGTTCTTCAATATAGGCTCTTAGGCATTCCATTCACCTCAAATTCGTAAATATTTTACAACGCTACAATAATCGTAGTTAATAAACTATAAGGCGGGTGTCCATGTGAAACATATATTGCATATCAATATTGTATGAATACTAGTTTTGTACCCATTCGTTGAACGGGAATTATCAAAAAATAATAAATTATGTATAGAAAAATGTCTATATAAAATACAAACATATTGTGTAAAAATATTATAATATTTATTAAGCATATTCATATTGTGCACATTGTTATTCAAAACAATCTTCAAAAACTTGTGTAGATAAAAAGTTCTGTAAATAACATTCAAAAACTTGAAAGTAGATAATAAGTTTTGTAAACAGAACCATTCGAGAATAAGATAACATTGAAAAACCTGAAAGTGGATAAAAAGTTATGTAAATAACAACTAAGGAAAAAAGGTATATTGATCTACTGGGGAAGATAAGATGAACATTTGGTGCTTCTGCAATTTCGGGATAAGCCTTTTTGTTTTCCTATTGAAATCATACTTTAACTTTTACCCTACTTTTGTTATTCGTTTACAACTTCTATTTATGATTTTCTTGAGAAATTAACTCTACAACTTTAGAGCCAAACCGCTACCACTTACAAGTAATTCTTGGAATCCTAAATCGAGTAGACTAAACTTTTTCATTTTAGAAATAAGGCTAAAGAGATAAGTGATATTGAATGTAGATTAGTGATCAATGAAATGTATTTCTATCTTTCTTGAAAGTGAATAATATTTATTTGAAAAGAATATATATATTCTAAAAATTGAAAGTATTACACTAATCTTTAAAAAAAAATACTTCTCTTTCTTGACATATTTTCCTTATCAAATAGTGACAAATAAGTAAAACCTTAGGATGGTTGAGTTCCTCTATTCTACATATTTTCCTTATCCAATAGTGACAAATAAGTAAAAACTTAGGATGGTTGAGTTCCTCTATTCTACTGCTTGCCATAAACGTATACTACCCTTGTTTTATGGTTCTTTGGAATTCGTTTAAGTTGATATCCATGCTCATGCAAAGGAGTTCTTTCATTGTTTTAAGTTCATAATGCAAGTTGCTAATTTAATTCATATACTAACTTGAAGCTTCCAATAACTATTGAATTTAAGGCTCTAAACAGTACCAATTATAACTCAATCATTCAATTTAAGTGTTAAAATTAACACCCTTAAACAAAACCCCCTGTACGTATCCAATTCCAAGTAGGTATGCATGACAATTAAAAAGTTTAGATTCTTCGATTCAGCACCTAGGGAGCAAATAACATAGCATAAAAAAAGGAAAAATAAAAATGTTGCAAAGAAACAATTTCCAATACAAGCACATTTGATTGTCGAGCATATTTCTTTGCCTAAAAAAATTGTTTCCATTTGATCAAAGAAGCAACAAAATGCACATAAAAACAGAAGTCAGAAAAAAAAAAAAAAGAAACTACAGCTAATATACATCAAGAAACATGCATCCTCTTGCTTGTGGTCCACCTCATCTTGGCATTTGCCATTTGCCCAAATCCTTCTTCAAGAACTCTCCAGACTCCCTTTCATCACTTCCTGAAGGGCCACATTCAGGTTTGCTAGTAATTCAAGATGGAATAGTTAAAGGGGAAAAAGAAAATGTAAGCAAATAGAGATCGAATAGTGCAAGTTGCAGTAATTAATGGGAGATACTTAGTGCTGAAATCTAATTGTAACTTAGGGGAAGCATATAGTTACCATCAAGTGACTGTGCAGGTGCCAAGGTTACATCCCGTTCAACAATGGGATTTGGGAGTAAAAATAATTATGAATGAGAATATGGGAGAAGGAAGCAACCTTGATGACTCTGGAACTTGATGTTGTTGTAATAGCCATAGCGAAACAGATCTATGAAGTTCTTGCAAGTTCTTGGAGCGTGCTTTTAGTACATCTTTTTTTAAAAAAAAAATTTATTCATAAAAGAAAAACAAAATAATTGACATTAGGGCAAGAACGTGAGCTGCAACGCATAGTTACGGAAAAAGGGATGCGGTTCAACAAAAATGAAACCAAAAAAAAAAAAATGAACTCAGTAAAAAAAAATGTAGTTCAAAAGAAACAAAAAAATCCAATTGCTGTATTCACTCCAATCCCAACATTCAATTAAGTAAATTGCTCTTCAATACCTAACCCCACCACCCCTTTTTCATGAATCCCCTCCATCTAACGAACCCTTAACGACGGCGAATTCACCATCTACAACGTCGACCCAAGAGACGATGATGTTTAGAAATTTGTCTTCAACTTGAAAATCCAAGATGATGTTTCAAAATTTGTCTTCAACCTGAAAACCCAAAAACACAAAAAAAAAAAAAAATACAGAAGAAAAAAGAAAAGAATAAAAAGGACAATTGCTTCTTGACATACCTTGTGACGATTAAAAGGGAGAGATATCTTCAAGTTTACAACTTGTATGCTAAGATCATTATGTATTTAAATTTAATTTTGAAAACCTTTGAATCAATGATGGAGATGCGGCTTTACTATGATTAAATTGTATTTTTAAAATTTCAAAGATTAAGAATAAGGGATAAGAGTGCAAGGAGAAATAGAGGGTTAAGAGAGAGGGTAAGGGCAATCCGTAGAACATAATGGAATAAGCGTGTAGGGTACCACAGAGTACAATGTACTTTATTAGAGTGCCAAGTAGGAAAGAGAGTCCAAATTTACCTTCTTTTTTTTGTTTTTTTTCCAGGGGAGGTGGGGGTGGAGTTCTTCAGTATAGGCTCTTAAGCATTCCATTCACCTCAAATTCGTAAATATTTTACAACACTACAATAATCGTAGTTAATAAACTATAAGGCGGGTGTCCATGTGAAACATATATTGCATATCAATATTATATGAATATTTCTCAAAGGAATTAAAAGTTCGGATGTGAAGTTTATTAACCTTATTTCTCATTGCCACAAGTGTGCCCGTCATATGCTACTACAGGAAGTATATCGGTATCGAAAACATTACAACTTGCAAAATTTCTATATTCATTTAATTGAGGTCCGTTTTTAAAATGGCTATTTTATATTTATGTCTACAATCAATTTCCTAAATATTTATTTATGAATTTCTTTTGAATTATATTTTTCTCCCTTTCCTCGTTCTCCATCTATGTTTCATTCCTTCCCATATTTGCCTAAATACCATTCCAACTATCTTCAGGAATGACAAAAATCTTCCCAGTTACAAACTTTAAATTTTAATGTAATTGACCAATTACATGGATTCACAATTACTATTTGGAATAATTAATCAATTTACCATATATATGTAGTGCGATTTTTCCCAGAGGTGTAAATTGGCACAGATAGGATTGACTATCCACTTAGCTTTGCTGTTGAATCCCAGTAAAACCATCTATTGGAAACTTACACAGCATATTCAACTCTCCAATTTAAAGACCCAAGGTATGTGTCTATGCATTATTTTTTTCGTGTAATATTTTTGGTTCTTCGATGTTGCAACTTGTTTTAACATTTTTGCTCTCTCAATGTTACTCCATTTTTTTTTTAATCAAACTGCAAGAAACTTTCATAAAACCAACTGAACATGCTTACAATTTAGGAGCAACTGCCCCGCTAAGATCAGATTGAACAGACTCAAGCAACCAAGCTGAAAAACATTCTTTCCATGCTATACAATTTTTCAGGCCTAAAGCTAATTTTGCTAGCTTGTGACTGACAGTGTTGTTTCCTCTACCAGTGAAAGAAAAACAACAGTAATTAAAGGTTTTTTGTAGCATTCTAATATCTTGCAGAATTGCTGAAATCTGTACATCCTCAGCTCCCTTGTTTAGCTTGTCAATCAGACTTTTGCAATCTGATTCAAACTCCACATTTTTTCATTTTTCCCGTCTAGTTCTGATCATTGCTTCTCTGAGTGCCAAGACTTCCTCCATTCTTGCATCAGAACAGCTATCCCGAGGGCACGCCCAAGTAGTTATCAGCTTCCTAGCACTATTTTTTACCACTATTCCCCAACCAGCTGTGTTTGACTTTTGGTCTAAAGCAGCATCAGTGTTAACTTTAAGCTTGCCAGTACCAAGAGCTGGCCATTTGTCCTTTGATCTCAGACTAGCTAGTTCTGTATTTGGCTTTCTGCTCATAGTTCCCATTGCTTGCTGATATTCATTACATTCACCAACTGCCTTGTTAACTGCATTTATATGATCCTTACTCTTTCTCTGGAATGATAGCTCATTTCTAGACTTCCAGATTTGCCATAACAAGTTCACAGTCAAAATGATATAATTTTCTCCATCTACTCTAGCTATTGCTTCCGTTAATCCATCCCACTAGAGCCAAAACTTGTCTTGAAATGCGCTTAATCCTTCCCAGCTAAGTGGAGCAAGTTTCCAGATTTTCTTAGCATGCTCACGAAAAAAGAACAGATGCTCCAACGATTCTGATTCTTCTCCACAACATTTGCATATATGATCTCCTCTCTCACAACGTCTTCTGATATCTTCATTCACAGGCAGAATATTGTGCAGGCATTTCCATATAAAGTGTTTTAACTTATGTTTCACATTTAGTTTCCACAGGAATTTCCAGCACTTTGCATCTGGTGCATGTGTACTACTAGCTCCATTTCCTTTTTTGCCTTTGATTCGATCTTCCCCAATGCTCTTGGCTAAATGGTAACCTGATTTCACACAATAATCACCATTTGCTGTCCATGCCCAATAAAGTCTATCCTTCATTCCTTGACTGCTCAGTGGGATTTTCAGTATTTCTCTATGGATGTTTTCATCAAAAAGTTTCTTCACCAAGTCCTGCTTCCACATGCCTTGATTGATTAGCTCTTGTACCTTAGTTTCCTTGCATCCAGTAGGTTTCTGTTTGCCCACCTTTCCATCCTTTTTGCCTGCAATCCATCTATCAGTCCAAATATTAATGGACCTCCCATCTCCCACTCTCTTTCTAATCCGTTCTTCTGGTAAATTCCTTGCACTTATCAAACTTTTCTAGCACCAGGAATTAGAGACTCTTATTTGCTGCTCCCATAATGACTTTCCTTTAAAGTACTTTGCTCTTAAAACTTCGCTCACCAGCATGTTTGGCCTCGTAATGATTCTCCATAACTGTTTTGCCAATATTGCTCTGTTAAAGTCCAATAGGTCTCTGAATCCCAAGCCTCCCACTGTTTTTCCTTTAGATAAGATCTCCCATTTGACCTAGTGTAATTTCATCCCTTCACTACTATGCCCCCACCAGAAGTTAGACACTTCTCTACATAAGTTCTTGCACAAAGTCTCAGGAAGTTTACAGCAGGACATGGCATATGCTGGTAAAGCCATTACCACAGATTTAAGTAAAACTTCTTTACCTGCATTACTTAACAGCTTCAGTCCATAATCCTATCAGGGTCACTAATCAGCACCTTTATAGTAAAGCTAGTAAAAGGGATCTTTTTCACCATGATCTCATTTCTCCATAGTACTGCTAAACCACCAACAGTACCTACAGGGTCTACCACAAAAACATCATCAAACTTGATCAGTTGTTTGACTTTATTCATGAAATTTTTTTTGGTCTTTAGTTTCTGATAAAAACACCAAATCTGGGAAGTGGAACTTTACAGATTCCTTGAGTTGGGGAACTGTCAAGGGGCTCCCAGCACCTCAACAGTTCCACACCAAAACTCTCATTGAGGGCTGGGAGCCCCATTAAGGGAGGGCTCCTCCACCTCAGTAGTATCCATCTCAAACAAGTTAATCACTCCTCTCCTAATTCTTTTCTGGGCATTCTTAGGACCTTCCAATTCAAAGTCAACCTCATCCCTAATTTTACCTTTATTAGAGCAGGTTAATTTCCCTCTGTTAGTTATATCTTGAAGAGGTTTTCTCCTACCTACTTCTCTGACCAATCTCTTCCATTTTCTCTCCCTTTTGCTTTCAATTCTTTCCTTTTTAAAGCTGTTCTGTTCATCTAGTTTATCTTTGCCTATTTTCTTATTATGTTGTTCATCTTCATGAAGTTTGATTCCTTTTCTCTGTTCATAAGATGAGTCTTAGTTAACTTTTCTTGACTACCATCAAGCCACATTAAATCTTGATCATTGCTATCCTCTTCATAGCTTTTCCCCCCATCACTTCCCCCATTCTCATAATGACCTGAAACATTCTCAGATGGTCCTATTTCTTTTTTATCCCCGGTTTGATTCCTTACCTTTGAGTCTTCAACCGTTACCTCTTCACTACTGTTTCTTTCCCCTTCCAGAACCACACCATGATTTTCTCCTATAGTTTGAGTTTTATCTTTTCCAGCTCGGCCATTATCCTCAATTCTATCTCCAACCCCTGCATGATTATGGGAATCCTCTGTATAAGTAATAAACAAACCTTTACTAGTTCCAGGAACATTCATGCTTTTCTCCCTATTGTGATTTTCATTCTCATTTTGATTCTACTCTTTTCCTTTACTATTTTTCTTAGTTGGACTTCAAGGGAAACTAGCTCTTATCCAATTGCCATATTGTGCCATCCGGTTTAAATTAGTCCCTTTAAGAGTGCATATTTTTTCATTATGACCAATTTTTCACAGCAAAAGCAGAAATCTAGACATTTTTCGTTTTTAAAATCCATCCATCTTGTTAATCCATTAGATTTAACAATGGTTCCTCTTAGTAAAGCCATGTTCAAATCAATTTCAGCCAAAATTTTAATGTGCTTACCTTCCTTGCTTTCTCCTGGAGGAATTATGATCTCCTTTACTCCTAGGAAGATGCTACCAATTTTCCTGCCAACCTCTTTAGTAATCCAGTGCAGGGGTAGATTCCAAATTTGTGTCCATATCACTGTTTTACTAAACTCTTTATCATCATCTTCCACTCCTGCCCTCCATCTTACCAGAATCAACGGTTGTCCATCGTAGACCCATGGTTTTCCACTCAGAATCCTCTCAATGTCAGCTTCATTATCGAAGGAAAACTGAAACATATTCACCTTGATCTCAGTAACTCTCATGTTTCTCGGATGCTTCCACATATTACTTGCAAAACTTCTGATGCCGGATACATTGGCTTTTTTTTTTCTCCCTAGATTTTCCCTATTATGCTCAGATTGCATCTTCCACTCCGCTGCAAAGTTCTTCTTCTTCAATGTTTACCCCATTGTGCTCTTCACTGGACAGCGAAAATTTACGCAAAATCTCCTCCAGATTTTCCATTAAATGACTGGTATCCCTCAATAGTACCAAGAAAGGAATAGGAAGCTGCAAAAGACAGCAATGAGTTGAAATCTTCAAAGTTCTCGCCGCCGATCCTAACTAGCATAGGTTCAAAACTACCAAGGCAAAAGAAACCTGAGAATACAATAAAAATGGAAGGGTCTGTAAACTAAAGAAGAAACAGCTGGGATTGTGATTCCCCAGAGGCTCCTTAACCTAAACTACTCAGAGCCAGGTTGAAGATTCAAGCCATTTATCTAGATTAGTCTTAAGTAAATGATTGATCTACGAAAATTAGCTGAGACCAATTTGTTGTTGTTTTCTGTTTTTGAATATTTTCTCTCTCTTGCTAGAAAGGTACGAAATTTGAAATTTTGAAAAAGTGTTAAACACCTACTTGGGGGGAAGTTCTCTCTCCAGAATAGAGAGAATTTACTCTCAAGGTGAGAGACCTTATTTTACATTCTGATAATTATCAATGTTACTCCATTTGCTGGCGTCCACCTTACAGAGTCCTGCACATGATATTGGAACACAATCCTTAAGCTCTTGCACGTGAGCACTAAAACGTCTTCCAGTATGCCAGATCCATTCACCATTCATAATCGAATCAGCAGCTTTAGATTGCTTTTGATAGCTTTAAGTCCCTAAGCAATGATTCAGGAAATTTCAGGTACAGTTGTCACCGGGAAAGCCAATTATGAAACACAAAGAAGTGCCCATTCCACCACCAATTCCGTCACCAATAACAACACTGATCAAAGACTCTGCAGTGTTTTGAGAAGAAAGTGATTACAATAGCCCTGACTATACTTCTTTATAAAGAGTCCCATTCTAAAAAAGAAACAAAACATACTAGAAATCCTAAATATGTAACTCTACATATCTGGTTTGGACAATGTTTGGTGCCCAACATAAGACCCATCAGAATACCTGACACAATCTGTCCATTATTTTTAATAATAATAAAAGCCCTAATAAAACACATAAAACACATAAAAATAACAATAAAATCATCAAAACAATTCTAAAGTCTATTCTGAGAAAGTACACCATTGGGAAGGAGGCAACCCATACCGTCTCAGACTTCCCTACTGAATAAGAACTTGCCCTCAAGTACTACAGAGAATCTCAATACAAGTACAAAAATATAAACCAATTATCCTTCCATGAATTCTAAAGGGCCTAAAGAATACCATGAACTTTTGCATCTTGCCATGAACAAAAGAAATTGCAGACAAGCCGAAGGAAACCTCGAACCTAACAATTACTCTATCTTCTATCATCAAGACAAATCTCGCTATCTTTCCCTAGTCAACAAAGAATTGGATACATGTGTCCCTAGCTTCAACAAGAGTAATAATTTCTTGGCTAAGGAAATCAGCTGCACCCACAAAATTATTAGACAACAAATCTATTAGGGATGGAGGTGTTGGTGAATCATCTACAAAAATTTCTACTACCACTATAGCTGCAAACTCATCCAACATAACAGGATGTATGATTATAGAATCAAAACCAATTGGAGGTTCATCAAATTTGAAGGATGGAAAAAGAACATCCTTTTCACCATTGGGTTCGCAAATGAACTCCTCCAGCTCTTTCTCCTCGAACTTGGGCTCCGATGCTTTAGATTCAAGTTTTACTACAACAATTGGTGTTGTAGTAGGCTAGATCCAACACTGATTTTGGCAAACCCTAGGGTTAGGGTTATCATCTCTTGAAGAAATTCCTTCGTAGGGTTGTTTTCAACAGGGCCGTTCTTGTCATTCTTGACCCTGACGAATCAATGGTCACTTGTGGGCCACTCCCTCAACGCGATCATCTCTTCTATCACGATCTCTTCTGCCTTGCAATCCCTTCTGTCAGGGTATCTTTTCTATTTCATCGAGTGTTCCCTCCACACTATCACTGCATGCATCTAATCGATCTAGCCATTCCTCGATAGCATTCAACCAAATGGTATGTGCAGCAATCTTATTTCTCAAACCCTCAACTCTGTCATTAGGGTTAAGGAATGCATCTGTGGTTGTCACAGGAGAGACCTGCTCTAATACCATTTGATATGGTGACAGAAGCGTGTAATGTGCAGGGGTCTCATGTACGACCTTCCAATGAGAGTCGTTCCACAAACGATGCCCGGCCATGAATCAAAAATTCAAGAAAATGAGAGAAAACTCTCAAACAATTGGAAAACCAGCCAATGGTAGATTTTATTAGGAAAAATCTGATAAGAAAGTGATTACCATAACCCTAACTATACCTATTTATAAGATAAAATAGTCCTATTCTAAAAACGAAACAAAACACACTAGAAATCTTAAACAAGTAATGCTACATATCTGGTTTTGCCAATGTCGGGTGCCTATCATAAAACCCATCGAAAAACCTGACACAATCTATCTATTATTCCCAATAATAATAAATGGATTAATATTTTACAAGTGATAGTATAGTAATTTTTTATACTATCAAGTTAATATTAATTAATATTCAAAAATATTAATAAGGCTCAATTTGGATCTATTTGGATCTAAAAGGATACAATTTTTTTTAATATGAATACAAACATTGGTCCTTTTATTTGGATTGAAAATGTATTTCTACATTAGAGTAATGATTTCAAAATATATAATATAGTTTCAAACCATTTTTCGAATATTGAATTAGAATACTCCAATAACACTATCTATATCAACCCAGACCCATTTAAATTTCATTTAGTTAAGAAGTACCATAAAAAATAGAATCACTTCTTTTTTGCTCTTAAATGTGAATTTGATGTGAAATATTATATGCTCTATGTGGATTGCATGCCTTTTAGAACTCACTGGACTTTAGCTCATTCTTTTAAATTTGTTTCCTTAACAGGGACTGAGAACCCGAGTGAAGGCGCCACTCATTAGGGTTGGATTTGATCTTTTGAAACTTGTTTAAGAATCTTGATCTTTGTAATTGGAATTCATTATCTAAGCTTTTATATGTCTGTCAAGTAATTCGAATGATATTTTGGATTTGTAAGATGAATTGCTAGTTGTACTTTGTGTGCTTTGGTTTGTGAGATTTAAGTAGTTTGATTATGAGTTATTGATAAGTTTGGAATTGGTACTTAAATTGTATCTTTGGAGAAGTAGTTATCGTTTATGTGAGTGAGTCCTAGCGAGAGTTGGGTAGGCGGTCCACTGATACCTTAGGATACGCCCTAGAGGGAGGTGGGGTTGTCACAAACTACAAATGGATGGGGCTGTCACAAATTACAAGTGGGATTTAACCTTTTTCTCTTAAAAAAGGGTCAATTTGTAGATCATGTGATTGATTCAAAGTAAAAGATGATCAAAAACTTTGATTGTGGCTAAATTTTACTTAATTGATTTTGTAAGCAACATAAAGTTTTCATTTTAAAAGTGAAGAATGAAAAAATTCATTTGGTGAAATGTGAGGGACGTTTTGAATGATTTTTTTCTTTTTAATTTTTTTACAATACCAAATTAGCAAGAAACATGCCAAAAATTAAATAATATCACATGTTCTACACTTTATGCAGTAGCTATCAGCCCTTGACAACAAATGCATTTTGAACAAAATTTTATTCAGTCGGTTGAGACTTTATGTTCCAGTCTCTCTGTAGCAGCCGGACATCCTTTTCATGTGTTTTAGACTGTCAGTAGTGGGTTTCGGCTCTTAACAACTAACGCACTAAACCTAAAATTTTCTTTGATCAGTTGTGATTAAGTGAAGGTATCAGCTGCCAATAACTCGAGATACTGTATATTTATTTCTTTTCTTCAACTTACGTGGGACAGGATATTGCAGTAACCCTTCTTAAAGGCCTTTATGCTCCATCACAATAATTTCCCTGAATATATCTTTTTTAGTGGTTAATTAGACACGTCGGATGTGGGTTCAATCTTTCTTTTTTTTTTTTTTGAGCAAAATACAATTTTTTTTTTTATTTTATCAAAGTTTGTAATTAGTTTCAGTAAAAGGAAAAACTTTCTACACCAGCAAACATCAACTCATTACTATACTAAACTTGTTCTGCAGTTACGGGGTTAAATAAAAATTAAGGACATATACTTGGCTTGTCTAGCTAGCGCTGATTTAGTTGCCCCATCTTTCTTATAATACCACCTTCTAGCAAAACTGACAGTAAAATGCTTCAGAAGGAACAGCGGCCTATATAATTTTTTTGTGTTTATATCGGTTTTTTCCTTTTAATAATAGTAATCTTTCTGTTAATATAGCAAGAAAAAATGCACTAGTTTGCCAGACTGGATGCACAGAAAAACTCTTTTGAGAACATAATTATTGCATGTTAATTCTCAAGGTTATTCGAATCAAATTTGGATTATTACATTATTTCCAGCTACATCTCCAATTGCAAATTTGGTATCACTCTGCTAGTGGGGAGCTCACCTAGAAGTCCAATGTAATAGGATAGGGGAACATCTGAATGCTCAATCTTGAAAACAGAATCAGGTCCTGCTATTAGACTGTACTCCTCCCATCCAGTTCGACCCCATACCAAGTCACCCTTCTTGAGCTTTGGGTGCCTTGAATCCACTACCTTAGCAACTCCATATCCACTTATTATCTGCAAGTTATCATCATGTGAGCTAAAATATGCAAACACAAGTTCTCAGATGCATTATTTGTCATATATGCATATACAACAATACATGTTCATATTCATTCTTGTAAAATGATTTGCAACAGAATATCATATGAAGATCTGATCTTACAGTGATGGAATAACAAATTCCTCCATATGAAGATCTAAGGAAAGTACTAGTGTCTATTGAAAGGTTCCCCCTTCTTCCTATTTCAGTTGACTCCATCACAAAATTTAACCATTTCTGATTTCCAAGGAAGCCCTTTTAACAATTCATTATTCCCCCTCTAACAGAATAACGTAAACAATGCATTCACCTCCCCAGCTGGATCTACAAAACCCCCATACAAACCATGACTATCATAATACAACAATAAAGTACTGCTGTAAAATTCGAAAACAAATGGCAGGAATCAAGAAATTCTCATACTTACAGAACCAGGGGAGTAGCCAGAGAGTGCATCCTGAGAAGAAGATTCTGGTTTCTGCATGAGACGGCGCATATAGGGATCACAAGACAAGTAGAGATTCTTAACCAACACCCCATCGTTTGAGCTTTCTGGGATTTTCAAGCTTATCGTGGTGTCTGTCCTGATGATGAAATCAGACTCCTTTGGGAATATATTTGCTGGACTGTTGGTGCAAGATATGAGGTCTCCAATACTGTCTAAGAACAACAAATGGCTGCATGTCCCACGGCAAGTCCCAGTTTACAGGAAAATTAGAGGCAACTCCATTGAGGAAGAAAAGGTGCTGTTTTCCAAATCTTTTAAAACCACTGGCATTTTTCTTGTCATCTCGTAATATCTGTTAGTTGGGATAGGTGGCCTCATAGATGAGGGGATAAATTCAATTTGGTCAAACTATGGGGTCCAATTGGTAATTTAGCTAAACCTCAGATGGGGTAAATATAATTAACTTTTCGTCTCATTTGAGGTCTGAATCAAACACTTTTTTCTTTCCTTTTTCTTTTTCCTCTTTTTAATTTAGACCACTTTTTCCTCTAAATCAAAACTTTTTTTTCCTTTTATATTTAATTTAGCTAAACCTTAGGTGAGGCAAATATAATTAACTTTTTCGTCTAATTTGTGGTCTAAATCAAACTTTTTTTCTTTCTTTTTTCTTTTTCCTCTTCCTTTTGGTTGTTTATTCTGTTGAAGGATGCGACTATGTATGTAAAACTTAGCCACTATCGGTTGAGCAATGTACATTTTTTATCTTTAATCCTTAAAAATACACTTACAATGTTTTTGAACATATGTAGTATATACATGTACGTGCTAAGTTATTAGAACTAAGAAGTTCGAAATTGTGAGTTTATACACTCACTAGACAGTTTTTCAAGAAAGTCCATCAATTTCATTGCATGGTTACTAGTCTTTTTATTTTATTAATCCATCCGTTTTACTGTGTAAATTATTTGTTGTGTTTGCTCTTTTTGTAAATTTTTAAGAAAAAGAAAGCTAAGCTTTCCTCTACATGTACTAAGCGAAATTTGGATCCCTGATCTAGTGTGTGTGTAAGAGATTTTAAGAAATCCTCCCCAACCAACTCAGTTAAGAGAATAACATATTTAAGAAGTTTGGACTCTTGACCTGCTACATGCAGAGGACCTGAGAAGTCCTTCCCAACCAATAAGGTGAATATATGTTTATCTTCTTTTTTTTTTTTTTTATTCTTTAGAGACCATAGGATTTTACCAGTAATCCTTATCTCCTAGACAAAAGGAGTTCGCATGGTAAATAGAAACTCTACCAAATAAGTGTCACCGGAGTCAACAAAAGAAAAGCCAAAAAAAAAAAAAAAAAAGATCTTGCAGGATGATCAAGATACGAGCTTTAGCCTTTCAGTTAGAAAACTTTTTTTTTTTTTTTTTTTGTAGATAGAAACTCTAGCATGAAAGCACAATTCAAAGATGCATCATCAGTAGTCTGATAAGTAAAAGCTTATTTATTCATCTGAAACAAGAAACAGAAAGTATCTGTGTAGATTCCTATGGCAACAAAACTAAATCAGGATTTACTCATCTTTGACTTCGACTTGACACTATTATCAGGCCCGATAAAGTTTACAAAGAACTCCAGGTGCACAAATGCATGAAAGCTCAAACTAGTGGAATTAAACTGCTAATAGCCTCTGGACTGAGGTACATACTTTATGCACAAAAGGATGGTCAAAGGAACCTGAGATCATTCACGAGCAACCACGACCACCTGTTTCCCAACATTGCGACCACTAAACAGACCAACAAGGGCAGCAGGACCATTTTCAAGGCCTTCTGCAATGTCTTCTACATAGGTGATCTTTTTTTCTCGGATTTGAGATAGTACAAGGTCCAAAAACTTCGGATAGAGGTGAAGGTAATCAAACACAGCAAATCCCTCCACTCTAAGACGCTTTAAAAGAATAGACGCCACATTATATAGTCCTTCAGGCTTATCTAGGTTGTATTGTGAGATCAGTCCACACACAGCAATTCGGCCATGCATTCTCATGTTGAGAAGCACAGCATCCAACATCTTTCCCCCAACATTTTCAAAGTAAATATCAATTCCTTCAGGAAAGTACCTGCAAAGGAATTCAATCCATTAAGTTATATCATCGCGTATTACACTCTAACTGGGCTATTGCGCTCTTGAGGGAAATCCATATTTCTATGCATAACAATTAAAAGGTTAAGGTAGTCATGACGGTCACTAAACACGACGGAAGAAAGAGGAACATGCATTGCTTTTGCAAGTAGATATCATGTCAATCAAATCTAAAAGTGTTCAAGAGGTATTTCTATTTCCTTCACATCAGCATCTATGCATAGAAAATTGAAGTGCAACATTCAAAGTCATGCTGTAAAGGGACACTCGAAAAATAAGATTTGCTTCTGACAGCTACTTGGTATAACCTTGGAGAAAACTGGAGAGTAGCCTTCATAGTTATCCTGTCATTATTTCCGGTTCTTCTTAATTTTAGTCTTTTGTTTTCATTTGGGGTGTTCCTCTGCTCCTCATTCCAAATGACTCATAGGCCTCTTGTACATATGATAAAAAAAGTTTGGTTCAGCATGTTGTTAACACTGTTTAGGGAACACAAGAACAGGTATCTTAGGTGGCATTCCTGCAGCTGTTGCTTTGGGTTCTTCCAAATCAACGTAATCTGTAGTCAGACTCTTATGAGTAAGCTCAGTAATTTGACAGGACAGCTAGGATCGCCTGCTGTAGGAAACCACTAAAAGTACAGCTATGAGTGCTGCAGCTGATTAATGCTACGTGTGTTGTTACCTGATCTTGTCAGAAACCTGATAAGGCTAATAATTCCATCTTGTTTCATTTCAGACGAGAGTAACTAACCAATCTGGTTCTTTTTCTTGCTTCTAAATTCTAAGAACCACATGACAATCTTTATGTTCTTTGCCATGTATATGACATCCAGGTTCCACTGTCCTAGCTTGCAAAAAACTCTGGAAATATTGAATGTTCTTTGTGGTTTCTCTACTAAAATTTGGTCAGATGCCTCAGACATGTTGAACATATGTGGCACATCTTATAGTTGGAAAGCAAGTGTGTCATTACGGAGTAACTCAAGAGAACAAGTTTAAAAGATTGGCTACACAAGTTGACCCTGGCAATTGTTGCCTGTACCTATGGCAAGATAGAAATGATAGACTTTTGAATGTGAAAAGGAAATCACCAAATTAGGTACTTGAAAAGATTTCTAGTTTAAAGGCAAATGAGTTACATAAGATGGATACTGAAATACTCGATGCATGTGGAAACTGGGAAACTGACACCAAATTTGGGGCTTTTTACAAGAAATTTTGGCTGTTTTTGGCTTAGACTCTGACTCTACCTACCCTACAGATGACTCCAATTACAGAGCCTTTAACCATGCACTTAGAATCATGTACTTTATTTGCTTTATCCCTTAACAGAACACAAGGTTTTACGAGAGAAAAACAAGAGAAAACCCTTTTGAATGTCTAACATCAGCTTTGCAATGATTTTAGTCACAATCTTTCTCAAGCAGAAGAATTTCTCGTTACAGCTGACTGATCTCAAACTATGATGGTGTCTCATAAAAAATTGGATGCATTCAAGATAATTATTGCACATAAATTTCCTAGAGTCCTCATAAGGTAAAGCATTGTAAAGCTACCACTGGTAGAAAAAGGGATGCAATTGACAATTTATTCTCAGAAGCTTCAACTACATAATCAGAATATGTTAATTTTAGGCAACAATGAATGGAATGTAGCATACCTTTTCAAAGCAGCAGCCAAGTCCTGCTCCTCTTTATAATTGAAAGCATCATCAAATCCAAACTTATTCTTCAGAAGATCAACCTTGTCAACATAAATGTAAATTGGAAGTTAGAGGACACATATGAATCAATAATATTATTAGCTAGACAAAGAGAGAAATACAAGGTCAAACTCTAGAATGTTGAATAGGACCAATATCAAGACGAAAAGTTACTCAGAATCAACAACCAGGTCTCGAATAATGCATGAAGTGCTTAATGCAATTTTGACCTAGAATGAAGCAAGTGGCCAAACATAAAAATTCAGGAGCACATGACCAACTGCCCTGACACGAATGACAGGAAATTCTGGAATTTGCCATCAAAATGCAAGGGCTGCTCTTTAATTACATGAAATTCCAATTATATGATAGACTTGCCTGGCAACTCAGACAAGTAGTTACGGTATCTCAGTACAATTCGCTTTGTCGGTAGCTCAGGCAATCCTGCGTATTCGATCTAGTGCTCTCACTAGGAAGAAAGACCAAGTGTGGGAGTTTCAAACCGAACTAGATTGTTGAGTTTACGTAGCAGGTTTCAGAGTCAGACATGACATTAGGTCAAAAAGGTAGAAAAATACACGAAATGATGAACTTAATCTGCAGTAGAGCCATGCACACACTTAGGTTATCCAAACAAACAACTGTCAGAAATAGTCCTAAGATAGAGGTGGTCTAATAGACCATGAAATCTGTACAACAAACAAAAAGACAATGTTCAACTTGAAAGAAGCAAGAAGTTATAGACATGATATACCTTTTCTTTACTTCCAGCACTTCCCACAACATAGCAGCCTGTCAATTTTGCAAATTGTCCAACAAGCTGGCCAACAGCACCAGATGCTGCAGATACAAATACTTTCTCTCCCTTCTTTGGATTGCAAACCTCAAAGAATCCACCATAAGCAGTCATACCAGGCATACCTTCAAAATGTATGGTGTTCAAGAATTATGTGATGCTATTTGTTTAAGGTTCTTTTAATGCCGCAGATGAATAGCTGTCTTTTAATAAATAAATTAAAAAAAAACCTAGTTCTTTTAATAATGAAAGCCTTTTATGAAGAAGCAAAGATACCGGAAAGTTAACATCCTGTCAGTTGCCTGTTATTATTGATTGAATCATATCAAAGGTGGTTTCTCATGTACAAATGCAGTTCTAAGACGAGGTCTAAAATAACAACGGGATGCATATATCCTTCCTTTGAAAAGGAAAAATAATAGCCATCCCAATTATGGGATGAAACTAAAGGAGCCATGGGCTAGAGGGTGGTTTCAAGGCATGGGAGGGGAAAGATTTTAGAGTTTTTTAGGTACTGCTTTTTGTGGAGAAACATCTTTAGATTCCTTGAGGGATTCCTACAAACCAAATTTTCAATTAACAAAAAAATCTTACTGTCCTATATTTTGGTCAAGAAAGATTTATTTGACTTTCGAATAAAATTTAGATTGATATTTGTACAACTAGTAGTGGCACATCCTCATTTTCTAATCAAACTCAAAAAGTATGAGCTGAACCACATATGTCAAGTAGAAAAGGTTTGGTACACTCTTTCACTTTTCCTTGGGCAAACATTATCATGGCATCACTGAAATTCTAAGTCCAGCAAACTTGGTGAGCAGAAAATTCAGTGGCTGACCAAGAAAGATGACGAAATGCTACCACTAGTGCAAACATACATCCAAAAGAAGAACATCATAAAAAAGCACAACCACATAATATCCAGGAAACACAAAATAACAGCAGATGACCACACGGTGCAAAATGAAATTTCATGAAACCGAAAAAGAAATGCACAAGTTCACAAGCGTCAATTTTGCATGCATAGAAAAGCTCTCCTGAAAACATAGTTACCGAGTTTTATTCTCAAGGTCAAATTTGGATTATTCCAAAATCTTCAGCTACGTCTCTAATTGCAAAATGATATCATTGAGCAAGTGTGGGACTCACCTAGAAGTCCAGTGTAATAGGAAAGGGGAACATCTGTGTGCTCAATCTTGAAATGGGAATCAGGTTCTGTTATTAGACTATATTCCTCCCATCCAGTTATACCCCACAGCAAGTCACCCTTCTCAAACTTTGGATGCCTTGAATCCACTACTTTAGCTACCCCAAATCCAGTTATTGTCTGCAAATTATCACCATTTCAGTAAAACAGATGCAAACATAAAATGTCAGATGCATCACTCTGTCAAAAATACAACAAAAATCAATCTTTTCAAATGCTCTATATCGACAGATATGACTATGAGGAATAAAAAACTCTTTTCAAATGAGAGGTTTCCAAATGCTTGAAGTACAAGTTGAAGTTTGCAAAAGAAAAAGAAATTTTATTACCTTAATTTTCATGGATTAAGTTATGAAAATTAAGTTTTCATCCACTGTCAGTGCGGTAGATTTTTTACACTAACAGGTGTAGATGAATGCCATCTATGCAAAAGGTGGATAGATTACGTGCATACATCTATGCCCGCTCGTGTATACACTGACAGTTTATAAAAACATTACTCAATTTTCATTCGTTCTAACATATTGAACTTCAATTTTTTTTTTTTTTGGCAGGACAGGATTGAGCGTATTGCTAGGAATTTAGCTTCTCAATTGGCATGTAGATTGTCATCAAACTTAGAAAATTGAAAAATGTTCCTCAACGACGAAAGATAAACAAAATCATAATGTACTGGAAGGTCAACTCCCCCCCCCCCCCCAAAAAAAAAAAAAAAATTGCATGTATTGCAGTTGGTTTCTAACAAATTCAAGAATAGTGCCAGTGCCTATTTGAAAGGTTTCCCTCCATCAGAAACTTTTTAACCTTTTCTCGATTTCTGAAGAAGCCCGTTTAGCTACTCACTAATTCCCTCCAATAGAAGACAATAAACAATGCATTCAACTCCCCCACCCCAATTGTTGTACTAAATCGAGAGATCATGATATCCGAACATTAAAACAGCACTACAAACATCAAACACTGACAGCAGGAAGCTAGAAAAACTATACTTACAGAGCCAGGAGAGATGCTGGAGAATTCCGCCTCAAGAGAAGAATCTGATTTCCGCATGAGAAATTGCATGTAAGGATCACAAGACAAGTAGAGATTCTTAACCAACACCCCTTTATTGGAGCCTTCTGGGACTTTCAAGCTTATGGTGCTGTCTGTTTTGATGATGAAATCCGAGTCCTTTAGGCATCCAGTTACAGAGTCTTTCAACAACACCTGCTTGTTCTTCACCACCTCTGCTCCTTCTGCCATTGCAGCTCTTTAGCTCAGAATTCTTAGCACTTGGGAACAGTATATCTCTCTTGCTGATGGACTGACTCGGGACTGTTTGGAGCAGGTTTTTTCTGGCTTTTATAGGAGAACGCAGAACGTAAGTCATGAAGTAAGACATGACGTCTTTAATACTGTGGAGAGCAAGAACAGGATGACAAGCGACCGCTTGCAGGGCCGTTCACGAGGCTTCGTGAAACAGAATCCGGACCGGTCCGATTTAGATTGGAAGTCATACATCCTTATCCTTATGGATCACTCTATACTGGGAACTGTACGGAATTCCTACCGTAGGAAGTGGGTGCGTGTTTGGACAAGAAATTGACACGGGATGTGCTGTCAAATCTCTTTTAGTTTGTGGTTGAGAGAATAAGCTGTGAGTAACCATTCACAACGCGCTTGGCATGGAGGATATGGGACCGCAGAGCAAAATTAATTCATCCCAAATTCCTTGCCACTTATCACATATAAGGCCAATCTCTTTTCAAAATAAGCACGGAAATGGGGCAAATCTCTTCTATTTTTCTATTTTAAATGTTTTTTAATTAAGTAAAATTCTTTCCACTGTTCTATTATTTATGTGAATGAGAACTTCCTCTACCCACTAGCTCATCTTTTAGAATATTTTCTTTGTTATATTCTATATTGATTTGTATCTTCTTTTTTTTTTTATATTCCATCTTGGATCAATGTACAATCTCTAGCTTGCAAAATTAAGAAATTATATATATATATATATATATATATATTGTCTTTATGAGTAGTCAATTATAAATTGACCATTATCCAGCTTATGAAAAAGCAAAATATTCTAAAAAGAAAGTTTGAAATTAATTACCAATTTTTTACAATTGCATTCACATGCCGTTTATATGGACATTTATTTGTCCATTTTCCATAAAAGGATCTTTGCTTTTTTTAATCTTTTTGATATCATTTCTAGTATCAAATATTACCATAATTCTTAAAAGGTCACAATTGAATCATGGGTTAAGTTGACCAAAAAAAAAAGAAAAAAGAATCATGGGCTAAGATTTATTGGAAATTAATCATTAAATTATGCACGGGCTAATTGGTCTTATTTTGAATAATTTTCAATCTTTGTCTTATATTTAGTATCTTGCATTTTATTAAATTTGTTGTTTTTAGTTTGTTTGAATCAATGTTTGTTTGGAAAAAAATTTGAAGATAAAAAAATTGCTTACACTGGTGAATAATTGGTGGTCAAATTGTATTATATGTTTGTCTATAGGGATGACCATGCCAACACCACATTAATGCACCAATTCACTGATAATAATTGCTCATATTATTCATTCCAATTTTTGTTTGAAAAAAAAATTGAAGATTTAAAAGTGCTTACACTGGTGAATAATTGGTGGTCCAATTGTATTATATGTTTGTCTATAGGGATGACCATGCCAACACTACATTAATGCACCAATTCACTGATAATAATTGCTTATATTACTCATTCCTTTGCAGTTCTTAATTAATTGTATAACTCATTATTTCTTCCTAATAATTCTACAAGCAATAATCATCATTCCTTTTCTAGTTAATGATCCTTACACTATTCTACACATATAATTGTAATTCATATATATTCATAACATACCTACCTTTCCATTCTCAAAATCTTATAGCATACTTTACTTAAGTTCAAAAAAATTAAATGAGTTGAAATCATAAACTTGTACCATTATTTTTGTAACATGATTGGGAGTTCAGAAACTAATCTTGGTCGTAGCATAAGTAATTTCAATTTCATGACTAGGGATGAATTTGTAATTATTTGGTTAACCAAAACGTTTGATTGAATTATCTAATTAAAATTGGTGGATCAACTTTGATCAAATTGATTCTGATTTGGGTTTAATAAAGACAAAATTATGAAAGTGCTAAATTGGCTTGAAATTAATTCAAAATTCCTGATTTCGATTTTAGTTAAAAACTATGTAACTTCACTTTTCTTTTGTGATACATGTGTGTGTGTGTGTGTATAGTTTGCATTGTTTACACTGTTCATTACTTAGTTATGCCTCAATATATGACATGTTACACATGTACTCCTTTATGAAAAATATTTAATATTCTTAATTTTTCTATTTTATTTTATTTCTTTTTTCATTTTTTCCATTTTTTCTTCTTCGTTTTCTTCATCACTTGCGTCTCATGTAATTATATTTCATTGTTGCAATAGTTTGCTTGACCTACATTTTCATACATGTAATTATTTTTCATTGATATCAAGCTTGTCATATTAGTGATCTATATTGGATGCAGGATTTTGACTTAGTGGGAGTGAATAGACAATTAAGAAACAAGAAAGAAATATTAAAAAATAAAGTACACAAACTTAAAATGAAAGCTCAATAGACAATAATTCATAAATAAATAAGTTTCAATAATAAAAGACTTCATATCGAGTAAAATATAAAATTAGACTCTCCATTACTTTATTTCATATCAAAACGAGGCATACAAAACTAGAGGAATCAATCAGAGGAATTTCTTTAGATCAAGATGCCTCTTCTCTATTAGTAGATCGTTTTCACTTGAAAATGAATGAATTATTCTTGTAAGCATTTTTATTTTGTTCTCATTTATATTTTGTTATCTTATAACCTGAAATGTTTCATAATTCAATTTCATAAATTTGACTATAAAAAATAAAATTAACTCATGGGCCAAAGTCATAAAAAATTAACTAAATTATATAAATCACATTAAGGCTATGCAAATTAAGATTCAAATTAATATTCATAAAAAATTTCTAAATGCCAAACTTAAATAACTATAAGTCCAAAGAATTAATGATAATGAATTAAAATATAGTTGGATGAAGATTAGATGTTTTAAATAAGTTGAAAAAAACTGGAAAAAATCAAAGGTTGATACATGGTTGATTAAGAAAATTCATTGATTTTAGAGGTTGGCTTTTGACTTATATATGATACATCAATTATTCTCTCTTTTTTTTTAATTTCAAGCAGATGATGTATAAATAGAATTTTTATCATAGCTGAATTGTTTTTAATATTTGTCATTTGTTATAACTAATATAAAATTTTGTTTGTTTAGAAAATTTACATGAGTGAAATTAATGTTTTCTAAGATAATATTTAAAACTTATAATTTTAATATATTATAAGGAAATATAATTGGTTTATTGTGAGACACTTTTTGATTTACGGAAACTAGAGTTAGTTTATTGCAGGACACTTTTTCTTAAGAAGAAATAAGTGGAAACTGACAACTTAACTAATAATAGATATATTTGGGGAAGCAAATTGATACAATTTTAAGTTTAAACTAAAACTATACATATAATAGTTTGGAAAGCTTGAGGGGTGGCTGCCCTACCTGCCTCCACTTATGTCCTTCATTATTAATGACTAACTATTTTATGAGGGATTTATGCCTTTATCATCCAAATTATCATATATTTTTTTACTGTTATTGACCCTACATGGTTTCTCACACTCATTGCTAACTCTTCAAATAATTTGTTATTACTTCCACATCTCCTATTTTATTGACTACCACTACCTTATCAAAATTGTTTGACAGTTTCAAAGAATTATAAGTTATACTTAGGAAGCTTTTAATTAAAAAAGTATTTTTAGATGTTAAAAATACTTTTGAAGCATTCAATAGATATCATCCCATAAATTTAAAAATGGAGCTTTTGTTATTAAAAGCACTTTTAGGGAAAAAAATAAAAATAAATTTTGTGTTTTAAAAGAACATTAGATTTAATAATTTTATTTATATTATTAACTAGATAAAGAGACAAATATATTTAAAAATTTCAAATTACACATTGTTAAATACAATAAATGCTTATTTAACTATGTATCTAAATAATATACTTAAAATCACTCAAGCACTTGTTGAGTGCTTATATGCTATTACTAAAAGCTCTATTAAATAAATTTTTTTTAATAAGTTACCATAATTCCAGTTGATCTCTTATTTTATATTACAAACTAGGCTCCATACACAGTATATAGTTGTATTTATTTGATTATCCCGGCAGCCACCATAATCGTTTCTTAATTCACTTGTGCTTTTCTTCTTTTACTTTTTCATCCTTACTATCTAACCATGCGCGTGGGGCTTGTCTGTGCAATTTGCGGTGCATCTGCCAAGCATTGAAACGCTCCATACGTGTCAACTTCTCCTTGCGCTTCCTATGGTAGGTACAGTCAATGGTTCCTACTATAGACGAATCCTTATCCTTATACTATATGAAAAGGAAAAGGAGTTGCTGACACCTTTTTCTTGAGGCTCTTTAGGGCTAAAATAGTTATTTTAGTTATATTTAGTGGTGCGTGAATTAAAAATAGTACTATTCAGTAGTGTTGTAATGCCTTTTGAATTTAACTTTATGCCTTTTCTATTTCTTGAGTTTAGAATACAAGTTGAAATAATAACCATATATAATAGTAGAGTAGTTGGATTGCTAATCTTAATTGAATCTTGTATTAAATGATAATCACTCTATTGCGATTACTTCATGATGTTTTAATATAAAATCTTGCTCTTCTACAGTTACTATGAGCAAACTACTTGATTGCCAACGGTTACAAATTTTTTGCTATTAAAAAAACAATTAGTTTAGTTTGGCATTTGTATAGCTTTCAATTGGAAGTGAGCTGAACAATTTCTTGTGCTTTTGGTTGACTATTTTCTGCAATTTGTAATTTAAGAAATAGCATTTGGTCCAATTTTTTGTTTGGTTAGTTTTCTAATTCAAAGAAAACTAATTAAGTTTCTTGATTTGGATTCAAATGATTTGATAATTTTGTTGAAAGTGCCATTGAACCTTTGCTGCAAGTTTGTTGAATAAGGTATCTATTAGTACACTTTTATTTGCAATTTTTTAAAATATGAAAACATGGTATTATGATATTTGGTATCCCTAGAATTTTTGAATGAATTATGTATTTGTCGTGGTAAGTGTGTTTTATACGTATGTATTTCCTGAAAGATTTGGGTTATGTAAATTTTTGCTTTCATGGATTATTTACAATTGTATACTGGAGTACAAAAAATTGTGTTTGCCATTTTGATGAATTTTATTGTTGATTGATAGACATAATTAGTACTTTAAACTCCGTTGGCAAATTGGCCACTCAAAAACAACTTCACAGTGAAAAGGCCAAATAAAAGTATGCTTCTTTGTTACTAAGAAAAAAGAGTTGCAACTAGAACAATATCGTCAAACTTACATTAAGAGAAAACAGAGGAACAATGTGCCTAATCTTGGTTACTCAAATAGACAGCTAGATGAAGGTACTGGAAACAATTTTTAAGCATTTTTTGCTAAAATTTGACTGGAAAAATAGATAGGACAACAAGATTAATGTTGTCATCTGTATACTTATATGTTGAGATAATGAGCGTGGCAATAGAGATTATCCAGTAGAAAAGCCACTGACAATTTATGAATTTGATTCCAGTGAAGGTTTTTCGATGGATTGACAATAGTTACTGGAAGAGTTGATAATTTTTTTTAATATAGCTAAACTTGATCAATAGAGCAATCATCCGATAATTTCAATGTCTGCTAGGCTCGGAAATTAAAATCTCTTGTCCGACTCTATTGCTAGATTCAATCATACTGTTGATATCTTATTGACAAGCAAAGGAAAAGCTTAAATGGGTTATCAAGTTCTGGAAGGAAATCCAAGTTAGCTCAACCATTGGTTAGTCACGTTGCTTCTCAAGCTAATGCTAATTGTGGTTTCTACTCTGTTTGATTTTGCATCTTCAGAGGACCTTAGTATCACCTATAGTGGATTTCGATCCATGAACGTAAGCCTGGATGGCATTGTTGAAATCACACTAAATGGCTTCTTGAACCTAGCTAATGCCACTAGGAAAGAGGAATGTCATGGCTTCTTCCCTAATCTTGTCAACTTTAAGAATTCAACTAATTCTTTTAATTCATCTAATTCAGTTTCAAGAATTCAAGAAATGTCGTGTTGCGCTATCAAGGTTGTTGTTATATGAATTTTATAATTGTTTTGATTTTATGAAATATTTCAGATTTTAACCTTCCTATTTTTATAGGATATGAGACCTCTTTGTATCTAGGTTATTTTCTGTATATTTTTTAATTGTCATGCACACAGGCACCCCAATCCCGCGCATTGCGTGGGCCACAACCCCTAGCAGGTAGAATAAAATTCGGAAAAATTAATTAAGTATCATAAAATTTGGTCAAACAGGTTACCAATAGATATTGAAATTCGATTTCTGAATTCTCAATTAATGACGGAATTACCGAATTCCATATTTTTGTTAAACATTTTATATATTCCATGCATCATAATATATCAGATTAACTAGTAATGTATTAGTTAATAGTGTTATAAGTTATAATTTGTGCTTATAAAATAATACGTGACCTCAAAAGCATATCAATTAACATATCGATAACTTTTGTATTGTTAATTACATATATTTAATATACTTAACTAATCTTATACTAGCAAACCAATATAAAACTTTGGATATTTTGCCGAAACACCGATTATCCGATCGAAATCCTGTTACTAGCATCTAACTACCAAATAAAAGTTTGGACAGTAATTGGATGCTGACCTTGTCGAAAAAAATTTTAAAAAAAATTTAATATTTTTTTTATTGAATTATTGATTACGAGCCATCAATTATATGCAATTACTTCAATTGTAAATGCCACTTATCCTGTTATTCTGTACCGTTTCTAAAAAGATATAGTATTTATTTTAGGATGCAGTGATGTCCACTCCCACTTTAATCATGTGATTCAAGGGGGATAGAAATAAAAGATTCACATGTTATTACCAATTTCAAGTTACAATTATATATTTCAAGAGATCTTTTATTTAGTGCACAGTCCTTGACACCTATGAACTAATTACGAAGAAGATAGCATATAAATATGCAATCAATCCATAAGCCTTGATAGTTGGAAGGATTAAGGACCACAAGGGCAGACACCTCAAAAATCATTAGGAACTAAATACTGGATTTCTAGGACCCAAATGTATAAATACATAATTATACTGATAACAATTATTCCTGCCTCTTTTCAACCCCGGCCAGCTTCAATTGAGACAAGGACAGGAATGAGGGTTTGGGACAAAATTTTCCCTTTGTATAAACATGGGTTGGGGTATAGGGGAGGACGTTTAAACTCTTCCATGCTCAACTCTGTTCCTCAGCTGCATAGCCTCTCAATGCTTTCTCCTTTTTTGTATTGTTATATGTTGTATGTACATGTAATGTACTGCCTTTTTTTCTTCTTCTTTTTTTTTTTTTTTTTTTGGTTTTGGGGTGGGAGTGGTTGTACTTTGAATTTTAGATTGATATGATTGTTGATTTTTATTTTTATAATTAAAGTTATGGTTGAATATTTGCCAAAGTTTGTCCTTAGGTGCTGCTAGTGTGTTATAAACTTATTGTTGATTGTGAATTTGTGATAGTAAAATGTGAATAAAACATGAGCGCTGGAGGGTCCCCATAGGGATTAGGATGCACACGTATAAAAATCAGAGATCAGACGTTGGGCACTAGGATAAGATAAGATCATGAATTTAGCCTTGAAATTGGGCTTGATTCATGGTTTAGACTTTAGTGTACCTCGGCTGAAAAGTATATGGATTAATAACACTGTGCACTTAGAACTTTAAGAATAGTCACACTTTATCACTCTCAATTTTTAAGTTATACACTTTATCCCCCATGAGAACTAATAATAGCTAGAATTGCTAGAAAAACGAAAAAGTTGTACACTGTATCCCCCATGAGAGCAAGTTATAATTACTATACTTTTATAAAAGGCGGTTAAGCCATCGATTGATTTAGCATTTAAATAAGGACATCATTGTTATTTCAACTAGCGACATTACATAGGGTATTTTCCATCAAATTTTCACTTTATATAAAACCAAGTTGACATTCATGTCACAACAGATAAAATCACAGGGGGTTATATGTAATTTGTGCATAATTATATACAAAGTAATAATATCCGGACGTTTCGTTGGGCTAATAGAGAAATTTCATCTTGGCTAAATAAAACTAAAAAAACTCATAAACTCGTTTATGTTCTAAATTCTGGTAAAGTTTTTAGAACTTCTAGTGGAAATATTATTTCAATTTTTTTTCGTTTATTTCTTCATCAAAAATTTCTTTAGTAGCTTCCAAGATTTTATTGAACACTAACATTTTTTTCATTTTTTTCCTTTTTCCTTCTTAAAGAAAGTAGATTTATATTATTGGTAATCCAGAAATCGTTAAGTCTGCATTGTGGTTTCGAGAACTTGGTTTCTTAGTACATGAGTTGAAAGGTCGCAATTCAATTCTTATATGTTACTCGTCAACAGTTTGAGTAGTCTCTGTGGGCTGCTAAATGCCTAAATCTTGTGGCAGAAATGAGAAAGCATGATACATTCTGTCATTTCCACCATAAATGTTCCACTTACGCACAATAAAGTCGTATACAGTGGTAACATCTTTCTCAGAGTGGAGACAAATAAATGTAGAAGGCTGCGAAGAATTTTCTTCGGAGACTTTTTGATGAGTTTGATATAGGGAAAACACTTAAGGTTTCAAAGATTTCCAATCCTTTTTCTCTCTTTTTCTCCGCTTTGTCAACAGCAAGACTAGACGTGCAGCAATTCGCATTCGCTAAATTTACTTCCTACCTTTGCATATGACAATTGGCCAAGTGCTCATGTTTTAAACCACAAGAAATGTACTCTTTTTTTTTTTTTTTGGGGGGGGGGGGGTTTCCTTAGGGTTTCCTTAGTACAGACCTAGTCAATGACAGACATCCAATTGCTTCCCAAAAATTTGTTTAAGAGGGTATAGATTTTTTCTGGTTTGTTTTAAGTAAGAGTTGATTTAGCAGTAGCACTAAATTCTAGTTCAAGAAAACTCTATAACTAGAATGGGGCTTAAAACAACAACAAAGAATTAAAATAAGATATTTATGATGGAAAAAAATGACAATTTAATATAAAGTAGAGTAGAGAGTGAGACAGAAAATCCACTATGCCTATGTTTTTCTGTCAAACTATCCCACATTGTAGGTCAAAATTGAAAATTGTTTAACTAAATATTTTTTCAGGAAAAAAATGAAAAAAAAAAGCTGAATTAGTCCACATCTAAGCCTACTTGATGATCCCAGCCTAGACGGGACGAACTTAACTGAGATATATATGGTCTTGTTTTTTCTAGCAAAGGCTCTCTTAACGGAAAGATTCTCATGGACACATCCCGTCTAAAATGGGCTTACACATATAAGACCGCAGCTTTGTCCCAAACCCCATACTGCAAGTTACCAAGCCCAGATTTTTTTCACCTACGTGAAATATATAAATGCCTTCCTCTTCATTTTAATCCCCAATTACATCAAATAGAGGTCGTTGTAAATGCAATGAAGGATTGGGATAATTCCGTCCAATTAACATGGTCAAAAGAGGGAGTGTCATGAACAAATTTGGTTGAGTCATTAAAATTTCTTTCCTTTTTGTCACCCCTCCCCCCGGCAAAATATGTCTCTATCTTTCTTTATTTTT
Source organism: Gardenia jasminoides (assembly GCA_013103745.1). Taxonomy (NCBI): domain Eukaryota; kingdom Viridiplantae; phylum Streptophyta; class Magnoliopsida; order Gentianales; family Rubiaceae; genus Gardenia; species Gardenia jasminoides. Next base: position 780,676 of record CM023097.1, read on the forward strand.
CCTTTTTGGAAGAATTCCAAAGCTGTTCTCTACAATCATACTAGGGGTGGGGAAAAATACTCGAAAACACATGGGATCGGATCCGATCCACTCCGAAAAATAGGATACTTGATCCGCATTATTTATTCAGGTCAAAAGAGGGTCGGGTACTCGCTTATATACGGGGCAAGTTAGGATCATAGGATTAAAAACTCGCGGGTACCCAACTAGCCCGTATATATATTATATGTACAAAATATTATTTTTAGAGTTGACTAAGTAATTTTATTGAATAAATTATATGCCAAGTATGAGTGCCTATTATTTGTTTACAAGATTCATTTATAGAGGTCATGATGTTATTTCTTTTAGAAAAAAGTTTAATTAATATAAATTATGTATACAAAAGGGGCATTGCTTATAATAAGTTTCATTTACATTTGAATTTATTTATTTTTCTTTTTATTGTGTTCTCTTTGCATGTTTATTTCTCAACATGAGATTTTTTTCTTTTATGTAAAATTTATATTGAATGTTAAATGAATACGTAAAATATAAAAATAAACAAGTATAAATTATTTTTCAAAAAAAAATTAAATGATAAGAGGGGCAGCGCGGGTACCCGCCAATCCGATCTGTTTCAGGTATCCGTTAATATGCTAGGCAGGTAAAGGTCAAAAAATAGTTAATCAGCAAGATTTGAAACGGGTCGGATCAGCCAAATGTCTCATAGAGCGGGCACCTGACCTGTGCCCGCCCCTAAATTCATATCATGTCGGAAAACATACCAAGCAGCAAATTAAGTTGGATATCAAAATATGACATTTAAATTACGCTATAAGCCACTACTCACTGTTCAATTCAATTGCCAACCAAATTAACTGCTGGTTGCTGCATTATTTACTTCAAGAGTGAAGTACCACATTTTGCTTTTTATTTTCTGGAAGAAAGTAATACCAAAACCTCAAAAATCACGGATTAAGAAAGCTCAATTCAGTGGAACTCTCTCTCTCAAAAGGCAAGTTGAGATTATTCCTGAGCAACCACAAGTATCCGACGTCTTCCTTCAACATTTTTGAAGTAGTTATCAATTCCTTCGGGGAAGTACCTGCAGAATATCAACGCATTCATGATTCAGTACTGCTAGAGGTGTAGCAGCTGATTTCGCTGCATCTAATCATCTGGTACCCTTATCTCATTTGCTAACCGAGGCCATTGAACCTTGATTGATCCAGGAGGAAAGTGCCTAACCGTTTCAATTCTTTGCACTGAAGACTTTCTGAGTTAGGACTGAATGATAATCTATGATTGATTTCTACCATTTCCTGCTTATGAAACTGAAGTATTTCTGTTCGTCCCTTGGCATTTCTTGGTTGCAATATGGTAATTCACAGCCCTCAATGTTGAGCATATGCAAACGATTTTGTGGTAGCTTAGGCATAAGGATATGTTATGGTTGTGTAGTACTTAAGGAACAATTCTCAGATCTTGGGAATTTACAAGGTGATGTTGGCCATCGTATTGTGGGGCATGCTTCCTGTGGGGCTTGGTACCCGCCTTGGTGATATGGACCATCCGATCTTTGTTATGGTCTTGGTTGATTCTAGCAAGTAGCTCAGAAAGGCCCACTGGATAAGCATCTCTGACATTGACATGATTGATGTGACATTCACCACCTGACACTACTATTATTAGAAGTTATTTGACACCTCTATAACTGACTCATGGCCGATCTATACTCGTAAAGACGGCTCAACTCTCAAGGTGAATTCTCTATAAATACCCCTTTCTTCTGGACATTTGAAGTAACTAGAAAACTAGTCACTCCGACATTGTTTTCCTAAGTTTATCTTTTGAATATATCTAATTTAAGCGTTAGAGGTACAACAAGGGATTAATCCCCACCTCTGTTTTGCCTATCCTTACTGTGAGTGCAGGAGAGCCGACCCACTTCTTTAGAAAGTCCGGTTCGGTCACGACCGTGCTTGCAGACTTGCCATGGAAAAGAAAAGGCTTGACCATTTAGCAATCTAATCCACAGAAGATTCAATAACATTATCACATCATATTAGTTTTGGTAATGACTTGCGCATACCTCTTCAGAGCAGCATCCAAGACCTTTTCTTCTTTGTAATGGAAAGCATATTTGAACCCACATTTGTTCTTCAGAAGATCAATCTATTCGATGTTAAATGTAAGAAAGGAAGCTAGCTCAAGACAGAGATATACATGGCCAAACAAAAGTTAACGGTTCAACTTGAAACTAACAAATAGGTAAAACTTAATGTACCTTTTCTTTATTTCCAGCACTTCCAGCTACATAGCAGCCTGCCAATTTTTGCAACCTGTCCAACAAGCTGACCAACAGTTTGCAAATAGAAATTCTACCCTTGATCTGGTGTTTGCAATGAACTTGAAGAAATCCTCCCTAGCCAACTCAACTAGGTGAATATATATTTAATATATTTCTGTTACTTTTAGAGACCATAGGTTTCCAGTGATCCGTATCTCCTAGACAAAAGGAGATTGCATGGTAAATAGAAACTCTACCATTAATTATCACAGAAGTCAACAAAAGAGAAGGAAAAAACGATTTCCCATGATAATCAAGATATGAGCTTTAGCCTTTATATTCAGCTAGAAACCTCTTCGTTTTTTGGTTGCTAGGAACCAAATTTATGCTCTAGAAAACTGGGAAATCAATCTTCAAAGCACAATCCAAGGATGCATCAGTAGTCTCATCAGCTGGCTTATTCATTCATCTGAAACAAGAAACAGAAAATATCTGTCTAGATTCTTATGGCAATAAAACTAAATCAGGATTTACTCATCTTTTGACTTCAACCTGACACCGTAACATATAGCCTGATAAAGTTTACAAAGAACTCCAGGTGCACAAACGCATGAAAGCTCAAGCTAGTGAAAGTCGACTGCTATTAGCTACTAGACTTGTTGCACGAAAGGATGCTCAAAGGAACCTGAGACTATTCACCAGCAAACACAATCACCTGTTTCCCAACATTGTGACAACTAAACAGACCAACAAGGGCAGTAGGACCATTTTCAAGGCCTTCTGCAATGTCTTCCACATAGGTGATATTTTTTTCCCGGATTTGAGGTAGCACAAGGTCCAAAAATTTTGGATAGAGGTGATGGTAATCAACTGCACCAAATCCCTCCACTCTAAGACGCTTGAAAAGAACATTAGCCACATTATATAGTGCTTCAAGTTTATCTGGGTTGTATTGAGAGATCAGTCCGCAGACAGCAATTCAGCCATGCATTCTCATATTGGGAAGCACAACATCCAACATCTTTCCCCCAACATTTTTTTTTTTGGTCGCCGGCCACGGTATCCAAGCAGGCCTCACTACGGTGGGAAAGTATTTTTCAATCACACCATACTTGACTAATCCGTTGGTCGCCGGTAAGACACCAATGGTGGGTGAGGCTCCCAACCTGTAATCGATACATGAGGATTCAACTCAAACCTCACTTAAGCGGAATGAAGCTGCGGACCACTTCAACCAAACCCAATTGGTTTCCAACATTTTCAAAGTAATTATCAATTTCTTCAGGGAACTACCTGCAAAGAGATCCAGTATGCAATCAAGATCCATAACTTATATCAATGATCTTTGCACTCTAAATAGGCCATTGCGCTCTTGACGGCAAATCCATGTTTCTTGTGTGTAAAAATTAAAGAGTTGAGGTAATCTTACCAGTGACTAGACAGGATGGATGAATGAAGAACAAATATTTGCTTTTGTGAGTAGATATCATGTTAATCAAATACAAATTGGAGGAAAAAAAATAAACCAAGTATTGGTTTTTCTTGGCCACGTAGGATTAGTTTTCCTTTTATTACTAGTACTAGTAGTTAGTACTGGTTTTTCTTTTTTTTTTTTTTTTTTTGTCAATCGGCAACTATATAACCTACACTTACTCTATGAGGGAGGGGGAGACTAAAGAGGCCAGATAGGACAGTGATTAATCACCGCACTGCATAAGTCACTACTACATTCTCTGAATTTTTTAATGACAAGAAGCAATTGATGCACTAGGCAGGGTTTGAACCCCGACCTAGTGCACGGGATAGCCTTCTGTTTTCGAGTATATGTAATAGTACTAATAGGAGTCAGAAAGACAATGCACAAAGTCTCCAATTTCCGTCCACATATAAGTAGTTGACAGTTGACACCTGTGTCTGACATTGCTTGTCGAATGCGAGTAGCCTCTTTCTGCATTGTACTTGTACGAAAGTCGCAACTTTTGTTTCGTTGAATAATTGAGAAAAATTCCTCTGCCAGTTAGTCAATCTTTTGTGATTATTCTAGTGAGTTTGTGTTTGTTAGTATTTTAGGTCCATCACAAATTGTTAGTTTTACAAGTATATCTATTCCCTTTAGATTAGGTCCATGGATTAAAAAAGTGCAATATTCGATGTCATTCTGTAAAGGGGCACGGGGTAAAAAAAGATAGAGAGAGATGCACTTCTGACCGCTACTTGGTATAGACAGACAAAACTAGAGAATAGCCTTCTATCTTTATTTCTGGTTCTTGTTAATTTTCACCTTTTGTTTTCAGTTGGAGTGTTCCTCTGCTCCTCATTTCCAAATGAATCATAGGACTCTTGTATGTGTAGCAGAAAAAGTTTGGCTCAGCATAATACCAATGCTGTTTGGGGAACAGAAAACAGGTATCCTAGGTGCCGTTCTTGGGGTGGTACTCACTTTAGGTGCTTCAAAATCAGACTTTGAGTATCATCTGCAGTCGGACTCGTAACAGTAAGCTCAGTAATTTGACAGTAAAAGCTAGTTTTTCCTGCTCTAGAACACCAAAAACAGTACTGTTGGGACTGCCGCAGCTAATTAATACTACATCTGTTGATCTGCTACCTAATCTAATCGGAAACCTCTTAAGTCTAATAATTCCATCTTTTTTCATTTTAGATGTGAATGCCTGACTGGTCTGATTCTTTTGCTTTTAAAATGCCAAGGACACTGTTATAATCTTTATGTTGTTTGCCATCTGTATTACATCTTGGTTCCACTGTTCTAGCTCACAAAACCCTGAGAACTTTGTATGTTCTTTGCCATTTCTATACTAGAATTGGTCCGATGCCTCAGAAGTGTTGAGCATATATGGAAACATTTTATAGTTGGAATGTAAGAGTGTCATCTTGGAGCAACTACGAGAACAAGTTTCAAAATTGGGCTACACAAGTTGATTTTCACAGCTGTAGCCTGTAGCTACAGCAGGATAGAAATAATAGATTTTTGAATATGGAAAGGAAATCACCAAAATAGGTACTTTAGAAGATTTCTTTAGTTTGAAGGCAAACGAGTCAGATCATGGTGGATACTTGTGGCAAGTGGGAGAGATGCTAAATTGGGGCATTTTGCCAGAAGTTTCAGTTGTTATTTGCTTGGATTCTGTTCTTCAAGTAAGACGCTTCAAAGTCCTTTTTTTTTTTTTTTTTAAATCTTTGCCCTTTCCTTTTCTTTTTGAAAGAGATTGGCAGAGGGACTTGACCTACCTCATGGATGAGTTCACATACAGTCTTTAACCATGCACTTAGAAGCAATTTTTCTTTTTTGGGCAATTTTTTCTTTTTCGGGTACTTTATTTGCTTCATCCCTTAACAGAGCACAAATTTTTACACAAGAAAAACAAGAGAAAACTATCCTGACTACCCTAAAAGTCTAATATTAGGTTCACTGTTATTTTAGTCACAATCTTTCTCAAGCAGAAGATTAGGCTGACTGATCTCTATGGTGTTGCCTCATAAAAAATTGGGTGCACTGAAGATAATTATTGCACATGAATTTCCTTGAGTGCTCATAACGTAAAGCATTGTAAAGCTACCACCGGTAGAAAAAGGTATTAAATAGATAATTAGATTATGCTAATTTTAGGCAACAATGATTCCAAGTTGCATACCTTTTCAAAGCAGCATCCAAGTCCTGCTCCTCCTTATAATTGAAAGCATCATCAAATTCAAACTTATTCTTCAGAAGACCAATCTTGTCAATATAAATGTAAAGTGGAAGTTAGAACACATACATGAATGGGTAATATCATCAGCTGGATAAGGACAAATACAAGGTCAAACTCTAAAGTCTGGAATATGATCAATTCAGAATGAAAGGTTACTCAAAATCAGCAACCAGGTCTTGAGTAATGCTTGAACTGCTAAATGCAAAATTGACCTAGAACGAAGCAAGCCTCCAAACATGAAAGTTCAAGAGCATATGACCCGCTGCCCTCATGAATGACAAGAAATTCAGAAATTTGTAATCAAAATGCAAAGGCTGCCTTGATTATTCAACTTCAAAGAAACAAGAAGTTATAGACTTGATTTACCTTTTCTCTTCTTCCTGCACTTCCCACTACATAGCAGCCTGTCAATTTTGCAAATTTTCCAACAAGCTGGCCAACAGCAGCAGATGCTGCAGATACAAATACTTTTTCTCCTTTCTTTGGATTGCAAGCCTCAAAGTAAACAGTCATAATGGGCATCCCTTCACAATATATAGTGCTAATATCAATGAAAAAGTGCTAAAGAACTATGTGATGCTATTCGTTTATGGCTCCTCTTAGTGCTACAGATGAATAGCTCTCTTTTAGAAATAATACTGGTTCTTTTATTGCTGAAAGCCTTTTCAGAAGAACTAAAGATGCCAGAAAGTTAACATCCTATCATTTGCCTGTTATTGTTGATTGAATCATATCAAATCTGGTTTCTCATGTAAAATGCAGTCCTAAGACAAGGTCTAAAAGAACAAGGTATGCATATATCCTTCCTTTGAAAAGGAAAGATAATAGTCATCCCAATCATGGGCTGAAACTAAAAGAGGCATGGTTTTAGAGGGCGGTTTCATGACATGGGAGGGGAAAGATTTTAGAGTTATTTAGGTACTGCTTTTTATGGAAGAAATATCTTTAGATTCCTTGAGGGATTCCTAGTAACCAAAATATCCATTAAAGAAAAGAATCTCATGTCCAATATTTTGGTGTAGAAAATTTTATCTGTCCTTTAAGTTTAGGTAGATACTTATACAACTAGTAGTCACACATCTTCATTATCTAAGCAAACTTGAAAAGTATGAGCTTAACCACATATGTCAAGTAGAAAAGATTCAGTAAACTCTTTTCACTTGTCCAGGGGTAAACATTATCATGGCATCACTGAAATTATATGTCCAGAGAACTTGGTGAGCAGAAAATTCAGTGTCTGACCATGAAAGTTAGTGAAATGCCACTACTAGTGCAAAATGCTCCAAAAGAAGAACATCATGGAAAGGTGCAATCATATAATATGCTTGAAACACAAAATAACACGAGATAACCACAAACTGCAAAATAAAATTTCATAAAACCAAAAAAAGAGAAACACAAGTTCACAGGCATAGATTTTCCATGCACATAAAAACTCTCCTGAAAACATAGTTACCGAGTTTGAGTTTGAATTCTCAAGTTTGTGTTGTAATGTTAACAAGAATAACAGAAATAAACGGAAAGTAGGACACGCTTGAGTCGTAGGTAGCACTGTTCTAAGAAACTATTTTTCAAATATTGAAAATGTTTCCCAGATTAAACAAGCCTCTTCTTGTTATCAAGAAGGAAAGTACCAGCAAAAGTTCAACATATCCAAGGTGAGTCGCTTAACCCATCGCCAGGGGGGGGGGAATCTGACCGTTTGAACTAAATTAGCCCAATTCAACTTCCCCTCATGCGCGCGAGCCCATGCTAACTCTCAACTCATCACAAGCCCAATGGAGAGTTAGACAATATAAAGTGTTTAAAAAACTCCTTGGTTTTCCAATGTGGGACAAAGTCTTTTGAAATACAATATCTACAACAATCTCCCACCTATTTCAAAAGATTTTGAACGTAACAATAATGAGGAAGGAAAATTTGTGGATATATTTTGAATTCAACGTACTCAGTTTGGTGTCTTTTGGACTATGAACCAAACTTAGACTAATAAGATATGTCTTACAATTATTGGTGAAATATGTATTTCTATGAACCAATAATTCTTTTTATATGACAGAGATCTTACCAATCACATTGTAACCCATAATTTGCTGTTCAACGCGGTTTTGCGCATTTAGACCGTGCGCCTGCCTGGTTGCTCATGAGAGCTCTAAAGATTTGGCCAAAAAATCTTATAGGAGCGGCCCCACTCCACTCTCATATAGGTGAATTTATCAAGTGTATACTGCTCAAAATATACCTCCGTAAGGGGATATAAATTCATTAAGAGTATTTAAACTCAACCTTACAAATACTAGCAGACAAAGCACTTATCTCAAGGGACTTTAAATTTCAAGTGCTTTACCAATATCGACTTGTTATTACCCATATGAACCTACTTCATGGGATCACCAATCACATAGGTTGGGTTACCATCTTTATTGACAATTGTTGGCCCAAGTCCCATCTCCTTGTAGTTTGAAGAATTAACTTTCTTCCTACGTGTTTAGTCGAGGATCGGCCAAATTCAACTCGACTTCACAAAATCAATGGAAATAATTCCATCTCTAAGTAAATGCTTTTACGACATCATGTCTCAATCTCATGTGTCGACTTTTACAATTAAAAGATTTATTTTGGCAATAGCGATAGCCGCTTGACAATCACAGTGCATGGATACTGGAGGCAACATGTCCTTGGTTGAAGGAATATTAGCTAAGAAATTCCTTAGCCAATCAGCACTGGCCAACTCTGAGCTATAAACTCTGATTCCATAGTTGACCTAGCAATGATTGTCGGCTGGCTGATTTCCAAGCTACTGCCCCACCCCCGAGGGTGAACACATAACCACTAGTGGATTTTGTATCATTTGAATCGAGATCCAATTAGCATCATCAGAACCCTCTAATACGTTGGAAATCCACTATACAGATACCAAAATTTATGGTTCCTCTCAAATATTTCATTAGTCCGACTAATGCAAACCAATGCTCACGATTGGGATTGTGAGTATATCTACTCGCCTACATACATAAGCTATATCGTCTAGTAAAATTCATCAAATGCATCGACTCCCAATAATCGCATATTTAGACCGAAAGCAACCTGGGTCACCATTATTTTTCTTTAATTGAGTGTTAGCATCGTAAGGAGTGCTTACCGGTGTCACATCATAATTTTCAAACTTCTTAAGAAGTCTTTCTGTATAATGTTCTTGTGACAACATTATACCATCATTTCTCCTTATGATTTTAACACCCAATATTATTTTTGCTTCACCCAAATCTTTCATATCAAAACTAGATGACAAAATGGTTAGTAATCGTTGACAATATTTAAGTTTGTACCAAATATAAGCATGCCATCCACATACAAACTAATTATCACATATTCATTGTCTACAGCTTTTAACATATACACATTTATCCACTTCAACAAAAAAACCGCCATTTATCAATACTTGATCAAATTTTTCATGCCAATCGCTTAGAGCTTGTTTTAGGCCATAAAGTGATTTAACTAATTTACAAACCTTATTTTCTTGTTCAGGTACAATACATCCTTCAGGTTGTAACATATAAATTTCTTCTTCTAAATCACCATTTAAAAAAGCTGTTTTGACATCCATTTGATGTACAAAAAGTTTATGAATAGAAGTTAAAGCAAATAAAATACGAATAGAGGAAATTCTTGTTACTGGTGCAAATGTATCAAAATAGTCAATATTTTGTTTTTGAGAAAATCCTTTGGCTACTAAATGAGCTTTGTATTTATCTATAGAGCCATCAGGATTATATTTTCTTTTAAAAATCCATTTGCAACCAATAGGTTTTACACCTGGAGGTAAATCTACTAAAATCCAAGTCTTATTTTTCATAATAGAATCGATTTCAGCTTTAATTGCTTCTTTCCAAGATTTAGAATCTGAAGAAGAAATAGCATGAGAATATGTTAAAGGATCATTGTCAACAAGAAAAGTTTGAAAATCATTTCCAAATGAAAATTCTTTTCTTGGCCTTTTACTCCTTCTTAATTCCTCATTAGAAATTATCTCTTTATTTATTTCTACAGGTGCATGAGAAATTTTATTAGATAGTGGAAAAATGTGTTCAAAGAATTTGGCATTTTTAGTCTCAATAATTGTATTACAATCAAGCACGTCACTTCTTAAAACAAGAAATCTATATGCAGCACTGTGTTCAGCATATCCAATAAACATACAATCAGAAGTTTTAGAACCTATTTTTCTTTTCTTAGGTTCAGGCAATAAAACTTTAGCAAGACATCCCCATACTTTCAAATATTTCAGATTTGGTTTATAATTTTTCCATAATTCATAAGGTGTTTTGCTAGTCCTTTTATGAGGAATTCTATTTTGTAAGTGACATGCAGATAATATAGCTTCTCCCCATAAGTTATCAGGAGCATGTGAACTAATTAACATGGAATTCATCATTTCTTTTAGTGTTCTATTCTTCCGTTCAGCTACTCCATTAGATTCTGGTGAATAAGGTGGTGTTATTTCATGTATTATGCCTTCTTGTTCACAAAAACTATCCATAGATAAATATTCACCTCCTCTATCAGATCTAATTCTTTTATCTTTTATTAAGTTGATTTTCTATTTCGGACTTATAAGATAAAAAAGCATTATAAGTATCATCTTTATTTCTAAGTAAATAAAGTTTAATATATCTAGAATAATCATCTATAAAAGTAACATAATATCTTTTACCACCTCTTGTCATAGTTTGTTTTAAATCACCTAAATCAGTGAATTAAACTTAATAATTCAGTTTCTCTTATACAACTTTTCTTTGTTATTTTACTTTCTGCATATTTCACATTTATCCATGTTGTCATTATTAATGTCGAAAGTAAACCAAGTGATTGCATTTTCTTTATATAACTTACATTCACATGTCCTAATCTTGCATGCCATAAAGAAATTGAATCAACAATATAAGCAGAAGAAGAAGCATTTTCATTGATCACATTGGAAATGTTAAGTACAAAAAGTCCCTGGTTACAATAGCCTTTACCTACAAACACATTATTTCTGGTCATTACAATCTTATCAGATTCAAATGACACTTTCACCCCAACTTTTCCCAACAATGCTACGTAAACCAGATTTGTTCAATATTAGGCACATCAAGATGCCCGCAAAGAAATTTCTGGTAATTTGATGTCTTCATTTTTCAATTCTTCTAACAGCATTTGATACTCCGTGATTTGATTTTTTATTTCCTTGTCGTCAGTCATTTGCCATTGGTTGTATTTACCAACGACGAACTTTTGCTTGGTTGCATCTTCGGCAGTGAATTTTGTTACCAAGGCTTCCCAAATAACCTTAGCTTCTTTGCAGCTACAGTAGACATCAATCAATTCATTAGAGAGAGTTTGCAAAATAGTGTGTCATGTTTCTAGGGTCTTGGCATCCTCTGTTGCAGAAGGTTGGGATTCGGTAAGTGCGCTATTACCCATGAATATCGAGGAGAGAGTGCACACGTTCTTGCCATCTTTTGAAATTTTCATTAGCAAAAATTTCAATTTTGGATACATCCTGAAATGGTTTGGCTAACGAATCGATGAAGTTGGTTGTTGAGAGGCGTTAACATTGTCGGTGGCCATAGTTTCTTAGATTGTTGTAAAATAGGGCCGAGTAATGTTAACAAGAATAACAGAAATAAACGGAAAGTAGGACACGCTTGAGTACCAGCGATATTGAAAATGTTTATATCCAGCGTCAAAAGATCCTTTGGTCCATTAAATGCTGCAGAGAACGTTTCTGTAACATAAAAGGTACGTTTGGAAATTAACAAACACAAAACCAAGGTGAGCCGCGTTTAACCCACGCACAGGGGGGGGGGAAATTTGACCGTTTGAACTAAATTAGCCCAATTCAACTTCCCCTCATGCGCGCGAGCCCATGCTAACTCTCAGCTCATCACAAGCCCAATGGAGAGTTAGACAATATAAAATGTTTAAAAAACTCCTTGATTTTCCAATGTGGGACAAAGTCTTTTGAAATACAATATCTACAACAGTTTGTGTAAATCAAATTTGGATAATTCCATAAGTTTCAGCTACATCTCCAATTGCAAAATGATATCACTCAGCAAGTGTGAAGCTCACCTAGGAAATGGGTACATCTGTGTGCTCAATCTTGAAAAGGGAATCAGGTTCTGTTATTAGACTGTATTCCTCCCATCCAGTTATACCCCATGCCAAGTCACCGTTCTCAAACTTTAGCTGCCTTGAATCCACTACTTTAGCTACCCCAAATCCACTTATTGTCTGGAAATCATCACCAATTCAGTAAAACCGATGCATACATAAGATGTCAGATGCATGTCAAAAAATGCAACAAAAACCATTCTTTTCAAATGCTCTACGACAAATATCAGTCAACATATCTGATGAAAAGGGAAAAAAATTGTTTTAAAAGGAGAAGTTTCCAAATGTTTGCAACGGAAATTGAATTTTACAAAAGAAAAAGAAACTTTATTACCTTAATTGCTTGTAATCTTACATCTTGAATTTCAACTTTTTCCCTATTTTTTTGGCAAGACAGGTTTGAGCAGATTCCTGGAATTTTAGCTTCTCAGTTGACAAGTAAATGGTCATCAAACTTAGAAAATTGAATAATGTTCCTCAATGACCAAAGATTAAAAAAAATCATAATATATTGGAAGGTCAATGCGGCCAAAGAAATGGATGTATTGCGGTTGGTTACTAACAAATTCAAGAAAATTATAGTGCCCATTGAAAGGTTTCCCTCCATCAGAAACTTTTTAAACTTTTCTGGTTTCTGAAGAAGCCCTTTTAGCTATTCACGAATTCCCTCTAATAGAAGACAATAATCATAATAAACAATGCATTCAACTTCCCCACCCTTATTGTACTAAGTCGAGAGGTTATGATAACATAACAATAAAATAGTACTACAAACTTGAAACACTGACAGCAGGAAGCAAGAAAGACTATACCTACAGAGCCAGGGGAATAACCAGAGAATACTGCTTCAAGAGAAGAATCTGATTTTGCATGAGAAGGCGCATGTAAGGATCACAAGACAAGTAGAGATTGTTAACCAACACCCCATTATTTGAACTTTCTGGGACTTTCAAGCTTATCGTGGTGTCTGTCCTGATGATGAAATCAGACTCCTTTGGGAATCCAGTTGCATAGCCTTTCAACACCACCTGCTTGTTCTTCACCACCTCTGCTGCTTCTGCCATTGCAGCAATTTAGTTCAGTATGGTTGGCACTTGGGAGCAGCAAAATCTCTCTTGCTGATGGACTTGGGACTGTTTAAAGCAGGTTTTCTCTAGCTTTTATTGGAGAACACAGAACTGAAGTATTGATGTAAGATATGACGTCTTTAGTACTGTCAAGAACTGGTGGATAAGAAAGCAGGATGACAAATGGTTGCAAGTCCCAATTTCCATGCAATTACTTCTCCCACTTATCCTCTTATTCTGCACATTTTCTGTACTCTAACTTTAATCATCTGGTTTAGAGACACAGCGTGAAAGGCACACACGCACAAACACGCACATCTGGTTTATATGTATGCATGTGTAAGTGAAAGGTTTTGAAATCGAAATCTCTCACTTACATATTTTTACATTTATGATATCTATATATATTTCAAGAAACAGAATATAATCAAGGTAATGAGAGCCAGGTGGGTAGAGGGAAACGCAAGTCACATATCTGGAGGAGCATCGAAGAAGGAAGGAAAATACTTAATAAAGGTCTGCGGTGGACTGGAGAGTGGGGAATGGAGAAATGACTCATTTCTGGACTGATGCTTGGGCCATGGAGAGACCTCTTCAAGAAGTAGCTATTTCCCAAGTCCCACGTGAAGAACTTATAAAAAAAAATAAGGGATTACTGGAAGCCAGGACAGGGGTGGAGCCTCAACGAATTATCTGCCTTTTTGGATAAAGAGTCAATCTCTAGTTTGAGGAACGTATATGTAGTGGATTCGGTGGATGTGCCAGACATGGTTATCTGGAACCAAGAGTCTAACAGAATCTTTTCTATAAATTCAGCTTATGAGATGCAAATGGAGGGGTCTGCTTCTAATGAGGTTGACAGAGGCTGGAAAAATATCTGGAGGCAACAAGGACCAGGCCGTTGGCAATTCAACACATGGTAGGCTCGGCATCAAAAACTTCCTACAAATGCTGAAAAATGGAAGCGACATATCCAAGAAAATGGGAATTGCCCAATTTGTGAAGCTGAAGAGGAAACAGCTCTTCATGCACTCAGAGATTGTGGGTGGGTAAAGAGAATTTGGTTTCAGCTTGTACATCAAACAAGATGGGGAAAATTTAATGGAGGAGATGTAAGGAGATCGATAGACTGCAACCTCAAGGAAGACAAAATAGGGAAGAGGGAGGAATATAAGTAGCAGCTCCTTTTTCAGTTTATGATCTACACTGCATGGTCTACTAGGAACCACTTCTATAAAAATGGTGACAGAGCAAGAATGGGAATTAATGTGGAGGCGATCTTGGCCCAGGTTAAATTTGCACCATGGTTCAAAGTCGCAGTTACAGTCACGGTTGCGGCCTACGTCGCTCCATATTAGTGTCGCCATATTGGTCACGATCTTGGTGAGACATATATTTTAAAACATTTACTATTTCAGAAATTGTAAATAATTTTTCAAAATATAAAAGAAAAATATGCTAAATAAAAATAATAAAAAATTAGTAAACAAAATTTCTAGAGGTTGTCTCGCCAAGTTGATTCGAGACGACTCGGGAGTCTCTGTGAGGGTCTCAAAATTCAGATTTTATTTTTAAAAGGTAAAATATTATTTATATTGTATTTATTCATTGAAATATGAGTGAATATATGTTTAAAGTGAATATTTTTCAATTTAGAGAATTTTATACGAATTAATTGCCGGTGTGTGGTTTTGGCCGAATTAAGTTTTAAATTTTTTACCGGAGCTTGATTAGTGACTTTAAATTGAATTTGAGCATATGTAGTGATATTATGGGAATATTATTATGGTTGGACAGTGTTAGAATGAAATAAAACAGTGTAAGTTAGACTGTCGCGCTCGACGCGACATAAAGTGACCAAAAAGTCACTTTTCCTTAAATCAGGGAATGTGCACCTTTTTGTCCCTTTAAGTCTTGACTTTTGATTCCTTAAGACTTCATCTTGCAGCTGCAATTTGGAGAGAATAGAGAGAGAGTGGCGAGAGAGCTAAGGAGAAAAGAGAGAGAGAAAAGCTTGCTAGTTCTTCCAATTCTTCTTCTTCCTTTCTTCAACCTTCAAGCCACCATTGAAGACCTTCATCCTCTTCATTCTTGCAGCCGTGAGAGAGGGAAGAGAGAGAGGGGCTGGTCCCAAACTTGAGGGAGAAAAGAGAGGAAAAGAAGAGAAAGAAAGCTTGTGGGTGTGTCTTGTTCTTGTTCTTGGAGTTTTTGTGGGAAATCACCAACAAAACTAGTGGATCAAGAGCAAAGGTAGAAGCTTGTGGAATTTGCTAGGCTTGGAAGCATTCTTGGGAAGAGGAACTCACAAGATCTTCTTTGATCTTATTGGATCTTGATAGATCCGGAGGTATAAGTTTCAAAACTACTAGATATAGCCTTATTAGTGTTAAATATCATAGATCCATGGTTTATTTTGGTAGAAATGATTACATCTGAAATGATGAAGTTGGGCTCTTGAAATCCCAACCTAGGTAGACTTGAGGTGGATTTTAGGTAGCGGACTTGAGGACCTGATTGTGGATTTGTATGATATTCGTGAAAATAGTCTTGATATGGCTTGAAAGTAGGGTTTTGTTGTTGGAAATTTTGGAAGAAAAATGTATGAGATGGCCGAACCCGTGCTTGGTGATTTTAATGTTTGATTTCAAAATTTTGTGATTTTTCTTGAAGAGATTTTGCCTAAGAATATATGTGTTATGTTCATCTACGAGTGTATATTTGAGTAGAGTGAGCACTTGAATTTTAAATGATGAAAAGTGAAGCTTCTCATAAACTTTTGGATAAAAAGTGTTGAATTAAAAAGACTCGAGAATTTTTACAATAATGTGGTTAATTTCTATAAATTTTGAATATAAAGACTTGATGAGAATCATTTAAACTTGTGTTAAAACTTTGAATAAAAACATGTGTTGTATATTTGTGAAATGAGTGATTTTTGAGGTATGAAACCTCACATAAATTCTGTAATAAAAAGGATTTGAAAAGTAATGGTTTGGGAGTACATCGGTGGCGTGTTATATTTGAAATGATATAGTGATCTTCAAAAGATTCAATTGAAACGTTATACCATGTGAAATGAAAGCTTTTCCTTGAGGGAATTTTGGGGAAAATATTGATTGAAACTAAGAAGTGGAAGTGAAATGTTTTAGTTAATAAATGAAAGAGTGAATCTTGACTATTGTTTTTAAATTGTTTTAGGAGGTGTACAAGGAAGTGAATTTGATCCTTACGTGGAAGCCGAACCCTACTATTTCGGTGAGTTTCCATTCATATTACTTGACTATATGAATTTAATTTGAAAAGTGTCTGATTAAGTAAATTGTTGTGAAAAGCAGATTTTTGATCCATCAAATGGAGTAGTGTGTACTTTATCGCACTTACTCCCATTTGAATGGTACCATTTGCAAAAGTTTTGTCATGATATCTCAAGTATGCTTTGAACCTCTTGAATTGTGACATGAATCCTGTTTTTAATTATATGAAGTGATGTGACGTGTCTTGTATTTCCCGTTCTCGGGAATTCTTAATCCCCTTGGTAAGTTATCGACTCGAGCCGTTGGAAAGACCCAGGTCGAGAAGATTTAACTACCTTGGGCTACGTGAAATGTTGTGTGCTCTAGACTTGGCAAAAAGCCTTGTCCCTGTTGAAGAGCAATACACAAACATAAATTTCCTGTTAGGCTGGCGGGCCCGGTTGGGGGTTTTGGTGGAGAAAGGAGTAAGTGGTGGTCTACTTGGTTTGTATGAGAAAGTTGACGGAGTGTCAACTACGAGATTTGTGAACTAGTTCAAGAACGTGCTCCAGTTTCGAGGACTTTAGCCCCTGAGGGCCACCCGTATCCTACCTATGTGTTGTTAATCACTTTTTTTATTTGTTTATTTATAAACATGAATTTTGAGGTGAAATGTCATATGTGTTGTGTGCTTTGCATGTTTTTTTGGAACTTACTGGGCTTTTAGCTCATCCTTTCAAATTTGTTTTCCTTAGCGAGCGGCCAACCGTTAGACTAGGGTTCACTTTTGTATTTGGTATGATAAACTTGAGTTATGAATATGTGGGTTTTGTATTATGAGGATTTGAATGTATGACTAAGTATTTTATGTATTTTTGAGATTTTAAGGTTTGGTGAATGAATGGTGAATTGTCGTTGAGTTTAGATTGTTATCTAAATTTTAGGTTTGTGAGATTGAAGTAGTTGTTGACAGGTACCGAACCTGTGCAATAATAAATGTTTAAAATCCTAATTACCACCTCAATTAATTTTAGAGCAATTCTGAGTACTGGAGCAGTGACTCCGGATGTGCAATGGGTTACTTGCTTCACCTTGATTCCAAAGTATGCTAAACCCGATATACCGAATTATTTCTAAGAAAATATTAACTTGTAGTAGCGGTAAGTGGTCGCCTCCTCAAGGAACGGTAGGAAATTGTTTCTTTCCGTGTCACAAGAAATGGGGGTTTGGATGTGATAGAACTGGAAATAAAATAAATAAAATAAGTAAATAAGAAATGAAAATACCAACTAAATAAATCACCGAGAACGAATAGAGAATAATTTAATAAAAATGCAAGTAATGAAATTCTACCCAAAGGAACAACTTCGTGCACACCCAATCAAGTGATCATCGATGCAAAAATATTTCATTCAACTGTCACTAGGTTAGTTATAGTTGCCAACAAGCTCGACAACCGCTTTTCCTTACTTTTTTACGACCGTTGATGCTTCTCTAACCAGATAACAACCCTAGGTACAACCATAGGAATTTAATTATCCAATTGCATTAAAAGCTAGAAAAACCCAACCCTAACCAATGAACACACTAAGAGGGTTCATTTAAGCTAGATCATACATTTCCCCAACATAAAACCAATTATGGTGGTCGCCACTAATTATTAACCAAATGAACGATTACGTATTCAATTAGTTAATTTGACAGTAGGCTATTAGGTTAATTTAAATACCCGGCCGTTGATACTCAATTAACAAAATAACCCTCAATCAATTAATCCAGAAAACGTACAAATAGTAACAAATTAAAAGAAAGGTTAGAGATTCGATTAGATCTCACAAATGTTTGGGACCGCGCGTTTGAGTTGACCTTTGAGTAGATGAGGGTTTTAGCTGTTCCTCATGGGGAATTTCATCCAACAAATGTTTGAGAAATTCTCAATAAGAAAACCACGAGAAGAAAAGAAATAAAGGAACGAAAAATAATGAAAACTTCTCCAAAACTAATGAGACAAGCAAACCAGCCGCCAAGAGCTTTTCTTTATGTTTTGATGTTCACGTGACTAATCCAAAAGCAACAAGAGGACAAGAACAACGATGAAGTCTTCTCAGCTCTCCCAATTTTGTGGCGTCTCCCCCCCTTCTTTGACGGCTTGGCTGGTAACCAATTAACAAAAACCTAAGCTTCCCTATTCACTTAGGAAACCTAGTCCTAGTTGGAATCTATTTTCCTAAAAAGCATTAATAAAGTACATAAGGAAACCAATTACTAAAAATCCCTAATTAAAAGGGTCTTCAACCAATTACTGAAAATAAATAAAATCTTCCACCAATGGTAGGAATTGTCAGGCGTAGGATTTTTTCCACAGAGATTCTTCTTCACAGCCCAATGTAGCGCGCCTACGCCCTATCCTTGAAGGTCTTCTAGAATTTTCACCAAAAATAGAGTTTTTAATCTTCAATTAATTCCAAGAACCTAGAATCAATACCAAAATCAAATATGAGTAGAATAAAGTAATTAAAACCATATCTAGGCCATAATTGAGGGAAAATGTCCACAAATAAAGCATGTAATGTAAGACTTAACAATTGCCCCCACACCTAGTCAATGCTTGCCCTCAAGCATTCAAAAACTCAAAAGTCAAAATCAATCATAGAATAGCATAATATCATAGCCCAAACAATCCACATTTCCTTAACAATCTCATCAAAATCAGGATATTCAAGACTTGACAATCCTCACATAGGTAATCGTGTATGCGCCCTCAACACTCAAGATGCTTAATAGGGATATGTACGCTCCAATCAACACCATAGAAAGAAATTACCATAAGCTTGCTAATCTATCACATCTCCACCACTGAATATGAATTCAAATGCAAGAATCAAAGGGTCTTTAACAAGGGTTGTAATGGGGCTTAGGTAAAGGTTGGACAAAAGGTAATTTAGGTTCATAAATATCAAAGAAAATTCCAAAATGTCTTGTGCATGAATTTAAATATCACAATCATTCACATAATTGGCTCTTAAGCATGACAATAACTTCTCGAGCATAGCAAGTGCATACAAAACAAAAGGATTAGTTCCACTATCAAAGCACTTTTTTTTTTCAAACGTGCTTCACCCATTTTTTCTCTTTTTCGTTCTTTTTCTCTTTTTTTTTTTTTTTGAGACAAGACACTGATAACATATGAACATAAAAGCACTTGCTAGCTATAGATATAATCACCTTCCTTCACTTGTGATATCATCATGCAAAAGAACATTAAGTTATTCCTTTGACATATGGTTCAAACAAAAAGGTTTAGAACAAAAGGTTAAGGGTGATAAAATGTGTTTTAAACAAAGAAAAGGTTTAAGATCCAACTTGGTCAACTAGGGAAAAATATAGTCAAGGTAGGTTTTTAGAAAGTCAAAAAGGTTAATCCTAATTGCCCTTATCATTTTCATGCATCAAATTCAATAATGTGGTCTCGACATGTATATCATAGCAAGTTCTAGAATAATCTAACTAGGTGTGATAATTACACTAAAAAAGAATTCAAGGCAAAATTTGAATAATGAACAATTTAAGCTCAAAAGCTCACAAATGGCTATATATGTCAAGAACATCCCTTTTCAAATCAATTGCAAGTAAATAGTGGAATATTCATGCCATTGCCATTATACTACCCCATTTGCAATTCAACCACAAAATACCCACTAATCATAAAAGACAAATCACCAACAAAGTAACTAGAGTATAAAATGAACAAAAATAGAGATTGAAGTTGAAAACAAAACCACTAAAAAAATTAAAATAAGAGTTATCAAAGTTATCAAAGCCAAACTAAGCCCCCCCCCACACCTAAATCTTACATTGTCCCCAATGTAAGAGATAAATAATAAAAAAAGAAGCATTAGGGACAACGAACTTCCTGAATCATGGAGGAGGGTATCAATCAACTATGACTCTGGGTGGCGCAAGATCTCCTAGGTGATTGGTACAGGCATGGACGCCTTAGAACCTTAGTCTTCGGATCACCCGTGAGGAGTTTTTTTATTGTGTTGGCAAGACTTTCCCCACAGCCAAGGCACGCCATAACTTGAAGAGTCTTCTCATCCATCCCTGCATTTTTTTTTTTTTTTAACTCTTGTAGAAGACTCCGTCGTTACAACCAAGGCACGCCATAACTGAAACCCTTCTGTCAAAAATTTTGTGTAGACAATGTGACCGAAGACTTTCCTCCTTATAGCCAAGGCACGCTCTAACCAAAGTCTTTCCAAATCAAACTAAAAAACTCCATTGAGCAAAGTTTTGGCACACACACCCAAGGCCTACAAACACAAAATTTTCATTAAAACAAGCAAAAGACATAACATAAGAATGAAAAACTCGAAACATGGAGGAATCAAAATTTTAACAACAAGAAATAATGAAAAATTAAAATTCATGGATTGCCTCCCAAGTAGCGCCTTTCTTTAACGTCTTTGGCTAGACATAATTTGTCATGTGCTTAAGGGGGATGAAAATTTTCCATTTTTCTCATGGTCTGCTCCATATGTTCCTGATAGCCTTCATAGATGGAGTAGTTTTTGAATCCATGAACTGTGGTGCTCTTTTGACTTGGAAATGACCTCAAGTGGGCGCACAATGGTTTGGATTCTGCACTTATTTGTTCACGATGCTTTGCCACCGCAACTCCTAGATCTTCCCTATCATTTAACTGAAATGCCTCTTGCACAATAGGGTTAATTACATTGATAGCAAATATAAAATGAGATTTAGTAGGATGTATATTTGCATCAAAAATATTGAAATAAACAATTTCTCCATCAAATTCCATCATGAGTGTACCCTTATTAACATCAATCTTAGTTTGGGGCACTCAAAATGGTCGCCCTAATAAAATAGGTGATGGATTTGGAGAATTCTTATCATCCATATCAAGCACATAAAAAATCAGCAGAAAAATTAATCCTTCAACTTGAACCAAAACATCCTCAATTAACCCTTCGATAAACATTAGTACATCACCAATTGAATTATCACACTGCTTTCTTTTAATGGGCCTAGATTTAGAATCAAATATAGATTTAGGCATCACATTAACAGATGCCCCTAAATCTAGCATGGCACCTCTAGCTCTAGAATTTTCAATTTACAGAGATGATGAACATACCGGATCACCACATTTCAAGGTAACTTCCTTTTGCAAGACGGGCCGACACGCTCGCCCCACCACAACTCATCTCATCTCCCCTCCTTTTATTAGTGCACAAGTCCTTCAAGAACTTATGGGCACCTCGATCGGTCCCAATAGAGGAATGTTGATTTGCACTTTATGGAACACCTCTAGAATCTCTTTGTCCCTTGCTTCTTCGTCTCTCCAACCTACAAGGAAAAGGAGGTGAATTAGATTTAACCGGAATTGAAGAATTAGAGGTTACCTTGGACTCGGTGAATGTGTCCCTCCTCTTCTATCTCCTTTCAATCTCTTCTTCATTTTTGCTTTTCAGCTCCTTAACTTTGGTCCCTTCCACCTCTCTACCACTTCTCAATGTCATAGCACCACATTTTGGGTTAGCCTCAGCCGTGGATGGCAATTTCCCAAAAACGCGAGACTCCACCGGCTGATTGCAGAGCCATGTGACTCATTTGAGACCCAAAATTTTCATACCGCCCTAGTCTCCTGTTGAAACCTGGTAGTGCTCGCTGAAGTTGAGCAAAGGCTCGTGGGCTAAATTCTTACAATATCCCTCAGAGAGCTTCCGTGGATTTGTAGATGAAGGTTGAGAGTTTGCTTGATAGGATTGCTGAAACTGGGACGGTTCACAAATGAGTTTTGAGCCTTGTTCCTCGTGAGTTGAAATTGGGGTGGTCTCGCCACCCGATTATATGTGTTGGAATATGGATCATATTGCCTACGGGCACCAATCCGCCCAGCCATGTTAACCTGCTCCATCCATCTTCTTGCAAAGTAGGGCATGCATCCGTGGAGTGGCCGTGTTTGTGGCAGACAGATCCCACGCACCTTGCTTGAGTTCATGTCCCAGTAGCCTGTCGAATGGCGTGATGTTAACTGGACAACGTCGCTGGAACATGGAGATTCTACTTCATTGACTCTACGGTGGATTACTCTCACCACAACCAAATTGTGAGAATTTTCTGCGCCATTTCTCAATGAGATCCCAAGCTTCCCTTGGTTCTTATTTACTCAATGCTCCCCCCACCGGCAGCATCAATGGCTCTCCGTTAGATGATTGCAAACCTTCATAAAAGTATTGGATCGTTGTTCACTAATTTGATGTCATGGCATCTAGTGCACAACTTGTTGAACCTTTCCCAATAGTCATATAAAACTTCCTGATATTTTATCATCTATATCTCCCTTCTCAAACTTGCAGCCCGATATGCAGTGAAAATATTTCTCCAAGAACTTCTTTCAATTGTGCCCAAGTTGTGATAATACCCCATGGGTACGTACCAATCTTGCTCCATCTTTGAGGGAGAGTGGAATGCTCTAAGTTTAACTGCTCTTCAGGACACCGGAGGCTTCATACCTGAACATATTACTTCAAACTCTTGAATGTGCTTGTGGGGTTCTTCACCGACAAACCATGGTATGTGGGCAAAGATGGATTTCAACCTCTGAATGAAGTATTCTCACCAAAGTTGGAAATGTAATGCACTGTGGTCAAGTTAAACTGCCCACCCCTTAGCCTTTAGGAGCGTTGGCCATATTGGACGCCTCTCTTCTCTGAGTCACCTAATTGATTAATTGGAAATTCTCGCGAGAGGTCCCAGATGATGTGGCCAACAATTTTCGTTCTCGGTCTCCTTCTTCTGTCTACGGGGTCTTCTACCCTCAAGATCTAAGTCAACTCACCCAATGCAGAAGAACGCGGCATAAACTAGCAGAGATACCAAGCATCAAAAAATAAATAACCTAAAAAGAAACAAATTAACCAAAACACCGACACCGTGCCAAAATTGACAAAATCAACCCGCAGTAATAATAAATGTTTAATCCTAATTACCACCTCCTTCAATTTTTAGAGCAACTCAGGTATCGAGCAAGGATCTCGATGTGCAATGGGTTACTTGTTTCACCTGACCCAAAGAGTATGCTAAACCCGATATACCGTAATTATTTCTAAGAAAATAACAACTAGGTATGTAAGTAGGGTCGCTCCTCGTGAAACGTAGGGAAATTGTTTCTTTCCAGTCACGAAAATGGGGGTTTGGATGTGATAGAACTGGAAATAAAATAAATAAAATAAGTAAATAAGAAATGAAAATACCAACCAAATAAATCACCGAGAACTAATAGAGAATAATTTAATAAAATGTAAGTAATGAAATTCTACCCAAAGGAACAACTTCTCGTGCACAGTCCAATCAAGTGATCATCGATGCAAAAATATTTCATTCAACGCACTGTTAGTTAGGCCCAACAAGCTCACAACCAAATTTTCCTTTTTTTCGACAACAAGGTACCTAATCTGACCGCTCTTCTAACCGATAACAACCCTAGGTAATGAACACCATAGAATTTAATTATCCAATTGCATTAAAAGCTGTGAAAACCCAACCCCAACCAATGAACACACTAAGAGGGTTCATTTAAGCTAGATCATACATTTTCCCAACATAAAACCAATGGTGGTCGCCACTATTAACCAATGAACGATTACGATTCAATTAGTTAATTTGACAAGATATTAGGTTAATTTTAACACCCGCCGTTGATACTCACCAACAAAATAACCCCTCAATCAATAATCCGTAAACGTACAAATAAAAAATAACAAATTAGAAAGGTTAGATCTCGAGATCTCACAAATGTTTGGGACCGCTTGAGTTGACCTTTGAGTAGACGGGTTTTAGTCGCCCTCATGGGAAATTTCATCCAACAAATGTTTGAGAAATTCTCAATAAGAAACCACGAAGAAAAGAAATAAAGGAACTAAAAATAATGAAAACTTCTCCAAAACTAATGACAAGCAAACCAGCCGCCAAGAGCTTTTCTTTATGTTTTGATGTTCACGGACTAATCCAAAAAGCACAAGAGGACAAGAACAACGATGAAGTCTCTCCTCCCACCTCCCAGTATGCCTCCTTCTTGAGACGGCTTGGTGGAACTAATTAACAAAACCTAAGCTTTCCCTAGGACTTAGGAAACCTAGTCCTAGTTGGAATCTATTTTCCAAAAAGCATTAATAAAGTACATAAGGAAACCAATTACTAAAATCCCTTAATTAAAAGGGTCTTCAACCACCACTGAAAATAAATAAAATCTTCCACCAATGGTAGGAATTGTCAGCAGGATTTTTTTCCACGTAGATTCTTCTTCACAACCCAATGTAGCGCACTCTCTATCCAAGGTCTGAATTTTCACCAAAAATAGAGTTTTTAATCTTCACTAATTCCAAGAACCTAGAATCAATACCAAAATCAAATATGTAGAATAAAGCAATTGAAACCATATATAGGCCATAATTGAGGGAAAATGTCCACAAATAAAGCATGTAATGTAAGACTTAACAGTTGTTTATGAGTTGGTTGGTTTGGGATTGATGTTTAAATTGTTTCTTTGAGGAATCAATAACCATTTGTGTGTGTCCCGAGTTAGCGGCAGTGGCTCACTAACACCTAGCAGTACACCCTATGCAGGTGGGGTCTCGATTGATTCACATCATCTGAGATGGCCGATCCCAGTTGGCCAAGTTTCACGATCTTCGAGTTGATCTTCTGAGTTGACTCAAACCGTTTGACGCGGTTTAGGCTGTTCCACAACTGTCGAGTCTTGAACCATGATTTGCATATGTAATGTAAGCAGCGGGGATCGGACTAAAAAGCATGTTTAACCGATTGTATGGAACAAACCGATATGGAGAAGTGGCAAAATGGATAAATGGTTGATTAATGTTTCTTCTTTAATGGATAGTGAATAAAATTAATCCAATCCAATTACAACCATTTAATAAATGGATATAAATGGATTGGTGTAAATGGATAACACAAAACCATAATCCATCCATTTAACCTACTTGTAACGTAGGTTGGTATGCCTTTTTTTTTTTCCTTTTTTTTTTAAACAAATTCTTGTTATGCATGCTTGTTCTTTTTGCAAGTTTCCTGGTCCTAGATGATGTTTCATAGTTTAAAGTTCATTCCCGCACAACTTTACTGCCTTATCCTATTTTATTATTACTTTTGATATGTATCCTATTCTTATTAATTAAATTAGGAATTCATCAATTTTGATTAGAATATAATCCAATAAATCTAATAAAAAATATGCCATGAGAAAGTTGTAATTCATAATGCTTATAGTTATTTTGATCCACTACCAATAAAAAAAATAGTAAAATTTCAATCTCCATGACGTAAAAGTTTAGGTAATAAAATTGGATTAACTTTTATGCACTAATATTGTAAAGATTTTTAACACTAACAATGGATGGATGTATGCAACTTCTGCATGATTTGAATTTCAAATTTCAAATTTATGTTATGTGGTATAATCTAAATTTATGTTATGTATGCAACTTGCATGATTTGAATTTCAAATTTCAAATTTATGTTATGTGGTATAATCTAAACCTATAAGGATAAAAAAATAGATAACATTTTATGCATTGTCGTATGTGTGTGTGTGTTACTAGCAAGTTTAGATCATGCCATATAATATAAATTCAAATTTTAAAATTCAAATCATATACATGTGGCATTCATACAAAACTACTGGTTTAAAAAATCACTGTTAGTGTATAAAAAAATTAATCTTAAAATGTTGTACACTAACAATGCTACAAAAAAAAAGAACTTAAAAAAAAAAAGTAGCAATTGAGGAGGAAAATTTGTACACACGCAAAAAAAAGGAAATATACTGAAGGAAGCATGAGACAATAATTTAAAAAAAAAAGATTTTTCTCAATTTTAAATAATTTGGGATGGGCAAGTATCAATACTTTGACTATATGTTTCTAGTTCCAACTCTTTCACATTCCGTTTTTTCTATGGAACCCAAAAGAACACCTCCATATGGGAAAGAAAATGTGAGGCCTGAAGTTTGCTTGAGGTTGGCTTGAGACACGCTTTTGCACCTATTTTCACCAATTGGATTCATATGGATCAAGTGGATAATCCATGTAAATCCATGAACTTAATTGATTTAAATAGTCATCCATTTAAAACAATTGCCCTTTTTGGTCATCCAAATCCATTTAAACTTTGGCTTTGATAGTGAGATAATTGTGCACTTTATTTGTGGTTATTTGGTCTTAATTTCAGCCATTTATTGTGCAAAGTAATGGATTTCTACTCAAAATTGGTTTTTGTATCAATTTCAGGCATTTGGTGTTAAAAGTGGTATTTTAGGGCTATTTCAAGAAGATTCTTGCTGCGAGCGTGCCACCGCCGAGTGGTCAAGTGAATTGCCCACCTGAGTGCAGAAAGGGCTTGAAGGAAGGAATTACAAAGCTTAATCTGGGACCCTTGTCACGCTTTTTTAGTGTGCATGGAAGTTGTGTTTAAATAGGAAGGTCTTCCGAGAAGAATTTGGCAACAAATTAGGAGATAAAGAAGGGGAGATATTCCTTATAACGACAACACGCGGATTGGCAAAAGAGAAATTTGAAGAGGAGTCCAATTCTATCTTCCTTACTACTGTGGGATTCCAATCACATGGAGATTGGTATCTTTGTTTCTAGGAGCTGGCAAAGCAAGTGACTAATACATAGAGTCTTTACTTTCTCATTGAGACATCATCTTTCGTTAGGCAATTAGTAGTAGTGTCTTTCATTTTCTTTCCGCCACCACTTAGCAATAGCATAGACTAGTAATTGGCTTTTTCCGGTGATTACTCGAAATTGAATTGAAGACTTTCCCCTAATTCAATTGCTTTGACTTCCATTCGAGACCCATGGAAACTGCTGATTGCTTCATCGCCATGAGGCATGGCTAAGGTATATTCCTAGTTGAGAAATAATCAAGACCGGGTTGCACAACAATTGTGAGATCTTTCTAATTGCACTATTTTAAATTCTGCTCATAGGTATTTAATTATTCTCTGCTTTCGTGGGTTATTATTGTTTGGATCTTTGGATTAATTTGGCCAGTTGATCAATTGTCTAAATAGTATATAGCCAATTAAGGTGTTCGCGAGTAGCCTTTAAGCATCTTAATTAGTGGCAAACGAGACAATTTTATCACCTCACAAGCGGTCTAATCTGTGTAGTGGGAATAGTTGATCTAGTTTGAATGAACCCGCGTGCGTGTTTGTTAACTAAAATTGGGTCTCTAATTCCTAAAGTCGTGACTACATTAAATCCTACCTAACATCTTTAAGATTGTCTAGTCTACAAGAGAGTAGTCTACAAGCCAACTTCGGGACCACTTGTAAAATTAAAGAGAGATTGGTGGTTTGGCGCTCGTCGGCTGCTATAACCAATTTATTTGTGAACGATGAATTATTCCAGGTAACTATGATCAATTGTGCTGCACCAAAGGTGAGATTAATTCCTTGACTAGGTTGTATCAATTCATTGTTTGTTGCATTCTTTAATTATTGCATTCTTTCTACATTAGAAATTCAGTCTCTTTACATCTTAAATTATTTGTTTCTTTCACCAAAACCCCAAATTCTCAGAGGAAATAAATCACCTAATCTCTAAGGATATACCTACTCGCCATTATACTTGAATTCATATTTTTAGAGTAGGTATTTTATTTTTGGTGGTTTTCGACATCCACCAGCTTCCATGGATGGATAAATGGATTTGGATCCATTTTGCCACCCCTAGATGGATGAAGATGAATGTGATGCAGCTAGTGGAAATCTAGGGATAGCTGGAGTGGAGGTATTCTTAGGGATGAACGTGGTAGGTGGATTAAAGGGTTTGCTGTCAACTTGGGATACATTAACAATATTAAGGCGAATTGTGGGCTATCCGGATGGGGTTGAATGTTGCCCGGATGATGGACGCAAGAAGATCATTTCGGAGTCGGATTCAAGAGTCAGCCTGGAACTTATCGCAAGGGCTCCAAGAGATAGTCCTCATTGGAATCTAATCTTTTTGATCAAGAGTATGTTGGAGCGTAATTGGGAATGTCAACTCGTGCACCGCATGGGGAGGGAAACTTTCGCGGTCGATCATTTAACTAAGCTTAGTCCTACTCAAGATTAAGCTCTTTGCTAACCCTCCAGCCTCGCTTAGGAATTATTTAGCCTTTGATGTAGTAGGCATAGCTACACCTAGATTGGTGCCTATATAAAGGGTTTAACCCTCTCCTATAATTAATATATATATATATATATATTTCAAGAAAATATTTTCTGCACGCCTTTGACACCTATGAACTTATCATGAAAAGATAGCATATAATATGTAAATCAATCCATAAGTCTAGATTGTTGGAAGGATTAAGAGCTATAATGGTAGACACCTGAAAGTTTAGGAACTAAATATTTGATTTCTTAAAAATTGGCATTGTTCATCCTCCTATTCAATAATTTGATTGAGCTGCCACTCTTGAACCCCTTAGAAGCCAGAAGGATGTTTAAATCATGCAAAAATGATAGAAATAATAGGGCTCAAATCAGGGACGGAGCCAAGACCTCACAATAAGTGGGGTCAAATTTTAGTACAGTAAAACTTACGTAAAAAAATAAAATAAAAGAACTACTAGCATTACATACAAATTATAATTGTATCCTTTGAATACTCATTTTTGTAAAAAGTTGCAAAATCAATTCATTATCAATTATATTAAATGCATTTTTCCAATGTAAGTAAATGAAACTCTTGATTTTGTTTAAAAATAATATGTGAACTACCATCAATTTGATCTTTTATGGGTCTCTTTTAAGAAATTTATCTTTAGTGTGTTATATGTAACTTAATTTTGTATTATAAATATAAAATTTAGTATACATTTGAAAAATTTTTGGTTTTCAAAACTTTGAAGTTCGGAAAAATTGGTTTTCTCACTCCACTCAAGAAAACTCATCCCCTATTTTTGAAAACTATGGAAGAATTTATTCTTGAAAGAATTTCCACAAATAACTTTAAATGAATTCAAAATTCTTGTAGTGGTAAGAATTTTAAATTTTTAATTATTTGGGGTCAATGTATGTAGAAAAGAGAATTTCATAAAATTTAGTGGGGTCAAATATGATACAACTTTAAAATTTTCTAAATTTTCTAAACCTAAAAACTAATTTTTCAAAATTAAGTGGGATCAATTGACACGACTTGGTTGAATGTGGCTCCGCCACTGGCTGGAATTATTAGCAGCAGAGGGTCTTGTCATGGACTTGTGTGTAGCTTTTGCTGTTCAAAGTTATTAGCCACAAATATTTGATGGTTCGTAAGTCGTTTTCAGTTTGAACAAGTTGCACTTTATCTGTGAATAGTTAGTACAACTCCGTAACGCTTTTCCTTCTCAAAAAAGAAAGAAAAAAAGTTAGTAAAACTCTCAAATGTGCAATTAATACATATAGAGTCCACATGAACACTAATTAATATGTTTGACACCTGCATAAATATTTATTAGAAATCAAGCTTTTCTTACAAGGCTAAGCA
This sequence comes from Gardenia jasminoides, assembly GCA_013103745.1. NCBI lineage: Eukaryota > Viridiplantae > Streptophyta > Magnoliopsida > Gentianales > Rubiaceae > Gardenia > Gardenia jasminoides. Next base: position 810,685 of record CM023097.1, read on the forward strand.
AGTAATTTATAGTAATAGATTTAATCTTTTCATACAGACTTACATAGTTATGTTGTTTAGAAATATTTTACTCACAATCGTTCCCACTTCTCTTTAATCTCAACTAGAACCAAATGAGAAAATAACGTGAATGAGAATGGGGCAATGTTTGTGATCTGAAATACAATGAAGACACAAAAAAACGCTCCCATATGTTACACCTATTTATAATAAATTTTTTCGCGTACAGCTTTTCTTTTCAAATTTAAAACCTCTCAACTTACTATCCTTCTTTTGATTAATGCTAATTCTTATTGTTATATATTACATCTTTATTATTTGTCAACGTTACTTTGAATTTTTTCATCAATATCATTTTTGATTTTTATAATTATACTTGTATATTTGCCACTGTTTATCCTCCTATACCAACGTGTTATAACTAATTGTTTTTTGTGAAAGAAAAATATGAATAAAAAAGGGCACTTGAGGGTCCTCGTGGGAATTTGGATGAACACATAAAAACCTTCAGAAGTGTAGCTGCTCTAATCTGAGTTGCCTTTTCTAGAAATCAGAAATTGGGCTTTAGCATGAGATAAGATAATGAAATTAGCCTTGAGATTGGGCTCGATTCATGGTTCAGACTTTAGAGTTCCTAGGCAGAAAAATATATGGCTTAATAACACTTTGCCCCCTGAAGTTTAGAAATAGTTACACTTTATCATTCTCAACTTTAAAAATACATTATGTTACCTTTCTTTCCCCTTATAAAGACTAGTCAAAGTTTAACACGCTAAAGAATAACGAGTGTAATAACATTATTAACATTTTATCTATGAGATTATCCATAACTTATTGCAATTTCCTTTCGTTGCTAATTGATAAACATCTCATCTACTAGGACTTCTTTAAGCAATATATAATGAATTTCAACATCATCCAAAAACAATTCAACTAGTCTGTAAAACTCAGCAAATGGGATTTCACAAAGTTATCTTAGAAATAGTTTTGGTTTGGCTAAATGTTTTATCCCGGCTATAATCAATTGCCCTTCTGTCCAAGGTTGATCCACAATAGCTATTAGTTGCATGTATTACCATCATCAAGGAAATTTCTTTCTTGAATTGGTTAATATTTTTCATATTTTTCTCAAATATTTTAAGAGTTCCAAATCAGATTTGATCACCAAGCAGTAAAGAGGGCTTTTTTTCGTTGTTTATTTTTTTCTTTGAAAAAAAGCTAAAGGTACTCTTTTGATTGTTAACTTCAGTGCTAGTCCCGTGAAATATAAAAATACCCCTACTCTTCACTTTAATCATAATTTCATAAAGTAAAGGTGGTTGTAAATCTAATGAAGGATTAGGGTGGGACTGTCATTAAAAATAACATTAAAATTTTCCCTCTTTTTAACTTTTTTTTTTTTTTTGAAAATTTGCTTCTTTGTCTTTCTTTTATTTTTCTTTCTTTGGGAAGAATTCCAATATAGGAAAGACAATTCATTATGCATAAAGCACAAAATCAGTCACAACTAGCCTAATGTATGTCTAAATAAACTTCTTATTTTGCGTTGACTAGCACCCAGGACCAAATAGCAAGCAACAAAGTAAGCTGAATACCAAACCATTTAGATTAAGCTATAAAGGGAATGCTAGTTGCAGTATTTTTGACTTCAACAGTTTGGCACTGCATTTTATCTGTTATTCTCTGGAATAAAGTTCACAAGAACCTCAAAAATCATAAGACCAAGCACGCTCAAATCAGTGGAATTACAGGGTGAAAAGCGGCCCTATCTCAAAAAGGGAAGTTGAGATTATTCTTGAGAAACCACAAGCACCTGTTTCCCAACATTGAGACCACTAAACAGACCGACGAGTGCAGCAGGGCCATTTTCGAGGCCTTTGGCAATGTCTTCTACATAGGTGATCTTGTTTTCCCGAATGTTGGGCAGTACAAGGTCCAGAAACTTTGGATAGAGGTGATAGTATTCGTAAACTGCAAATCCTTCCATCCTAATACGATTGAAAATTACATGAGCCAAATTGTGTACTCCCTCAGGTTTGTCAAGATTGTATTGGGAGACCATTCCGCACACAGCGATTCGGCCGTGCGGTTTCATGTTGAGGAGCACAGCGTCCAATGTCTTTCCTCCAACATTTTCGAAGTAAATATCAATTCCTTCAGGGAAGTACCTGCAAGAAATCAATGCATTCACGATTTGGTAGTGCTAGAGGTGCAGCAGCTGATTATGCATGCTGTATCTGTTTATTTGTTTTGCTTATCTAATGTGCTAGTTGACAAGGCTAAGGATCCCACCTTCATTGCTCTGGGAGGAAAGTGCCTAAGTGTTTCAATTCTTTGGCGTGCACGCAGTAGAAGACTGTTGATTAGGATAGAATGATTATCAATGACTGATTTCTACCATTTCCTGCTGATGATTAAGCTTCAAAACTTCTGTTTGTCCTTCTGCATTTCCTGGTTGCGATATGTTAATTCGTAGCCCTCAATTTTGAGCACATGTAAATGATCCTGAGGTAGCTTAGGTATGAGGGTATGTTATGTTTATGGAATAACTAGAGCAGAAGTTTCAGAATTTGGGTACAGAAGTTGACGTTGGCCATTGTTTTGTGTGGGATATGGCAAAATAGATGCAAGAGAGACTTTTGCCATGAAGACAATATCATCAAATTAGGCACTGGATGACATTCAGTTCCAGTTATTGCCATAGCAGTTTCACGAGAAAGACTAATTATAGTTTTGACAATTTGAGGCAGAAATCAAATTGGTGCACTTCACCAGACATGTTTTTTTTTCCCACTAGACATGTTAACTGACTTCTCAAGCAAAAATAACCTACTCAGAAATCTGAGAATCAGCTCCAGTGATTATAGTGACCACAAACTAAGGAACTTCTAACAAGGTAGAGGTTTGGATATACTTACCAGCAATCTAACCTTCAAAAGATTCAATTACGTTGTCACATTATGATAAATTTGGAAAAATTTGTACATACCTCTTCAGAGCAGCAACCAAGTCCAGTTCTTCTTTGTAATTGAAAGCATCATCGAACCCAAACTTGTTCTTCAGAAGATCAATCTAGTCAATGTCAAATGTAAGTTGGAAGTTAGCTCAAGAAAGAAATACATGGCCAAACAAAAGTTCAGGTTCAACTTAAAATGAGCAAACAGGTAAAACTTAGTGGACCTTTTCTTTGCTTCCAGCACTTCCAACTACATAGCAGCCTGCCAATTTTGCAAACTGTCCAACAAGCTGACCGACAGCACCAGCTGCAGCAGATACAAATACTTTTTCTCCCTTTTTAGGTTTGCAGACCTCATAGAATCCAACATAAGCAGTCATACCAGGCATACCTTTACAAGTTTAACGTAAGTGTGAATATAAATAGAAGAAATGGTAGAGGAATTTATGTTGCTATTTTCCAAAGGATTTGTAGATACTGAAGATCAATAGCAGCCTATTAAGAACTAACGATGCATAGATATTACGATCTAATCATCTCACATATAGTGAAGTCTATCAGGTTTCTCATGTACTTGTGCACTTCCTTTGAAAGGTCAAGTTAGCAGCTGTTTCAGTTTTAAGATGAAAGAAAAGGAACCATGAGAAGACAGGCTGGTTTGAAGAAATTGGGAGGAAAGATTATAGGGTAGTCTAGGTAATGCAGATTAGAGAAGATGTATCTTACCAGTAAAGAAAACTTCCTGATTGAAACAGGATTTTCTTCTCTTTCTTTACTTTTACTATCTTTTGGCTGAAAAGAGCATTTTTTTTCCCACTGAATGATCGACATCATAACTTAATAACCTAAAGATGCAGTCACAGGTCTTCAATATCTAAGCAAACTCAAAAAACAATGAGCTGAACTATATTGGCCGAGTGCTTTTCTGACAAAATATTTCCAAGTTTTCATTTCATAATGTAACAGAAGTTTATTAAACTCTTTGCTCTTTCCTTTAGTCAGTCACATAATATCTTGAAACGTAAAGCATCAGCATATGTCATAAAATCAGTGAAACAACATATTCGGTTCCAGTTCTCAAAGTTACAAAAGGTATCAAAATTGTTAGCTAATTATCAGCGACAGCATCTCCACATAACGGGAAACAATAGTGGAACTTACCTAGAAGTCCAGTGTAATAGGAAAGAGGGATGTCTGTGTACTCAATCTTGAAAAGAGAATCAGGTTCTGCTATGAGACTGTACTCCTCCCATCCTGTTGTACCCCATACCAAGTCACCCTTCTTGAATTTTGAGTGCTTTGAATCCACTACCTTAGATACCGCATACCCATTTATTGGCTGCATGTTGTCACCACTATGGTTAAAGGATGCAAATTTAGCTTGTGATTAACATCACTTACCATCCGCATAGAACAAAAACACATTTGCATCCCTTCTTTTAAAATTACAGCAGGCATTTAATTGTAATAGGATTTTGTCTGTGATTGACATGGGATAACACAATTCCAGCAAACATAAGAATGTTCCAAATTGTTCCTGTATGCAAACAATACTCGAAAACACTCAAGAACATGATTTTTTTCCTCTGATTTTCATGTATTAGATACATGAATCCAGAAATGAAGAAACGCACCTCAATCACTAAAGAGAACAACACCAAGGTATCAGAAGGTGAACTTTTCCGAATTCATGAAGGATGTAAGTCATACTAGAGGCTCCCTTGTTTCTAATTAATTTGAGGGAGATCATCAGAATGGTCATTTTTTGTTTGCTTTCTAAACAATCACTCGTAATGATTAAATTTTTTGCTTCAGGAGAAATGACTACAACCAGTTGACACAAAAACTAATGAATACATACGCCTGTCAGTTCCAATGTCTAGACCCCAATGGCCAATTCATGCTATCATAAGAAGTACCTAAAATATCACGGGAAATTAATTAAAGAAAGAGGAAGCCAGAATTGAGGACTTACGGATCCAGGAGTATAATGAGGGAATGCATCCTCAAGAGTAGAATCTCCAGGCTTTTGCATGAGAAGGCTCATGTAAGGATCACATGACAAGTAGAGATTCTTAACCAACACCCCATTATCTGAGCTCTCAGGGACTGTCAAGCTTATCTTCCTGTCAGTGGTGATGATAAAATCAGACTCTTTTGGGGAACCACTCAGATAGTCTCTCAATAACACCTGCTTGTTCTTCACCATCTCTAAATTTTCTGCCATTTTCCTACTATGACAATGGTCAGGAGCACAAGTGTTCTTAGGCTGTGGCCTCTTACTACCTCTGAAATTAAAATACTTTTGTGATTGTCTGGAGCAGAAATTTGCTGCCTTTTATAGGAGAGAACCAGTAGAGGTTAGGATGTTTTGAATGACGTCAATGAAATCCAGAAATGGGCACAAGTTGTTTTCACCTGTCATTTTAAATTCTCAACTTTTGAAACCTTTGATCAATGATCAACAGTATGCATGAATAAACATTTGATTATTTGAAGAAAGCAGTATCCAAATCATAGTCTCATAGCCCTTAATTTTTCATCATGTGTATTGGGATTAACTCCAATGATTGAAGTGGTGATGTTGTTTGTTTATTTATTTGAATAGATAAAATGTCATTGCTCATGTCATTGATTGAAAAGCTGTTGCCATTGCTGATGTCTTGATGAATTTTGTCACCAAATGCAATTTTTAGTTACAAATACACTACAAAAAATGCAAGACTTTGCCTCAATAGATCTGAAGATACAATTAAACAACCTTCATCTTCTTCTTTGTTACAATGCATACAGTTAATGAATTTTTTTTTTTTTTTAACAACGCAAACTGCTAGTGAAGTTGTCAATTGGAATCTACATACCTTCATGAATGGATACTCAATCATACTTGGAACAGGAAAATTGGGAATTTTAAAATGACAAGAAAGGTGAACAACAAGCGTCATACTCATGGTCACCGTTTAAAACTAGTGGGCTGCTTTGACTTGAAATCTAGGGACCGTTTGGCAAGTGAGTTTTTTAAGTATTTGTCAAAAATTTTACTGTAACTTACTATAGAAGTTGTAGAAAATTTTTTTTGGATGTGTAAAAACTTTTGGAAGATTTTTGTTTTTTTCTTTTGTTTCTTTCTTTTCCTTTTCTTTTTTCTTTTCCTTTTCCTTTTCCCATTCCTTTTTCTTTCTTTCTTCTTCTTCTCCCCCAACCCCTCTCCTCTCCCTCCCCTCTTCCCCTCCCCCTCCCCCTCCCCCACACCACCTCCACCCCTACCCTCCCTCTCCCTTAAGAAAAAAAAAAAATTCATGAGTTGATGGCTGATCTGGGAGTGATGGTCTTGGTGAATGTATGTTTAGCACCGATAGCCTGTTTAGAGTTGAAGAAGAAGAAGGAAAAAAAAGGAAGGGAAAAATTTTTTTTTGGTGTGTATTTTTTGTGTAAGAAAAAGGAAAGGAACGAAGGAAAAAAAAATTTTTATGTAGTGTTTTTGGGTGTGTATGTTAAAAATTTTGAAAGTTTTTTGAGAGTTCCTGTCGTTAAAGTAGGAAAAAAATAAGTTTTATACAAACTAGGCAAGAAACACATTTGCCAAACACACCCCTAGTCATTGTTGCTTGGATATGCAGTGACGTTTAAGGCTTTAAAGTTTATTGATTATGGGCTCTGGGCTTCTTAATTTGGGAGAGGTTAGCAACGGCTGCTCATGCAGCCATTTCTTAATGGTGTAAAACTTTTTAAACACTTTTTAATTCGTAATAAACAGATTATACAATTTAGTAATACATTCATTGTATTCACTTTACTTTTTGCAGCATGGATGCGGTGACGTCGTGCAGATATCGATATTTGGTCATGTGGCACTTTGAGCCACGTCACTACATACCAGTGATGTAGCTCAAAGTGCAAGCTATATGCATCCTTATGATCTAGCCTTTAATCGACTTTAACTATGCCATATGTGTAACTTTTGCTCTCAGAATGTAATCAATGTATTATTCACTCTATAATATGAATCAGAAGATACCCTCCTAGTCACATATAATGCAACAGCAGTAAAATTAACCGTTAATTTTAGGGATAATTTCACAAACATCCCTTGATATTTCTAACAATTTCACTTAGCACTCTCAAACTTTAAAAAATCTCACTTAGTTCCCCTATTTTAAACTTTTTGTAACATTCAAAACCCATTTCAAAATATAATGATAAAAAACTCATTTTGGGAGAAAGAATATAATTTTATTCTAAATTTACCCTTTTCTTGTAATTTTTTAATTACCATAATATACCAAATTCATCTCTTAATTTTTGTAAATAGATAGATGTATTTCATTGATGACAATTTAAAAGTTGAAAATGAGATTTAAAAACTCTTTAGTAGTTTTACATCATCGGTTTGGATAAGTTATGTTAAATTACTTAAACTTATGAATGGTATATAATACTCTTAACAATAACTTACAAAAATTTATAATCATGATAATACCTTTTTGCATCTTGTATCTTTTTAGTTTTCAAGCCTTCCATTTAGACAAAAAAAAAAAGAAAATTTAAAAATATTTAAATGATTTATAAAAATTCTTAAATCAACTCAAAACACTTTATAGTAAAGAAAAATATTATCTTTGTAACTTGCAAAATTCAAATATTAAATCTTAATATACAAAATACGTTATATTTCGTCAATCAGGATAAATTTTCATACTTTTTATTTTTATTTTCTGTCATTATTAATAGACTCAATTTTGTTAATAAAAAGTAAGACAACAAAAGGGCAATTTTGGAGTGAAATTAAAACTACTCTCTCAAGATGAATTTTTTAATATTATATTTTTCAAACGGGATGTATATGATACAAAAATCTTAAAATAAGGGAGGCAGGTGAAATTTTTTAAAGTTTAGGGATGCCAAGTGAAACTATCAGAAACCTCAAGGGAGGTTTCTGAAATTATCCCTTAATTTTAAGGAGTAATTATAGAAACCCCACTTGAGATTTTGAGCAGTTTCATTTTGAAGGTTGAATGCCCTATACACTGCACCTTTGTTTTCTTTGGCCGTCCGTGTTGAACATGTGTAATTTTTCTGGAACTAGTAGTACTTCACATACTTTGCACGTGATTTTATTAATTCAAATATAATATCTCTTAGATATAAATTTTTTTTGTGAAATTTGATTGTTTACCTCATAATAGAAATATTTTATATTTTTAATTTCTTTAGTCAATTGGTGTTATAAAAAAACTATCTAAATACTAACTCTTTGATCTATTGATTTTTGAATTTATTTCGAGCTTTATTTTTTAATTTATTTTGAGCTTTTATGTAAATTATGGATTCAATTTTGATAAACAATTCTTAATACATTTATGTTTCACCAAAGCTGCTGTGTACTCACAAAAACTTTACCATCAAGTGTGAGTCTACTAAATAGAATTCATAATTATTAGCAACAAAGGCATAAACCCTAAAATTAATTTTTGAGATGTATTAGAAGAAATAAATTGGCTTGTTAGATTTTTTCATTCTAATTATTTTCATTATTCTCACCTCTTTCCTTTATTCCTTGGAGAGCTCATTTAGTATTCAAATTCTATATGTACCTTTTTTACTTGAAAATAGAATCCCTCGTTAAGTTTCTAATGAAATCAACAAATTTTAACAAATGAAAAAAATTTGTATTCACATTTTGAATATTGTTTGCCATAACATTTTGAATGTTATTCTTTTCTTGTTAAGACAAACTAAATGCAATTGGAATAAATCAATTATTTAATAACAAAATATATAAACCGTGTTCATATTAAACTTTGCATGGACATTTAATTATTCTATTTTATATCTTCTTAGTTGAACTTCTCAATTTTTTTTTTTGTGAATTTGAATTGAATAATGTAAGGTGCATTTTTGAATTTGGATCATTTACCTTTTTTCTAAGTGTTATTATGGTTAGTGCAGAATATAAATCATTTATACTGCCTAATCATCTTAGATTGATTATTTAGTTGTCAATTGACATTCAATTGATAGAAATAGTTGGATTCTTTTATTTTTACTTTTCTTTTAGTATTTCTTCATACAAATAAAAGAACATAATTATATATCTGTCTTGTGGTATTCATATCAACATATATGTCTCTTTTGTTCTAAAAGCATCTAATTTTTTGATACTAATATATTTTACAATCTTAAACCTATGGCTAATGCAATTAGTCACACTGTTTTGAGTAAGAAACTTTGACACATAAAAATTGGAGATAGAGTGTAAGGGTCACTAAATAGTTTTAATAAGAAGTTTTTCATTTTAATTACCATTATTATTTAGTTTGATCGTTTGGAGTGTTTCATTTTTTTTAATTACTACTACAATTAAAATGCAATAAATCTAATTGAAAGATTGGGGATAATATTGATAAAAGAAAAACTAAGATAAAAAAGTGCTTACAACTTACATATCGAGACTCATCATACTTTTAACATAGTACTAGTAATACCTCACGTGCTTTTGCACGTGAATATATTTTCTCAAAATAGAACATCTTTAATATATACTAACTTTTCAAAAAATACATATACACACACACACATACACACTAACTTTCTTTTCAAAAATTTTGATTGATAACATAATATTGACAAAAAAAAATTCTGTGACAAATGAATATAACAATTGCATGTCACATACAATCTTTATTGCATTAAAGAAAAAACTAAATGGCTATTGTACATTCTACCATTGTAAAAACTTTAAAAATGGAAGGTTATCATAACTAAACTAAATCACTGTATAATTTATTGTAGTTACAACAACAAGAATAAGAAATATTCTATCATGTTTCAACCCCATGCATGCAATCAAACTTGAGCAAAATATTTATTGAAATATGCTCATTTTAGCCATTGCAAGTGATATCCACGATAACCTCCTCTTTTAGTTCCAAGTAAAATGTGTTGGAAGTCATGACCTCTAAAATTGGTAAAGAATTCAAGAATCTCTTAAATTTAAACTCGTATAGTTTCATAGAAAATTTAGACAGGGCTAAAATAAAATTTTAAGATTCTTTAGGGACACTCTCAAGTATTTGCAATTTAAGGTTTCAAATCTAAACCTTCATTTTATTTGCCGTCTTCATAATGAGGTCTTCTTTTTCATGCAACATAAAAAAGTATATTTGTAGTTTTATTCTCCTATAAATCTTGATTTAAGCAATTTTATGGGATATGAATGGCTCAATTCATGATTAATATTATCTCTTTATTGTTCCATTTTTCCATTTTAGCAACGGTTGTCTTAGAAATTGAGGAAATTAGGAATAATAGAAAAATGGGATGAAGTGAAAGGAAATGAAATAATCAATGAACTGTTGTACATTGGAGCATTAAATTAAATTAATCACCATCATAACTCCAAGTAGGGAACCTTTTTTTTTTTCTTGCTCCTATAACCATATGACTATTTCATTCCCAAGTTTTGTGCATAATTTAGCAAGCCTTCATTGATTGCTTGATAAAATTTCATTAAAAAAATAAAGCAATGATACTTTTTGCCAATGAAATACTCCTTAAATGAATAATTTATAAATCAAAAATTAGAATAAATTTGAGAAGAATATTTGTGAGCAATATTTTGATGACTTTTTAGAGTTTAAAACATTAAGAAGTGAGGAAAATGGGAGAGAAAGTGCATATAAACACAATTTTGAAAAGTTAAATACAATAAAAAATGTACATAGAATAAATATTCATTAGTTTCATTATTTGTCATTAAATATTCATTAGTTTCAGTATTTGTCAACCTTGCATCTAAATATTTTGAAATCATTTTTGCATATTATTTTTCTTAATCAATATGGTGTAGTATGGTGAATTTAATTATTAATTTAACTTTTTGTCTTCTCATTAACCATTGATTGATGACAATTTGTCTTCTCCTTCACCTTTATTTTCTTCTAAACCACTATGTATAATATAGTGTAGTTCAATCAACATTCAATAATAAGGACACAATATAAAACTTAATGATTAATTAATAAGGGCATAATGGGAATAAGTAAAACTAAAATCACAATAGTGCTTATACTTACACTCCAAAATGCCAAAACTCATGATACTTTTATATAGAGTATAGATGTAGATTATTATGGTTAGTGCAGAATATAAATGATTTTTACTGCTGAATTATCTTAGATTGATTATTTAGTTATCGATTGACATTCAATTGATAGAAATAGTTGGATTTTTTTATTTTTGCTTTTTTTGTTAGTATTTCTTCGTACTGATAAAAAACATATAATTATACATGTGTTTTGTGATATTCATATCAAGATTCTCCAAATGAATATCGACATATATTTCTGTTTTGTTCTAAAAGCATACAATTTTTTGATACTAATATTTTTTACAATCTTAAACTTATGGCTAATGCAATTGGTCACACTATTTCAAGTACGAAACTTTAACACACATGAGAATTGGACATAGAGTGTAAGGGTCACTAAATAGTTTTTCGCCTTTATTTGGATTGCAAACCTCAAAGAATCCACCGTAAGTAGTCATACCGGGCATCCCTTCACAATATATAGTGCTAATATCAATGAAAAAGTGCTAAAGAGCTATGTGATGCTCTTCGTTTATGGTTCCTCTTAGTGCTACAGATGAATAGCTGTCTTTTAGAAAAAAATACTGGTTCTTTTATTGATGAAAGCCTTTTAAGAAGAACTAAAGATGCTAGGAAGTCAACATCCTATCATTTGCCTGTTGTTGTAGATTGAATCATATCAAATCTGGTTTCTCATGTAAAATGCATATATCCTTCCTTTGGAAAGGAAAGATAATAGCCATCCCAATTATGGGCTGAAACTAGAGGCATGGCTCAGAGGGTGGTTTCATGACATGGGAGGGGAAAGATTTTAGAGTTATTTAGGTACTGCTTTTTGTGGAAGAAATATCTTTAGATTCCTTGAGGGATTCCTAGTAACCAAAATATCCATTAAAGAAAAGAATCTCATGTCCCATCTTTTGGTGTAGAAAATTTTATCTGTCCTTCAAGTTTAGGTAGATACTTATACAACTAGTAGTCGCACATCTTCATTACCTAAGCAAACTCGAAAAGTATGAGCTTAACCACATATGTCAAGTAGAAAAGATTCGGTACACTCTTCACTTGTCCAGGGGTAAACATTATCATAGCATCACTGAAATTATAAATCCAGAGAACTTGGTGTGCAGAAAATTCAGTGTCTGACAATGAAAGTTAATGAAATGCTACTACTAGTGCAAAATACTCCAAAAGAAGAACATCATGGAAAGGTGCAATCATATAATATGCTTGAAACACAAAATAACACGAGATAACCACAAACTGCAAGACAAAATTTCATGAAACCAAAAAAAGAAATGCACAAGTTCACAGGCACAGATTTTGCACGCACATAAAAACTCTCCTGAAAACATAGTTACTGAGTTTGAGTTCTCAAGCTTATGCAAGTCAAATTTGGATAATTCTGTAATTTTCAGCTACATCTCTAATTGCGAAATGGTATCACTCAGCATGTGTAAAGCTCACCTAAAAGTACTGTGTAATAGGACATTGGTACATCTGTGTGCTCAGTCTTGAAAAGAGAATCAGGTTGTGCTATTACTTATTAAACTATATTCCTCCCATCCAGTTATAGCCCATGCCAAGTCACCGTTCTCAAACTTTAGCTGCCTTGAATCCACCACTTTAGCTACCCCAAATCCACTTATTGTCTGCAGATCATCACCAATTCAGCAAAACCTATGCATACATAAGATGTCAGATGCATGACAAAAAATGCAACAAAAACCATTCTTTTCAAATGCTCTCCGACAAATATCAGTCAACATATCTGATGAAAAGGGAAAAAAATTGTTTTAAAAGGAGAAGTTTCCAAATGTTTGCAACGCAAATTGAATTTTACAAAAGAAAAAGAAACTTTATTACCTTAATTTCTTGTAATCTTACATCTTGAATTTCAACTTTTTCCCTATTTTTTTGGGCAAGACAGGTTTGAGCAGATTCCTGGAATTTTAGCTTCTCAGTTGACAAGTAAATGGTCATCAAACTTAGAAAATTGAATAATGTTCCTCAATGACCAAAGATTAAAAAAAATCATAATATATTGGAAGGTCAATGCGGCCAAAGAAATGGATGTATTGCGGTTGGTTACTAACAAATTCAAGAAAAATATAGTGCCCATTGAAAGGTTTCCCTCCATCAGAAACTTTTTAAACTTTTCTGGTTTCTGAAGAAGCCCTTTCAGCTATTCACCCTCTAATAGAAGACACTAATCATAATAAACAATGCATTCAACTTCCCCGCTCTTATTGTACTAAATCGAGAGGTTATGATAACATAACAATAAAATAGTACCACAAACTTGAAACACTGACAGCAGGAAGCAAGAAAGATTATACCTACAGAGCCAGGGGAATAACCAGAGAATACTGCTTCAAGAGAAGAATCTGATTTTTGCATGAGAAGGATCACAAGACAAGTAGAGATTGTTAACCAACACCCCATTATTTGAGTTTTCTGGCACTTTCAAGCTTATCGTGGTGTCTGTCCTGATGATGAAATCAGATTCCTTTGGGAATCCAGTTACACAGTCTTTCAACACCACCTGCTTGTTCTTCACCACCTCTGCTGCTTCTGCCATTGCAGCAATTTAGTTCAGTATGGTTGGCACTTGGGGGCAGCAAAATCTCTCTTGCTGATGGACTTGGGACTGTTTAAATCAGGTTTTTTCTAGCTTCTATAGGAGAACACAGAACTGAAGTCTTGATGTAAGATATGACGTCTTTAGTACTGTAAAGAACTGGTGGATAAGAAAGCAGAATGACAAATGGTTGCAAGTCCCAATTTCCATGCAATTACTTCTGCCACTTATCCTCTTATTCTGCACATTTTCTGTATAACTTTAATCATCCGGTTTAAAGACACAGAGTGAAAGGCGCACACGTACAAACACACACATCTGGTTTATATGTATGTATGTATAAGTGAAAGGTTTTGAAATCAAAATCTCTCACTTACATATTGTTACGTTTATGATATCTATATATATTTCAAGAAACAGAATATAATCAAGGTAATTAGAGCCAGGTGGGTAGAGGGAAACGCAAGTCACATATCTAGAGGAGCATCGAAGAAGGAAGGAAAATACTCAATAAAGGTCCACGGTCGAGAGTGGGGAATGGAGAAATTACTCATTTCTGGACTGATGCTTGGGCCATGGAGAGACCTCTTCAAGAAGTAGCTATTGCCCAAGTCCCACATGAAGAACTTGTAAAAAAGGTAGGGAATTACTGGAACCCAGGACGGGGGTGGAGCCTCAACGAATTATGTGCTTTTTTGGGATAAAGAGTCAATCTCTAGTTTGAGGAACATATATGTAGTGGATTCGGTGGATGTGCCAGACATGGTTATATGGAACCAAGAGTCTAACAGACTCTTTTCTACAAATTCAGCTTATGATATGCAAATGGAGGCGGCTGCTTCTAATGAGGTTGACAGAGGCTGGAAAAATATTTGGAGGCAACAAGGACCAGGCCGTTGGCAATTCAACACGTAGTTGGCTCGGCATCAAAAACTTCCTACAAATGCTGAAAAATGGAAGCGACATATCCAAGAATGCGAAATGCCCAATTTGTGAAGCTGAAGAGGAAACAGTTCTTCATGCACTCAGAGATTGTGGGTGGATCAAGAGGATTTGGTTTCAGCTTGTACATCAAACAAGATGGGAAAAATTTAATGAAGGAGATGTCAGGAGATGGATAGACTGGAACCTCAAGGAAGACAAAATAGGGAAGAGGGAGGAATATAAGTGGCAGCTCCTGTTTCAGTTTACGATCTACACTGCTTGGTCTACTAGGAACCACTTCTACAAAAACGGTGACAGAGGAAGAATGGGAATTAAGGTGGAGACGATGTTGGCCCAGGTTGGATTTGCACAGAAATCAGTGGCTAGGCTGCAGGATCAGACTAAAAAGGAGCTGCAACTGATTGCATGGAACAAAACTCCGATAGGATGGATGAAGATGAATGTGGATGGGGCAGCTAGTGGAAATCCAGGGATAGCTAGAGCTGGAGGTATTCTTAGGGATGAACAGGGTAGGTGGATTAAATGGTTTGCTGTCAACTTGGGACACACCAGTGATATTAAGGCAGAATTGTGGGCTATCTGGAATCTGGATGGGGTTGAATGTTGCCTGGGATGATGGATGCTGGAAGATCATTTTGGAGTCGGATTCAAGAGTCAGCCTGGAACTTATCGCAAGGGCTCCAAGAGATAGTCCTCACTGGAATCTAATCTTTTTGATCAAGAATATGTTGGAGCGTAATTGGGAATCTCAACTCGTGCACCAGCGGAGGGAGGGAAACTTTTGTGCTGATCATTTAACTAAACTTAGCCTTACTCAAGATGTTCATATAAAACTCTTTACTAACCCTCCAGGCTCGCTTAGGAATTATTTAGCTTTTGATGTAGTAGGCATAGTTACACCTAGATTGGTGCCTATATAAAGGGTTTAACCCTCCCTTGTAATAATATATATATATATATATACACACACACGCACACATAGATATACACATATATATATTTTAAGAAAATCTTTTGTGCACAGTCTTTGACACCTATGAACTTATCATGAAAAAGATAGCATATAATATGTAAATCAATCCATAAGCCTAGATTGTTGGAAGGATTAAGAGCTATAATGGTAGACACCTGAAAGTTTAGGAACTAAATATTTGATTTCTTAAAAATTGGCATTGTTCATCCTCCTATTCAATAATTTGATTGAGCTGCCACTCTTGAACCCCTTAGAAGCCAGAAGGATGTTTAAATCATGCAAAATTGACAGAAATGATAGGGGCTGGAATTATTAGCAACAAAGGGTCTTTGTCATGGACTTGTGTGTAGCTTTTGCTGTTTAAAGTTATTAGCCACAAATATCTGAATGGTTCGTAAGTCGTTTTCGGTTTGAACAAGTTCTACTTTACTTGTGAATAGTTAGTACAACTCCGTAACGATTTTTCTTTTCAAAAAAAAAAAAGTTAATAAAACACTCGAAGGTGCAATTAATACGTATAGAGTCCACATGAACACTAATTAATATGTTTGCCAGCTGCATAAATATTAGTTAGAAATCAAGCTTTTCTTACAAGGCTAAGCAAGTAATTTAGAGTAATAGATTCAATCTTTTCATATAGACTTACATGATTACGTTGTTTAGAAATATTTTACTCACAATCATTCCTACTTCTCTTTAATCTCAACTTGAACCAAATGGGACAATAACGTCAATGAGGATGAGGCAAAGTTTCTAACCTCAAATGGAATGAGGACACGAAAAAACACTCCCATATGTTACATCTATCTATAATAAAATTTTCCATGCATAGCTTTCCTTTTCAAATTCAAAACCTCTCAACTTATTATCCTTCTTTTGATTAATGCTAAATCTTATTGTTATATATTTTAGGTACATGTACATCTTTATTATTTGTTAACGTTACTTTGAATTTTTTGATCAATATGATTGTTGATTTTTATAATTATAGTTGTATATTTGCCACGGTTGTCCTTCTATACCAACGTGTTATAACTAATTGCTTTTTGTGAAAGAAAAATGTGAATAAAAAAGTTCACTTGAGGGTCCTCATAAGAATTTGGATGGACACATAGAAACCTTCAGAAGTGCAGTTGCTGTAATCTGAGTTGCCTTTTTCTAGAAATCAGACATTGGGCTTTAGCATGCGATAAGATAATGAAATGGTTTAGGCTTTAGAGTGCCTCGGCAGAAAAATATATGGATTAATAACACTTTGCCCCCTGAAGTCTAGAAATAGTTGCACTCTATCATTCTCAACTTTAAAAGTACATATGTTACCCTTTTTTCCCCCTGTAAAAACTAGTCAAAGGTTGAAATGCAAAAAAAATAACGAGTGTAATAATATTATTAATATTTTATTTATGAGATTATCCATAACTTATTCCTATTTCCTTTCGTTGCTAAACAATATACATCTCATCTATTAGGACTTCTTTAAGGAATATATAATGAATTTCAACTTTATCCAAAAAACATTTCAACTAGTTTGCAAAAATCAGCAAATGGAATTTCACAAAGTTATCTTAAAAGTAGTTTTGGTTTGGCTAAATGTTTTTTCCCGGCTGTAATCAATTGCCCTTCTGTCCAATGTTGATCCACAACAGCTATTAGTTGCATGTATTACCAACATCAAGGAAATTTCTTTCTTGAATTGGTTAATATTTTTCTTATTTTTCTCAAATATTTTAAGAGTTCCAAATCAGATTTGATCACCAAGCAGTAAAGAGGTTTTTTGTCTTTGTTTATTTTTTTCTTTAAAAAATGCTAATGATACTCTTTTGATTGTTAATTACAGTGCTATTGACTTTTTTTTACTCCTGTGAAATATAAAAATACCCCTACTCGTTACTTTAATCATAATTTCAGAAAGTAAAGGTGGTTGTCAATCTAATGAAGGATTAGGGTGGGACTGTCATTAAAAATAACGTTAAAATTTTCCCTGTTTTTAACTTTTTTTTTTTTGAAAATTTGTTTCTTTATCTTTCTTTTATTTTTCTTTCTTTGGGAAGAATTCCAATAGAGGAAAGACAATCCATTATGCATAAAACACAAAATCAGTCGCAATTAGCCTAAT
Source organism: Gardenia jasminoides (assembly GCA_013103745.1). Lineage (NCBI taxonomy): Eukaryota > Viridiplantae > Streptophyta > Magnoliopsida > Gentianales > Rubiaceae > Gardenia > Gardenia jasminoides. The sequence continues at coordinate 828,345 of CM023097.1, forward strand.
GTATGTCGGAATAAACTTCTTATTTTGCGGTGACTAGCATCCAGGACCAAATAGCAAGCAACAAAGTAAGCTGAACACCAGAACATTTAGATTAAGCTATGAAGGAAATGCTGGTTGCAGTTGCATTTTATTTGTTATTCTCTGGAATAAACTTTACAAAAACCTCAAAAATCATAAGATCAAGCAAGCTCAAATCAGTGAATTACAGGGTGAAAAGCCACTGAAGTAGGTGTACTCTAGGCAGAAAAGACTTGCTCTATCTCAAAAGGGAAGTTGGGATTATTCTTGAGCAACCACAAGCACCTGTTTCCCAACATTGCGACCACTAAACAGACCGACCAGTGCAGCAGGGCCATTTTCGAGGCCTTTGGCAATGTCTTCTACATAGGTGATCTTCTTTTCCCTAATGTTGGGCAGTACAAGGTCCAGAAACTTTGGGTAGAGGTGATAGTATTCTGTGACTGCAAATCCTTCCATCCTAACACGATTGAAAAGTACATGAGCCAAATTGTGTACTCCCTCAGGTTTGTCAAGATTGTATTGGGAGACCATTCCGCACACAGCGATTCGGCCGTGCGGTTTCATGTTGAGGAGCACAGCGTCCAATGTCTTTCCTCCAACATTTTCGAAGTAAATATCAATTCCTTCAGGGAAGTACCTGCAAGAAATCAATGCATTCACGATTTGGTACTACTAGAGGTGCAGCAGCTGATTATGCATGCTCCATCTGTTTATTTGTTTTGCTTATCTAATGTGCTAGTTGATAAGGCTAAGGATCCCACCTTCATTGATCTGGGAGGAAAGTGCCTAAGTGTTTCAATTCTTTGGCGTGCATGCAGTAGAAGACTGTCGATTAGGATAGAATGATTATCTATGACTGATATCTACCATTTCCTGCTGATGATTAAGCTTCAAAACTTCTGTTTGTTCTTCTGCATTCCTTGGTTATATGTTAATTCGTAGCCCTCAATTTTGAGCACATGTAAATGATCCTATGGTAGCTTATGTATGAGGATATGTTATGTTTAAGGAGTAATTACAGGGATAAGTTTCAGAATTTGGGTACAGAAGTTGACGTTGGCCATTGTTTTCTGTGGGATATGGCAAAATATATACAAGAGAGACTTTCACCATGAAGACAATATCATCAAATTAGGCACTGGAAGACATTCAGTTCCAGTTATTGCCATAACAGTTTCATGAGAAAGACTAATTATAGTTTTGACAATTTGAGGGGGGAATTCAAATTGGTGCACTTCACCAGACATTTTTTTTTCCCACTAGACATGTTAACTGAATTCTAAAGTAAAAAATGCCTACTCAGAAATCTGAGAATCAGCTCTAGTGATTAGAGTGATCACAAAATAAGGAGCTTCTAACAATGTAGAGGTCTGGATATGGATTTGCTTACCAGCAATCTAATCTTCAAAAGATTCAATTACGTTGTCACATTATGATAAATTTGGAAAAATTTGTACATACCTCTTCAGAGCAGCAACCAAGTCCGGTTCTTCTTTGTAATTAAAAACATCATTGAACCCAAACTTGTTCTTCAGAAGATCAATCTAGTCAATGTCAAGTGTAAGTTGGGAGTTAGTTCAAGAAAGAAATATACATGGCCAAACAAAAGTTCAGGTTCAACTTCAAATGAACAAACAGGTAAAACATAATGGACCTTTTCTTTGCTTCCAGCACTTCCAACTACATAGCAGCCTGCCAATTTTGCAAACTGTCCAACAAGCTGACCAACAGCACCAGCTGCAGCAGATACAAATACTTTTTCTCCCTTTTTAGGTTTGCAGACCTCATAGAATCCAACATAAGCAGTCACACCAGGCATACCTTTACAAGTTTAACGTAAGTGTGAATATAAATAGAAGAAATGGTAGAGGAATTTATGTTGCTATTTTCCAAAGGCTTTGTAGATACTAAAGATCAATAGCAGCCTATTAAGAGCTAACGATGCATAGATCCTTTTTCTACTTCTTCTTCCAAGTGCAGGATAACCCCAAGGGGTTGTGGGTTTTTTTCTACCAATTGGAGCTCTCCCTTCCCCACCTCCATGGGGATGGTCTACAGGGTTCATAACGATCTAATCATCTCATATATAGTGATGTCAATCAGGTTTTTCTCATGTACTTGTGTACTTCCTTTGAAAGATCAAATTAGCAACTGTTTCATTTTTAAGATGAAAGAAAAGGAACCATGAGAAGACAGGCTAGTTTGAAGAACTTGGGAGGAAAGATTATAGGGTAGTCTAGGTAACGCAGATTAGGGAAGATGTATCTTACCAGTAAAGAAAACTTCCAGATTGAAACAGGATTTTCTTCTCTTTCTTTACTTTTACTATCTTTTGGCTGAAAAGAGCATTTTTTTTATCCACTGAATGATCGACATCATAAGTTAATAACCAAAAGATGCAGTCACATGTCTTCAATATCTAAGCAAACTCAAAAACAATGAGCTGAAATACATTGGCCAAGTGCTTTTCTGACAAAATATTTCCAAGTTTTCATTTCATAATGTAACAGAAGTTTATTAAACTCTTTGCTCTTTCCCTTAGTCAGTCACATAATATCTTGAAACGTAAGGCATCAGCATATGTCATAAAATCAGTGAAACAACATATTCAGTTCCAGTTCTCAAAGTTACAAAAGGTATCAAAATTGTTAGCTAATTATCAGCTACAGCATCTCCACATAATGGGAAACAATAGTGGAACTTACCTAGAATTCCAGTGTAATAGGAAAGAGGGATGTCTGTGTGCTCAATCTTGAAAAGAGAATCAGGTTCAGCTATGAGACTGTACTCCTCCCATCCTGTTGTACCCCATACCAAGTCACCCTTCTTGAATTTTGAGTGCTTTGAATCCACTACCTTAGATACAGCATACCCATTTATTGGCTGCATGTTGTCACCACTATGGTTAAAGGATGCAAATTTAGCTTGTGAATAACATCACTTACCATACGCATAGAACAAAAACACATTTGCATCCCTTCTTTTAAAATTACAGCAGGCATTTAATTGGAATAGGATTTTGTCTGTGATTGACATGGGATAACAAATTCCAGCAAACATAAGAATGTTCCAAATTGTTCCTGTATGCAAACAATACTCGAAAACACTCAAGAACATGATTTTTTCTCTGATTTTCATGTATTAGATACATGAATCCAGAAACGAAGAAAAGCACATCAATCACCAAAGAGAACAACACCAAGGTATCAGAAGGTGAACTTTTCCGAATTCATGAAGGATGTAAGTCATACTAGAGGCTCCCTTGTTTCTCATTAATTTGAGGGAGATCATCAAATAGTCATTTTTTGTTTGCTTTCTAAACAATCACTTGTAATGAGTAAATTTTTTGCTTCACGAGAAATGACTACAACCAGTTGACACAAAAACTAATGAACACATACGCCTGTCAGTTCCAATGTCTAGACCCCAATGGCCAATTCATGCTATCATAAGAAGTACCTAAAATATCACGGGAAATTAATTAAAGAAAGAGGAAGCCAGAATTGAGGACTTACGGATCCAGGAGTATAACGAGGGAATGCATCCTCATGAGTAGAATCTCCAGGCTTTTGCATGAGAAGGCTCATGTAAGGATCACATGACAAGTAGAGATTCTTAACCAACACCCCATTATCTGATCTTTCAGGGACCGTCAAGCTTATCTTCTTGTCAGTGGTGATGATAAAATCAGACTCTTGTGGGGAACCACTCACATAGTCTCTCAATAACACCTGCTTGTTCTTCACCATCTCTAAATTTTCAGCCATTTTCCTACTATGACAATGGTCAGGAGCACAAGTGTTCTTAGGCTGTGGCCTCTTAATACCTCTGAAATTAAAATACTTTTGTGATTGTCTGGAGCAAAAATTTGCTGCCTATTATAGGAGAGAACCAATAGAGGTTAGAATGTATTGAATGACGTCAATGAAATCCAGAAATGGGCACAAGTTGTTTCCACATGCCATTTCAAAGTCTCAACTTTGGAAACCTTTGATCAATGATCTATGCATGAATAAACATTTGATTATTTGAAGAAAGCAGTATCCAGATTATAGTCTCATAGCTCTGAATTTTTCATCATGTGTATTGGGATTAACTCCAATGGTAAAAGTTGGGCTGTTGTTTGTTTACTTATTGAGTAGATAAAATGTCATTGCTAACGTCATTGATTGAAAAGCTGTCGCCATTGCTGATGTCTTGATGAATTTTGTCACCAAATGCAATTTTTAGTTACAAATACACTTCCAAAAATGCAAGACTTTGCCTCAATAGATCTGAAGATACAATTAAGCAACCTTTATCTTCTTCTTCGTTACAATGTAAACAGTTAATGAAGGTTTTTTTTTTTTTTTTTTTTTAAAATGCAAACAGCTAGTGAAGTTGTCAATTGGAATCTACATACCTTCATGAATGGATACTCAATCATACTTGGAATAGGAAATTGGGAATTTTAAAATGACAAGAAAGGTGAACGACAAGCGTCATATTCATGGCCACTGTTTAAAACTAGTGGGCTGCTTTGACCTGAAATCTAGTCATTGTTGCTTGGATATGCAGTGACGTTTAAGGCTTTAAAGTTTATTGATTATGGGCTCTGGGCTTCTTAATTTGGGAGAGGTTAGCAACGGCTGCTCATGCAGCCATTTCTTAATGTTGTAAAACTTTTTAAACACTTTTTAATTCGTAATAAACAGATTATACAATTTAGTAATAAATTCATTGTATTCACTTTACTTTTTGCAGCATGGATGCGGTGACGTCGTGCAGATATCGATATTTGGTCATGTGGAGAGGGTGATATAGTCTTTTGATCTAGCCTTTAATCGACTTTAACTATTCCATATTTGTAACTTTTGTTCTCAGAATGCATGCGTTTATTGGATATAACTAATTTTTTCTCTAATCAATGTATCATTCACTCTATAATATGCATCAGAAGATGCCCTTCTAGTCACATATAATGCAACAACAGTAAAATTAACCGTTAATTTAAGGAATAATTATAGAAACCTCCCTTGAGGTTTCGAGCAGTTTCATTTTGTTAAGGTTGAATGCCCTATACATTGTACCTTTGTTTTCTTTGGCCGTCCGTGTTTAACATGTGTAATTTTTCTGGAACTAGTAATATTTCACATACTTTGCACGTAATTTTATTAATCTAAATATAATATCTTGTAGATAAAATTTTTTTTTGTGAAATTTGATTGTTTACCTGATAATAGAAATATTTTATATTTTTAATTTCTTTAGTCAATTGGTGTTATAAAAAAAAAACTATCTAACTACTAACTCATTGATCTATTGATTTTTGAATGTATTTTGACCTTTCTTTTTTTAATTTATTTTGAGCTTTTTAGTAAATTATGGATTCAATTTTGATAAACAATTCTTAATACATTTATGTTTCACCAAAGCTGCTATATACTCACAAAAACTTTACCATCAAGTGTGAATCTGCTAAATAGAATTCATAATCATTAGCAACAAAGGCATAAACCCTAAAATCAATTTCTGAGATGTATTAGAGGAAATAAATTGACTTGTTAGATTTTGTCATTCTAATTATTTTCATTATACTCGCCTCTTTCCTTTATTCCTTGGAGAGCTCGCTTAATATTCAAATTCTAGATGTATCTTTTTTACTTGAAAATAGAATCCCTAGTTAAGTTTCTAATGAAATCAACAAATTTTAACAAATGAAACAAAATTTGTATCAACATATTGAATGTTATTCTTTTCTTGCTAAAACAAACTAAATGCAATTGGAATAAATTAATTATTTAAGAACAAGATATATAAACTGTGTTCATATCAAACCTTGCATGGACATTGAATTATTCTGTTTTATATCTTTTTAGTTGAACTTCTCAACTTTTTTTTGGTGAATTTGAATTGAGTAATGTGAGGTGCATTTTTTAGTTCGGACCATTTATCTTTTTTCTAAGTGTTATTATAGTTAGTGCAGAATATAAATGATTTATACTGCCTAATCATCTTAGATTGACTATTTAGTTGTCAATTGACATTCAATTGATAGAAATAGTTGGATTCTTTTATTTTTTCTTTTCTTTTAGTATTTCTTCATACAAATAAAAAGAACATAATTATATATCTATCTTGTGATATTCACATCAATATTCTCCAAATAAATATGAACATATATGTCTCTTTTGTTCTAAAAGCATCTAATTTTTTGATACTAATATTTTTTACAATCTTAAACCTATGGCTAATGCAATTAGTCACACTATTTTGAGTAAGAAACTTTGACACATAAAAATTGGATATAGAGTGTAAGGGTCAGTTTTAATAGGAAGTTTTTCATTTTAATTACAATTATTATTTAGTTTGATCATGTTTCATATTTTTAATTACTACTACAATTAAAATGCAATAAATCTAATTGAAAGATTGGGGATAATATGGATAAAAGAAAAATGAAGATAAAAAAGTGCTTACAACTTACATATTGAGACTCATCATACTTTTTAATATAGTATTATTATGGTTAATGCAGAATATAAATGATTTTTAATGCTGAATTATCTTAAATTGATTATTTAGTTATCGATTGACATTCAATTGATAAAAATAGTAGGATTCTTTTCTTTTTTCTTTTCTTTTAGTATTTCTTCATATTGCTAAAAAAACATATAATTATACATCTGTTTTGTGATATTCATATCAAGATTCTCCAAATGAATATGGACATATATTTCTTTTTTGTTCCAAAAGCATCTAATTTTTATACTAATTTTTTTACAATCTTAAACTTATGGCTAATGCAATTGGTCACACTATTTCGAGTAAGAAACTTTAACACACATGAGAATTAGACATAGAGTGTAAGGGTCATTAAATAGTTTCAATAGGAAATTTTTATTTTAATTGCCATTATTATTGAGTTTAATAATTTGGAATGTTTCATATTTTTAATTACTATCATATTAAAATGCAACAAATCTAATTAAAAAGATTGGGGGTAATATGCGTATAATAAAAACTAACATAAAAAAGTGTTTACAACTTACATGTTAATACTCATCATACTTTTAATATAATAATAGATAATCGATAATAGATAGATAATATAGTAATAGATATAGCCATAAAGCTAGTTGTGCATTTGTAAGTGAATAATTGAACTTGTCATAGTGCCATCTTGAGTCTTCAAAATATGGAGCCAAGTTTTTGAAGGAAAACAAAAAATGTAGTCAAATTCAATTTATCGTTACTTTTCTAAATGGTGAAGAAAGCAATGATCCAATACTTTTCCAAAGCCTTTGGCTATGTTCCCCCAACACTTCCAAGACATAGTTGACAAAGACTTCTACCAAAAAAAAAAGGTTGATGAATTCTTTCTAGGAATAAAAATATTCCTCTTGACCATATTAGAGCAGCAATTGAGAAAATTTGAAAGCTGAAAAAAAGTTTATGTTGTGCATAGTGCCAAACCATTCTTTCATTTGCCTCCTAATTTGTAGGAAGCTTTTCAAAGAATTATGGAGATAAAAGCTTCTAAACTAATTATACAAGAAAGGTATGATGCTTAAATTGATTTTTATAAAAACATTCACTAAACTATGAAATTTCTTCTTTTGGAAACATATATACATAATTAATACAAGATAGAAATTGTTTGAAATATTTATTGAATGGTACTCTAATATTACATACAAAGTGTTAGAAATTTAACTGCTAAAAGAGTTGTAATTAAAGATTTATCGGCATGATTGAGCTATAAAGGGGATTCATAAGAGAAAGAAGATAAGCAAAATAGATATTAAAATTTAATATAGTGTATAACTCATGTAGTATTAAGATATTTAGTACCAAAAAATCAGATAACAACTATATGATAGATTATGTATAATTTTCTTGACAATAAAATCCTACTTTTCTTTCCCAGCAGTCTCTAATCCTAGTGAATGCAATTATTTAATACTCAAATTCAATTAGCGCTATAGACTACAATCTGTATTTAAAAGACCTTGAAAACAACCTATCCTCTTTAGAAAAGACTTAGTTCTAACTTTTGGTTTTTCTTTCACCTTTTATAATAAGTTAGTACAGAAAAAGACAATAAGTTAGTCCAAAAAAATACATATCATACTATGGTCTTTCTCTTCACGCGGTTTTGTAGAAGACTTGTCATTCCAACTTCTACTCAATATTTATTAAATTTTCTACAAGACTCGACACATTAGTGAGGTTTGAATTCAAATGCTTTGCATAGAAAAGCATTGTGATTCATTATTAATAATGGATCATGTGTTTTGCACGTGAACTCCATTTGTTAGAACAGCTTCCGTTGAGTCTCTGCACCTCTCCTTTTTTCACCTTTGGTTTCAGAAAATGGGATTTGGCTCAGAATTGCCCCTTTTTATTAATTCCAGGGTTTCTCTGAATTTGAAAGTTATCACTTAGTGGGTTTCCATACCAAGGCTCAATTCAATTAAGCCTGTAGCGTCTACTGATTTTGCCATATCCCCTTCCTTTTGGTTTAAGATGTGAGGGCCTCAAAATTCTAATTTTATTTTAAAATGCACAATAATATTTATATTATAATTATTCACTAAAATATTAGTGAATTTATGCTTTGAATCATTATTTTCTAATTTATAGAATTTTTTGAGAATTATTTACCGGTATGTGGTTTCGGCCAGTTTAAGTGTCAATTTTTGTTCTGAAATGTGAATAGTAACTCTAAGATAAAGCCGATCATATGCAGAGATAGTATAGAGATATATTTAAGGTTGGACAGTGCAGGATTGAGCTAAACCAATAAAAGTTAAAGTGTCGCGCGACGATGCGACAAAAAGTGGTCATTTGACCACTTTTCCATCAATTAAGGTGAGCCAAACTTTTTGTCTATAAAAAGCCACCTTTTATGCTTCCTTGCTCCCTTATTATTTCAGCCACTCTTGAGCTAAAAAGAGAGAGAGAGAGAGCCGAGACCATAGAGAGAGAAAAGAGAGAGAGTTTGAGAGGTTTCTTCCAACTTCATCTTCTTCTTCAAGCTTGAAAACTCCATTGAAGGCTTGGCTCTCGTTTCTTCCTCTTCCCTTGGCAGCCGTGAGAGAGAGAGAGAGTGTGTGTGTGTGTGTGAGTGAGTGAGAGGTCTGAATTTGAGAGAGAGAAAAGAAGAGGAAAGAAAGCTTCTTTGGCTTGTCACCTTCTTGTTCTTGAGCTTGGAGACAGAAATCATCATCAAAACAAGCGGAGCTTGGGCTAAGGTTGGAGATCTTGGAGTTGCTAAGCTTGGGAAAATCATTCTTGAGAAGAGCTCACAAGATCTTGCTTGATCTTGTTAGATCTAGATAGATCTAAAGGTATAAGACTCAAACCTCTCAGATCTAACTTGACTAGTATTAAATATAGCAGATCTACGGTTTATTTTGTTAGAAATGTTTATATTTGGAATATTGGAGTTGAGCTCTTGAATTCCCAACTTAGGTAGCGGACTTGAGGCAACTTTTAGGTAGCAAACTTGAGGACCTAAATGTGATTGTGTTTGTTGTTTATGAAATGAGATTATTTTGTGGTTAGAATGTAGAACTGATGTTGAAAATTTGAAGGAAAAGAGTGAGAGTTGGCCGAACCTATGCCTGGAAATTTTGACCCTTGATTTCAAAATTTTATGATATTTCTTGGTTAGATTTTGCCTAAATAAATGTGTATTATGTTCATTTATGAGTATATGCTTTAATAGAGTTAAAATCTTGAACTTTATGGTGAAAAATTGTGTTTCACTAAATTTTGAGATAAAAGTATCATCTTGGACAGATTTGAGGGTTTGAAATGTTTTAGCTAATTTTCATGAATTTTGTGCATCGAGACTTAGTGAGAATTGTTTTAAACATGTGTTAGAGCCTTGGTTAAATGTTTAGTGTTGATTTTAAATTTGAACGGGTAAATTTTGAGGTGAAAAGCCTCACTTAATTTCCATATTCAAAAGAATTTGGAAGTGGTGATTAGGGAGTATATCGATAGAGCATTATATTTTAAAAGATGTAGTGATCTTAAAAGAGATTCTTTTGTGGCATTTTATCATTTGAAAAGAATACTTTTAATTGAGGAAATTTTGGGAAAAACCTTGATTAAATCAAGGAATAAGTGGACTTTGATTTGATTGTCAAATGGAGGAGCAAAACTCATCCATTTTCTTTATTCGTTTTAGGGAGTGTGGAAGGCTTTGAAACCAATCCAATTTTGGAATCCGAACCTTGCCATTTCGGTGAGTTTCCATGCTTGTTATGTGATTATGTGAAGTTGATCTGAATCGTATTCGGTTATGTGATTTGATGTGAAAACTTGATTTATCAAACCATCAAATGGGGTAGTGTGTACTTTATCGCACTTACCTCTATTTGAATGGAAAAATTTGTAAGAATGTTTTTTATGTGATTTAAGAGTATTTGATGTGATTTGTGTGCGTATGAAATTTTAGGAATTCCTAAAACCTATCGGAGAGTCATTCGCCTTGAGCTGTAGGTTAGGCTTAGGCCGAGATGAAATGACGAGCCATAAGGTTATTTATGTGATGTGTGCTCTGGATTTGGCGTATGGACTTGTCCCTGATGGAAGAGCACTAATTAATTTATGTGCCACTGAACGGGAGAAAGTGCTACGCCGTTAGGGCGGTTGTCACCTCTTAGTCTGTATCAATTTATATGTGATTGATCGGGAGAAAGTGCTATGCCGTTTGGGCGGTAGTCACCTCTTAGTCCGTATCAGTTACCTTTTATGTGTTTGGAGTCGGGTCCGATGGGGGTTTGGTGTAATAAGGAGAAGTGGAGGTCTACATGGATTATATGAAAGTTGACGGAGTGTCAACTACTTGGAATGTGATAGAGCTTCGTGGATTTTGCCTCCTGAGAGCCCCCGTATCCTACCTATGTGTTGTTACTCGCTTTCCTTATTTGTTTATTTCTAGCTATGCATTTTTGAAGTGAAATATCATATGTGCTATATGCTTTGCATGCCTTTTGGAACTCATTGGGCTTTTAGCTCATTCTTTTAAATTTGTTTTTCTTAGCAGGGACTGAGAACCCAAGCGAAGGCGCCAACCATTAGAGTTGGGGTTCACTTTTGTATCTGATTTGAAAAAAACTTGAATTATGAATTTTAGGGTTTTGTAATATGTGACTTTGATTGTATGGTTAAGTACTTTGTATCTTTTGGGATTGTAAGGTTGGAATTATATGTTTGTAAGTTATCCTCTGGTTTGAAGTTACAATGGTACTGTAGTTTGATATATTAGTGATCATTGTGTGAGTGAGTTCTGGCGAGATCTAAGCAAGCAGCCCGCCGAACCCTTTGGCGAGCTTTAGGGGGAGGTGGGGCTGTCACATGAGATTAAAATGTCAACACGTGAACATGATGCTTTAAGATTTTTTTCCCTAAAGTTTTTAGAAAATTAAGTATTTTGAAGGAATAAATGTAATTGAGACAAAAAAAATGATATTTAATATTTATAATATTTTATATTTTTTCTTGAAACTTAATTTACACTAATCAACTCACATGCACAAGTTATAAAACATTCTTTATCCCAAGTGCACTTATTATTATTATTATTATTATTATTATTTTATTAATGTTGGATTGTAAAATGATCTATAGTGATGTTGTACTCTAATAGTATTTAAATGTATTGAAATTCCATTGTTTAAATTTAAGTAGCTTAACTTTGAAGAGAATATTTTGATTTCGTGAAACTTAATTATATTTCTCATTAATGACATGCTTTATGATTATAAAGTTTATATAATTAAAAATTGTAAGCCATTTAGATTATTTTTTATGTAATAGTCAAATTGAAATTGGATACATATTTATACACATTTGAAGTACTATTTGAAATTGAGTATTTTATAAAAAATATAGTTTCTAATTTAATTCATCACAACTCAAAGGGATGTGCCATCTTGTAATTTTTATTGGGATTGACATTGATGTATAGAATATTCATCAATTGTAGTTTCATACTGTTAGTCGTTACAAAAATACTGTTAGTAAAGTTCATTAAAATGAATTTTTGTTGCAATTTAAATCAATAAATTCTTAACGTAAAACTCTTCACATACCCTTACACTCCGTCTCCTATTATATTTGTATTAAAATTTCTTACTCAATACTATATACACAAACTAAAAATGTGTTCTTAGGACTTAATTTACTTGTATCCAAAAATGAAAAGACTCGTGGTACTTTTTAAGAGACTCATAGTATCAATTATTATGTTTTATTTCATGTCTAAAGTACTCTTTGAACTTGGATATTTTGTAAATAAATTTATTCTTCTCTTTTGGTAAATAAAAAAGTAAGGAATCTTTGTTTTTTTTTTATAACTACTAGCATGTTTGACATTATTGTTAATGAAATGCAGTGTCGTTTATCCATTTCTTGGAGAGAGTGTAACTTTGGCATCAGAAAAACTAATATCATTTTTCAACTTATGCTATAACCACTAAGATTCACCATTTTTTTTAATAATTTATAAATAAATTTGTTCTTCTTTTTTCAATTTAATTTTCCACAGCTCAAGGGAATGTTTTTGATTTTTGTAACTGTTGGCATAATTGATATAAATTATTGATGAAATACAATGAACTGATTGTTCTTTTTTTAGTTTAATTCACTATAACTAAAAAAATGTTCATTTGAAATGACTAGCATAATTCTTATTAATTATTCAGGAAATGCAATGCAATTTATCTATTTATTGGTATTGAGGGCAATTTTGGTGTTTCAAAATCAACTTTTACTTACATTCTTACATGCCAAGACTCATCATATGTTTTATATAGTAATAATAATAATAATACTAATAATAGATTTAACTAATTGTACATTTGTATCATCAGCTACATTTTTCACTTGGCAGGTTGCTTCCCTGGCTAACTTATGCTTCCACTTTCCGGATTAAAATTTAAAGGCTGCCTTAATTTAACTGCTCCAATTGTGTCTTCGAATTTTAGTGCACAAAAGTTAGTTGATTAGTTAAATTTTATTTCAAATAATTAGGCCATTCAGGGCAAAATCCATGCTCCGAATAGGCCATCTGATTAACTGCAGAACATAGACAACAAGAGCTTCAGTTCAGCAAGCTGTGATTGAAACATAAAAGCACATCCTTGCAGCATCACAAGTAGGAATTGAAACATATCACACTGCAAGAATTCGTACAAGATTTGATTTGGAATTTGCATTTTGACAAGCTAGTCAAGATCTTTAGTTGAAGATCTTTTGGCAGTAATGAGAAGAGAAGCATAGCTTGCACTTTGAGCTACATTCCTGGTGGATGTTTTAAATATAAGTAACTACTCACAATTTAACAACAGAATTTCACAGCACATGGGCAAGAAAACTAGCTAAAATCTTTATCTTAAAAAGCTACTATGTGGGAGAAGCTTTTGTAAAGTGTTGCAGAAAGCATCTGGAATCATTCATGAGCAACTGCAACTAGTTGTTTCCCAACATTCCGACCGTTAAAGAGACCTATTAGGGCTGCAGGGCCATTTTCAAGCCCTACAACAATGTCTTCCACATAGGTTATCTTTTGCTCTCGGATCTCAGGCAGTACAAATTCCAAGAACTTTGAGTGAAGGTGAAAGTACTCAAAAACAGTAAATCCTTCCATCCGGACCCGACTGTGTATAAGCCAAATTATATTGCTTATACCTTCAGGTTGTGCTAGATTATATTGTGAGATCATTCCACAAACAGCAATTCGACCATGCTTTCTCATATTTAGAAGTACTGCATCCAGCATTCTTCCTCCAACATTCTCGAAGTAGATGTCAATTCCATCAGGGAAGTACCTGAAGACGTAAACAAATGGATCGATGAGTAAAAAATTGATGTTATCTTTAATGGCACTCAGAAATTATAGAAAAGATGAACCATGAGATATAAGACCAGAATGTGAAGGAAGGACGCTCGCTAGGAAAGGGATACAGGATATGCATTTTTAATTCCAATGAATAAAGAGAGACTGTATCCAAAAAGGGCCGCTTGTTTCCACTTGTTCTAATTCTGTATCCAAAAATGGTCAAAATGAGTACCACTTGACAAAATAATGCTTGAGCTCGATATCAGTTTAAGAATGATGTTTTTGTTTTTGCTATTATTTTGCATTGCCAAGTTGCCAACTGCAGCATGCAGTATTCAAATTATTATCTACCCTTCTCGCTGTTATTTTAGAAGAACTTGGAAGATAAAATTGCTATTTCAAGGGAAACATCAATCCTGTAATCACTTTGATATGGGATTAAGCCCTACAGGCATAAATAGATTAGAAGTTTAGCAAGATGAATAAGCACCTTTTCAGAGCAGCATCTAAGTCGTGCTCTTCCTTGTAATTGAAAGCATCATCAAATCCAAACGTGTTCTTCAGAAGGTCAACCTTGACAAATTGGATCATGTTATGCAAACAACAATTAGTTGATCAGGTTATTCGAGCTAATAAAGGTCACGAACATATGTCTGAATCCTAAAATGCAGTAGATTAGATATGCATGCTAGTAATTATCAGAAAGTACTCAACAGAGTTGTGCGGTCAAACATATGTCTACACCCTAAAATGCAGCAGATCAAATGTGCATGCTGGTAATTGTCAGAAAGTACTCAGCAGAGTTGTTGAGAGATTCATGTACATTTTACTTCCATATATAATACTCCATCGAATATTTGAGGCCATTTACCTTTTCTTTGCTTCCAGCACTTCCAACAACATAACATCCCATAGATTTTGCAAATTGTCCCACAAGCTGACCAACTGCACCAGATGCTGCCGATACATATACTTTTTCTCCTTTCTTGGGATTGGATACCTCATAGAATCCAACATAGGCAGAAAGACCTGGCATCCCTTCATAGGAAAAAAACTAGGTTTTGAATGCCATGCATTGTGAAAAATTACTGCAGCTATGATCATCAAGATTCCCAATAATAGTAAAGAAAGACAACAGCTTTCTCAGAGAGCTTGAAGATGTCCAAGCATCAAAATTTTTAAGGTGGACAGCACAGGCGGTAAAGAACGTTAGCACAGACAGCGTATATTTTAAGCTGATATAGTCATGCGATGGATGCAAACAACATCAAACTCACAGATTATTTTCAGATAGTATACATGAAATATTTGACTGAAAAAGTCAACTCAAAACTCTCTGTCTTTCTTTTTTCCTCTTCCCTTACCAGAAAGACTTTTCATTTTATATCTCTTAATCAGTATCAGGTGAAGAACATCAAATGCTGGTCACCATCAATGACAAATGAATCAGTAACCGAATGTAAACCTGCATCTTCTAATTGCAGCACAAAAGATTTCTAATCCTCAAAGATCTGTCAATTAAAGCCATGTCTTTCCAGTATCAAACAAGCACATTGGTGCTTACCAAGAAGTCCAGTGTAGTAGGAAAGGGGCACATCAGTCTGCTCAATCTTGAAAAGGATATTAGGTTCTTCTATGAGGCTGTACTCCTCCCATTTAGTTATGCCCCATACGAAATCACCCTTTTTGAAGTTTGGATGCCCTGAATCCACCACTTTAGCTACCCCGAGCCCAGTCAGTGGCTGCAAATTCAATTGAGAGGTGCAAACATAAGTCTCCAAATGCATTACTAATTGTAACCATACAGGACCTGAAATGCATTACTACCTGTCTTCATATGAGTCAGAAAACAGTTCTTCTGAAAGAATTTTTTGCTTTGTTCAGCTTAGGTTCCCATAAAATTATCAAAGAGCACCAAGTAAACTAGACCTTTTAAATTCTTCCCTATATAATTATGCATTTAAGGGGAAAAAACATCTTTCTTTTGTATAGAATTTCTTTTACCATAATCTGAAGGATTAACAAATAAGCAACAAATAAGATGCATTCCCAATTTGAGAGAAGACACCGAGCATAGTCCAGGTATGCATGCTGTCTAATCAAACCAGTACTGTATAAATTTTCAAAAGTCCAACGTGACCCTGAAATCTTTCTTTTAAACACAAAGTTAAATGTGTGTGTGTGTGTGTGTTTGTGCGTGTATGTGTGTGTGTGTTTGTGCGTGTATGTGTGTTTCCCAATGTGCATCGAGATTTCAGCTAATTCGTTCACCAACTCAAAAGTAAAATAAAGAACCAGTAACTGTACAGGGGCCTTTTCCCCTTTGTTGCTTCTAAATCCTTGAATTTCTTGACAAGGCCTCTAAAAATACATTCTTCCTTCTTAACAGGATCAAATTGGCAAACATGTTGACACAACAAAAGCAGCTGTTATAAAATCAACACCACTTACAGAGCCAGGCTTGCAAGGAGGGAGGGAAGTTCTCCTAGGAGACTCGGGCTTCCGCATTAGAGCATGCATGGTAGGATCGCATGACAAGTAGAGATTCTTGAGCAAAATCCCATTTGAGTTTTCTGGGATTTTCAAGCTTATTGCGTTATCAGTGCTGATAATCATGTCTGATTCTTTTGGGAAACCATTTAAGTAGTCTCTAAGCAGCACCTGCTTGTTCTTCGCCACCTCTGCCTTTTCTTTTGCCATCGCAGAAGTTCACTGGTGCTGAATACGGTGAAGTCTGTTTTTCACTTTTTTGTCACTCCGAAAACTAGCAGCTAATGCGAAGCTTTGCTTCTTCAAATATATTTCTGGGATTGGAATAGTCAAACAAGTCTTGAGCTTTCTATAATCTATATCAATCATTGAACAATTTCAAGGGAGCATCGTTTGATCGTCACAGCTGACTTCATTATCTCGGATTAATGTCTGGAAAAGAAAATAATAAAATCTTGACTTTTCACACGCCACTATATCAATGTTCAGTATGAGAATTTTAGTTCATCTTTTCTTGATTTGAGTCAGAATCAAATCATTACTCGGTTCTTGCAAATCTAGCTTAAGAGGCTGAGACTTGACAGCAGCCATATTGCTTCGTATCCATGAATTTATCCACAGTCATGTAAAGATTCGGAATCAGTAAACCGTACGATTTAGGCAGTAGGCCTTTTATTTTGGGGGGGAGGAGGGAGGGGGGGAATTTTCAGCAGACTAAAATGTACACATAATTGAAGTGGACCTTTTCCTACTTTTAGTTCTGCAATTTCTACTTTATTTACTATGCAATCTACATAGTAGTAAAGTTTGAATTTAGGACTTGAACATGTAAATCTTGAATTTCTATCTGAAGCACTGTGCACTAAAAGCATTTTACCTTTTCAATTTGGTACAAATGTTACACTGTTGTTATTCAAGTAGATGTAGTGGTAAAATTGTACTCGTGCAAGTCTGTATTTGATTGTTCAATAGATTTAGAACTAAACTCGAATTAATATTGGGCTCCGATCCCATAGTATGAGCTAAATCTGAACGGGATGCAACCTTGTGGTCTAAGGTTTTGCTAACCTTCAAATGACATGCCAATTTCATTCTAATCATCACTGATCAAAAGGAAGACAACTACCTTTCTCGATAAGCTTCATTACTATTTACAACGACTGGTAAGTAAGATATGTCAATCATTAAGGTTATGGAAGCCTAAAATTTGTTTAATGATGCATGCCAGTCTTTACACCAGAAAGTCTGATCAAGTAGCAATTCAAGAGCCTTCCAGCTTGTGAATCTCTGTGAAAAAGAGACAACTGCACAGGTGGTAAAAGTACTTAACAGTATAACCAGATATCAATACAAAATTTTACAAGTAGCCCATCTGAATTCTAAACCAGAACTCTCGGAATCCAGGTAATAGAGCCCGAGTAGACTTTATTACTACCACAGAAAGAACCAAGAAGTGAGGGGAAAACATGGAATAGGGGCTAGAATTGTTTCAGAATGGAAATGTAGGTCATTCACGAGCAACTACAACTAGCTGTTTCCCAACACTGCGGCCACTGAAGAAATCTATAAGGGCTGCAGGACCTTTTTCAAGGCCTTCAATAATGTCTTCAACATATGTTATCTTTTTCTCACGGACATGAGGCAATATAGTGTCCAGAAACTTTGAGTAGTGATGATAATAATCAAGCACAGAAAATCCTTTTATGGTTACTCGCTTGTAAATGATCCACATCATATTGGATACTTCTTCAGGTTTGTCAGTATAGTACTGTGAGATCATTCCGCAAGCAGCAATTCGACCATTCATTCTCATGTTGAGGAGCACAGCATCTAGCATCTTTCCTCCAACATTTTCAAAGTAGATATCAATCCCTTCAGGGAAGCACCTAAAAGAGAGAAAAAAAATTAAATCCTTAATAAGTTTAATCATTGATGTAACCTGGCTCGAATTAAGCTTCATTCAGAGGTTTCGCCAGATTAGATAGACTCAGTTGAGGCAAAACTGAGTAGACACCTTTTGAGAGCAGCATCCAGGTCATGCTCTTCCTTGTAATTGAAAGCATCATCAAATCCAAACTTGTTCTTCAGAAGATCAACCTTGTCAAATTTTTGAAAGTGTATGTGCAAGGTTAGTTCTTTGGGTAAGAGATCACTTGTAAAGAGCCAAAAGAATACTTTGGAGGAGGACGTTAATATTATCAGTAACAAGCTAATCAAGGGAAGTAATTCACCTTTTCTTTGCTTCCAGCACTTCCAACAACGTAGCAACCCCACAATTTTGCAAATTGTCCAACGATGAGACCAACTGCCCCCGAAGCTGAAGATACGAAAACTTTTTCTTCTTGTACTGGGTTGCAAACCTCAAAGAATCCAGCATAGGCAGTAAGACCAGTCATACCTTCATAATTTTGTGCAGAGGTATTAAATTCAGTCCAAAATAAATTAAAGAAATTGCAGCAGCTATATAAATATGTACGTTGCCAGAAAGATTTCCAAGTATATATGGAACTTACCAAGCAGTCCAATATAGTAGGAAAGAGGTACATCAGTATGCTCAATCTTGAAAAGAGAATCAGGTTCTGTTATGAGACTGTATTCTTCCCATTGTGTTATACCCCATATCAAATCACCTTTCTTGAAGTTTGGATGCCCTGAATCCACTACTTTGGCAACCCCATACCCATTTATCGGCTGCACGTTGTAGCAATATAATCAATCAGTGCAAAATTAAATCTCTAGATATGCCTCTCATCGCAACTCATAACTCTCATGATAAGCACAGGTTAAGCAATTATTTTCATTTTTCATGCTCCTCTAACCCTTCACATTGAGAATACAATAAGCTTAGCAAATAGAGAGGATGGTCATTTCTGGATACATAGACAGTATACACTTTCGTCAGGATACCAGGAACTCAGCAGATTGAGAGGTGATCAGAGACATAGAGAGCAAACAGAGGAAGAGTCAAGCCTGGAGAAGAAGCATCTTTGGAAATATGTGCGGAAATTAAAGGTGAAGCACAAATTGAAGCTGTTTATCTGGAAATGGAGTACCAAGAAGGGTACCCCAATATGCAAAGGCTGTGGTGATGAAGTAGAAGCAGTGGAACACCTTTTTTTCACTGTAGAAGAGCAGAGAGAGAGTGGCATATTTCACCAGTCAGATGGGATGGAATTGATGATCAAGAGGGAATTTCAGGAAATGGTGGAATGCTCTAGCAGAAGCCAGATGCAGACCTGATGGCATGGTAGATATAGCATTATTAACTGTAAATATTCTTCGGCAGCTGCGGATGGTCAGAAATGAAAGAGAGTTCAAAGAGCACTAGAGAGCACCACTCAAGATCATCCAGAAAGCACAAGGAGAATGGTTTGAATTCAAAGAAGCAACAGCTAGAGACAGAAATATGAGCATGCCAGAAACAAAAAAGAGCTGAAACAACAAGAGGAGAAGCATCACAGCATGGAATCAGAGATGGTGATAGCACCATCTATATCAGTATAGATATGACAACTCATGCACAAGACAGCAGAATGGGAATTGGAGTCATGGCAGAGAATGAGAACAACAAAGTGCTAGCTCAATGGGCTCTGAGAGAGTATAGCTCAGGAAACAGTTTGCTGGACAATGCAGTGGCCCTAAAGCTCGCACTAATTAAAGCAAGACAACAGCAGTGGAGGAGGATCGAAGTAGGGATGCCACAACAACAACTGCTGAAGGTGATAGGAGCCAACGAAGCCAAAGATATCAGGCTCTACTTACATTTAGAGGACATTAAGGATTTAAGCTCTATGTTCATGGAATGTTCATTTATTTTGGCTAGAAATGAAAGTAGTATTAGAACTAACTACATTAGCAACCCGGATCTAGGTATACCTTTTGATGAGGAGTGGATCTCCTAAAGTGTCTTAAGGACACTTGTACAGCTCTAATTGAGCCTTTGCTCACTGGGTGCATAGTTCTTACACAAATATTCCAATAAAATCACTTACCATTTCTCGAAAAAAAAAAAATTCACATTGACAAGACATCTCTTTCAGAATAAGCACAGAAACATTGGAAAGCAGAAAGGAAGATTTTTAAGATACAGTACATACTGAGCCAGGAGCATAAGGAATAAAGCCAGTTTTACTACGAGCAGGCTGAGACATTTGCATGAACCGGCGCATAAACGGGTCGCTTGACAGGTACAGATTCTTAACCAGCACCCCATTTGATCCTTGTGGCACTTTCAAGCTTATAGTGCTGTCTGTGCTGATGATCATATCTGATTCTTTGGGGAAATCAGTAACATAGTCCCTTAACAGCACCTGCTTGTTCTTCACTGTCTCAACTTCTGACATTGCTCAAGTATTACTCTGCTACTGCTCAATATTTTGATTAATGGCGTTTCTTAAAAAGCTTTGCCTCCTTTATATGCAGTATTTCAAAAGAGATATTGGGTGAGGCCTTTCTTTATCTTTTCTTATCTTTATTCTGCAATCTTTTTGGTGGCAAGGCAAAACCAATCAATTGTTTCCAGGTTCTTGCAAGTAAAAATATTTGAATTATTGAAAGAAGAATAATCCAAGATGACATTAACATCATGCATGACAAAAAATGGTTTGGCATTTAACTAATCGTCATCATTTATGTGATCATCTTCATCCAATGTATGTACACATGACCAGGCAATCTTGCTTCAGTAATCATAGGTGGATATATTCTCCACTTCTCTTTCTTCAACAGTGTGATCATAGTTAGCAATCCTTCTATGCCGATGTGTAATAAGCTTATTGTTCATTGCGGAAAAAAAAAAGTGAATAAAACATGGGCACTCGAGGGTCACCATATGGATTAGGATGCACACATATAAAAATCTTCAGAAATGTAGTTGCTGTAATCTGAGATGTCCTTTACCAGAAATCAGACATTGGGATTTAGCATAAGATAAGAGTAGGTGCAATGATACCTTTTATTTATGAGATTATATATAACTCACTGTTATCTCCTTTTATTGCTAAATGATCTATGTCTCTCTATTATTTACTGTACAAAAATATCAAACTGATAACATTAAAAAAAAAAGCTTGTATTTAGTTTATCATCCTAAAAATTCTTTCTATTGGATTAATGTTCAATTTATTAGACTTTAAATCAAACAAAAAGGATAAACAGAATAATAACAATGAATATAGCTAAAAGAATTTTGAAAAAATGGTGATACAAGTTTCTAATTTTGTAAATCAATAGTAGTTTATTATTTTAGTTTTTGTAAACTGTTAACATAACACTATTTTTTTTTTTTTTGTCAAACTAGTCAAATATTATGTTCTTAATCAAAATTGTTAGAAAGGGCTTATATGCTACATTTTTAAATTTAGAAGAGGAAAATAGAGATTAATTCCAACTTCACTTTTTGGGACATAATAGTAAATTATTAATAATTTCAGCAACAAAAGGGCAATGGGTTTTTTGGATACAAAATCTTTTGCCAAAAAAAAATAATGATAATAATAATAATAATCTTTTTGCACCTAAGCCGGCAGTCAAACACGCTCCTTTCAAATAGATTCATTGTCTCAATGCAAAATAAATGAAACATTGTTATACGAATTGAAAACTAAGAAACTAAAAACTTGATCCAGAAATAAAGAGAGATTATTTACAAAAACTACTTTCAAAAATGATGTCAAATCCAGACATGGTGCAAGAATACGTCAAATTTCTTCAAGCACAACAGAAAGAGGAGACAGAAGTGGTGGGCTCCACAACAATTGGATCCTCGTCAGAATCCACCACATCTCCCACTCAAAATTCAGACCCTTTCGGTGGTCCATGCGCTCAAGACCCGTATGATTATTAAAGCTGTCGGCCACCTTACCTGCCATTCAAAAGAACTCTCCAATCAGATGCCACAATTCAGATTTCAAGAAGATAAGAGATAAAATTCAAATGAAATTCAAATGATCAAACTAGTATAAATAGTCCAGTTGTATTACAAAGAAGGCATCGAGTGTTAGACTCTGAGCCTATTTCTCTCCTTCCTTCCACTCTCTTGTAAAATCTTCCTTCTACTATTAAAAGTTTGCAGATTTCAATTCAAGTCCTGTCTTCTTTATTTCAAGTAAGAATCATCTCTTTTCTCTTTGCTTACTATAATTTAATTTCATTATTTTACATTTTGTGAAATTTTAGTTTTATTTTAGTTATATTAAACCTGGGTTTAGTACTGGTATCAGAGCCATCTTTATTACTGTTTTAATCTAAGTTTTCATTATTTTATGCTTTATTATTTTCTATGCTGTGTTGGTAAGCCTTAAAAGACTTGGTAAGACTGTTGGTAAGCCCATAGGTTAGGGTGTTCCAAGCAGAGTTTTTGGGTGTTCCCATAGGATAGAAGATATAAATGTATAATTAATAATGGCAACGAGATTAAGACGGTGGTTAGCTAGGTCTGATTCTAAGAACTCAGACACAGTACTAAGTAATGAAATAAAATATACTCTTAATAATTCCAATTGGACTATTCCAGAGAAATATATAGAAGAAATATATAAAGTAGGACTACTTGATTTCAAAATCGCTATGACAATTAAAACCCATGAAGAAACCAAATCAATTGATAAAGAATTTCAAACTATGACTCTATTAAATCAAGAATCACTAAATAAATATTTAGATCAAGGATTCAGATACATTCATATAGGTCTAGTTCAAGTAGCCGTAAAACCATTAGTACATTTAGGAGTAGATGCTCCTATATTCCTAGCCCTAAGAGACAAGAGATTAAAAAAATATAAAACATCTTTATTATCAGTAATTCAGACAAATATCTGTAATGGCCCCATTTATTTTAACTGTGCTCCTGACTACTCACTCGATATGACAGATCCTTTAATTATGGATTCATTAATTCTAGATATACATTTAAAGGGAGACGAATTTCATAAAAATTGTAAAAATTTTGCGGTGATATATAAAGTATATTTTAAATTATTATCTTCCCAAATAGATCCTAAATGTTTACTGATTCCAAGTAAAAAGGAAGAAACAGTTTTATTACAAGTTCAGGCAGAAATATCAAATGTTTTTACTCCTAAAAGACTCAAATGGCACGACATTACAATTCCTCAAGAATTTCAGATTAACATTCCTCAAGTCCCTAGAAATATAGAACAAAATGAAATAGAATCAATTATAGAGGAACCCGATGGTACAATATTAGTAAAATTTCCATCATTCAAAGATAATCAATCTACATCAACCTCTTATTCTTTTGCTAACTCAACAAGAAGATATTCTACAAGTGATATTTCATAAAATTTTCATAGTTTTAGAGGTTCTGAATCTATTCCAGCCTATAAGTTTAAAAGTCCTATTCCAGAAACGGTTAGTAACTCAGGCGAATACTCACCCACACACTCAAAAATGAGAGCAGAAATTAATATGATAACAAGAAAAGAGATAACAATTAACTATGACAAATTAGAAAAGGAAATATGGGATGAAGAAAATAGTCAACAACGAAAATGGTTCCTAAAATTAGAAGAAAATTGCCAAAAGAAACTAAAAGATTTAAAAGCACAAATAAAATTACTACAAGATGAAGTATTAGAATTACAAACAAAAGATTTAAGCATAGAAACTAAATTAATATTATTAAATAGTCAGATGGCTTCCACTTCTAAGATAAATATTGAAGATGAAAAACTAAAAGAAAATTTAGAAATAATACAATTAGGAGAACACAAAGAAAGCTATATCAATGTAATAAACCAGATAACTTATCAAAAGTGGTATGGATTAGTAACTATAAAAGTTGATGACTTTCAAGAAACATTAATTACACTATTTGATAGTGGTGCAGACCAAAGCTGTATTAAAAATGGAATAATACCATTAAAATACTTAGAACGAACAAATGAAGAATTGATAGCTGCAAATGGTGAACCAATGATTGTAAAATATAAATTAACTCAAGGCATAATATGTAATAATAAATATTGTTTAAAACATGCATTTACAGTAGTTGATAATATGAGTAATGACATGATATTAGGAACTCATTAACATTAGAAAGTAAAACTTCTATATTAGAATATACAATAGATATTGAAGACGAACAGGGAGATATTATAACCAAGTCAGATGCTGCAGAATTTTTAATCGTAACTATTGCAATGTACTTTGTAGGAAATCCTAAAGAAGAGTTGAATTCTACAAAAGTATTCCTAACAAATTTAAGATGCCCAACTTTGACTGATTTTAGATGGTACAAGGATATGTTTATCACAAATGTTTTAAGAAGACCTGATTGTAATGCTTCATTTTGGAAAGAAAAATTTATAACTGGATTACCAGCATTATTTTCTCAAAGAATTATGACAAGCTTACAAAAAGAAATGGGTACAGAAGTAATATCATTTGAAGGAATTACATTTGGACAATGATGTGCATATATTAAAAAGGAAGGATTAGCATTATGTACTGAATTAAGAATGCAAAAGAAATATGGATCTCAAAAACAAGAAGTAGGATCATTTTGTGAAGCCTTTGGAATACAAGGAATTAAATCACCTTCTGCATTAAAAAAAAAAGGTTTTAAGAAAACACGAATTTATAGAAAGCCGGTTCAAAGAATTAGTAATGAACCATATTACAGAAAAAAATTCAAAAAACAATTCAGAAAGCAACAAAACCCACTCACTTGTTGGAAATGCGGAAGAATAGGGCATAAAGCAAACCAATGTAAAGTAAAGGAAAAAATCAATGAACTATTTCAATATGATGAAGAATTAAAAAATAAAATAACAGCATTAATGATTCAAGAAAAAGAAACAACTGATTCAGATGATTATAATGATGACTTAGAATATAGTACGGAAGAATGTGAATGTAAAAATAAAAAATATTTAAATGTAATTACCAAAAGAGAAGATAAAGAATTCCTTTTAGACTTGATAGAAAAAATTGAAGATCCAGAAATAAAGAGAGATTATTTACAAAAACTAAAAAGAATAATTATAAAAGAAAAAAAGTTACCTAAGATATCTGAACCCTTTAGTATATCGAAATTATTAGATAGATACCCCTCACAAGGAATAATTAAAAAAGATAACACTCAATTTCTATATTTTCTATATTCTAGGAAATTGTATAGAGTATTTGATTTGAATAGTTATTTTGCTGATATATTTTTATAATATCTTCCAAAGCTACCGAAGCACTTTCAGAAGCTTTTCTTCCTTTTTTAAATGGAGAGGCTACTGTGTCATCATTTATTTTAATCTCTTGTAGAGGTGGATGTATGGAAGTGACGGTTTGGTTACTAGCAAGAGTCCATTTTTTATATAGATTAGTTTGAACATGTAGAGTTGGAATAGAATAAGGGTCGTTGGAAATTTTTTGTTTTATTAGATAATATTCTACCCATTTGAAAAAGGGAAAATCAAATTTTCTTTTTTCTAATTCTTCATACCACAACTCTTTTAGTTTCTTTTGGCAATTTTCTTCTAATTTTAGGAACCATTTTCGTTGTTGACTATTTTCTTCATCCCATATTTCCTTTTCTAATTTGTCATAGTTAATTGTTATCTCTTTTCTTGTTATCATATTAATTTCTACTCTCATTTTTGAGTGTGTGTGAGTATTCACCTGAGTTACTAACCGTTTCTGGAATAGGACTTTTAAACTTATAGGTGGAATAGATTCGTAACCTCTAAAACTATGAAAATTTTATGAAATATCACTTGTAGAATATCTTCTTGTTGAGTTAGCAAAAGAATAAGAGATTGATGTAGATTGATTATCTTTGAATGATGGAAATTTTACTAATATTGTACCATCGGGTTCCTCTATAATTGATTCTATTTCATTTTGTTCTATATTTCTAGGGACTTGAGGAATGTTAATCTGAAATTTTGAGGAATTGTAATGTCGTACATTTGAGTCTTTTAGAGTAAAACATTTGATCTTTCTCACCGAACTTGTAATAAAACTGCTTTCTTCCTTTTACTTGGAATCAAGAACATTTAGGATCTATTTGGGAAGATAATAATTTAAAATATACTTATATATCACCCAAAATTTTACAATTTTATGAAATTGCCTCCTTTAAATGTATATCTAGAATTAATGAATCCATAATTAAAGGATCTGTCATATCGAGTGAGTAGTCAGGAGCACAGTTAAAATAAATGGGGCCATTACAGATATTTGTCTGAATTACTGATAATAAAGATGTTTTATATTTTTTTAATCTCTTGTCTCTTAGGGCTAGGAATATAGGAGCATCTACTCCTAAATGGACTAATGGTTTTACGGCTACTTGAACTAGACCTATATGAATGTATCTGAATCCTTGATCTAAATATTTATTTAGTGATTCTTGATTTAATAGAGTCATAGTTTGAAATTCTTTATCAATTGATTTGGTTTCTTCATGGGTTTTAATTGTCATAGCGATTTTGAAATCAAGTAGTCCTACTTTATATATTTCTTCTATATATTTCTCCGAATAGTCCAATTGAATTATTAAGAGTATATTTTATTTCATTACTTAGTATCGGTTCGAAGTTCTTAGAATCCACCTAACCCACCGCCTTAATCTCATTATTAATTATACATTTATATCTTCTATCCCATGGGAACACCCAAAACTCACCTGGAACACCCTAACCTATGGGCTTACCAACGGTCTTACCAAGTCTTTAAGGCTTACCAACACAAAGATAGAAAATAATAAAGCATAAAATAATAAAAACTTAGATTAAAACAGTAATAAAGATGGCTCTGATACCAGAACTAAACCCAGGTTTAATATAACTAAAATAAAACTAAAATTTCACAAAATGTAAAATAATGAAATTAAATTATAGTAAGCAAAGAGAAAAGAGATGATTCTTACTTGAAATAAAGAAGACAGGACTTGAATTGAAATCTGCAAACTTTTAATAGTAGAAGGAAGATTTTACAAGAGAGTGGAAGGAAGGAGAGAAATAGGCTCAGAGTCTAACACTCGATGCCTTCTTTGTAATACAACTGGACTATTTATACTAGTTTGATCATTTGAATTTCATTTGAATTTTATCTCTTATCTTCTTGAAATCTGAATTGTGGCATCCGATTGGAGAGTTCTTTTGAATGGCGTAAGGTGGTGCCTTTAATAATCATAATGGTCTTGAGCATGGACCACCGAAAGTGGTCTGAATTTTGAGTGGAGATGTGGTGGATTCTCGACGAGGATCCAATTGTTGTGGAGCCCACTACTGCCTCCCTTTTCTCAAGAAATTTGACATATTCTTGCACCATGTCTGGATTTGACATCATTTTTGAAAGTAGAAACTCGTGAGCTAGATTTGCTTCTTCT
Organism: Gardenia jasminoides; assembly: GCA_013103745.1. Classification (NCBI taxonomy): domain Eukaryota; kingdom Viridiplantae; phylum Streptophyta; class Magnoliopsida; order Gentianales; family Rubiaceae; genus Gardenia; species Gardenia jasminoides. The sequence continues at coordinate 856,043 of CM023097.1, forward strand.
TTGTCTTTGACAGGTGTTACCGGCCTTTGAGTACTTGGAGGAGCAGTCTTTGGTTCTGGAGTTTTTGGAAAAGTAGCTTGCACTTTAATTATTTTACCCATGGACCATTTGAGCTTTTCACCATATTGAATGTATTTGATCACTGTATCAGGGGAACATATTTCTTGTCGAAATTCGTCCCAACATTTGATTTTGAATTCTCTGACAAGAGACATTGGTAATGGTGCTTCCATGACCTGAGCAATTTTGAAACTCCAACAAAAGATCCAGGGGACTTTAAATTCGGCATGAAATTGAATTGGCTTGACATAGTCTTCTCCTTGAACTCTTTTAACAAAGGTTTGCAATCCTGTTTGAACCGTCATTGGATATATCTCTTTTTGGGGTCCAAACCATGACCACCAATGATAAAACCAAATTGGGAATTCTTTGGAACAGTTATCATGAAACATGAAAAACCACGAATGATAGAATGGCCTGAAAAAGAATGCTCTATACCAGGCTTGTTTGTAATCCTGGTAAGTGAAACCATCTGGAATATGGCGAACTGAAAATTTCTTTTTTGAATAGATGGAGACCCATTCATTGGATGAACAGACCTTTTTAATAACACATTTGCAATGACCTATAATTTCAGGCTTGTCTATTTTGGGCTTTGGAGTAATTTCTACTGAACCGGTTTCAACTAGAATTAGCTCATAATATTTTTGGATTTTTAATGGATCATCTGGACACCAATAACATCCTTCTGGGAATATTCTATTCGTGAGGTTAAGTAGTGAAGTGTATGGGGGTGTATCTTTGAATTTAGTAAGAATAATGTGTTGAGTACCAGGCTTTGTGAAATAGGTTGCTTTGTCTTTGGTACTAGTTGGAGGACTAGGCGGTTTAACATCTGCGGGTTTATTTTGAGTAGCTTGAGAATAGGATAAGGCTGGAAAATTTTGTTGAAATAGATCATATCTATTGGAAGTAGTGAGAGGACGGGAAGAACTTTGAATATTTTTTGTCATTTCATAATCTTTTGGAGTACGTGCCATACCTGCAAAAGAAAAATCAACATATAATTTCATTGATTGTGTGTAATTTTTTGATCCATTGCTTAAGATATTGAACCTCTGGGGTTGTTCTCCCCATGTGAAGAAGGGTATGGTAATTGATAAGGCATTGGTTAAGCTCTCGTCTTTTGAGCCAAGTTTTTTCTTTGGTAGTGATAATTGCTCGGGTTGGTTTGAGGCAGATGGAATCATATTTGAAAATATTGTAGGGTTGGATTCTGCCAAATGTTTCATGGTAATGAATGATTTTTCTGTTGGCCAGTAAAATTTGTTTGTTTGTCTGGGATGACGAATAGTGATATTTTCTGAGGGTTGTGATCTCGGATGGAGTCATTGCCTTGCAAGAATTCCCTAGTTAAAAAATCAGGTAAGAAATTGTTTGTACCTTTAATATATTCAATATCAAAATCAAAAACTGATAAAATAGCTTGCCATCTTGCAAATATTTGTTTTGAAACAATATTTTTAACATCCTTTTGTAAAACTTCTTTGGCTGCTTGACAATCAATTCGTAATAAAAATGTTTTATTAATCAAATCATCTTGAAATTTGGAAATACAAAGAACAATGGATAAAATTTCTTTTTTATTAGTAGAATATTTTTGCTGTGTAGTATTCCATATTCCTGAATGGTATCTAACCAATTGTTCGGTATTATTCTGAATTCTTTGCTTCAGTTCTCCTCCATATCCTATTTCTGAGGCGTCAGTTTGTACTATTAGGAAGGCTTCAGGATGAGGTAATCCTAAGTAAGGAAGTTCCTTTATTTTAGTTTTTAAATATCTAACCTTTTGAGTATGTTGTTCAGTCCATGGTTGGGGATTCTTTTTTAATCTTTGATATAGTATTGCACATTCTGTTCGTAAATTGGGAAAGAAATCTGCGACATAATTAAGACATCCTAAAAATCTTTGTAATTGATTTTTATCTTTTAATTCATCTGGGATTTTACTAGAAAATTCTAATGCTCTAGTGATTGGTCTAATGGTTCCTTTTGTAATAATATGGCCTAAACATCGTATTTCTGTTTGGAATAATTTCATTTTAGGAGCTGATAATACTAAACCATTTTTCTTGACTATATCCATAAATATACTAAGATGTTTGAAATGTTGATCGATGTCATTTGAATAAATTAAGACGTCGTCAATATAGACTATAATGAAATTGCTATATGGATTAAAAATATCATTCATAATATTTTGAAATTCTGATGGAGCATTTTTTAATCCAAAAGGCATCACAATCCATTCATAATGTCCAAAAGGGGTTGTGAATGCTGTTTTATATCTATATTTTTCTGCTATAATTATTTGCCAATATCCTGATTTTAAATCAAATTTTGAAAATATTTTTGCATTAAACAATCTATTAAGTAAATCTCTTTTATTAGAATAGATATCGCATCCATTGTAACATTTTATTTAATGGTTTGTAATTGATTACTAATCTTGAACACCTCTTTCTTTTCAGCTTGATTCATTACATAAAATGCAAAGACAACTCCATGGTGACTTTAGGGTTATTAATTTCTTTTCTAAAAGAGTTTGAATTTCTTGTTTACAAAATTCTAAATATTCTTTATTCATTTGAATTGGTCTAGCTTTAGTAGGAATATCTTTATCTGAATATCCTTTTTCATAAGGTAATTCTACAACATGTTTCTTTCTATTCCAAAATGCATTAGGAATGTCGGCACATACTTCTTTTTTAATCAAATCTTCTATCTGTTGAATTTTATTTTTAATCTTAACTTCTTGTAATTGTTCTTCAATCCTAACATGTCTTTTTACTTCTTTTAATTCCTGGATATGTCTTTTTGTACATGTAATAGTATTGATAGTTTTATATATACTAGAAGATTGTAATATCTTTAAATCTCTTTGTTTTAAAGGGCTTAAAAATTTAAACGATATTATTTGCCCCATAATATTAACATGGATTCCTTCTATGTCTACTGAAAAAGGATAAATTTGAGTAAAAAATGGACAATATGTTCTAATATAGAAGTTTTACTTTCTAATGTTAATGCATTATCCCACCAATTTTTTAATTGTCCCGTGAATCCTGATACTAATAATGTTGCAATAGTTTTTCATCTCAGATTTAATTTTATAAGCTAATCTTGCCATTCCCATTTCTTGTAAAGTATTTAATATTTCATATTCTGCTTTTCCATCTATGTTCCATTCATATAAAGATTTACCATCATACTTTGAAGTTTGGAACTTTGATCTTTCTTCATATTGAATATCAGGAGGAGTTGGCCTAGGATAGTGATAGGGAGATATTTATACGTGTTTATTGATGATATTTGGACTTAATTTCTCCCATTTATTGTGTAAAGAAATGGGTTATTGCTTATATTTGAATTTTGTGGCATTTATAGGCCTTTGGTGTGAAAGTTGGTTTATTGGCAAAATTCCGTAAGACTTACACTCCGTAACGCATGCCATAGACCTGGGAATGGAGCAGAAAAGACAGGAATTGGGAAGCTGTAATTTGGGATGCGGGCCACTTAAGTTGCTGAAGTAATTGGAAGTTTACCTTGAGCCACGTGGAAAGCACAGCAATTGGCGGTGGACTTTGAGTTCTAATCGGTGGAGAACCCGTAAGCAAGATGGATTCGACCTTGTGTTCCTTATGTCCGATGAGTAGCACTAATATATATAGTTACTTTCTTTGGGGACAAGGTGTGAGCCTAGATAGTTTTGGTAGTAGTTCTTGGCTTTTGTGTTTCCTTGTTTTCTCCTCACCACTAGCATAGTTAAACAATACTTTCTCTTGCAATTTTGTTTTTTCGCTTTCCGTTTTTCCGTCCCAGCCATCGAGTCACTAAACTGAACTTGGCTTAATTTGCCGTGGTTGCTCATAGTATCAATTGAAGACCTTTTCTTTCCTTGTTAATTCAAGTGATTTCTTCTTCCGTGAGAATTACATGGAATCGACAATTTGCATGGCTTCAATGTCGAGGCGTGGCTAATTCCTTTTCTAGTTGAGGAATAATCGAGGCTCGGGGCACCATAACTGTGAGATCGTTTTGATTATTAATTTCAATTTATATGTTCATGGGTATTTACTTATTCTCTATTTTTAATTAATTATTATTTGGGTTTATTGGATAATTAGGCCTGTTATTCAATTGTCTAAATAATATATAGTCAATTAGGGTGTTGGCTGCCTTTAAGCAACCTAATTAGGACAAACCAGACAGCTTTCACCGCAAGTGGTCTAATTTGTATCGGGGAATAATTAATCTAGCCTCAAGAAACCCGCATGTGTGTTTACCATCTAGAATTGGGTCTTTCTAACTCTTAATGTCAGGACTACATTAAATCCCATGAAATGCCTCTGGGGTTGTCTAGTTCATAAGAGGGTAGTCTATGAGCCGCCTCTGGCTACTATAAAATTAAGGAAAGATTATGGTTGGCAGCGCCGCTTGACCGCTATAACCAATTTATTCACCTAACATGTAAATATTTCCATGTATCTATGATCAGTGCACCTGCTAAGATTAATTCCTTGACTAGGTTATTTTAATTGATTGTTTCTTGTGTTATTTAATTCCCGCAATCTAGCTTAATTAGAATTTCGTTTTATTCCTTTTAGTTATTTGCTATCTTTCTAAAACCCCCAAATTCTCTCAGAGGAAATAAATCACCCACCCTGTGGATACAATCCCTACTCACCATTATACTTGAATTTATATTCTTAGAGTAGGTATTTTATTTTTGGAGGTTTGACACCCACCAAAATTTTGTAATTTCGGGTGTTTGCTACCTTCCAATTTTTGTGAAATTTTGGTTTTTTAAAACCTCGTCTTATTTTATTTAGATTATTATCTGTTTGGAATTGATCTTCTATTACATGAATTATATTTTCTTGTTCTGAATCTTTTTCTTCTGTAGTTTCATCTTCTGAAGTTGTTTCTATTTCTTCTGAATTAGTTAATATCTTTCCTTGTTCTAGTGTATTGATTCCTGATGAACTTGGTTTATCTAAAATTGTTAAATTTTTTGATATACGTCCTAATATGCCTAATTGGGCTAACTCTGTTTCTTGTTTTTCTTGCAGGTTTCTTGGTTTAAAATGTGGTACCGATATATCATCTGGAAATTTAATTACTCCTGGAATAGTTTCTATTTTCTTTTCTACTTTATTTCCTAAAGTTTGAATTTTTGTAAAGTATTTAATATTTCATATTCTGCTTTTCCATCTATGTTCCATTCATATAAAGATTTACCATCATACTTTGAAGTTTGGAACTTTGCTCTTTCTTCATATTGAATATCAGGAGGAGTTGGCCTAGGATAGTAATTTCTGGTGTTTGCTACCTTCCAATTTTTGTGAAATTTTGGTTTTTTAAAACCTCGTCTTATTTTATTTAGATTATTATCTGTTTGGAATTGATCTTCTATTACATGAATTATATTTTCTTGTTCTGAATCTTCTTCTTCTGTAGTTTCATCTATTTCATGCCAAATTTAAAGTCCCCTGGATCTTTTGTTGGAGTTTCAAAATTGCTCAGGTCATGGAAGCACCATTACCAATGTCTCTTGTCAGAGAATTCAAAAAATTGGTGGGATAATACATTAACATTAGAAAGTAAAACTTCTATATTAGAACATACAATAGATATTGAAGACGAACAGGGAGATATTATAACCAAGTCAGATGCTGCAGAATTTTTAATCGTAACTATTGCAATGTGGCAGTCAAACACGCTCCTGCCAAATAGATTCATTGTCTCAATGCAAAATAAATGAAACATTGTTATACCTAATTGAAAACTAAGAAACTAAAACTTGCCTGATAAAGTGGACCTTGAAAGATTACTAAACAAATTGAATACCAAGAAACTAAAAAGACTTGTTTGATAAAGTTGACCCTTCAGCATGGTCCTAATCGAGATTAGACATTATTCATGTCTGCTGCAGAGATGTTCTTTAATAAATTTCTGCTCATGTAAGAGGAGAAAATTGACCACGCATGTGTCACTTGGAGTTACGGGATTTTGAATTATCCAAAACGCAACCATTTGAGTTCTAGAGTGCAATGGACAGTATTCAGTTAAAGAATCGCATTGACAACGTAAAAGGCTTTTCTTCAAAAGCTAATGTTATTGGTTCGTGAATTATATAGTCGTCAGGGCTAATAATTCATTCTTGTGTTTGGTTCAAACTGAATTTCCAGTGTAAGATTAGTGCAATTAACGAAACCAATTTTAAGCTCATTTCGTCTTGAATTTGGTCAAAATCAAATTCCAAAAGGATTTTTCTTTTTTTTTTTGGTAATTAAAAGTTTGAGTAGGTTCGGCTCCGATCACAACCACGGATCAGAGCATATCTCAAGATTCGAACACCCGATCTTTTGTGAGGAAACGACCCGTTCTTGCTAAATGAGTCGAAAGGATATGCTAACATCTATTATCATGCCAAATGTTGTCACTTCAACCCTGTTACACAAACTTCGTGATAATGACGGATCCAAGTCAAGCAGCCAAGGTACATTGCGCTTAATATTCCAAGAGGAGATGTCACGCTGGTCAGATATATAACGCCTTGGTCGTGGCAGTTGAGCTAAACTCCCAGCCGCAGCCAAATGCCCGAAAGTTCTCGCTCTTAATGGGTTCAATATCGAATTTGGCACCCAAGAATGGTCCTCACAAGATTAACATTCGATCGAGAAGGAAATTGCAAATGTAAAGATCAAATTTTGAGAGTGGAAGTGAAACCACAAAATTCTTTTGGGGATGCAAGAAAACGCACCCTTTCACCTATTCCCATATCAAGTCACCCTTCTTAAAGTTTGCATGATCTGAATGCAAAACTTTCCACACCCCATACATGCATATCAAAATCATATCCATAAATGACAACTAAAACTTGTGGGTTCCTGGGTGGGTGTCAATCCTCCAAACATAAAGTTAAAATAATAAAGCCTAATTGCCAGCAAAAAAAACAATCTTAAATTAAATCGAGTACTGGAGCAAGGACTCCGGATGTGCAATGGGTTACTAGTTTCACCCTGATTCCAAGGAGTATACTGAGCCCGATATACTAGAAATAATTCAAGAAAATCAATTTAATTTGTAAATAGGGCAAGTAGGGTCATCTTCTCATGGAACTGGTAGATAAATCACACAGGGAAAATTGGGGGATTTTTTTGGAAAAGAGAGCAAATAATTAAAAAGAACTAAAAGCTGAAATTCTAACTAAGCAAGATGCAGGAATTAAGTAACACAACAAATAATCAATTAAAACAACCTAGTCAAGGAATTAATTTTGGCACCGATGCACACAACTGATCATAGATTCATAAAAATATTCATACGTTTATGGATAAATTGGTTATAGTGGTCAAGCGACGCGCCCAACCACTAATCTTTTCTTAATTTTATAGTAGTCCAGAGACACTCATAAACTACCCTCTTGTAAACTAGGCAACCCTAGAGACACTTATAGGATTTAATATAGTCACAGTATTAAGAATTAGAAAGACCCAATTCTAGATGACAAACACACATGCGGGTTTATTTAAGTTAGATTAATTATCTCCACGATCCAAGTTAGACCGCTTGCGAGGCGGTGAAATTGTCTCGTTTGCCACTAATCAAGATGTTTAAAGGTGACGCGCCAACACCCTAATTGGCTATCAATTATTTGGACAATTGAACAACAGGCCTAATTATCCAATAAATCTAAATAATAATAACTCAGGGAAAAATAGAGAATAATTAAATACCCATGAACATATAAATTAAAAGAGACAATTAAAACGATCTCACAGTTATGGTACCTCGGGTCTTGATTATTCCTCAACTAGAAAATGATTTAGCCACGCCTCATGTCGATTAAACGTTCCACGGTGTTCATGTGGTTGGAAAGAAACAAGAAGAGATAACTTGAATTTGCAATCAAATAAACTAACTCTTAAATGCACGGACTTCCAAGAAATAAGAGTAAAGCAAGAAATATAAGTTACTACTACTGGTCACCAATGAAAGATCTAAACAAAAGCAATGATCAGCACTATCTATGTCTACTACGGAACACGGGAAAAGACGGAAAACTGGAAGAGACGAAAAACAAAGAGCTCCAAGTACTAATTTATTGTTATGTCAGTGACGGCGGAAAGTAAAGAGCAAGAGAATACTAAAATAAAGCTAGGCTAAAAGTTCTCTCCTCAACCGAGAGCAACTACTATATATATATATATATATATGCAAGTCTTCCAAATTTGCCGGGCTCAAGGAAACAAGAAGTTCGAGTCTGCTATGCCATTGGAATCCTTCCACGACCAAGAGACGGCTCACTTTCCTTCCAGCATTCCACCGCCCAAAATCCTTGCCAAATTGACTTCCAATAAATTCTCCAAAATATCAGCACATATTCGGAACTTGCCCCAATCACCAACTCAGCCCTACTCCCTTTTTTCTGGCACAGGCACGCTCTGAAAGTACAAATCTTCTGGAATTTTGCCAATAAACACCAATTTTCACACCAAAGGCCTACAAATGCCACAGAAATCCAAATATAAGCAGTAACCCAATTCTTTATGCAATAAATGATAGAAATTAAGTCCAAATAGCCTCAATTAACATATATAAATATCTCCCTATCAAATTCCCCCACACCAAGACAATGCTTGTCCTCAAGCATTTCAAAACTTAGATAGGCAATTACAAACACTAGCACACGGCAGTTCAACAAATGAGTACAAATATCCCATCCCTCCAACAATGTCACCAAAATCAACACATGCAAGAATCAACCCTCTCTCTTGTAGGATGATGTATTACTACTCACCACTCAGAAACGAAATACAGGGGTCACTCTTATCACATGATGAAATGATGTTACCATATGCTTGCTAATATATCACATCGCCACCCCTAAGGCCCAATTTAATGCAAAAATCAAAGGGTCTTGACATGGGTTGTAATGGGGCTTAGGTGAATGGTTGATAAAAAGGAAAATTTAGGCTAAACACACCAAAGGAAACACCATTGACCTATTGCATGAAAACACATTTCTTAAATCCAAGTAATCTTTCCAAGGCATACTCAAAATTTTCCACATTGGCAAGTGCAAAGATACTGGCGTGCCCCACTATTCTGACACTACAACACACGAGTCTCCTTTTTGGAGTTGAGTGTTCTTTTTTTTTTTCCTTCTCTTTCTCTTTTTTTCTTCGTTTTTGTTTTTTTGTTTTCTTCTTTTTTTTTTAACTAGACGTGGGCAAGCCAGAAAAGCTCCAGTCTTCTGTTTATCATAACTTAGCTCTTTGGAATTACAAATGCACTTGCCTATTCAATCATGACCTTGTATTACTATTCATAAGTATCATGCAACAACCCAAGATATTCCTTTTACACAAGGTTCAAAATAAAGACGGTTTAACAAAGAATGGATTAAAGCTATCACAATAGGCTATTAAACAAAGAAAAAAGGTCTAGGCTCAAACATAGTCAACTAGGGGAAATACAATTAGGACAGGGTTTTAGACAGTCAAACAATGGGAAAACCTAAGTGCCCTTATTACTTTAATGCACCAAATTCAATAGTTGAGGTCTTGATATGCACAACATAGCAAGTTCTAGAACAATCAAATCACAAGGAACAACACTCAATGAAAGGAAATGGAGCAAATATGAGTAAAATGCTCATTGGCTCAATAGCTCACAAGGATGGTTCCAAATAGCCAAATCTTGCAAAGTGCATCATTCAATAATATTGTCAAAAGGAGAAAAGATATTGAATCATATCATATCACTGCCCAAGCTTGCAAAGTAATTGCCAATATCATCATAGCATCCTATTCTACCCAACAGAAATCAGAGATTTTTTTTTTTGAGTGAAGTCCTTCTAAGGCGTGGGCACGCCTTAGACACTAAAGTCTTCTGATCCACCACCCAAATTTTCTATTTTTTCTTTTTTTTTAAAAAAGTAAAAACTAGCAAAACTAAAGCAAAAACTAAACAAATGAAAACTAACACTATACCCCTCCACACCAAAACTCTACATTGTCCTCAATGTAGTAAAAAGAAAGCAAAAACAAGGATAAGGGGAGAGAAATTTCCCTGATGGTGGAGGGGCGAGAGCAACAAGCCTAGGGAATGGGAGGGTGAGGGGGCTAGAAGCCAATATGCGCAAAGAAGGCATCCAGATTCTGGGACTGAAGGGAGGAGAGGATGTGCATGTTGGCAAAGAGCTAGTTCAATGTATCAATCTTGTCACTCAAACCTAGCACGGTGTCCTCCAAACTACGAATGCGGTCCTCCAAAGCAGAAGAGGGCTATGAGGAAGAGGATGGCCCAGCCTGGTCAGGAGCAGAAGGGGGAACCCTAACCCGTGGGGCCCCATCTCCAGTAGGAGTAAACTGGTAGGCGTCGCCCACCTTTTGAATAATGCCCATACGCTCCAGGCTCCTCAAATCCAAAGGCTCAACCTGGCAAGCTATGTTGAGTTTGATATCCTGAGTAGGGTCTAGAACGCCCAGTCGGATGGCTAAATGAGTGATCAATGAGCCCATAATCAAGGGTGTATGTGGCTTGCGGAGAACAGACTGCAACTGAGAAGCCACCCAGCAGCCAAAGTTAACTAGGACTTTGTTCTGCATACACCATAACAAATAAAATTCTGCCTTGGAGAGTGTGCCAGAAGCATCCTTGCGTCCAGAAAAGTTATATGCCAAGAACCAGTGAATGACCCTCAGCACGGGATCAGTAAGAAATGAAGCACGAGATTGGTTAGGATCATAATGCTGAGTGTCATTGGACCACTCTCGCCATATCTCTATATAATTACTGGCAAAGGGCAATGTGAAATCACAAGCACTATTAATATACACCCCATCAGTCAGGTGGGCCTCACTGACGAACCCCAGATGCACATTAAACTCATTCAGGGACAAACTAAAAGTTTGACCCATTAGGCGGAACTGGATCACCCACGAGGAATCCAAGGCGAAGTCATTAGTCTTGTTGAATTCGAAGGTGGTATAAAACTCATAACACAGCTCCTCATAAGTGAGGTAAGCAATGTCCATGAAGTGGGTCAACCAATGCGGTTAAAGAACCGCTCCACATCATGAACAATATTTAGCTGCTCCAAGGTGGAAAGATCAAAACATTTACAGGGGACAAATGGGCGCCCTATCACAGTTTGCAACACCTTTTGTTAAACAGAAGTCAAATCAGAAAAAATATTTGCCATGACCCCAGGGGACAAGATGCTCTTGGAAATACCCAACCGGGACCTAGTGGGAGGCTGAATTGGAGCCTTCCTCTTACGAGGAATAGATCCCGAGGCCTCCATGGGAGCAGACTTCTTAACCCGTTCCTTTTTGGGGAGCATAATGAGTCCACAAAATCAACAATTTCAATAAAGGCAGTATATAACAATGGACCGCTGAACACACGTGGCGCCCACAATCAACAATTTTCAAAGCAGTCAAAACCCAACAATTGGTCGCAGAAGACAAATGCGGTCACAAGGCACTAAAACTCCAAATAAAATAATCCACCATAGCCGACAAAGCAGAATTAACAAATCACCACAATCCAACAGGTAATTCAACACTGTCAACAATAGTTGGGCCCACAATTATGACTACCCACAGGTAAAAATACTAAATAATCACACTACAGAGGACAAAGCAGATGCACAAAATCCCACAATCCCCACCAAAGCAGATATTCCAACTAATCAAAGACAACACCCACAAGTCGCCAAAGAGTATATAGCCATCCAATATGAAATCTCCACAGTCACAAGAGTAGATCTGGTCCACAATAAAGGAAAGGGAAGGCTTACTAAGGGCTGCCACACGTGGATCTGCCAGGAGGAAGCAAAGTCGCAGTTAAGAACGGGACAAATGGGTCACAAGAGGAGAGGACCGAGTGAACAAGATAGCTCCCCTGTGCTCGCTGACGAACAAATAATCTGGGTTGTGGTTGCAGCCGGATCTGAGGCGGATCTGCTGATGGATCTGGCATGCAATGGGCCGTCGAGTAAGCTAACGCGGTGCGGTTTAAGCGAAACGGTGAGTAACGACCTGGGGTGGCGACAGAGGAGCAAATTGCTTGGAACCTGGCTAAAGAACGCTGGTGGTGGATGGATGCAGCTGGAGAAAGGCACAAACATGTATGGTGTGGAGTTGAGTGGAGGTAAGGGGCAGCTCTTGTAGTGGACCAAAAAGGAAAAAGAAAGAAAACAAAAGAAAGAAAAAGAAAGGACGATAAGGAAAAGAAAGAAAGGTCTAGGGGTTTGACCATGGGATGGGTTCCAAGGCGTGGGCATGCCTTGGAGCCCATAGTCTTCTGGTCAGGCACCCGTTCTTTTTTTTCTTTTTTTTTCTTTTTAAAAACCATCTCCTGTTAAGGCATAGGCACGCCACAGAAGAAATAGTCTTCTAACCACCACTCCTCTGCAATGATTGAAGATGATCCTGGAAGGCGTGGGCACGCCTTGCAAGGTAAAGTCTTCTAATTCTCAGCCAGATATGCGTTTCTGACATCCCCTTAGAGAGCGTGGGCACACCAGACAACCTGAAGTCTTCTGATCATCCCTGGTGCATGTCTCACTGGCGCGTCCTAGTAAGGCGTGGGCACGCCTTACAAGCTAGAGTCTTCTGCCCAAAGCCACTGCTACCTACTCAAACATAAATGAAAAACTATTAATAAAAGAAAACCAAAAGAGAAGAAGAACAAAAAATTAAATCCTTGGGTTGTCTCCCAAACAGCGCCTTTCTTTAACGTCTTTGGCTAGACGACTCTAATTGGAGCAATCATTCATAAACTGAATCCATCAAATGGACTTCTTCAATAGTGCCAATATCTGAAATATCAACAAAAAGTTTTAAACGATGACCATTAACCTTAAAACTCTTGTCAGTCTCTAAACTTTTAATTTCAACCGCATCATTGGGAAAAATATTGACCACCACATATGGTCCAATCCAACGGGATTTCAACTTACCTAACATGAATTTCAACCGTGAATTGAACAAGAGTACCTTTTGACCTGGAGAAAAAGATTTCTCACGCAGGAGTCAATCATGAAAATGCTTCGTACGTTCTTTGTACAAACGGGCATTGTCATATGTTTCAAGGCGAATTTCTTCCAACTCTTGAAGTTGGAGCTTCCTTTCCTTACCATCTCTCTTCGCATGCAAATTACATTGCTTAACTATCCAGAATGCACGATGCTCTATAGCCACAGGTAAATGACACATCTTACCAAACACCAACCTGTAAAGAGACATTCCAATAGGCGTCTTGTACGCTGTTTGATATGCCCACAAAGCATCATCCAATCGAGAGCTCCAATCCTTACGGTTAGGGTTAACCGTTTTCTCCAGAATGCTCTTAATCTCTCGATTGGAGACTTCGACTTGCCCATTGGTTTGGGGATGGTATGTTGTACTCACACGATGGTGCACTCCATATTTCCTCATGACGGCTTCAATGGTGTGATTACAAAAATGGGTACCTTGATCACTAATGATAACTCTCGGCACCCCGAACCTACTAAAAATGTGGGATTTGAGAAATCCTGCAACAACTTGAGAATCATTAGTCCGGGTAGCCTTTGCTTTTACCCATTTCGATACGTAATCAACTGCTAACAAAATATATAAAAATCTATAAGAGCTAGGAAAATGTCCCATAAAGTCCATACCCCAAACGTCAAACACTTCACAAAATAACATAGGTACTTGAGGCATTTCATTCCTTTAAGACAAACTTCCAAATCTTTGGCATTTTTCACACTTTTACAAAATGCATAAATATCACGAAACAATGTTTGCCAGTAAAAGCCACAGTCAAGGATTTTTCTAGCAGTTCTCTTAGGCCCAAAATGACCACCACATGCATAATTATGACAATGAGCAAGGATAGAAGGAATTTCATTTTCAGGAACACATCTACGACTAATTTGATCAGAGCCGATTTTTCACAAATATGGCTCATCCCAAATATAATATCGAGAATCATGGATTATCTTTTCCCTCTTACTCTTATTCATGCCAACAGAAAATTTGTGACTGGCCAAAAAATTCATAATATCAGCATACCACGGTTCCTTACCTTTGAGAAGAAAAAGATATTCATCAGGAAATACCTCGGATATAGGCACTGTTTCTTCCTCTCTTATCAATCTACTCAAATGGTTAGCTACAAAATTATCAACCGCTCTCCGATCCTTGATCTCCCAGTCTAATTCTTGCAGCAGAAGCACCCAATGGATGAGCCTTGACTTTGATTCTTTCTTTGACAGGAGATACTTCAAAGCTGCATGATCAGAGTAAACTATCACTTTGGATCTCAATAAATATGATCTAAATTTCTCAAAAGCAAAAACAATGGCTAAAAGCTCCTTTTCAGTGGTGGTGTAGTTGCATTGAGTTGGATTCAATGTTTTTGACGCATAGTATATCACATGACTACACTTCCCACTCTGCTGTCCAAGGACAGTGCCTACAGCATAGTGACTGGCGTCACACATGAGCTCAAAGGGTAGCTTCCAGTCTAGAGATTGGATAATTGGTGCCGTGATCAACATGCCTTTGAGTGTGTCAAAGGAAAATTTGCAATCATCTCCAAAATCAAAAGGCACCTCCTTTTGCAGTAGGTAAGACAATGGTTGAGCAATCTTTGAAAAATCCTTGATCAATCGCCTATAAAAACTTGCATGGTCTAGAAAACTACGAATATCCTTAACATTAGTAGGATAAGGTAGACTAGTGATCAAATCAATTTTAGTCTTGTTTACTTCACTACCTCTTGATGAAACAACATGGCCCAAAACTATGCCTTCCGTAACCATGAAATCACATTTCTCATAATTAAGAACCAAGTTTGTTGCAATGCATCTTTTCAAAACCTTTGTTAAATGGACTAGGTACTGATCAAAAGAATCACCATATACTGTAAAATCATCCATGAAAATTTCAATGCAACTCTCAATCATGTCAGAAAAGATACTCATCATGCATCTTTGAAATGTTTCAGGAGCATTACATAAACCAAAAGGCATACGGCGATATGCAAAAGTTTCAAAAGAGCAGGTAAAAGTGATTTTATGTTGGTTCTCTTGGGCAACAATAATTTGGTAATACCCAGAATAACCATCTAAAAAGTAAAAGAAACACTTACCTGCCAACCTTTCAAACATCTCATCAATAAATGGAAGTGGGAAATGGTCTTTCCTAGTTGCAGCATTCAGTTTCCTGAAATCAATACACATTCTCCACCCATTTTGCAGTCTCATTGGCACCAATTCATTTTTCTCATTTTTGACCAATGTGATCCCAGTCTTCTTTGGAACAACATGGACAGGGCTTACCCACTGGCTATCAGAAATAGGAAAAATAATTCCTAATTCTAAGAGTTTGAGAATTTCCTTCATCACCACCTCTTTCATTACGGGATTTAGCTTCCTTTGGTGTTCTCTCACCGGTTTTGCGTCTGTCTCCAACAGAATGTAATGCATACAAATGGATGGATTGATGCATTTGATGTCTGCCAACGTCCATCCAATTGCCGATTTATATTCCCGCAAGACCCGTAAGAGCTTCTCTTCTTGCACCGCAGTTAAATCATTAGCAATGATTACAGGCAACGTTTTGTCATCCCCCAATTAGGCATACTTCAAGTGTTTGGGTAGT
Organism: Gardenia jasminoides; assembly: GCA_013103745.1. Classification (NCBI taxonomy): domain Eukaryota; kingdom Viridiplantae; phylum Streptophyta; class Magnoliopsida; order Gentianales; family Rubiaceae; genus Gardenia; species Gardenia jasminoides. The sequence goes on from CM023097.1 coordinate 871,774, forward strand.
TCCTTCAATTCCAAGTCAGGTGCCTGTTCAACAGAAGGTAAAATTCTTTCATTAGAAGTGAGTAATGGTAGAAAAGAATTTTCAAACCTGTCTGGAAGAGGATGTAGTGAATGGAGGGACATGATAGCTTCCTTGATTTCCTCCTCTTCCATGTCGTCTACTTCCAAGTCGGTTTTGCCTTGTTGTAAGACAAAATCCAACTTGTCTCCCATGAATTTCTGCTCAAAATTCTCTTGCACAATTGTGTTAGTAATGCTAATGAAATTCACAGACTCAGTATTCTCAGGATGTTTCATTGCCTCAAAAATATTGAATGTAACTATTTCTCCATCAAATTCTACAGATAAAGTCCCTTCATGTACATCTATTTTAGTCCTTGCTGTACTTATGAAGGGTCTACCCAAAAGAATCACACCTGAATTGGTAGAGTGTTCATCATTCATGTCAATAATGTAAAAATCAGCAGGAAAAATGAGTTCAATGACCTTTACTAGAACATTTTCAACTAGGCTCTCAGGGTAGATATTAGACCTATCTGCTAGTTGAATGATTACCCTAGTCTCTTTGAAATGTCCTAAATTTAATGTTTTAAAAATCGAAAGAGGCATGACATTTATTGAAGCACCTAAATCAAGCATGCTTTTTTCAATTCTTTGATTGCCAATTATGCATGGTATAGTAAACATACCTGGATCATTGCACTGGTACTTTGAGAACCCACACATTCTCCCCTACCTTCACCTTGTCATCTGGACTCAATTTGTTATGCATTAGTGCATAAGCTCCTTCAAAAACTTAGCATATTTGGCAATTACTAATCGATCCAATGAGGAATGTTGATCTCCACTTTTCTGAAAGTTTCCAAGATCTCTTTCTCAGATTCTTCCTTCTTAGCTTTAGTCAACCTGCCAGGAAAAGAAGGAGGAATGTCAAATTTCTTTGAAACTTCAACAGGTTGACTCTTCTTTTCCTCTTCCACCTTCTCGGATACTTCTTCTTCTCTGGCGTGGGCACGCCTTGGAGACTGTACTTCCTTGTCATTCCGTAGGTGCATTGCACTGGCATTTTCCTTAGGATTAGGAATTACTTGAGCTGGTAATTTCCCTCTATTACTATTTTTGAGGTTGCTCATGGAAGTTGCTAATTGGGACATTTGAACATCCAAATTCCTAATGCTAGCACGAGTCTCTGGTTGAAATCTGTGAGACTCCTGCTGAGATCTTTGAACCTCCTGCTGTAATTGACTCGTGTTTTGGGCCAGTGACTTCACCATATCTTCAAGAGACATATTTGAAGTAGAGGTGACCGGTTGTTGCACTGGTTGCACTGGTGGTCTTGGCTGAAATTGTTGTTGGAAGTCAGGGGGTTTTGAAGCATAACTGAAATTTGGATGATTACGCCACCTTGGGTTGTAGGTAGGTGCAAACGGATCATTCCTCCTTAGGGACGGTCCAGAAAAGTCTCCCAATGCATTTGCTTCTTTAGGTAAATCCTCTTGGAGAGTTGGGCACATATCAGTCATGTGCCCGAGAGCAGCACAGATACCACAAGTCTTCACAGATTGTAATTGCCCCACTGCCATCTAACGAACCAAGGAAGCAAGCTCAGAAAATTTACCCTCTAAGTCAGAATGGTTCACTTCATTTGCCCTTCTCATTGCTCCTTCAGCTCTTGCTCCAAATTGTTGGGAATTCTTAGCTATGGTGGAGATCAACAACTTGGCTTCATCAGTGGTCTTGTTAACCAGAGCACCACCACTGGCTGCATCAATCATACTCCTATCCATTGGTGATAATCCCTCATAGAAGTATTGTATCAAGATCTGGTCAGGAATTTGATGATGTGGGCAGCTAGCATACAATTGCTTAAAGCACTCCCAATACTCATATAGAGTCTCCCCATTTAATTGCCGAACTCCACAAATTTCCTTTCTTATATTTGCGGCTCTAGAGGCAGGGAAAATTTTTTCAAGAAATTGCCTCTTCAATTCCTCCCATGTTGTAACAGACCCTGATGGTAAGTAGAAAAGCCAATCCTTAACTTTGTCTGCCAGAGAGAAGGGAAAGGCCGGCAACTTAATTTGGTCTTCAATGACCCCTTGAGGTTTCATTGTGGAGCATACCACATGGAATTCCTTCAAGTGTTTATGTTGGTCCTCACCTACAATACCACGAAAAGTAGGGAGTAAGTGAATAAAACCAGGTTTAAGTTCAAATGCCTCTGCATTGTTAGGATAAGTGATGCACAGCGGCTGTTGATTAACATTGGGAGTTGCTAACTCCCTCAAAGTTCTTTGGGTTGCCATTGCTATTTTGGGAATTTGCACTTCTTCTTCTTCAAATTCACTTGATGAATCACTGGAAACAAATTCTTGCTCAATTCCTGAAGGTGATGCTGTTGAATCTTGTTGCTTACGCAACTTTGTTTCCTTTGTCATCCTTCTTGCAGTTTTCTCGATCTCTGGATCAAATTCAAGCTTTCCTGTACAAGAAGATCGAGGCATAAACAACAAAAAATAATAAAAAATAAAACATGTGCAATAAATCACTTAAAACACCGTTCTCCGGCAACGGCACCAAAATTTGGTGGGTGTCAATCCTCCAAACATAAAGTTAAAATAATAAAACCTAATTGCCAGCAAAAAAAATCTTAAATTAAATCTAGTACTGGAGTAGGGACTCCGGATGTGCAATGGGTTACTAGTTTCACCCTGATTCCAAGGAGTATACTGAACCCGATATACTAGAAATAATTCAAGAAAATCAATTTAATTTGTAAATAGGGCAAGTAGGGTCGTCTTCTCAGAAAACTGGTAGATAAATCATACAGGAAAAATTGGGGGATTTTTTTGGAAAAGAGAGCAAATAATTAAAAAGAACTAAAAGCTGAAATTCTAACTAAGCAAGATGCAGGAATTAAATAACACAACAAATAATTAATTAAAACAACCTAATCAAGGAATTAATCTTGGCACCGGTGCACACAACTGATCATAGATCCATAAAAATATTCATACGTTCATGGATAAATTGGTTATAGTGGTCAAGCGACGCGCCCAACCACCAATCTTTCCGTAATTTTATAGTAGTCCAGAAACGCTCATAAACTACCCTCTTGTGAATTAGACAATCCTAAAGACGCTCATAGGATTTAATGTAGTCACAGCATTAACAATTAGAAAGACCCAATTCTAGATGGACAAACACACATGCGGGTTTATTTAGGCTAGATTAATTATCCCCACGATCCAAGTTAGACCACTTGCGAGGCGGTGAAATTGTCTTGTTTGCCACTAATCAAAATGCTTAAAGGCGACGTGCCAACACCCTAATTGACTATCAATTATTTAGACAATTGAACAACAGGTCTAATTATCCAATAAATCTAAATAATAATAACTCAGGAAAAAATAGAGAATAATTAAATACCCATAAACATATAAATTAAAAGAGACAATTAAAACGATCTCACGGTTATGGTACCTCGGATCTTGATTATTTCTCAACTAGAAAATGATTTAACCATGCCTCATGTCGATTAAACGTTCCACGGTGTTCATGTGGTTGGAAAGAAACAAGAAGAGATAACTTGAATTTGCAATCAAATAAACTAACTCTCGAATGCACGGACTTCCAAGAAATAAGAGTAAAGCAAGAAATATAAGTTACTGCTACTGGTCACCAATGAAAGATCTAAACAAAGCAATGATCAGCACTATCTATGTCTACTACGGAACACGGGAAAAGACAGAAAACTAGAAGAGACGAAAAACAAAGAGCTCCAAGTACTAATCTATTGTTATGTCAATGACGGCGGAAAGTAAAACGCAAGAGAATACTAAAATAAAGCTAGGCTAAAAGTTCTCTCCTCAACCGAGAGCAACTACTATATATATATATGCAAGTCTTCCAAATTTGCCGGGTTCAAGGAAACGAGAAGTTCGAGTCCGCTATGCCATTGAAATCCTTTCACGACCAAGAGACGGCTCACTTTCCTTCCAGCATTCCACCGCCCAAAATCCTTGCCAAATTGACTTCCAATAAATTCTTCAAAATATCAGCACATATTCGGAGCTTGCTCCAATCGCCAACTCAGCCCTACTCCCCTTTTTCTGGCACAGGCACGCTCTGAAAGTACAAGTTTTCTGAAATTTTGCCAATAAACACCAATTTTCATACCAAAGGCCTACAAATGCCACAGAAACCCAAATATAAGCAGTAACCCAATTCTTTATACAATAAATGATAGAAATTAAGTCCAAATAGCCTCAATTAACATATATAAATATCTCCCTATCAGTTCCCTTTTTTCCTTTTCAATATTCATTCAGTCAGAACATTTTCTCTTGACAGAATTCTTTCACATAACCTGGGACTTATTATCCAAGTACAAGCAGTAGTAAACAACTTTACAAATAACAGTCTTTTGCCATTGAGTTCAGAATTTCCCCTCCAAAAATAACTTGCCTTTTCCCTACAAATCCCGTTGATTTACAAGTAAGAGTACAAGTAAATTCCTGATGGTTCAGCTTCAGTACTTGGAACTTCACCAATCTGAAAGGATCTTTATCAACAACCAAGACATTAACCAGATAACCAAAATATCCCTATGCAGATTAACAAATTCGTGCAAGAAATAGTCACATATACATGTGTTAGATTTTGGGGTAGCAAATGCAGCTGAAAAACAAAAATTTTAACCCCTAAACACCCACCAGAAATCACCCTAGGTTCATGTATGACTTGAAGAAGGGGATTAGTAGGATTACCTTAATCCGTGTGCACTTGTTTCAGCCTCGTTGAGAAGACAAAACTCCCTTTGAGCAGTACAGACGTCCTGCCTCTACCGTAATCCACGCGAGAGTGATGCCTGGATTGTCTCTACGATTTGTGTGTGTAGGTGAAGAAGGTGCTAGCCTATCTCTCACTCTCTATTTTTTATTTTTCTCTCTACGTAGGTTTTTCCTCAAAACCCTAACCTCCCTATTCTGTCAGTTGTAACAGACGTATCATATAGTCTGTATATATTGATAGGGGATAGAGACAGATAGAATCAGGTTGTTTGATTCAAAATCAAACAACTGATACTTATTCTATCTTTCTGTTATCTAACAAATATAGGATAACTATTTTATCCTATTTGCTCAAATAGCCCCGGAGTTTATTATTTCTTGCAATTAAACCCCAAAGGATTTTATTTCCAAGTCTCTACTTGGACACACAATTTTAATCCAGAATTTAGTCTCTTAGCGTGTGATCCAATAGGTTCCAAATACAGTGGTAATAATTATGAATTATAATTCTCAATGAAAATCAGATAAAATAAACAACTTTATTTTATCATTAATTACAATAATTAATTCATTCATAATTATAGATTGTGAGCGATGTCTAACAACATATCACCACCACCCAGGTACTCAAAATTAGTCAAGGGAATTTTGATTTAATCTTTCCATGAAAAATTACCATGTAATTATTATCCTTTCACCATCGATATCCTATTAGTCAGGGAATAAGGAATAAGTGCCAATTCCCTAATGACTAATTAATTTGCTAATTTCTGAAATTAACCCTAGATTAGGTTAACTTGCAAACATTCTTCAATTAACCTAATGTAATCGACTATTAAGGTTAATTTCCCACTAGTGGCCTTTTTGGATATCAACTCCCACTGTCGGAGTGGTAAATCCTTTATTGATCACTCACTATCTTTCCATGCTTCACACTACCTCCAATTTCTATTCTTCAAGTCACTCTTGGTGAGTAACAAGCAATAGAGTAAAAAGGCAGTGATTCACACTTAAGATACTATGGTGATCTCAAGTCTAGGATCATTTAAACAATTTCACATAAGAGATTCAACCATTGGTACTAGATAGATATCCTAATGGGATCTCTGTGTGGATCACTCCAATGAACTTGTACTTTATAATTCACCTACACATTAGCTTAGGTATCCCTATACCATGGTTGATGAAAACAACCACTACTTATACTAAGTAAAGGCTAACTGTGTACTAGTATTTCCGTATCAATCATGTCCTGTCTCATTAGTACTACGACTAGGGAAATATTATAAATGTGATTAATATCTCATAGTCATCAACTCTTGTGACTACCATCACATTAATAAATATTCTAAGGACTTTATCAGTTATATCTAACATTCAACAGATAAGGAAGAAGTTATTAAAATACAAAACTTAATAAGGAATGTATTTAAACAAAATGATTGATTTAGGGTATACATTCCAACAACATGTTCCTTTCTCCCCTGAATCAAAGTAGATTCAAGTGAGCTAAAGAAGCATTTAAAATACATTCTCTCCCACTAAATCAAGCGAGCTGATTGACTCAACTCATGCTTCTATGCCAACTGGCCACAGCAGGTCAGCATGAAAGTACAGGGGATACAACAATATTCAAGGTTCAGTTTTTTCGCATCATATCACTTGCAACTACGTACAGCAAAAGGATGTGTACAATGCCAATTACAACAGAAAATTGGTTTCAGAGGCACACCAGAATGCAATAAAGCAAGTCATACGTAATAAACAATCCTACCAACCATAGTGAGACTAGAACTATCAAGTTCTATTCCAAGAAAAGGAGCACAAAGGTGCATTGGGACTTCAATAGCAGACTTTCTAAGTAGCCATACAAGAATACTGGAAAAAGTAGATCAGATTTATGGCACTGAAGTTGAAACGTTCAAACACTTCTGATATACTCTGAAGTGAATCAAAAGGTGCATTGGGACTACAACAGTAGGCTTTCTAAGTAGCCATTCTCAACCTTGCAACAGAATTCCCTCATCATCCAGATAAAGGAAGGTAAACTGGCTAGTGAGATTTTATTGCAGAAAACCAGTATATAGATCGACAAAAGTGACAAAATTTCTGTGTTGAGCAGAATTCATTCACCAGCAACTACAACAACCTGTTTCCCAACATTGCGACCACTAAACAAACCTATGAGGGCTGCAGGGACACTTTCAAGTCCTTCAGCAATATCTTCCACATATGTTATCTTTTTCTCGTGGATGTGAGGCAATACAAGATCCAAAAATTTTGGATAAAGCGGAAAGTAATCACCAGCAGTAAATCCTCGCATGTTAAGTCGTTTCTGAATGAGGGACATCAAGTTCTTTACTCCTTCAGGTTCCTCAAGATTGTACTGTGAGATCATTCCACAGACAGCAATTCGACCAAACATGTTCATATTTAGAAGGACAGCATCGAGCATCTTTCCCCCAACATTTTCGAAGTAGATGTCGATTCCTTCCGGGAAGTACCTAGTTTGAAGCAAATGTTGATGATTAATAACTGATATTGCATTCAGTTCACTTTAGCCAATGATGCAAATACTAGCCACAAAAATGTTGAATGCATGAATCTTTTGCAAGCAGAAACTAGTTGAATCAAATTCTTAAGGTGGAATTCTGTACATTATCTGGATTTCATACATTTTATGGCACTGAAACAGCAGATTAGAATGAGAAGAATATGTAATCATATATATGCTCGAGTAAAGGAGAGATGGATTGTATAGCAGATCAAGTTCAAACATTTATGTGAAAATGGGTATTCCCTGCTTTTCTTTTTATTTTCTGCTCTTCTTTATAGCAGATCTTTAAAAGCTTGTGAAAAGTATTGGCTTGACAATATTTGAATAGCAAATTCACAGGTTTGGCTGAGCTGAGGTTGATATTTTGAGTCATTGAACTAGAGTGTTGTGTCATTTGTCTGTAGTTTATAAGGAAACTTAAGATATCAAATAACTGTCTTACGGAAAATCTAGAAGAGAAAAAAGTCAATTACATACCTCTTTAAAGCAGCATCCAAGTCATGTTCTTCCTTGTAATTGAAAGCATCATCAAAACCAAACTTGTTCTTCAAAAGGTCAACCTTGTCATATGAATTAGAAGTGCAGGTCAGTTGGAAGGGCTCATGGCCAATATGAAGTGTGGATGATTTTTTACAAATTTTGTCTTGCTCTGTTTTCTAATTGTTTTGCTGGGGAAAGAGGGGTAGGATGAAGTTCAAACATGTATCAGGTAATACAGTAAATAGCTCAAATTGTCGCCGACCTCAGCAAGATACTAATATGATCAAAGTAATGAAAAGAGCCAAATCACACTCGTTCCCATTTTCAAATTCACTGTGCCCAAAAACAAAGGAAAAAACACTAGCAAACAAAGTCATCAAGAAATGGAATGCAGAAGAACAGTTTTTTATCACAAAATCAAATGGAGAAACTAGCAAATTGAGACTAACTACAGCCACTAGCTAGAATAGAAGTAGCAACTATATCCATGCTAATAGTAGTTACAGCATAATTTTCTGAGATCTGAGGTTCAAGTTAATGGATTTTCCGGTAGAACTTGGAAGGACCAAAGCAAAGGAGGTCGGTTACCTTTTCTTTACTTCCAGCACTTCCAACTACATAGCAGCCTATCAGTTTTGCAAATTGTCCAACAAGCTGGCCAACTGCACCAGATGCTGCTGATACGTATACTTTTTCTCCTTTCTTGGGATGACAGACCTCATAGAACCCACCATGGGCGGTAATACCAGGCATACCTATACAAAGTGGAAAAGTTTTACAATTTCAAAGCAAAGCATTGCAGAAAAGAATACTGGCCACTAAGTCAATGAAGTTTCTGTCTTCAGACAGTGACTAAAACAACTTAAGACTAGACTAAAATATGGGACATAAGACAATATGGTGCAGCCAATACACTTGAAGAAATATCCAATTAGGAACCATCATGTAAAGCAGTATCTGATGTTGATTATTCAACTAACTGGCAAGCATAGGTGACAGTTAGCAAGAATTCACAAACTAATGCTCCACACCAATATATTGAGATCCTTCAAATACCTTGCAATGGAGTTTTTGTTCTCAGAAAAATGCAATAATATTGAAAATCATAATATCAACATTTTTAGCTGGAAAATTCGGATGTCTAGAAATACTGTACTCATCAATCAAGCATGGAACTTACCAAGAATTCCAGTATAGTAGCTAAGTGGGACGTCTGTGTGTTCGACCTTGACAAGTGAATCAGCTTGTTGAATGAGACTATATTCCTCAAATCCAGTCAGTCCCCATACCAAGTCACCCTTCTCTAACTTAGGATGGCGAGAATCCACAACTTTAGCTACCCCATAGCCATACATAGGCTGTATTATCACCAGTATAATTAGTTAAGTCAAGCATACTTAAAACCTTGAGCTGGACTGCTGACAACAATCATAAATCACAACTGACACTTAACCAATTTTAGTTAATTATTTTCAGTTGATTCATTTCCATGTATAAAGGAATAGAAAACAGAACAAGGCTCCAGAAACATTCAAATCTTTTACTCAAGAGTTGAGTAATTCTCTCTTGGCAGAGTAAGTTCTTTGTCCATCAAAGTTTTTGGACTGTAAAAAGATCTTACTATTCAACAAGATTTTAAGCAAATTACCAGAGTTTTAGCTTCTCCATCCACGACTAACAATCTTTCTCAATCACCAAAAAGTAAGCAGAACTAAGATTTTAAGCACTCCATCGGCACTAACAACGTACAAGTTTAATCCCAGAAATAGAATAAAAAAAGAATTAAAGCACTAACAGTCAAACAAGAGGAAAGATGAGAAAAATCACATACAGAGCCAGGCTTGAAACCAGGAAATAAGGATTTGCTATTGGGCTTCGGCTTCTGCATTAAACCTCTCAAGAAAGGATCACATGACAAGTAGAGATTCTTCACCAAGACCCCATTTGAGTTTTCTGGTACTTTCAAGCTGATAGTATTCTCTGTGCTGATGATCATGTCTGACTCTTTTGGGAACCCTGTAACATAATCTTTCAACAGCACTTGCTTGTTCTTCACTACTTCAACCTCTGCCATTGCTTAAAGATCAGTCTGGTTGGAGTGGGACGTGTGCTTGTGGATACTTAGATCAGTGAATTTTGAGTTTTTTTGCTGGAATTTTGGAGCTGAAGTCTTGTGTTTTAATGGAGGAGATGACTGAGATTTGACGTATGTAATGACACCAGTGGCTGGATACAAAAAGTTGGAAAAAAAAAAAAAGCATGATGAAGATAAAAGAAAGAAGGGATAATTTCAGAAACCTCCCTTGAGGTTTCTCACAATTTCACCTAGTACAGTAAATGTTTTCAATATTACACTTACCTCCTATAGCCCTATAAAATGACCATGATAACCTTAATATATTAATGTTTTTCATGCAATTAGACAATCCACTCCTAATCTTGTGCAGATGAATATATTACACTATCAGACATTTAATGGAAACAAAAACAAGATTTACTCATGGAATAACAAATTATATCCTAAACATAATTTTAACATGTTATAAATTAATTTTAGCTTTTTTTTGGAAAATTTGGAGATGAATAGGAGATGATGTAAGTTGAAAGTTTGAAAAGGATAGGGCTGGTATTAATACTCTAACATTTGAGGGATAAGATGTATTAATACATAATGAAATTTTTTGAGTTTAACAATGCTATTTTTTATGCATATTTCATTTTTTTTTAAGAATTTTGATAAGAAGCCAGAATAAACTTCACAATTTTATGAGGACATTTTGGGTTATTCATTCAACATTTTGATCATTGAATAGCTCTTGTTACCAAAATGGTAAACTCAAGGAAGGTACGTGTAATTTATTGAAATCTCAAGGAAGTTCAGTAAAATCATGAACAACTTGGAGGCTTCTGAAGTTATCCAAAGAAAGAAAAGGACTTTTATTTTTTTCTTTTTTGATACATGAAATAAGTAAATTGACCAACGCTTTTCTTTACGAATTCAACACTGTTGTTATATAACGACACATGCGTGGACCTACCCATCTTTCAACGTCCTTCTTTGTTTTGTTTATGGGATAATTTCAGAAACCTCCCTGAGGTTTCTGACAATTTTACCTGACTCTCTTAAATTTTTAAAAACCTCATTTGCCTCCCTTACTTTATGTTTTTGGTATCATTTATAACCCTTTTTAAAATATAATAGTAAAAATTCATTTTCAGAAAGTAAATGCAATCTCATTCCAAAATTACCCTTTGTTACCTTATTTTTTATTGTCTAAATATATTAATAACAAAATAAATGAAAGTTCATGTTGATTGAAAAAAATATAGTTTGTTTTAATATAGCAGACGTTAATATTTGAATTCTGCGAGTTACAAAGATAATATGTTCTTTGTTGCAAAGTGTTTTGAGTTAACTTAGGGCCCGTTTGGTAAAGAGTTTTTTGGGTGTTTGTCAAAAACTTTACTGTAACTTACTGTAAAAATTGTAAAAAAATTTTTTGGATGTGTAAAAATTTTGTGATAGATTTTGCTTTTTCCTTTTTCTTTTTTTTTTCCCTTTTCTTTTCCCTTTTCCTTTTTCTTTTCCCTTTCCCTTTTCTTTTTTTTCTTCCCCTCCCAACCCAATTGGTAGATCAGACAACTTTTTTTCTTCTTCCTTCCCTCTCTCTCTCTCCCCTCCCTCTCCCCTCCTTTTCCCCCTCCCTCACTCCCATCCGGTCACAACCAGACTAGTTCCTGGGTCTCATTGGTAGACAGATCAAATTGTGGGGAGGGTGTGAGGGAGGAAAAGGGAGAGAGAGGAGAGGGAGGGAAGGAAGAAGGAAGAAGAAGAAGAAGAAGGGAAAAAAAAGAAGGGTCATCAGCGTACGGCCGTCTGCTGATGATGGCAGTCTGGTGATGATCAATCTTGTGATGAGTGTTTTTATGTGTATTTTTTGTATAAGAAAAAGGAAAGAGATAGAGGAAAAAAGTTTTTTTGTGTAGTTTTTCGAGTGTGCAGGTTAAAACTTTGGAAGTTTTTTGAGGGTTCTTATAGGTAAAGTAGGAAAAAAAACAAGTTTTATACAAATTGGGCAAAAAACACGCTTGCCAAACACGCCCTTAAGAAGTTTTACAAATCATTTACATTTTTTGAATTTTCTACTTTTTGTCCAAATTGATGGTTTGAAGACTAAAAAGATATAACATGCCAAAAATCATATATAAATCAGTGCAAAAAAGTATTATCATGGTTATAAATTATTATAAGTTATTTCTAAAAGTATTATATATTATTCATAATTTTGAGTAATTTAACATTTTTTGTCCAAACCAATGACATAAAAACTACTAAAGAGTTTTTTTAATACTGTTTCCAATTCCTAAATGTTTATTAATAAACTACGTCCATCCATTTACAAAAATTAAAAGATACGTTTGATGTATTATAGTAATTAAGAAATCATAAGAAAAGGGCAAATTTGGAATAGAACTATATTCTCTTACCCAAAATAAGTTGTTTAACATTATATTTTGAAATGGGTTTCACTTGCAAAATTCAAATATTAACGTTTGTTATATAAAAATGCATTATATTTTTTCTAATCGACATGAACTTTCATTTATTTTGTTATTAATATATTTAGACAATAAAAAGTAAGACAACAAAGGGTAATTTCGGAATGAGATTGCATTTACTTTCGCAAAATAAATTTTTTAATATTATATTTTAAAATGAGTTATAAATGATACAAAAAACATAAAGTATGGACGGCAAGTGAAATTTTTAAAAATTTGATAGTGTCAGGTGAAACTGTCAGAAACCTCAGGGGAGGTTTCTGAAATTATCTCATTGTTTGTCACACTGTGTTGTAATGATATGTCGTATGAAAACCTTTGTGCAGCGTAATAATACTGAAAAAATAAATAAGAAAAAGGCCTCAAACTATCCAATTTTGATAGTCAAGTTATATTCATCAAATGGTTTATTTTTAAAATAAAAAGAAAGTAGGGCTGCAATTTTGGGGGCTCAATAATCCATACTTGATTAGAACATGTTAAACGTTATGGCTCTGCTGGATGCAGCAGTTTGTGATGAGCTCTTTTTCTTTTCTTTTTTTTTTGTGTTGATGATTTTTTTTTTTTTATGAACTTGTTTGTCGGTAGCTGTAAATCTCAATTTGAGGTGGTAATTATCTTCTTTGAACACCTAGAGCTTCCATTATCTTCTAAGGTCAGCTAGATCTGAGAAAATTGAAAACTTTTTTTTTCCCTGTTAGAATATAGGGTTCATATTGTACCAATTTCATTTGATTCGATTCAGGCCTTTAATTGTATTTTACAAATGTAAGTGCAGCCTCAAAGGCTCCAAATTCATCTTTTGACCTCACATACCCATGTTGATCAAAGAAAGAAGTACTGTATTATTTTTCTAAGTATATTCCAAGAAACCCTCCATGAATTCAAGAATATGCTCCAGTATTAGGGGTTATTATTAACTTATTTATAGGTTTTCTGGTGCATCATTAGTGTCAATAATGTCTTTTTGGCTTTGGTCAAAAGTGTTAACACTGTTTGAATAGGTTTTTATTTTATTATCTTAAATTTCTAGAGCAAGACAAGTGCCGGTAAGTACCTTCTGTGTTCGGACCTAAGATTCTCCAGATTATCTGCCAAGCGTTCATTGACCGACCACAACTCAAGCTAACACCAATCAACTATGGCCGCCGTCGGTTTTATTATTTGGGATAATTTTTTTTATAAAAGTACTGTAATACTTTTTTAATATGATGTGTGTGAGATAAAAAATAATTAAAAAAATATATCAATGACATAAGCAAATCAATGATGAAGGAAAATTAAACCAAATTATTTTAATTGTTAGTTTCCTAATTCTTTTAGTTTCCTTTTTTTTTTTATCGACACGGTGGTGTTACGAGTTACGTCGAGACTAATCCCCTGCAGTGCAAGTTTGCCCAAGATGCTTTTAGTTTCCTATTTGGTGTCTTGTTTATTTAGTTTCCATATTAGTTTAGGGCGTCTCAAGCCGGCTCCAAAGTCAATTTTGATTTGCAATCATATTTGTTTAGAAAATCTTGCAATCTATAAATACTACTAGTCAAGTATATTATTATTTAAAGAGTTGAGTTGAGTCACGAGTGGTTTGAGGGAAAGCCTCCAAGTTATTATTTGTGAGTTGTCATAAGTGAAAAGGTATGCTTTAGAAATTGTTTTGTTGAATTAATAAAATTATTGAGTATAGAAAATACTTTTATAAAATTATTGAGTGAAAAGTTATTATTTGGGGTAATTTTTTTATAAAACACTTTAATACTTTTAATATGATGTGTGAGAGATAAAAAAATAATTAAAAATATATTAATGATACAAGTAAATCAATGAGTATAAATAAAGAATAACATTTTTATGTTGTAAAACTAATGATAATATCAAGTAGAGAGAGAAGTAGAGTAGAGAGAGAAGTAGAGAGGATTTCTATTATTAACTGTATTGTTCAGAAGTTCTTATTGTTGTTACAAATGAGGTTAGGATACCTCTATTTATAGGCGCACTAAGATCATAGGTACATGAATCCTATTAAATATCTATACATGAATTTAGTACTTCAAGTACATGTATTTAATAGTTCTATAGATGAACTAACGAACTACGAGAGGATACATCAATGTACCAATGAATCTTCATGTATCAATCTTCTCGGGAATACAAATGGACATCCACATCAATACATATAATTATTTCATAACACTCCCCCTTGGATGTCCATCACACAAAGAATATGCCTCGTTAAAACCTTAGGGAAAAACCAGGTGGGACAAAACCCTAGTGAAGGAAAAGAGTACACTATTATTGTGTATTTTCTCCCCCTGATTCAAACATCATTTGAGATCTTTTAACCGGCGATTCCAATATTTTCACCAATTTTCAAATGTTGCCAAAGCCTTGGTAAATAAATCGCCAAATTATCACTTGGCGGATCGATGCACATCAATTTCACCATTCTTACGTAAATCATGAGTAAAGAAAAATTTTGGTGAAATATGTTTGATCTATCTCCTTTAATATATCCTCCCTTTAATTAAGCTATGCAAGCTGCATTATCCTCATATAATACAGTCGGAGGATTTTCTTTTCCAGAGGATAACCCACAACTCTTTCGGATATAGTGAATCATTGATCTTAGCCAAATACATTCCCGACTGGCCTCGTGAATTGCTATTATTTCAGCATGATTAGAAGAAGTGGCAGCTATTGATTGTTTTGTAGATCGCCATGAAACAGCTGTACCACC
The DNA here is from genome assembly GCA_013103745.1 of Gardenia jasminoides. Classification (NCBI taxonomy): domain Eukaryota; kingdom Viridiplantae; phylum Streptophyta; class Magnoliopsida; order Gentianales; family Rubiaceae; genus Gardenia; species Gardenia jasminoides. The sequence goes on from CM023097.1 coordinate 886,897, forward strand.
ACATGTAAATAGATAACCAGTTTGAGACCTTGCTTTATGTGGGTCAGACAAATACCCAGCATCAGCATAACCAACCAATTCAGGTCTAGATTTATTTGAATAAAACAAGCCAAGATCAATTGTTCCTCGGAGATAGCGAAAAATGTGTTTAATACCATTCCAATGTCGTCTGGTTGGAGAGGAACTAAATCTTGCTAACAAATTCACAGCAAATGATATATCTGGGCGTGTGCAATTAGCAAGATACATTAATGCCCCAATTGCACTGAGATATGGTACTTCAGGACCAAGTATCTCTTCATCTTCCTCTCGTGGTCTAAAAGGATCTTTATTAGGATCAAGTGATCTGACGACCATTGGGGTATTTAATGTATGTGCTTTATCCATATAAAACCGCTTTAATACCTTCTGGGTATAAGCAGTTTGGTGGATAAAAATTCCACCTTCTAAATGCTCAATTTGTAAACCAAGGCAAAATTTTGTTTGACCAAAATCTTTGATCTCAAATTCCTTTTTCAAATATTCATGACTTCGGATCTCTTGAGTTCCAATCAAGTTAAGATCATCAACATATACCACAATTATCACAAAGTTTGACCCATCTTTCTTTATAAAAACACATGGACATATTGGGTCATTGGTATAACCTTCTTTAATCAAACATTCACTGAGTCGGTTATACCACATACGTCCAGACTGTTTAAGCCCATACAAAGACCTTTGTAATTTAATAGAATAAATATCTTTAGGGTTTGATTTACATGCTTCAGGCATGTTGAATCCTTCAGGAATTCTCATATAAATATCATTATCAAGATTTCCATATAAATAAGCGGTATTCGTCCATTAGGCGCATTTTAACTTGTCATGCCGCTAAACCCACAAGATATCTAAATGTGATCGCATCCACTACAGGTGAATACGTTTCATCATAATCAAACCCAGGCCTTTGTGAAAATCCTTGGGCTACAAGTCTTGCTTTATATCTTATAATTTCATTTTTCTCATTTCTTTTTCTCACAAAAACCCATTTATATCCCACTGGCTTTACACCTTCAGGTGTTTGGACTACAGGTCCAAATACTTTTCTTTTAGCCAGTGAATCCAATTCAGATTGGATCGCATCTTTCCATTTTGGCCAATCATTTCTTCGCCGACATTCATCAACCGATCGAGGTTCATGGTCCTCGTCTTCCTGCATGATATCAAGTGCTACATTATATGCAAAGATATTATCAATGAATATTTCTCTTCGGTTCCAACTTTTTCCTGTAGTGACAAAATTTATTGAATTTTCTACAATTTCATCCTCTTCAGGAGTATTTTCTTCAGATTGGCTCTTGAGGGCGTCCTCTTGAGGAGGTTGAATTTTGTCCTTGTTATTCTGAAATTCGATTGATCATTGAATCCTCAATTTTATTAATATCTATTCCTCTTTTCTTTCGAGGATTTTTATCTTTGGAACCGAGAGGTCTCCCACGCTTCAGGCGTGCTTTTGACTCATTAGCACTTGTAATTTGCCCTTCAAGGACATTAATTTTGATCGGAGCATTTGCAGCAGGAATATGTGATTTGGTGACTCTTCTGGAGTCACTAAATGCATCTGGTAATTGATTTGCAATTTTTTGCAAATGTATAATCCTTTGAACTTCCAGTTCACACTCTTTAGTACGAGGATCAAGGAAATCCAATGATATTTTCCAAGTGATTTCCTTTTTGGTTGATCCTTACCTCCCCAATGTCGGAAATGAGATTCATCAAAATGACAATCGACAAATCTTGCGATAAATAAATCACTGTAATGGTTCAATATATTTCATTATTGAAGGTGATTCATACCACATATATCCCCAATCTTCTTTGGGGCCCAATTTTGAGCGTTGAGGTGCAATAGGAACATAAACCGCACAACCAAAATTCTTAAATGAGAAATATTGGGCTCATATCCAAATACTAGTTGCATGGGGGAGTAAGTATGATAACTTATCGGCCTAATTCTCACTAGTGTTGCTGCATGTAAAATAGCATGTCCCCAAGCAGATAAAGGAGGTTTAGACCTCATCAATAGTGGTCTAGCAATCAATTGTAGCCGTTTAATAAATGATTCAGCCAGACCATTTTGTGTGTGAACATAAGCTACAGGATGTTCAACAGTGATACCAATAGACATGCAGTAATCATCAAAAGCATGTGATGAATATTCACCGACATTATCTAGGCGAATTCGTTTAATTGGATAATCTGGAAATTGTGCTGCAATTTAATTATTTGAGCAAGCAATCTCATAAACAATTGCAGTAGATAATAAACATACATGTGACCATCTGGTGGATGCATCAATTAGCACCATGAAATATCTGAATGGTCCACATGGTGGATCTACAGGCCCACATATATCACCATGAATTCGTTCTAGAAATGTAGGAAATTCAGTTCCAATTTTAGCTGGTGATGGTCTAATAATTAACTTCCCTTGGGAACAAGCAACACATGAGAATTCATTTGATTTTAATACATTTTGATTCTTCAATGGATGGCCATGTGAATTTTCAATGATTCGCCTCATCATTATAGATCCGAGGTGTCAGAGCGATCATGCCAAACCATAAATTCATTGGAATAAGTAGACTTACGGTCTACTAGGTGATAATTTCAGGCACCTTGATTTTGGCATAATATAAGCGGGAGCGAGAGAAGGCGACTTTTCTAATACATATTTTCTCCCATTATCGGTTTTGTAATAAGTAAGAATTCACCATTTGTCTCATTCATTGTCTCAGCGTGATATCCATTTTGTGGGATATCTTTAAAACTTAACAAATTTAAACGAGATTTGGGAGAGAGTAGTGCATTGTTTATGATAATTTTAGTCCCTTTAGGGAGAAATATAGTAACTCTTAGAGCCTTCAATCAATTTTGCACTACCACTGATTGTATGAACATTTGTCTCTCCCATTTCCAAATAGGAAAAATACTTTGTACTTTGTAGTACAGTGTGCGTAGTAGCACTATCAATGAGACAAATGTGATCATCACCATTATTTAGTTCCAAATGTTTGGCACCCATTTCTTCTTCAGGAAGAAATGACAGAGAAAATAAAAGTAAACATCAATAAAAGATGTGAAAAATAGAAATTCATAATTTAAATATAACAAAATATTAAACATCGAAACAGATAAATATTTACATAAGATCATTTGGCATCTTCAGGATGCTCAAAGAAATCTGCTACATCGAGATGTGTCAGATCAATATCGTCATCATCATAAGCATCCTTTTGATCAATAAAATTGGTCTCGATGTTTTGATCTTTCTTTTTCAATGATGCTTGGTAAAGGTCAACAAGATGGTCTGCTGTACGACAGGTACGAGACCAATGACCTTCCATACCACACCGATAGCACTTTTCTTCCTTTTTCTGATCAATATTATCCTGCTTCTGGGGGATATTTTGTTTCTTGCCGCGATTATGATTATTATTATATGGGCTAGATCTACCACGACCGCGTCCACGACCACGGCTATGTCTACGGCCTCTTCCACGGTTACTTCCACGACCACGTCCACGACCATGACCAAAATTTTGAAATTGTGTCACATTCGCTTCAGGGAATGGACTAGCACCAGTTGATCGGGACTCATGATTTTTCAGCAACAATTCATTATTTTGTTCAGCCAAAAGAAGACATGCAATAAGTTCAGAATACTTCTTAAATCCCTTTTCTCTATATTGCTGCTGCAGGAGCATGTTAGAGACATGAAAAGTAGAGAATGTTTTCTCTAGCATATCTTCATCAGTAATATTTTCACCACACAACTTTAATTGAGAAGTAATTCTGAACATGGCTGAATTATATTCATTAACAGATTTAAAATCCTGTAACCGTAGATGAAGCCAATCATATCGGGCTTTTGGAAGAACGACCATCTTCAGGTGATCGTATCTTTCTTTCAAATCATTCCACAAAATTAGTGGATCTTTCACAGTCAAATATTCAGTTTTTAATCCTTCATCTAAATGATGACGAAGGAATATCATAGCTTTGGCACGGTCTTGGTTTGATGCTTCATTTTCTACCACAATTGTATTTCCAAGACCCATTGCCTCAAGATGAATTTCCACATCAAGTGTCCATGATAGATAATTTTTTCCAGAAATATCAAGAGGTACGAACTCTTGTTTTGCAAGATTAGACATAATGAAAATAAATTGAGAACAAGAAATATTACCTCAAGAGTCTGCCCAAAAGTGGTCTAAGAGAACGTTCGATGATTGATCCAACTCTTGTAAATATCGGTAGAGTCTCGTGCTGATAACGTGTTGTAAAACTAATGATAATATCAAGTAGAGAGAGAAGTAGAGTAGAGAGAGAAGTAGAGAGGATTTCTATTATTAACTGTATTGTTCAGAAGTTCTTGTTGTTGTTACAAATGAGGTTAGGATACCTCTATTTATAGGCGCACTAAGATCATAGGTACATGAATCCTATTAAATATCTATACATGAATTTAGTACTTCAAGTACATGTATTTAATAGTTCTATAGATGAACTAACGAACTACGAGAGGATACATCAATGTACCAATGAATATTCATGTATCAATCTTCTCGGGAATACAAATGGACATCCACATCAATACATATAATTATTTCATAACATTTTATACACTTTCAGTGTATAATTTTTTTTTTTACATTAGCAAGTTTGGATTAATGCCACATAATATAAATTTAAATTTAAATTTCAAATCATGCACATATGACGTGCATCCAAAATTACTAGTATAAAAATATCACTACACTGTCAGTGCATAAAAAGTTAATCCATAATTAAAATGTAAACAATGTGCAGTTCGAACAAATTCGTAGTCATCATCATTGTGATGGCGGACTGTGAATAGTTGGCGGATGAGCATAGACACGTGCTCTTCAATTTTCGCGCGATACATGTTATCCAATTTCTTGCTTTTGTAGAACAATTAAAAAAAAAAATCACATGCAGTATTTTGTTTCCCATAAGACTACCCACATGTCAGTTCTCACTAACGTGTGGATGTGCCTGATTTGTTTATATTTATATGCATGTGTCTGATCTGTTGATATTTATTGCACTACTTATTGTCTTGTTGTATCAGATTGTATCATTGGTATTCATTAGTGTTTTCAGAACTGAATTGGACGAGCCGATTCGACTGGTTGCACCACAATTCGATCATGGCACTGGTCCAGTATGAAAGTTGAAAGTCACAAACAAGCCACTCAAAACCAGTCAAACTGATTGAACCAATCAACCCCATTTCTTAATTTTCGTATTAATCCTTTTTCCCCCTTTTGTTTTTAAGTGTTTTAAAAAAGCAAAAATTCTTTGCTTGTGCTAAGATTCAAACGACAAACCCTTACTAAGATATCAAACATGCTAACCAACGCAATAGAGTAGTGTTTGGTCATTTGCCCAAAACTATATACCTATAATCTTCACTCATAACTAGATAAAATGGGAAAAAACAAAGCCCACGAACTACTACAAACCCTAAGCATTACATCAGCCACCTCTACAATTTTTATTCTCTCTCTCTCCAATCTCTCACCTTCATCTTTTCATCACATCCCTATTTTCATGGCTAATAAATTAATTTCCCCTTACAAACTCTTATGCTCACTCTACTCTTTTTGCCTTTTAATCTTCAAATCACCACTCTCTCCTCCTTTCTTTTGCCACTGCATTTTTAATCCACCTCTTGAGTATAATCTATTGACATTTTTTTCCGCCTATTCTAGTTCAATATTTTGAAGCATTTTTTCCTTTTTTTTTTCCCCTTGTGTGTGTTATTTTTTTTTGGTACTCTATTTTCGTTTGAACTTTTAATATCTTTCTTTTCAATATTTGCCTTTCTTTTTGGGATGGAATGGAAGTTTTTTTTTTCTTAAATTTTAATTCCTTTTTTTCTTATTTGAGGTCTTTTCTTTTCTTTTTTTTTTTGTGGTTGGAGAAAATTAAGTCTATCAATGTGAAATTTTACTATTTTTGTGGTTGGAAAAAATTATAGTATCAATGTGAAGTTTCATGCTAATTAGAAATTTTTTTAGGGGACTTAAAAGTTCTTTTATTTATTTTTGGGAAGACAATACTTTTGAATTTTATGTGTATGAAAATGTTTTTAAATCTTTTGTGTGGATGACATGGTGAAGTTGAAGAAATTGGGTTTGTTAAGATTTTATGCAGGGCAGTCATCACTTGCTATAGATATGATAATATTTCAGATTTTTTATTTTTTAAATAAATAAAAAATAGTGACCGGTTACCAACTGGTTGAACCAGTAAAACCATGAACTGGTGGCTCAGCTGAATCAATCACCGGTTCAAGTTTTAAAACATTGGTATTCATAAGTGTGTATACACACACACATGTATATACATATACATATAAATATATACTTTGCTGGAGATTCGGATTCTTCAAGAGCTTGTTTTATACACACACACACTGCAATGTTGTGGACACTGCCTAGTAAAATTGATATACGTGTCTTCGGTTTGCATGTGTATCTATCATGCCAAAGATTTTTTTTTTTTCAATTTACAATTTTGAATTTAATATGGTATCTATGACATCGATCGAGAGGGATTCCCAATTATAAATTTTATTTCAAGATGATAGCAGAAAGCATTGCAACGTAAAGCATTGCAACGTTCTCTCCATTAGTAGAAATATCATTAGAGCTTCTATTTGTTTCTGAACGCAGGTAGGTAAATATGACCCTTGATTTTGATAAACATAAAAGTTGCTTCAACAAGCCAATCCATCCATTAAACTAGGATGCTGCAAACTTATTGTTGGAATTGATTCTAGGTTTTGATGATAACAAAACAAAATGATGATTTGGACTAATGTTTTTATGTGAGAATTATGTTAGAACAGATTATTGATTCATTGGAGAAGAAAGAAATCAATTCAAGAAGGATTAAGAAGATTTTAACTCATCGGACGCAAGGATCGGACGGTGAACAGAGGTTCGGACGTCCGACAGATTGAGAAGGAAATTGAGATGGCTACTGATTCTGTCGGACGATGGTTTCAGATGTCCGACAATTTATGACAAACCTTCGGACGATACTGTCAGACGCAGGACAGGGGTTCGGACGTCCGACAGATTGATTGGTTCTGTCGGACGGTGGATTCGGACGTCCGACAGAGCTTCGGACGTCCGACAGAGCTTCAGACGTCCGACAGCTCCAACGGCTATTTTTCTAATAGCTATATTTTTGACCATTGAAGAACTTCTTTAGGCCATTTCTCACACTCTATAAATACTCACAAGTTCAAGAAGATAGACGACTTTTACCTACATGAAATACAAGCTTCCAAGTGAATATTTGGATAGAAATCTTCTTTGTTTGTTGTATAGGTGTGGGAAAAGTGGGGATTGTGAGGTTACTCATTTGGAGTAGTAAAACCTTGGTGAATGTTGCCTCACTTGTAATAGTAGTTCTTAATTGGTTGAGTGACCTTTCAATTGTAACTTGTTAAGGGTTAACTAGGATAGTTGTAAAACTCCTTGGCTCAACTAAAGGCTTTTAGGGTGAGGAAGGAGTGAACCTTCACTTGTACAAGTTGGTTAGCTTCACCTTCAATTGAAGAAGCTACTAGTGGATTTTATCCAAATTCGGTACAACTTGGAATTTGGTTTGTAATTCTTTTTCTATCTCTTTTCTTTATTGCTCAATTGTGACATCTTCATTGTGCTTAATTTGACATATCTTTGTTCACACTTGAGAAGTTGTTTATACTTGTTTTATTGGGTGAATTCTTGCAATATATACTTGTTTTGTTAAACAATCTAATTCACCCACATTTGGTTGCATTTCGGGACCTACAATTGGTATCAGAGCTTGGTCTCTTTGAGATTAAGCTCAATCAGCTTAGGAGTAAAAATGGCAACCAATAATACATTGTTTTTAGAGGGGCAATCCATCATTAGACCTCCCATGTTTAATAGTATTAATTATGTTAGTTGGAGGGATAGAATGGAAATTTTCTTACAATCTATTGATATTGAACTATGGTTTATTGTAAATGAAGGTCCATATGAAGCAATTGTTGTAGATGAAGTCACCCATCAACCTAGACCTAAAACTAGAATAGAATTGACTCCTCAAGATAGGATAAATCTTACATTGAATGCAAAGGCTATGAATGTGCTATACAATGCCTTAGATGCTAATGAATCTACCAGGGTTAAAGGATGCAAAACAGCAAAAGAAATATGGGACAAGTTAAGAGAAATTCATGAGGGAAGTGACAATGTTAGAGAACAAAAGAAATCCCTTCTTGTCACTAAATATGAATCCTTTAAAATGGAATCTCATGAAAATGTTGACAAAATGTATTGTAAATTCAATGACATCATAAAGGACTTGGAGGTGTTGGGCAAAGAATAATTTACCAGGTGTTTTATTTGGAAAATATAGTTAGTTAAGAGAAACAAATAAATAAAATTAGCGTATTGCACACTAATTGTTCACTTATTTTTGTATTTTTTGTTATAAAATGGAATTTGTAATTCAAGTACCTCAACTACCTCTTTTTATATCCCTTGAAAATTTGTATGTATACAACAGTATTACAAATCAATAACTATTAAATTAAACTTAACCATAAGCAAGATACCAGGCAACATGCAAAGCACATTCTCTTATGCTAGTATTATAAATTATAGCTACATGGTCTTAGTATAATAAATCCTCTTATGGACAGAATAAAACATAAAAAATAAAAAGATGGAGGGCATAAACCTCATGAAACATGCTTTTTATTAGTTCAACCAAAGTTTACTAAAGTTCATAAAATTGAGATTCCATCTTGGATTTATTTGAAAATTTTATAAAACGAGATTATGCTAAAGATTTCAAGAGACTAAGATCCTACAAAAAGTGCAAAGGAGAGCCTGTTATTTGTTTTGAAGCTAATACGCATGAAAACTAATAGGCATGAAGATATTAAAAAAGTGTTAATAATATAATGTTACCAAAAACGTTTAAGTTTCTTTTCCCCAGATTTATAGTTTTCAAATATTTTCCACTCATGCTACAGAAGTTTACGTACCATACATATAATTATTGAAAATTAAAAAAAAAAGTAAAATGAGCAGGATAAATTAATCAAATGTAATATTTGAAAACCATATTTCCGTAATCAAAGCGCTCTCTTATCTTATAAGTTATAACATATATACATAAATCACAAAATTCTAATGATTCTATTAAAATTTTGGGTTAAATAACTAGTAGCAGTTGCAAAGCGGTTTCACTGATCCGTAGACGAATTAGACATACACATCTACTAGCTATCATGCCCTAAAACTTTTTTGATTTCAACTTTGACCTCTGATTGTTTCAAATATCATAGATTCACACACATCATTTCTCAAGTTACATTTCAAGCTTCAATTTCTACATTTTTTAAATAAATCTTTTGTATTAGTTCGATACTCTATCAATTGTGCAGTTGAATAAACATCCAGGGATAATTTTTTTAGGTTATTTTATTCAATACACAAAAAGACATCATCATAGCGATTTTTCAGGTTTTGAGCCTGACATTGACCCTTTAACTAGTAATCTTGACTAAGTCACTATTTGGTGTAGGTTTTCAAATAAAGATAACTTTTTAATACACTATTAGTGTATAATTATTTTTACACTAGTAGATTTGGATTATATCACGTAATACAACTTTAAATTTGAAATTCAAATTATACACATGTGACATGCATTCAAAACTGCTAATGTAAAAAAAATACTACACCATCAGTGCCTAAAAAGTTAATTCTTAAAATAATGGGTACAGTTATAGAAGAAAACATTGCCATAGCAATATCCGACCTACTCAGCTCCAAGTCTTGAAATGGTGTACTGCTCGCGCCATTGACAAGATAATGACTTTAGAAATTAAATCACAATTCAACGATTGTAGGTAGTGATGTGGTAATTGACACCATTAGAGAGAGGGGGCTATTTATCGGGCAATAGACATTTGATTCAGGAGTGCCAGAACACTAATTAAGAGCCCATGACAACTTAAAAGCCTCAACATGGACCAGTAACTGATAAACCACATCGAAACCTTAAAAATTCTTCTATGATACTAAAATTTGTAATTCAGGCATGATATTATTACCACATTATGAAAAGCCACAACTGCCAGGAAAAAAGAAAATAATGAGCTGAAGAAATTGCTGAAGCTGAATATGGGCTGGATATGGATCACTGGCGAGCAATCAAGACAAGTTGTCTCCCAACATTGCGACCTCTAAAGAGACCTACGAGGGCAGCAGGGCCATTGTCGAGGCCTTCGGCAATGTCTTCAACATAGATTAGCTTGTTTTCTTGGATGTGAGGCAACACAAATTCCACAAGCTTTGGGAAGAGGTGGTAGAATTCGAAAGCAGAAAATCCCCGCATGGTAATTCGCTTGTAAATGAGCCACATCAAACTGTGCACTCCTTCAGGCTTTTCAAGATTGTATTGGGAGATCATACCACAAACAGAAATTCGACCGTTCATGTTCATATTCGGGAGCACTGCATCCAGCATCTTTCCCCCAACATTTTCAAAGTATATATCAATTCCCTCAGGGAAATACCTAAGCCAAAAAAAAAAATCACTATTAACCAATGCTAGCTATTATCTTCAATTTTTAAGTCGTGGACAAAGTTTTATAGGAGATAAATCCACACCTTTTCAAAGCAGCATCGAGGTCATCCTCTTCCTTATAGTTGAAGGCATCATCGAATCCAAACTTGTTCTTCAAAAGATCAACCTTGTGGCACAAAGAAATGTATATCCCACTTAGAATTTTTTTCGAGCCAAATTCGTAGAGGTTTTAGAGTTCATAGCTTTCCTATAACTTTTCATCACGGAAAAATACTACCACATAAAAGTAGAAAGAAGCAAACATTTGGGATTTAGGCTAAATTACCTTTTCTTTGCTTCCAGCACTACCAACAACATAGCAACCTGTCAGTTTTGCGAATTGCCCGACAAGCTGACCCACTGCACCAGCTGCTGCGGATACAAATACTTTTTCTCCTTTCTTGGGATGACAAACCTCAAAGAACCCCCCATAGGCAGTAATACCGGGCAGACCTTTAAAACATTGTACGTAGAAAGCTACTGTTATTCCATTTTCAATGCCAAATAGTAGAGTGATGAATTAACTATTATACACTTTTCAACCGGAAAGATTTCATTGCAAAAAGTTTTTCCTCAACCAAGCAGGGAATTAATAGTACTACCAAGAATTCCTATGTAGTAGGAAAGGGGAACGTTTGTGTTTTCGATCTTGAACAGAGAATCAGTTTGTGTTGTAAGACAGTACTCCTCCCATCCAGTCGTTCCCCAAACAAGGTCACCTTTCTTGAAGTTTGGATTTCCTGAATCCAAAACTTTAGCCACCCCATGACCGAATAGCGGCTGCAATCATCACCATCGCATTAGCTCGAGTCTTGAAACTGTAACTTTTCCAGTGTTCACAAATGATCATAAATCAATATTGAAAACTAAAATTTGGATTAACAATTGAATATATGCATAGAAATTAAGAATAGTTAGGGAAATAACTAACAGTAATACTATACTGAATAATGCAAATATACCGATCCAGGAGTAAAAGCAGGAAAGGGGGTTTTAATAGAATGATCAGGCTTTATCATGAGAGCTCTGAAGTAAGGGTCACATGACAAGTAGAGATTCTTAAGCAGAACCCCTTCTGAGTTTTCTGGGACTTTCAAGCTCATGGTATTCTCTGTGCTGATAATGAAATCAGACTCCTTTGGAAACCCAATCACATAGTCTTTCAACAGCACTTGCTTGTTCCTCACCACCTCAGCCTCTGCTGCCATTGCTGAAAGATATTACTCTAGTTGGAGTCTGAGTGTTTGTGCTATGCGTATGTGGACACTCTATTTACTTAATGGAACAAATATTGAGAGTGTTTGGAGCACAAGTCTTCTGTTTATATAGAGGGAAAAAATAAGCATGAATGTGTGAAATGATGTGAAATGATGGAGATAAAAGATTGAAAAATTCAAAGAAGGGAACAAAGAAAAATAAACGTAGAGAACAAAAATATGAGGTAGAATTTGTTTGGTGATAGCTAAAATGTATTAACAAATTCACAGGTTGTACAGAATGATCCTACAACTGAAATAATTATAGGGTAAATTATTTATAACCCCTTTGTAATTTTATATGAGATCAGATGACCCCCTTAAGGTTTCAAAATGGCTATCTAACCCCCTATGGTTTTAGATAAAGTGGAAAGTTGGCGGAATGACAATCAGTTACGACATTTATACCAAACGTGCTCTAAAGGCATTTGTATGAATATCCACCTTACCCCCTTTGTGATTTTTACAATTGTCCATGTAATTTTCCTATACTTTTATATAAGGTGGTTTAGCCATCGATTAATTTAGTATTTAAGTAAGGGTACTATTGTTATTTCAACTAACGACATTATATAGGGTATTTTCCATTAAATTTTCACTTTACATAAAATCAAATTGACATTTTAAAACATTAGGGGAGTCATGTGATAACAGATAAAATCACAAGGGGATTATATGTAACTTGCACATAATTATACACAAAGTAATAATGTCCGAACGTTTTGTTTTGTTGGGCTAATAGACAAATTTCATCTTGGCTAAATAAAAGCTAAACAAACTCATTAGCTCTTTTAGGTTCTAAATTCTGGTAAAGTTTTTAGAACATTGAGTGGAAATATTATTTCAATTTTTTTTACCTTTATTTCTTCATCAAAAATTTCTTTAGTAGCTTCCAAGATTTTATTGAACACTAACGATTTTTTCATTTTTTTTCTTTTTGCCTTCTTAAAGAAAGTAGATTCATATATATATATATATATATAATTTTTTTCTCAACTCAGGGGTGCCCGGGCTTCATATTATTGATCATCTAGAAATCGTTAAGTCTGCATTGTGGTTTCGAGAACTTGGTTCTTAGTACATGAGTTGAAAGGTCGCAATTCAATTCTTATATGTAATTAGTCAACAGTTTGAATAGTCTCCGAGGCGTGCTAAATCTTGTGGCAGAAATGAGAAAGCATAATACATTTGTTCTACCAGTCATTTCCACCATAAATGTTCTACTTGCTCACAATAAAGTCATATACAGTTGTAACATCTTTCTCAGAGTGGAGACAAATAAATGTAGAAGGCTGCTAAGAATTTTCTTTGGAGACTTTTTGATGAGTTTGATATAGGGAAAACAAAAAGTTTCAAAGATTTCCAATCCTTTTTCTCTCTTTTTTTCCGCTTTGTCAACAACAAGACTAGACATGCAGCAATATTCGCATTCGCTAAATTTACTTCCTACCTTGCATATGACAATTGGCCAAGTGCTCCTGTTTTAAACCACAAGAAATGTACTCTTTTTTTTTGTTTTTTTTTTTTGGGGGGGGGTGTTTCCTAGTACAGACCTAGTCAATGACAGACATCCAATTGCTTCCCAAAAATTTGTTTAAGAGGATATAGATTTTTTCTGGTTTGTTTTAAGTAAGAGTTGATTTAGCAATAGCACTAGGTTCTAGTTCAAAAAAACTCCACAACTTTAATGGGGTTTAAAGCAACAAAAAAGAATTAAACTAGGATATTTATGAAGGAAAAATGATAATTTAATATAAAGTAGGACAGAGAGTGAGATAGAAAATCCCTTACGTCTATATTTTTCTATCAAACTATCCCACACTGCAGGTCAAAATTGAACACTATGTTTAACCAATATTTTTCAGGAAAAAAAATGTAAAAGAAAGCTGAATTTAAATCATTACGGACTAAGCGTAATTGATGATCCGGGCCTAGATGGGACGAACTTAATTGAGATACTTGATTTGAATTTAGTCTTGTTATTTATTGCAAAGGCCCCTTAACTAAAAGATTCTCATGGACTGGTCCCGTCTAAAATGGGCTTATACATATCCGACCACAGCTTTGTCCCTAACCCCGTATTGCAAGTAAGACTTCATTTACGGACTCTGGGCTATACTGTCACCTGTACCAAATCCAAATCCAAACCCATATGTAGAATAGTAGAATAAATATGAAAACATGTTATTATCTCCAAAACCTAGGAAATGTTTGGACAGACATCATTTGAAATATCATTTAAAATAATTACTATAACATTTTCGTAATGTGATATACAAATAAAAAGAAAATAAAAAAATAAAAAGATGATTGAAAATATATTTATGATATAAATAAATTAAAATTTAAAATAACTTATGTATCAAAAAACAAAGTTTCATACATGTACAAACAATCCCCCTAGTTTAACCGATAGGGATAATAAGTAGGTGAGTTAAAAAATCAGTTATTCAATTCTCGAATTTACCTATTTTCAGTAGCATTGTGTAGAATTCACATGAAGAATAAATTTGTAGGCTTTCATGAAATGTTCAATTAGTTATTTGAGGTCAATCACATTTTGCAAAAGGTGAAAGATGCATAACCTTATCAATATACATGACCTTTAACGTTTAAAGGTTCAATCCTTACTCTCTTCAAACAAAAAGAATGTATACCCTAGGGCCTAGACCCGAGTGAAAACTTTGGATTAGACGGGGCAAAGTTGCAATCAATCCGCAATTGAACCTTAACGTGCCATCAGAATCAGATGAAATAGCTTGAGTCGGAATCTCCATAGAAAGAAACTGATGAATGTCTTTCAACAGTAACCGCAAAATAAAGCTTGATTTCTAGTTCTACCATAAAAAAACAAGGTAGCTTACTTTTACATTTTTTTTGTTGGGGGGGTGGGGAGAGGAGGGCAGTCAACTTAGCAACACTGGAAGGCCAAACTTAAGCTCTTTCCAGTGCTGGTATGACAGCAATTTCATTGTATATATACAACATATGAGAGACAGCAAATTAGGCTTAATAAAACATGTACAAAGAAAACGGATGTGTTCTACATGGAGTGTTTCATAAACAGCCTTTTGGTTGAACAAAGCCTGAAGAAGTTCCAGCAGCATTGGAGCATGATGCCTGAGCTGGTTGATTCATGTATCTGAGGTCGACATCTTGCAATCTTATGCCGCTGCAGGGGGAAGCCCTGCTGCAACCAATTGCTATAGCCACATGTGATGATGATGTTCCATGGATTTGCTGATAAGTCACGTCACTAATCTTTACACCAGAACCCTGAAAATGGAATTCAAATCATTGATACAGGGAAGTCAAAAGATCAAGTTTGGAATTTGCAGGCAGGACATGAAACAGAGCTATACATTCATGAATGTTGTTGTCGTCTAGTCACCGCTTACCTGATTTGGACAACTATCTTTGCTTGGACAATAACTTTGGTCGATGATAATAGGGTATCTCACGTTTATCATTACTGCATTCTGGAAAAGGACCCTCTTAACAAATCCATTGCTAGGCTTTGCCCAAGTCTTTATCCTCAAACCATTTTGTGTACCTCTGAAGGTAACGGTTTTGACAGTCACATTTTGTACTCCAGGTTCTTGCATATCCCATCCTAGACTCCCAATGCTGCACCAGATTAATTTCAGAATGCACAGACATTAGTACTCGTATAAAAAAAAAACCATAATTCTATGAGACTAAACATAAATTAATCATTTGCCTTATTCCATGGCCAGGGCCACAAGAAACATTCTCAATCCACAAATTGGAGGTGCCGGGGCCAATTGAAATGCAATCGTCCCCTGTAGCTATGTTAGAGCCCAATATGGTAACACCTGATGACCCTGATATATGAATGCCATCAGTATTTGGACTAGTGCCTGAGGCTGAGATCTTCATTCCTTGTAGTTTAGCATTTTGACAGCCGTAAAGAATAACATGGAACATTTGGCTGTTCAGTGATGTTAATTTGCTGATGACAATGTCATTTGAATTGTAGAATGCCAATGTCTGCAGCACATATTACCACATTAATACAAGAACCAGAAAAACGGAATAGACAAAACGAGACAAAAAATCAAGAAATGAATGGTTGAGTCATGCATAATTATTCAGCCCATGTGATATATGCATGTACGTGGGGAAATAAACACAGCACTAATTTTTTATGAGCACAGCATTAGGTTTGTTCGTTGTGCATGCCGTTGCACCATCAGGACAGTTACTTTTGGAGGCTTTGCAGTTCCAAAGACTACTGCCTTGTCCGTCTAAGGTTCCGCCAGAAATTGTCACTCCATTGACACTTTCAAACTTGAGCCAATTGCCGGTGTAGCCAATAGTCCGATAATCTGAGGGAGCTACAAGAGTACCATCTATACGTATTTTAATCGCGTTATTCTTGCATTTATTTCCCCAAAATGATGCAGCCCCGAGCAGGTATCTTCCCTGCGGTACATAAATTGTTGCAGATTTCACTGAAGCACAAGCTGCTGCCCATGCACTGAGAAAGGCCTTTGTTGAATCGGTCTTTCCATCAGGTTTGGCTCCAAACTTTTGCACGTTATATGTGATCGTGGAGGCTGATGATAAGAAGAAGAACAAAAAGGGCAATGCAAGTGAAAAAAGTTCTCTTGGATTAGCCATTGCCCTAGCTCTCTGCTATGAGAGAAGATACGAGGACTAGGGATGGTGCTAGTGCTCAAGTTTGAAAGAACCCTTTTATAGAGAGGCATTCAACACTGCATGCAGGTATGCAACCTCAGCCCAATGATCTTTACTTACTACCTTTTTTTTTTTTCATTTGCTTTTCAACTGTATTTATTGTTCCACTTTTGATGAATGCTCATATGATTAAGGCAATCAATGATTAAGTTGTAAAGAGGGCTTGTACTTTATAAGTCATGGATCGTATAATCTTGACACAGCATGCATTTTTTTAGTACAATTCATTCTAATGCCTCGAGATGCATTATTGTGACTTGTTAGGGACAAGTTCAGTTGACCTTGATTAGAAAAAGCAAGAAAGAATGCTTTGAAGACTTTCGTATTGAGTAGTGAGTGCTACTGCCAATGACTAAGATCACATGCAGCCTTCACTAAATTTTGGTTCATGTTCTCAGATAAGGAATCAACAGTCAAATGAGAGATGGTACAACAAGTACACTCGTATTATAGCATATTAGCATGTGCCCTGGTGTTTGATCAAAAACTTAAGAATATAAGCAATTGCATAAGTGCATTACAAGTTCTGTTCCTATAGCAGTCAACTTATAACTGATTGAATGTCAACAAGTTCTATGCCCACAGAATTTACCGATACAACTACCAGATGCATGGGACTAAGTGAAAGTAGGCCTCAAAAAATAATACAAATCTTTAATGAGAGAAAGACGAGAGCAAAGACTGGTAATAAGAAGGAATTTAGAAGGAAGGATAGCACATGGCCTAGAGTACCACATGAACAACACTAGAACTTTAACTCATTAAGTATGTTTAACTTGTTTCATTTAGGTTTAAATTTTACGAGCAGGTCTAGACTTTTAGACATCTATGTTATCTTTCCATGTCTAAATAAAATAAATCTGGACGCTGGAGGTATACAACATCAATAAGTTCAATCCAAAATCTTGAGGATGCACCAATAGTTGTTAGCTTTAGTTTAACTAAATTAACCTTGTACATAGCCCGTAGAACTTATTAAACCAGATAAGCAAAAAAAGTAATATGACAATTGTTTTTTTTTTTTTTGGGGTGGGGGGGGGGGGCGGTTAAGAGAATATTGAGGTTTCTCATCACGTTCATTCAAATTTATGATATCCTTGTGTGCTTACTATAGATTTGGAAGGAAGCTTTCTCTCAATTCCACAGTTAATATGGTTTAGTTTTCTGTCTTCAGCTTTCTTGAGTGGGCTGGCTATCAAGAGAGGTGCCAAATATTAGTTTTGTGAAAGTAATATTGAATTGAAATGCGTGTAAACAAAAGGCAAATTAATTTTTAGCATGTGCATTTAAATAATAATTTGGGTGTCATTTAAGTATATTAACTGGTTTCTAGCAAAGACTTAATAGAAAAGTCCTTGTTTTCTAGTGAACTTAGTATGATAGAATTTTGTACAGGTCATTAATTTCTGAAAAAATGTAATTATCTTTTCAATTGAAAATCGAGTTGTTGTTGGCCAAATTCAAGCCTTTTTAGCGTCTTATTTCCAGAATTAACTTTTTGGCACCCACACCTTATTTGTGAAGTGGATTATCCTCTTAAAAATGGTTAAAGAAAGAAAACAAATATTTGGACCAAGTGTTCAGTGTTCACATGATAAATTGGCAACAAAGCCCAATGTTGGACATACTGAACTGGGCTAAAAATCAGAGCCCAGTATTATTTTGGACTGGGCCAACAGTTGCTTGCTCTTAAGTACGAACTACAACCATCTTTCTCAGTCATTTTGGTCCACATCTTGAAGCACAATTTCTTCCTTAGAGCAAGTGCGTTGGACAAAATAATACAAACAAGTGTGAGCAGTTATAAACAAAATCTGAACTTACCTGCCCACTAATGTGGTTCAAAGATTTCAAATTTGCACAAGACTTTTTTTTTTCCTTGATAAGAAAATAGGGACTTTATTATGAAATTTAATCAATATTGTTCAACACAAATTGCTTGACAGAGTTTGGAAGTAATCACTTTGTCCATTTATTACCCTAAATTGCATCAGTACGACTACTAATGTAGGAAATTGATAGCACGATCTTTTACGAAGGGCAATACCAAATAGTGTTGGAACCTAAATTCGGGTACTAATTAATATAGAGAGATCATATCATAGATGGTAGAATCGTCAATTTAAGTTCCAATGTATCGGATGTTAGATTCAAGAATTTTGGGCTGTGGAATTTTTATTTCAGTCCATTATAGAAACAATTTAATCTACAACATTGTTACACTAGCTTCAAACCTTACCAGGTGGATATATGATTTGTAAACATCGTGTGGATTGAACAATGCCAGAAGAAATTGCAGAGGCGCAGGAGCATGCATGATGATTGAGCTGTTTGATTCTTGTAACTAAGGTTGACATCTTCCAATATTATGCCGCTACTATGGATATCTATTGCTACTTGTGAATTGTGATGCTGATGTTCCATGCATTTGCTGGCTAAACTTTACTCCAGAGGCCTGCAAATTTGATATGGAAATCATGTTAGATATGGGATTTGAAAGATTGAGAAAGAGAAGCACAAAAATCAAATTTATATAATCGTGAAAGTGTTTAGAATTCAGGGGTTAAAATACTTAAAAGTACATTGATAAGAAGGTAGAATAATCACAAAATTACAAAATTACTGGCTAAGAATAATTTGTAACTTTAAGTTCTATCCTCTGTTACATTCTTTTCTTGTTTTCGAGGAAGGAAACGCAATTATAGAATAGACAAGCTGAACTTTTACCTTACTATGATTGAGCTAGGTGAAAAAACAATGCCCACCTAAAAATGTGGTGGATTTTAGAACCTTTATATCATTCGGCCTATCCTAATTGAATCATAGCATCAATGTAAATTGGGTCAAGGCTAGTTGGTCCTACAAATTTTTACCGCTTCAATTCAGCGGTATAAACAGAGTCTGAGCATATGATTTTCGTTGTCATTTTTTTTTTTATTTTTCAAAATAATCCCTCCAAAAGAAGGAAGATGTTGATTTTGTGAAATGTAATTTATGTTATCTGCAAATCACCTCCTCATTGGCATTATTTTTATTGCTGCTTGTGAAATTTGATCGCTAACTGAGGTTCATTAGGCATATTTAAAGACCTACTTTCTTAAAATAATTCTTGTAATTTTTAAAATTTCAACAATGGAAGTATCTTTTAATAATGTGCGATTGAAATTAAGCATAACAATCGTTTAGAGACTGCCACATTTGGCAATGTACACTTGCAAGGGAAACCAAAAAAAAAAAAAATGTACATATTCAATTACTTGTAAATATAGTTGTCACACTGATAGTAAGATTTGAACCCATAATTCTTATGGAGAAGGCAATCCGCTCTTTCCAAATGAGCAATTTACATTTGCATTGCATATTTTCCAAGCCTAATAGTACAAGACCAGGCAAAACCTAAATCAGATGCTAAAAATAAGTGAATCGGGAGGGGTCAAAACATCTATCAAGATGACTAATTAGGTACCATTCTCTAATGTACTGCTTAATTGACATGCAGATGGCATGGCATCGATCGGCATCATCTTTGTAAGTTGTTCCATTAAGCCTAATGTACATAGTTAAACATCATCATGTCAAGATGGTGTGCTAAATTTGCTCTAGGTTTAGTTGATCACCTAATTAATTTCATCTAATTAATCAACTATTTAGGTCAACAATTAATAATAGTAAAATCAACATTGGATTCGATAAGTTGCAGATAGTATGGACTTGGGGGATCATGCATTAAATTCTCCATGTTCAATGATTCATTAGTTTCGCCATTTCTCCAGCATGCTTTGGAATATGCAGTAAGATTAGCCATGTGAACCTCTTCCTGGGTCAATTAATAGGTAGTTACTGATAGAAGTGAAATTAATCCCATCATGTGATTTCTGATTCTTTCTGTCAAGGAAATGTGGTCCTCATGTACTCATCGACGGAATGTGTAACTACCATTAGTCCTTTGAAAATCTAATCTCTAGTTAAGTATTCTCTAGGCCCTAAAAATACTAGAATCTATAATGCATTAATTTCAGATCATAAAATGATTACATGATTAATTAATCACCTGAAAGGGTGATATAGTGTGAAAACCAATTTAAGCCAATCATGTAGCTCTCCTTATTCGTAGCATATGGCACATGCACGTTGAAGTTTTAGTCTTGTTGACTTGTACTTCTACTTCATCTATCAAGATTCTACTAATTAATTATGACTTAATCTTTTTCTTATTAGTTAGAGGGCAAATTAATATGTTAAACAGATAGGAAGACCAATTAAATTCTGATCATCAAGAAAAGGGCAGACGTAAATTAACATATATAATATGGTCTTCCGGCCAAAGACCGTACATTACGTTGAAGTTTTTAAACTAAATGAGAGTCTTTTGGCTAATTACACTTGATTCTAATCATCCTATGTGCACCAGCCGAAAACTGAACTTTTCTTCAGCTGAAAGACCGAATGGGGAGATAGAAAAGTTGGTAGCTTTGCAATTGCATTACGGCCGCCTATAGTTCTTCTCCCCGTATCCAGAATGGCAGGTGACAACTGACAAATATTTTCTTTGACTATTTGGAAAAAATGAACAGTTCATACCATCAAAATACTGGTCCAATTCTGAAGTCAGTTTTTATTTTAACAGTAAAGGGATTGAAAGGCATTAATTAAAGGGTAATTCACTCATAATTTTCCTCTACTTTTGCATAATATTGCATGATCTTCATAAGGTTTCAAAATATCCACATCACTATGCTGTGATTTTATGAAAGTTAAAATTAGACGGAAAATGATCTCCATAAGATCGTTAGTAAAAATAACAATATTACCATTACTAAAGCACTAAGTAAGAGTATGACTACTTTGCATCAAACTATGGCAGCATTACATGAATAGATACAAAATTACAGAGAGTTAAAGTGAATATTTATATAAATCTAAAAGGAAATTAAATGACTATTGCGGTTTCATCACAAGCATTTTTAGAGTGCATCTTAATCAATTGCCATAATAGAAGATCCCTTCTGTCTATTTTCATCTTACATAAAATTGTAGGATATTACGTAAAGATTTAAAATTTTAGAGGAGTTCCATAATATCATGTAAATGCACTGTGGGTTATGAGCAATTTACTCTTAATTATATAGCTATTCGACTGTAACTATGACTCCCCCAATCTTGGAACCGGTTTGACTCCTCTTCTATTAAGTTTTTTTGCAACTAAAACGAATTGTATTTCGTAAATGTTGGGCAGGAAAAAAAATCATCCATTCTTGGTTACACGAGAGAGGCAAATGGAGTGCAAAATTTGCCTTTGGCAAATTCCAAGGCGAAAATGGACAAAGATGCTTCTCTCCTGTGGACAACTTTTTCCCTAAAATTAAGATCAATCATTGCATAGTGGCATTTTCATTAAAAAAAAAAAGAAAAAAAAAACAAAAGGAAAGGTCATTGCATAGCGGTTCATGTACATATGCTCATAACGGGCACAGTAGCAGTTTTGAATTTGTGGTAAGAGACGGGTTAATTATATTCATGAATGCACGTTGCTTGTTTTAAGGGCACCCACGTTCCTTGCAGTTTTTGCTAGCATCAGCATGTGATCTAATTTTGACCCCCACATATACAAAAAGAAAAAGAAGTTGTCTAAATTAGATTAATGTCTTAATTTCCAAATAATTATCAATTAATGTTGTTCACCAATATAATTTTTGCGAAAGGAATGGCGCAATCATTTCGAAGAATTTTAGTGGTTGAACCATGTGATCTTATGCGACTGCCAATGTATAAGCAACAGTCAATCATGTAGCAGATTAGATTTCTAGCAAAAGAAATGATTGGGAGATTATTATTCAGCACACAACAGACTAAAATAAAAAGATATAGAGCCCAACTACCAGTATTAGTTAGCAAAGGTGTTAGAGATCCCTTTAGAAATTTCAAATGCATTGTTATTCAGATGTTACATAGTTGTCAAACCTGATTTTTTTTTTTTTCAATTACGAAAAGGAACCTTTAATTACTTGGTTGCTTTTTAGTAGAGTTTAGGTAGTTTCAGTAAGAGCACATATTTCGACTTGAAACATTCTGCTGTTTGATTCACCCTCTGGATATATATATATATATATATATATATACACACACACACACACATATATATAACTGACCAATGGTAACATATTGCAAAAGGGAAAGCAAAATACGCATTTTCCAGATTTTAAACCTACAAAGTTAGAAATTAAACTAAAGAAATGACTTAGGTTTCAAGAAAAGCTCCTTCAAATTTCTTGATAAAATTTTTTTTCTTTATATAGTTTCTGGCTGTTCAAACAAGGTTGTTGAGTGCTGCCTGAGCTTATTGGTAGCTGGGACAGCAGTATATACCTAAGATACTTTGGCAACTTCCCCAATTTGACATGAAAATTGGTATGGTGTAAAAATGTTCAGGGACACAGCACACATTTACCCATGCTACTCTATCCTCATGAAATTATGAACTGGAATGCTAAAGAAGAGCAATTAAAGGAGTTTTAACTGGATGCTTGCTTGTCATCATCTTAACTTTCTTCTCATGATCTTCCTTTGAAATTACGAAATTTTTGCAAACCAATCAATGGGATGCAAACCATGTGATCGTGGAATATTTCTTTCATTTAATTAATGAGAACTGGTCTTCCATCTTTCCATATTTTTTCAATTCTTTAAAACCCTCTTCACATTAGAATAACTGCTTCTCATGTGATAAGAACTTCAGCCGATAATGCTTCTCTCGTCTTCTTCTTCGTGTCCTTCACGTTTGCTCATACAGTTTTTGTTGGTTAAAGTTAAACTGCCGTTTCTGACATTGACTAACACAAGAAATTAAAGTTTAAAAAGAAAAAAATATTGGCAGCATGGCGTGTTTGCTCGATCGCTACATTCACTCCAAGGCTATAAATACTGTCCATCAGTTTTCAAGTTCCTCATCCCTCAGATTATTACAGCAAAATCTTAGCCTTTATAGATTCTAGCAGCCACCCCTGGTAAGAAATTCAACAGCAAAATGAGATTTCTTGCTATCCCAGTTCTCTTCTTTTTCTTCCTCTTGTCATCTGCAAAGAGCGCAACGTACAATGTGCAGAGTTACGGGGCGAAATCTGATGGAAGAAGTGATTCCACAAACTATTTTCTGAGTGCATGGGCTGCAGCTTGTGCCTCAGTTGAGCCTGCAACAATTTATGTTCCACCAGGTAGATATTTGGTTGGTGGAGCATCATTTTGGGGCCAAAAATGCAAGAATAATGGTATAACTATTCGCATTGATGGAACCCTTGTTGCTCCATCTGATTATAATGTTCTTGGACATACCGGTAACTGGCTCAAGTTTGAAAGCGTTAACGGACTTTCCATTTTCGGTGGAACCCTTGATGGCCAAGGGGCTGCTCTCTGGGCCTGCAAAAACTCTGGCAAGGGATGCCCTACCGGAGCAACGGTAGGTTGGACAGTCTCGATTGCTTTTTTTTTTTTTTTAAACAAGAACCAATATCATTTACAGTACTCTAAATGTTATAATATATTACACTACTCTAAAAGGAACAATAGTAAATACGGTGAGAATTTAACTGCAGGTGTAAAGTTTTACCAAATACCATATAGGCATGTGCTATGAACTTAAAAACCGCAATTGCTCTAACAAGCATGTGCCGCGAAATATTATTCCATGTTCAATTGTTCAGTTCAATTTGATATTATGACTAATCATTTCCTTTAATTTGTTTCTTTTTTTTTTTGAAATGATGCTACAGTCATTGGGATTCTACAATTCAAACAGAGTCTTGGTCAGTGGACTCAGCTCATTAAACAGTCAACTTTTCCATATCATTCTTGATGGCTGCCAAAACACTAGGCTGCAAGGAGTGAAGATCTCAGCTCCCCAGAACAGCCCAAACACTGATGGAATTCACGTCCAATCATCTTCTGGCGTTACAATCGCGAATTCTCACATTGGCACTGGTGATGATTGCATCTCATTAGGCCCCGGAAGCTCCAACATGTGGATTGAGAATATCAACTGTGGTCCTGGCCATGGAATAAGGTATCAAAATCGGAACCTTAGGAATCCGTTAAAGTTCTTTAATTGTCGTTTGCTGTAATTTTGTTTTGTGTAGCCACTGATACATTGATTTTGTGGTTGATTTAGTATTGGGAGTCTGGGAAGCGATGTGCAAGAACCAGGAGTTAAGAATGTGACAGTTAAAACTGTTACATTTTTGGGCACAGAGAATGGTCTGAGGATAAAAACATGGGCAAGGCCTAGCAATGGATTTGTTGCCGGAGTTCTGTTTCAGCATGCAGTAATGATTAATGTCCAAAACCCAATCATTATCGACCAAAATTACTGCCCCAGTGGCGGAAACTGTGCCAGAAAGGTATGATCAAAAGCATCCCTTCTATTTCTATTTCTTTTCTTTTGTTTTTTTTGTGGAAAAAATTTAGATAAATTCAGAAATTAAAGCTATAAATATGTACATTTTTGCAGGCCTCTGGCGTGAGGATTAGTGATGTGAAATACCAGGATGTACATGGAACATCAGCTAGTGAAGTTGCTGTAAATTTTGACTGCAGTAAAAAGTATCCATGCAACCGTATAATTCTGGAAGATGTCAATCTTACCTACAAAGATCAACAAGCTATGGCTTCATGTGTGAATGCGGGCGGATCTTCATCTGGTCTGGTTGAGCCCAAAACCTGTTTGTAGGAGAAAATTAGAGCTCACCCGACAAAGTGAAGCAGTCTAGTTTTTTCTTCTTTTCTTATAATGTACTGTAAATCTTGCTTGTGCCTGTGGCGGGATTGGCCTTCTGGACCAGAGCCTGGCCTTGCATGCAACCCATTTGGCATTAATACAACAAAATGTGTTCTAACATACTTACGTCTCTCTCTCTCTCTCTCTCTCTAGCTACGTTCTAAATGTTCGAAACCTATTGCCTTTATGACCTGAAGTCATGAAAAATGCTTATCCTTAAAAGTGTTTACGAAATTGAAATTATATTCATGTTTCCAAGGCAGCTAAGCGAATCATCACGAATATCAATAGATGTTTCTGAGATTATCCCTATATTTATACAGTCAAAACTAATAGGACTTTTCTTATGTTTGGAAGCTAAGTATGTAACCTTCAGAAAATTCATGCAAAGTGTGAAGTAATAGTTTGTACAAAACAAAATTAAATCAATATAAAAGGGGATTGATTAATTAACATGTTGGTTAATCATATTTTGAAACACCAAAAAAAAAAAAATCATTGACTTATCAGATTATCTACCGAGTTGTAAAAAAAAAAATTCAGTTTTCGTCCAACAACTTTCAGAGTGGCTAAATGAATAATTAAATAGAGATATCCGGGCAAATTAGTACCCATAACTTAATCTAAGATAATTTTGGTTAATTTAATCCCTTATAACTATAAAGTCTTGATTATTCTCTTTCTTATTTATCGGTCAGATATTGGGCATGTGCCATGAAATTTTTTTGGTAAAATAATTTATTTCTTGAAAGATATTCCGAAGATGACACAACTTGAAATGTGTAGCCTTTCTAATATATTTGGTTACACATGGACTTCATATTGAATGCAGATATCTACTCCTACATTTACATGGCTGGCACAATCTTTATTCTTTACTCTCTAAAGGGAACGGGAATTAAAATTATATTACTATTTTTGAAAACAAAGTCATTTTGGACACAATCTCAACGAGGCGTTCACACTAGTATTATAAGCAAGAAGTTCCAAGTCATGAAGCTCTTTTTGGGAAAGGACTCAGTACCATTGGAGTTTAGTACAGTTTGGTCTGGTTATTTTATACTTTACATTACTTGGTATACAATTATATTATATCATTGTATTCAAAGTAAAAATAATTACACAAATAAAATATTTAACATATATTCAATATAATATTGAGATATATTTATACACTAAAAATTTAAATATGTACATCGATCAAATAATACTGCACAAACCTCCAATTGTGCTAAGTTCTTGTCCGCTCTTTTTTGGTGCACATCTGATATTGGCTATGGACCAACTAATGCCAAATGCTGAAGGGAAAAGGGAGGGGGGAACTAATATCAATTGGTTGGATCACCAAGCGATGCAGCCCATAGTTATCAAGAAAACACCAGTAAGTTAAGTAATTGTATCCTATCTCCACCTACAAATAACAGACTACAAAAAAAGGAGGATCTCCCATAACGTGCATGTCATCACATGTCATTCACAATTCCAATCACAGTCCAGAAATCTCTCTTGTCCTATGCAACAAATAAGGAGATCCCCTGTCCATGTGCCTATCTCCAAATTGAATAACTGAACTTGCACGCTTTCCTATCTCTCTATAATACTATCAAAAGACTGGGAGAGGAGGGGAGGGTCAGAAATTTATTAGTTTTTTAATTTATTTATTTTTTGTTCTTCTCTTTGTTTATTTTTGTGGTCATATTAAGCAATGATTAGGTGGTGATAAAGTTCACTATCGATTCCCAATCCAATAGCTTTAATTACGGGTAAATCAAGGCTATTAATTGCTTGAACCCCACATCAAAGGCTGATTTGGATAATGTTTGAAGCAGAACTGACTTGTTGGCACTTGGTGTCATGTGTTATGTGGCTTGCTCAAGAAATATATATATATTATTAGAGTACTAAGTTTTGACTTGCAAGAAATTAACTGCATTCAGATTCAATCTTCTCACATGCAATTTTGGAGCCAGGATTTACATTAATTCTCCTAATTGGTGGAGTAATACCTTAGCTAACGGCGGTTGAGCACCCATATATAGATGCATCCTGGAAGGTAGAACATGAACTCCTGACTTCGGTTTTTTTTTGACAAATTTTCGCAACCATTTCACCTTGTGCACGTCAATGAGTTCATGAACCTGCCTGTTATGGCCAAATAAAGTCAGAGGTAATTTAGCTTAAACATTGACTTACATTAAGACTATTTCATTTTATTATTGACTAAGGCAAGCTAAAACAAGTTTGTATTCCTAATTTAATTAAGGTAAACTCGAGTGCAAGCCCTAGCAGAATAATCACTTTACACATTTTTTTTTATTAAATTTCCAACCTAGCAGCTGAAACTTGAGTCTGATCAAACAGTTAACATATGGTACAATAGTTTTCAGCTTGATCTTGATTAGCCCATGATTCAAATCTCAGAAAGAGTACTGACACGCCCTTTAAATAGGTTTTTCTTTTGGGACAAATTACCTTTTAAGCACCAAATCTAAACGAATTTATTTCCTTAAGTTTGATTAACAGCACGTTGACTCTACTCCATTTCAAACTTGGTTTAATTGAGGACACTTAATGGAGTTCCTCATTGATTCGAGAAATTTGCCTGTTTGCAGTGGAGCCAAGACCTATGATCAGTGCATGTAATGATGCATTTCTTTAGATTAGATCATCAGTTATCTACAACTTCATTAGGTTTTATAACTTTGACGTTTTACAAGTAAAATTATTAGACCAGTGCTCATTTCGTTTCTTATTGAAGTATTAGTTGTAGATGACAACATAGAATGACAAGGATAGAATGATCAATTTTCACCTTAATTTACCTCATACGAAGAAAGACAGGAAATAATTCATTTTTACACTTCTGAAATTTTTTTATAGATTAAGAAATGATACAAAATGGTTTATATGATGGAGGTGATGGCAGCCAGGAGGGAAATGGGAATGTTAGACTAGTCTTGTGCGTAAAGTAATCAGAACGCCATATGCATTGCATCGTGCCCAAGAAAGGGACTAAAAAGAGGAGTTGGTTTCTTCAATTTGCTATTCAAGTCTTTGTTCCCATTTTTCTTTTCGATTTATGTTATCAACTAACTGATCAATAGCCTCTTTGCTAAGGAACCAATTGAATTTTTGTATTTGTAGTCTTGCTTCCCAATTACTTCTTTATCCTAGTAGTCGTTTTCTCTAGGTTGTACGCTTGTACGGATTCAAGAAAACGGTTTTCCTCCAAGCAATCATATCAAACGCCTTAACTTTTGTAAAACAATTAACTTGATCACAATTCTATATTAACATTTACGTTGTCCTTTATCTCGTAATTAGTTGCCCTACTTGGCTTATTTATTAGAGTAAATCTTATATATACTATTAGTGCATACACTATCACCATTAGATTCATGACACATATGTAAATATTGAATTTCAAAGTTGTCATTCATTTAAAAGTGATAGTGTATACACTGTTAGTGTATAGAAGATTAATTTTATTTATTATTATTATTATTATTATTTGTTAATAAGATTAAAAAAGACCCATTATGGTAGGAGTAGTACAACCGATTATCAACTAACTGACAAAATAATGAAAATTATAACTTTATAACACTACAAATTAATCCGTATGTAGTGGCAGCTAAAATTCACATATAGTAAGATTTGAATTTAAGACCTCTAATTCTTGTTTCTTGAAATCGATTGAATAGTTTAATTAATCTTGCTATTTATTGATCAATTTAATTATTTTTTTTTTGCTAAATGTCAAGTTAATTTATTATGGTTAGTAATCACTAAATTGTTAAATGATTTCAACCCTGTACCAAGCATTATTTTTTTTTTGAAGCAAGTATGCATACTTTTGAAACAGAAAATTTATGATAAGAGAACACCTGATAATACTACATAAATCAATCTTCAATGTCCTAAATGATGAAACTGTAATGAAATTATGGTGTTTTATAAGGAAAAATAAAATCAAACTTCAAAGCTCTATATCGATAGAAACAAACAACTAGAATTATAAATTGGCTTCATAGTCTACCATTGATCAAAATCGCTTGTCACTTGTTAGAAAGGATAAATTTCCCATTTACAAAAACTTATTGGTCGATCATAGAATGTATGGTCTATTTAAACATGATCGTAAATACCTTGTTTAGAGTCATGGAACCTAGATACAGACGCCTATTCTGGAAGGCAGAATCAAATTCTTCTAATCGGAGTTTCATGTTATAATTGTGAAAGTAGTTAAGTTAGGCTAGAAGTACAGTCCAAATTACTAGTGTTCCCATGGCACAAACTTTCCACCAATGTCCATGCATGCACTTTTACCCAAAAAGCAGCCAAACTCCAAAGTTATTTTAGGCTTCAAGTAATGTTCTTTTTTTTTTTCGCTCCCCTTGGGACCATCACACACTTACCCTCCCAAATTCGGCGCTGATTGCTTGCTTTTGATTCCAATTGGTTCAAAAGTTAGCACATTCTCTTCTTGACCTTCCCACTTCCAACTCACAATTTATGCTGCACTTAAATCCCTTTATAAATATCCCTCTGTTATGGCTCTTACATTTCATTGTTCAAACTTGAAAGTTGAAACTCCATCTGAATTCTTGATTCCACTACATTCATCTTCCCTTGTCCTCCTCTCCCTCCTTTTTAGAGTTGTGAGTGCGTGAAAAAGGTTGAAAATGGAGAAGCCAATTAGTCTTTTTTCTTTTACACTTCTCTTCTTGTTGTTCAATCAATCATTGGCCATTCCCGGCACGTACAACATTTTAGACTTGGGAGCAAAACCTGATGGGAAAACTGATTCATCCATGTCTCTGTTAAGTGCATGGGGTGAAGCTTGCGGCTCTACCAAGCCAGCCACAATTTTTGTACCACAAGGAAGGTATTTTGTGAAGCAAGCACAATTTCTGGGGCCGTGCAAGAATAGAGCTATTAGCTTTAGAATAGATGGTACCCTGGTGGCTCCTTCAGATTACAAAGTCAATGGAGATGCGGATTTCTGGCTTCAATTTCAAACGGTCGATGGAGTTTCCATTCGCGGTGGCATTCTTGATGGCCAGGGTAGTGGTCTCTGGGGTTGCAAAGCCTCCGGCAAGAATTGTCCCAGGGGCGCAACGGTATGTCAAAATGATTGAACTGCCCCTTCACCATTACAGTTGCTTCTTAGTTTCACTCTTCACAAATTTCTTAGGAGTTAGGGTATTTTTGTCCTTTCAGATTTTGGCTCTACAATAATTCAAGCAGCTTAACTTTCAAACAACATTCTTTTCATTTTTACTTTTTTTTTGGGGTCTTATGGCATTCAAATGGATGCTAATAATGGGCATAACTGATGCTAGTGGGGAAGTGGGAAGTTTCAAGGTTTGATCAAAGGACTAATGACAAGTAATTAGTAATTAACATTTCTGCTAAACTGACTCACACTCATTAATTAACTGTCAAAGTGGGAATATAGCTAGACATTATTTCAGCAAGAAATGCCATTATTTCTTTAACGTAGTATGTCATATGGTTCATAAACCCCCGGGTGCCCATTTGGCGGTTACAATTTGAACTGATATGGTATGAATTTGACCTTTTGAGTACTCAGTTCTACGAAATCTTGGCCTGTCAATAAATTAAGAACCTGATTGCTTTAAGTACATTTTCTTGGCACAATTTCAAGGAACCATTCAAATCTAGATGCTGCCATGATCATGTATGAGCTAAGCATCTTAATGGTCTGCAGTCTAAGTAATGCTTTCTCAAGAAACCTACTTTATGCATGCAGACATTGGGATTTACCAACTCAAACAACATTGCAATTGTCGGCCTAACTTCTCTCAATAGCCAATTGTATCACCTGGTGTTCAACGGCTGCAACACCGTGAAATTGCACGGGGTTAAAGTTTCGGCGGCCGGAGACAGCCCCAACACCGACGGGATTCATGTGCAATATTCATCAGGGGTCACAATCTTGAATTCCAAGATCAGCACTGGAGATGACTGCGTTTCGATTGGCCCTGGCACTACTAGTTTGTGGATTGAAAATGTTCTTTGTGGCCCGGGACATGGTATCAGGTAATTAAAATTTATCATCACATATCTTCTTTAAGGACTAATTTAATTTATTTGGAAATCCAAGTCTGAATATTTTTTTTTTTTTGGCAGCATTGGGAGTCTTGGAAAAGATTATGAAGAAGATGGTGTACAGAATGTGACTGTAAAGAGTATTACATTCAGGAATACACAAAATGGTGCAAGGATTAAGTCATGGGGCAGGCCAAGCAAAGGTTTTGTCAAGGATGTTTTATTCCAGCATGCCATTATGATCAACGTCCAAAACCCCATCCTTATTGACCAGAACTATTGCCCAGATAACATCAAGTGTCCTGGTCAGGTAAACCTCTACATATATAAATTAAAATAAATGTTGTATATACTGTCGTGTAAATATTTTTTACACAAGTGGGTATTAAAATTTGAGTGGTGATGATGTGGCATTGTAGTGTATGGAAATTAATCCCAATAAGTTATGGAAGATATTTGACATTTCTATGCGAGGAATAATTGAAGTAAACAAAGAAAGCTTGAAAGCCTGTCTAATTTCACTTACTAGCTAAAGATAATGAAGAATTTGTGTTAACCATTTTTCCATTATAACAAAATAAAGTAAAGCATGAAGATGGACAATTAAGTTAAAAATCTCTTGCTGCATACTCCAAAATACATACAATTTTCTAATAGCTAGTACTTCAATATTTTTGACAGGTGTCAGGCGTAAAAATAAGTGATGTTACGTATCAAGACATCCAGGGAACATCAGCAACAGAAATTGCAGTCAAGTTTGATTGTAGCAAGAAGAATCCATGCAGCGGAATAAGATTGGAAGATGTGAAGTTGACATACAAAAATCAACCAGCTAAATCATCTTGTGCCAATGCTGCTGGAACTACACTTGGTCTGCTTGGCCTTAATAGTTGTTTGTAGACAAAGGGAAAAAAAAAAAAAAGGCAAAAGGAAAAAGGGACAAAGGAAAATGGTAGAAGGACATATAATGGGGTTAAAATTTATTTTTCCCCTAGAGAAACTTTAGTACATATAGCATAGAGAGTGAGTTTAGATAGATATTGTATGCGACTGAGGCGTTGGCATAGTTATTGTTCGCCTGGTCATGCAGCAGTCGTTGTAATCAACAAGTCCGATGGACGGAGAATTAGTTTCCAATAATAAAATAGATTTAATTGAATTACCTAATTTGCACAGACTTTGTTCTCATCCTACATATATAGGACTAAACAGATTAAAAGGGTTTATCTTAATGAAAAATTCAAAATCCAATGCCAAAGAAGTATGAATTATAGAAAGAAATGAAATGTAAGAGTAGTTGCTAGCACCCAGTATTGATAATTTTCAAACCAGTATTATCAAGGCGCAATTTACTCCAAAAGGAAATCTATAAACATTGGAAAAATAAAATCTCATAAAATCCGTGAAAAATGACAGATTTCATAACTACCAAAGTTCACTAACTTTTGATAACTTCCACCATTTTAACTTCTAATAACTTGTCTTTTTTATTTCTAGAAAAAAATTAGTAATATCCTTGTTTTGTTTACAAAATAATAACAGAATTCTAATAACTTCTATTTCTTTTAATAACAATATCTTAATTTTTTTTTTATTTTACACCCACAAGGTATGCTTTTCCATATACTTCTCGTAGACTGAGGTTTCAAGGAAATATAATGAAAATATGATCAATTATATGTGACACATATAACAAACTTCCAATTAACTACAGTCTAAACAAAACTAATTCAATTGATCACTAGCAAGTTCAAGTTGTAAATAATTTTTCTATGGATAAATTTGGTTCGTTGTTATTACAGTCGAGATGAGGTCCACTTTTAAAAGTTTTTGCTATAAGAAGTTGTTTAAAGAGTTAAACTGGCAACAAATCTTGCCCAAATTTGACTTGACTAACTTCAAAAATATTAACCAATGAACTTACTATTCATGCGCCAATTAAGTAGTTTGCTTTTTCATAGATTACCCTTTCAATATAACCTCCATTTCTCAACTAGTCACGAACAAAATTTATAAGGAAGAAAAGCAACCCAAAAAAAAAAAAAAACTTTCATATTTCTTAGGTATAGCATACTTTTTCATCTAGGATTTTTTCAACGGGTTCCCAAATGGGCACTCATTCATACGTCTAAATCATACAGAACCTATCATGTAAGTGCATATGCTAAAACTTATTATCATGCAAGTATTTTCCCAATTTGACTCTATTTTTCAAAATATGAATGATTGATGATATTGTCAAAACAATAATTTTAGAAGAATAATCTTTTTGCAAGAGCAAATTCTATTCAAATGCCAAAATTAACCCAAACTAGTCAGTACCATATATATTCTCGTTAATTTCCATGGGCCTATTGTAATTTCTGATCATGTTTTGGGAACATCATTTGATGTTTCACCATTGTCTTTTTCTGGAGTAAGGCATAAAAAATCAAAGGTTCGAAGCATGCATAAAATTTTCGTCTCAAGGAAACGAAAAGAAAGACACAAGCGGGCGGGAACACATGGGAGGCAGAAGACTGAGAGGGCCAGATAGAAACTTTCAGACAATTGACAAGGTGACAATCGAGTGGCTGGGTGACTACTTGATGCAAAAAAGTATTCACTATTCACCAACATGTATGTCGTCCTTTTTGTACTTTTTTTTTTTTTTTGGTGTAACTATGCTGCTATATAAACATAATCCCTCTATTGTGTACACTCTTTTGTATAACGCATTCCTAATTAATCTCTTTTTCTCTGGAAAAAAATTAATCACTTTCTGACTTTTAAATCGCACAAAATTTAAGATGTTGATATTCCTGTTTGTGCCGATTTTTGACGGTTACAAATCTTTGCCGATTCTAAGCGTACTACCTGATTTGTATGAGTAAAATCAGGAAAACCTTCATATAAGAATTGATTTGATTAGGAATGAATGTGCACCGATTACGCTAACTTCAAGACGGCTGCTGCTCGTCCTGTATTGAGAAGCCTCAGTGACTTAAAATTCGTGTCAAGAGTGATCAATTACCAAGAAAGACTGATGAAATAGAAGCTGATTACACTAAAAACTGATGAACTAAAGGATGCCGATGAAAGAGAAAGCATAAATGAAACTAAAGAACTCATGAAAATTGCTTGAAAATTGAAATAACATTCAAACTGAAATTACTGATTACTACATAAGCTGAATTGATGGAAAACATGAATGAAGAGCAGAATGATTGCGAGAAAATTTGGAAATCCTAACAATTTTAGCCTAGAAATCTAAGAAAGTTTCGAAAATCCAAAATCTAGTCTAATATTCTAAGAAAGTTGTTTAAAAAAGCAGAAAAACGTCAGATTCTATCATTCATTCTGATGCTTCCTTTAGCATTTATAGAAGTAAAGTTGGTAGATCTTCCTTCCAAAATGCCCTTTCTGATAAAATTACCCATGTTCATTTCCCACGTCAATAACATTAGCCTCTTCCATGGATAATGGTAACTACCCACTCCTATATTTGGGATTATGCAACTGTCATTCTCCTATGTTATAGGATAAAATAACCACCACTTCCCTATTCTGTAGGATTATAAGTGGATTCATACACCCTTCTCTTGCCAACTACGTCATCGAACCTATCTCCGTCATCGAAAACTGATCAGTTGTTTCAGCTCCTTTTGTATCGATATTCATGTCGATGAACATGTACCAATACATATTCGCAGGCACCAATAATTGGCATGTATCCTTAAGCATCGATGAGTATATAAATATCAACTATTGTTGCCAATCTCCCATGGAACTCTATTGATTTTGAATTGGCACCATTGTCACCGATTAACTTCTAGTTATCAATTTACCAAATTAATTATCAATTATACCCATATGCGACTTCATCTGCCACACTTGATGAACTGATTATCACCATGCTGATTAGTGATCGGCTCATATCGATCGGTGCATGAACATTAACTATCGTAATGATTATTGATTGACTCCAAATATGTGCTACCAATAAACTATAAACTGTACCTATCCCCTCGTATGGCCGATTATCTGTCTGCTGATAAGTGGTATAGATTGCACCAATAGTTCCAGTTGTCAAACTAGCATTCTTATAAACTAAAAGATCCATTTCTGTACACCTTATAATACCAGTACTAGATCGATTAATTAACATCAAACAGTTGCATGAGTGACCTACACATGCAGCCCATACTTCTGAAAAAAAACGCCGACAGGATATGTAATCTGCATCCTGTTTCTAGCTACAACTAACAGATTACATATTAAATCTGCCGGGAAATGTCGAGACTAGCAAAGTATGATATGAAGCAAGGCAACAGTATTAATACGTGCGGGAATGTCATCCCCTGACATCGGGGTCTTGTGCTTTTATCTGCACAGCATATATGATGGCCATCTGCAATCACACTCCACAAATCTCTCTTCTTCCATGTATGCAGCAAAGAAGGAGATGCCTTATCCGTGCATCTGCCTATCTCCAAACTGAATAACTAAACTACAATATGTTCCATGATTCAGGAATATTTTAAACAAAAAGATTGATCAGAACTTGTTACTTTTTTCTTTCTCCTTCTCTTTTTTTTTTTAATGCACAAAAAAGGGAAAAAAATGAAGATTGAGCAATGATTGGCGCATGGAGGTCACTATTCCCGATCCAACAGCTTTAATTACGCCGCAATATCAAAGGCTCATTTGGATAATGTTTTGAGGAGAATTGATGTGGCACTTGGCGTCATGTGTAAAGAGATCAACCTATGGGGGTTTGCTAAAGTAATTTTTGTTACATTTTCTTGATTGTTAGTTGAAGCTTGACTTTTGGTCAAAAAGCTAAAATATGTTATAGTAATACTTTTGAGCTTGATTTGATTCCCCTACAATACAAATCTCAATTAAACTGTTAACGAGCTGAATAACTGAGTTATTATTTGAAGAAGAATCCGTACCTTTTGCTGACAAAAGATTAGATGAATCAAGAAATTAACAAGAATCCAGAGATCTTCAAGATCTCTTATCCATTTCGGATATTCTTTCGCAAAAGAAAAAAAAAAAGTAGGATCAAGAAGTCATATGCATGTCTTGAGGTCACATGGCTTCCTTCGGTTACGGAACATTTTCACACAAATTAGCGAACCATTTCCCTCCATTTGGAAGCATTAGAACCCTCATATGATTCGCTAAAATCATGGAGGAGACTTATAACTTTTATAATATAAATTTCGTTAAAGTTATGAAACAATAAGGAAGCTTCACATGCATGACCACTGCATGATGGTCTTAGTGGATCAAACACATTAAGAAACAAAGCAAAAGCCTTTTCAATTAGGAGGTAATTATTGATAAAAGTGGAATTAATACAATGTGGTTTCTGATTCTTTCTGTCCAAGGAAAAGTGGCCTTTGTGTACTTATCGAAGGAATGTGCAAGTGCCGTTAGTCCTTCAAAAATCTAATGTCTAGTTAAGTATTCCTCTAGGCCCTAAAAAGATTAGCATCTAGAATGCATAAATTCAAATTATCAAATGATTAAATGATTAATTAATCACATGAAAGATGATATAGTGTGAAAACCAATTTGGAGCCAATCATGTAGCTCCTTTTCGTGGCATATGTCACATGCATGTTGAAATTCTTGTCTTGTTGACTTATAATTATAGTTCATTTCTTAAGATTCTACTAATGACTTACTTTTCCCGCTTAATCTTTTTCTTATTTCTTAGTGGGCAAATTTGTTATAACGGATAAGAAGGTCATTTAAATTTTGATCATCAAGAAATAGGGAGAAGTAAAACAACATATATAATATGGTCTTTCGGTTAAGAGTTCGTGTAACATCTGTACTATGTACAAGTGAGAGGAAAGAGTTGGAATAAACATCTTTTGTTCACTTTTTAAACTTTCATTTTTATCCTCACAAAAACCAAATTTTATCCTAACTATCCAATTATATATAGCCAACATAATTTTCACTGCAATTACCAACAGGCATAACTGCCAAAACAACTATCAATTCAATAAAGAAAATTTCCTAACATTAATACATTCTTAAATTGCAATGTGCCCTTAGCACTAGTATATATTGTGTAGACGTTTTCTTAAAAATAAATTAAAGTCTTTCGGTACGCATTTGCTTCCAATCATCCCATATACTATGACATTCCGGGAGAAGTGAGAAGCCCATACCATCAAAATACACCTCAAAGTGTGAAATTCGTCTATGTTGTAAATCATTTTATACTTTGCAAAAAACTCAGAACATTAAAGGGATCAAGAGGCATTAGTTAAAGGGTAAATTACTCATACTCTTCTTATAATTTTTTATGATACCACATGATGCCTGTAATGTTTCAAACTATCCTCATCAACCCCTATGGTATTATATAAAGTGAAAATTTGATGAAAAATAATCTCCATAACATCATCAATTAAAATATCAATATTGCCCTTACTTAAGTACTAAGTTGAATAAGAGTCTAACTACTTTGCATAAAATCATAAGAGGATCATATGGATGCATACAAAATCTTTGGGAGTTAATTGAATATTTATGTAAAACTAAAAGGGGATTAAGTGAATATTATAATTTCATCACACACACTTTTAGAGTATGTTTCGATCAATTACCATAACTAGAGATGCTTTTTGTCCATTTTTATTTTACCTAGAACTACAAGAGGTTGCATAAATATTTTAAAATCTTAAAAGTGTTATACAGTATTATGTAAATGCACAATGGGTTGTGAGTAATTTACTCTTGATTATAGCTATTCGACTGTAACTCTGGCTTCCCCTGATCTTAGAACGGCTCAACCTCCTCTTGTCCCGAGCTTTTTGTAACTAAAAAGAATTGTATTTCATAAGTGTTGGGCAGGGAACAAAATCATCCATTCTTGGTTGTATGAGAGAGGCAAATGGAATGCAAAGTGTGCCTTTGGCAAATTCTAAGGTGGTTCTCTGTTGTGGGCAACTTCTTCCCTAAAACTAAGATTAATCATTGCACTGCGGCCTTCCTTTTTTTTTATTTTATTTTCCCCCAAAGAAGAAAAGGTCATTGCATGGCGGTCCATGTATATATGCTCATGATAGGCACAGTAGCAGCTTTGAATTTGTGGTAAGAGACGTGCGAGTTATATTCATGAATGCACGTTGCTTGTTTTAAGGGCACCATGTTTCTTGCAGTTTTTGACAGCATCAGCATGTGATCTAATTTTGACCCCTACAAAACCCACACACTATCTCCTCCCCCCCCCCCTCCAACAACCACACCCCCCCCAAAAAAAAAGAAAAAGAAAAATAGGATCTCACAATACAGTTCATTGCCAGGTCCAGCAGGCCCTGTATTCAAATACCAGCTGTCAAAATGAGATTAATGTATTTTCAAATAATCATCAATTAATGTTGTTCACCAATATAATTTTTGTGAAAGAAATGACGAAAATCATTGCAGTGAATTTTAGTGGTTGTACCATATGATCAACTGCCGATGTGTAAGCAATGGTCAATATAGCTTTCTTGAAACAGAAATGATTGTGGGATTGTGTTGTCACACAATAGATTATAATGATTTGATATAAGCTGAATTACCAGTATGCAAAGGTTTTAGAGATCCTCTTCTAGAAATTCCGAATGCATGCATTACTCACATATAACATAGTTGTTAAACTTAATATTTATTTTAGCAATAATTTCAAAAACCTCCCTTGATGTTTCTAACAATTTCACTCACTTCCCCTGAGATTTATAAAATTACACAAACCTCCACATTAAATTTTGTTACTTCAAGTGAAAATGAGATCCAGCTTAATGCTTTTGGTTGCTTTTATATGCAAAATGGCAAAGATTTGAAAAAATAGTCATTGTAATTCAGTGCATTAGTCATTGATCTAATTTTAATAAAAAAATCAATTATTATTTATTTTTAGTTCTTTACTATTTGTACTCACCTTCTCTCTTCTCAAAGTACTTTTTTAATATTACGTTTTTGACTTGGAATGACTTGGTTACAAAAGTTTAATCTCAGGGAGGTTTGTGTAATTTTGAAAAGCTCAGGAGAAGTGAGTGAAATTATCAAAAACCTCAATGGAGGTTTCTGAAATTATCCCTTTATTTTATTAACAAGTGTGACCTGTAATTACTTAGTTGCTTTCAGGAACAGTTTAAGTAATTTCAGTTAGAGCACCAATTTTGACT
The DNA here is from genome assembly GCA_013103745.1 of Gardenia jasminoides. Taxonomy (NCBI): domain Eukaryota; kingdom Viridiplantae; phylum Streptophyta; class Magnoliopsida; order Gentianales; family Rubiaceae; genus Gardenia; species Gardenia jasminoides. The sequence continues at coordinate 926,592 of CM023097.1, forward strand.
TAAAACATTCTGCGGTTTGATTCATCCTCTGGACAACTAACCAATGGCAACACATGCCAAAGGGAAAAGGATAACAATCAATAGGCCTTCATGCGTGAAAGCATTTGCCAGATTTTGAGCCTACAAAGTCATGACAAACCAATTAGGAAAATTACTTGGCTTTCAAGAGAAGCTCCTTCAAATTTCTTGCCCAAAAAAGCAAAAATCCTTTATGTAACTTCTGGCTGTTCAAACAAGGTTGAGTACTGCCTGAGCTGTAACAATAGTATTTACCTAAAATACTTTGGCAACTTCCCCTATTTGGCATAAAAATTGGTAGATTATGCATTCTTCTTCAATCATGGCCTAATCAAGATTGCTTCTGCATCTATTTTTTCCTTGAATCAGTAAAGTGTCACGTTTTTGCGGTTTAAGTTGAGATCCCATTTCAGACTTACTTGGTGCCAACGTATACGCATCCTCTAGCCCTTCTTTTTGTGATTAGATAACAACTTTCTGTTTTGTTCTAGAAAAGAATAGAGAGAAGCAGAGATGTTTGGCTGATATATGTACATCTCAAGACTAGAGAATTAATCAAAGTTGCATACAATAGAGTTCAAATATTAAGGTTTGAAGTAGGGCAATACAATGTAAAGATGATCAATTAAAAGAGAACATATATAAAACAATTCCAATTAGCTTCACATTTTTATTACTTCCAACCAAGGTATGATCGACAGTAATCCAAATAATTACGAGTGAATAAATGGGGTATATAAACCAATGAGCTAACTTTTCATGAGCAAGTAGTTTAGTTTTGCATTGATTAGCCCAATTCACTATCTTTATTTCTAAAGTACTCAAAAACAATGTTTTAAAAGGAAGAAAGACAAATAAAGCCTTATTCCTCCGGACATGGCCTACATTGATCCATGCTACTCTATCCTCATGAAATTACGAATTGGAATGCTACAGAAGAGCAATTAAAGGAAATTTACAGGAATGTTGGCTTGTCATCTTCTTAACTTTTCTCTCATCATATTCCTTCAAAATTACGAAATTTTAGCCAGCCAATAATTAATCAGATGCGAAACCATGTGATTACAGATTATTTCTTCCATTTTGTATTCAGAACTAGTCTTCCATCTTTCCATGCGTATATGCATCTTAAATTCTTTGATGTCCCTTTCACATTAGAATAACTGCTTCTCATGTGATATAAGAACTTCAGCCGATAATTCTCTTCCCACGTCTGCTTCTTCTTGTCCTTCACGTCTGCTCATACAGTTTTTGTTGGTTAAAGTTAAACTGCCATTTCTTACTTTGACTAACGTTAAGAAATTAAAGTAAACAATTGTTGCAGCATGGCGTGATTTGCTCCATCTTTGAATTCACTCCAAGCCTATAAATACCATCCATCACTTTTCAAGTTCCTCATCCCTCAGACTATTACAGCAAAATCTTATCCTGTATGTATTTAGTAGCCACCCCGATAAGAAAATGAACAGCAGAATGAGATTTCTTGCTATCCCACTTATCTTCTTTTTCTTCCTCTTGCCATCCGCAAAGAGTGTAACGTACAATGTGCAGAGTTACGGGGCGAAACCTGATGGAACAAGTGATTCCACAAACTCTTTTCTGAGTGCATGGGCTGCAGCTTGTGCTTCAGTTGAGCCTGCAACAATTTATGTTCCACCAGGTAGATTTTTGGTCGGTGGAGCATCATTTGGGGGCCAAACTTGCAAGAATAATGGTATAACTATTCGCATTGATGGAACCCTTGTTGCTCCATCTGATTATAATGTTCTTGGACATACCGGCGACTGGCTCAAGTTTGAACAAGTTAATGGACTTTCGATTTCTGGTGGAACCCTTGATGGCCAAGGGACTGCTCTCTGGGCTTGCAAAAACACCGGCAAGAATTGCCCTAAAGGAGCAACGGTAGGTTGGACAGTCTCCATTTTTTTTTTCTTTTTCTTACAAGAATCGACAATATTTAAACTACTTTAAAGGGGTACAATACTAAAAGCACCCTCAAGATTTAATCACAGGTGCAAGAGTTTGAACTCTGGACCTACAGCAGGACTGAGTATATTATTTTAATTCTGTTGTAATAGTTGTCAAACAAAATAATCCCACATAAAAGAGAAAACTAGTGTTTGGAATTTTTTATGATTCCAAAATCAAATGTCTCCGTTTTCATCCTTTTTGAACTTAAACAATCTTGATAGTACAAAATATCCCTTTAAGTGATTACTAACTCTTACTAAGTACCAAATATGCATGTGCTACGAACTGAAAAACCGCAATGCGCTATAAGCATGTGCCGTGAAATATTATTCCATGTTCAGCTGGATTTGAAAGCACGATTAATCATTTTCCTTAATTTGTTTCTTGTTTTTGGTGGTGCTGCAGTCATTGGGATTCTACAATTCAAACAATGTCCTGGTCAGTGGATTAAGTTCGTTAGACAGTCAGTTTTTCCATATCATCCTTGATGGCTGCCGAAACACTAGGCTAGAAGGAGTAAAGATTTCAGCTCCAGAAAACAGCCCAAACACTGATGGAATTCATGTCCAATCATCTTCAGGTGTTACAATTACCAACTCTCACATTGGCACCGGTGATGATTGCATCTCATTAGGCCCTGGAAGTTCCAACATGTGGATTGAGAATATCAACTGTGGTCCTGGCCATGGAATAAGGTATCAGAGTCGGAAACTTTAGGAGTCCCTTAAAGTTATTTGTCGTCACTGTAATTTTGTATTATATAGTCACTAATACATTGATTTTGTGCTTGTTTCAGTATTGGCAGTTTGGGAAGTAATTTGCAAGAACCAGGAGTTAAAAATGTGACAGTTAAAACTGCTACATTTTCAGGCACAGAAAATGGTCTGAGGATAAAAACATGGGCAAGGCCTAGCAATGGATTTGTTACCGGAGTTCTGTTTCAGCATGCAGCAATGGTTAATGTCCAAAATCCCATCATTATCGACCAAAATTACTGCCCAAATGGGGGCAAATGTCCTGGTCAGGTATGTCCAAAAGGGATATTAGTATTATTATTATCTATGGTTTGCAAAAACATTTATTGGTAAAGAAGATCAGAAAATGGGTGCTGATAAATGTGTACATTAATATTTGGCAGGCCTCAGGTGTGAGGATTAGTGATGTGACATACCAAGATGTACATGGAACATCAGCAACTGAAGTTGCTGTAAATTTTGACTGCAGTAAAGAGTATCCATGCAGCCGTATAATTCTGGAAGACGTCAATCTTACCTACAATGATCAACCAGCTACAGCTTCATGTGTCAATGCGGGGGGATCTTCATCTGGTCTTGTTGAGCCCAAAGCCTGTTTGTAGGAGAAAATGCATAAAGTTACATATAGTGTTTAAGATAAAGATCAAGATCATGTGCAAAACAGTTGCACAATCTTGTAGAAAATTAAAGTTCACTTGAGAAAGTGAAGCAGTCTAGTTTTTTTTGATAATGCACTGTAAATCTTGCTTGAGCCTGTGGCGGGATTGGCCTTCTTGACAAAAGCCTGGCCTTGCGAGCAACACATCTGATATTAATACAAGAAAATGTGTTCTTTTATAGTTTTATAACATCTTCTCTCCTTTCTTATTTGATTTGGTTTGTGGAACTTTAAAATCTATTTGCTAGTAAAATCTAAAATGCGTTTGGGACGGGACAAAAGATAGGATAAAGAGAACCTTGCCTTCTAAATGTTTGAAAAGGTCAAAACACATTTCCCTAGTGACCAGAAGTCACGAATAAGCTTATACTTAGTATTGTTTACGAAATTAAAATGATGTTCATATTTGAGCAATTTGCATATTTTAAAATCTCACAAACCTCTTTGATTTTTTACTTAGTCCCTGAAATATTTTTGAAGTCTAAAGGGATAAAAACAAAAGAAAGAAAGAAAAGGAAATGTTGAAATGTCGTATGTAGTCTAAATACTTTGTAAAGGGAATATGATTTAAAAGTGTAATGGCTATGAAATATTTTTTGAAAATAAAAAGTTATTTCAGCTACAAACTCAATGTGCCGCTCACACTAGTATTTATAGACAAGAAGTTTCCAAGTCATGAAGCCCTTTTTTGTGTACACCTTATACTAGTCTAAATACCCGTGCTATGCACGGTGATGTCATTATTGAAAGAAATAAAAAGAGATGGTGAATTAAAAAAGTAATAAATTTTTACTCAAATAATTAAAAGCTAACATTTGTTTAGCAATAGTTGAAAGTATGGCAATATTCGTATGTCATTCATCAAATATTCTTGCGTGGAAAATGGATCCTGAAATAAGAATAGAAATGTATATCAGAAAATGAATGATACATGCACTACAAGAAAATAGGCACTTAGTGTCAACAAAACTTGTCACTATTTAATAAAAGGTTGTCACTAAACACCATCAGTGACAACATTTAGGTTGTGACTCGTTCGACACTAAATCACTGTCACTGAAGACTCATAGCGACAAGACAAAAATTGTTGTCACTGATAAGACCAAAATAGTGACAACATTTTGTTGTCACTATTTTATCAAGTCTTTAGTGACAACAATTGTTGTCATTAAATGTGCAACTTTTTCATCACTAGTGTCCTGGTAGTTGTCACTGTTGGGAATTAACAGTGACGAGAAGTCATCACTATGTGTACAAGATCGTTAGTGACAACTTTGTTTCATCATTAACCTAACCGCAGTGATCTTGAGTTAAGTTGTCACTAGCAATATGAGTGACAACTTAAGATTGTCATAGAACATGTAATTTGTAAACTGAGCAGTAGCATTCCACTTAATGTCCGTCTGTGCTATCAAAACTTACAATTTAAGCTGAAAATTGTTGGGACCAACATGATAAAGCCTGAACAAAGCAAATCCAGAAACCATTATACTAAAGAACTAATTAAAATCCATAAAATGAATTCATAAACACAACATCTAATTTACATAGCATCCATACATCTAATTATTCTACCATCTACATAGATGGACAAATCATTACACCAAGTTTCTCCACAAAAGTAAAACAAAAATACCATGAACTGCTAAGCAAAAGCATCCCAATAGATGGTGAAACAAAAACAAATCCCATCCATGTAGGTGTAGTCCATGCCTATCCACAAAATGATTACATAACCACAACATCTACACCCCATCCATGCATCTGATTATCCTACCATGTACATATATGGACAATTCATTGCAAAGTTTACGTGCAAAAGTGAAACAAAAGCAGATCCCATCCATTTCGGTGTAGTCCATGCCTTCATAAACTGCAATTAGAAGGGAACAGCAGAAAGGAAAAGATGGCATTAACTATTCTGATGAAACAGAATACAGGACATCAACTATTTGCTAAATAGAATACAGGCACGTGCAAAAAGAAATAATAATAATCCAATATGGAATAGATAAAATAACTAACCATGGGATATGTTGGAGAACTTGAAAGGTACAAAAGAATCTGCCATCCATCTACATAAAGCGAAGACGGCACAATCTCTAAGACCACAAAACAAGATCTATAAAAGGAAAACAAAATTCTACTTGATTGTATTTAAGAGTATGAAATCTGTAAAGTGTAATTCATTGTGAATAACAATAAGTATGCTACTAAACAAGCTACACTCATCCAAGGCAAAAATGAGTTTCTTCCCTTTCTTTAAGGAGACTTTGTCTCCGCAAACTTTGGAGATTAATGCAACCTAATCCTAATCTCTAGTAAACTAAAACTAGGCAGAAGCGTACCACCAGCACTACGACTACCACTACTAGTCTACATACTACTAATTCCCCACAATAGTTCTAAGTGTCAACTTCAATACAATTTCAAGTTCACGACAACAGTTCATCATTTATAAATAACAACTTCAAGTTCACCACAACAGTTCATCGTTTATAAATGAATGAAAAGCCATAGACAGCTTGAGCTTTATACTCACCTAGCAGATTTTCTCTCACTTGCCTAGTGCATTCAACCGCTCTAATAGCTCACGATAGAGTTGATTGTTCTGTTGTTGTTGCTCCTTAAGCTCCTTGATTTCATTGGCCATTGCAGCAACTTGTTGCTCAGCTTGTTCGGCTCTTTTCAGGTTCATTTCATTTTCAGTCCGGAATTGCTGAAATATAGCTGCATGACTCTTGCTAGCACCCCATCTGAAGTCTCGTCTGTGTACATGCCCAACTTCTTGCATGCAGATTTCTTTTGAGTCATTGAGGTTGTAGTCTTTAGTTCATCCATTTTGTCCTAAACGTACCACATATCCATAGATCCCACCATTAGATGTTAAAATAGAAATATACAAAGGCAAAATTTGGCTCTTACTTACCAATATGATTTTGCCTTGTCATTGACCATGGCACCTTTCTTTCTAGAATACCGACCGAACTTGTAAAGATCAATTTGGAGACAGCTCTATGCCATCCTTCCTTTTCGCATGAGTTGCAATTATGAATATAAAATTGCATAACTAGAGAAAGGTTGGAAAAATGAGACACCAAAAAATTGTAAGATGCACCTTTTCTTCCACAACTCGTGCCAATGACTTGGTACCAACAGTTGTTGGAATGTCATGGTGCTGACGATTTTTTTTGTTACGCTCACTGACAACCTAAGCTCAAGACAAAGTCAAGATTAGAAATAAATATGTTTTTTAAAGTTGAACAAATAATCTAGACTCTTTAGAACTAAAATCAGCAAGGATTTTTCAACATTCAAGAAGGAACCACTAAGATTAGACATAAACATGAGCTATAACAATTTAGCAAACATGGTAGGCTGTTTGCGTGAGTGTGAGATAGACCTTAAATTCTTCAGATGAGAAGTACTGCACAGCCATATCCAATCTTCAGTTCCTCACATTTTCAGGCACGCGCTTTTTGCTTCCTCTTTAGTGTTGAATTTCAGAAACCGAGGTGAAGCTTGTAGCGACGAGTCCCAGGTGTTCAGTTGTTTTAAAATAGCCAACTTTGTGTGTATTGTCCATTAGCTTCAAACCCAACCTTGAAAATGAGAATGCATAAGTGAAATGTTAGTAATGGTATTCCAAAAAAGTTTCAGCATCATACTTGGATTTGATTTTGGCTAGTTCTTGTGTAGTATTGGCAAAAATGAGAACTAAGAGAAACACCTACAATGATTGACTTGAAAAGGTCATCTCGATACTTCTCTTCAAGTCTTGACCATTTGCTAGCATTATGCCTCGCTACCTTTCGAATAACACAGCTTGACTCAGTGATGAAATATTGAGAATCATCCCCACTATGCACCAACATCCCGCTCCACGCCAATTTTCAGCTTTTTCTGCATCTCTTCCTGCTTAGTCCAATATTCCTAGTAGATCCTCGCCTTGTTATGCTTGAGTTCCCCTCCCAACACATATATTGATTCATTTGGGAGATAGTTACAAAGTTTAAATTGTAATCATTAAATTTGACTAGTTATAGGTTTAGTTATAACGTAGAATTTACAAGTTTTTCATTGCATTTTATATATTAAAATTAATGAATAATAAAGAAAAATAACGAAAATTTTAGAAACTATTGAAAAGGTCTACACTAAAACCTCCTCCGTAATACATATGGGAAAGTTTTAAAATTTAAATCAAGAAAACTTTTAAATAAGTGCAAGTTGTTTCAACAAGTTCAATCATGGCCCGAATCATGACCAAGTGCAAGTTGTTTCAACAAGTTCAATCAAGGCCATGACCTTGTCTTAAATTGAATATCAAACTGAAGTTAAAATGGTTCGAGATTGTTCAAGTTTCGAGCAGCTTAGTAATTTTAAAAAAATCAAGAAAACGAATCAGAAGTTTGAAAGCAATTAAGAATGTCTACACTAAAAACAAAGTTTGCAATACATTCATACACACATGTAATAGAACAATATTCACCTACTTATCCAATTCCAATACGCGTGCACACCCACACACACACACATACATGCACAACAAATATATATATATATTGTTCAATTTTGATTTTAGAGGGTTACTAATTTAACTACTTTAACTTTTTGCCAATTGGAATAGTTATCCTTTTAGCATATGAACCTACTTAATGTATGTGGTTTTGGTAATTCAATTCTTTTCTCCAATCATGTTTTGTAAATTATTGTTTGGTTTGATTATATATTAGAATATAGTAGATTTTGAAAAGAGTTAAAAGTAAAGACTGAAATGGTCAATTATGTCTATCTACATCTGGTTTTGAGTATATATTATCTCATTCTACTGTCAAAGGAAACAAATTCACTTGCTAAAATGGAATAATGGTGACTGTACATGCATTCATTCTCCAGCTTGAAGTGGGAGAGTCATTATTGGTAGCTTCACCTTGTCGTGTGCTTCCATTTCAGCCCCGTCTTGTTGTTCATTTTCCCTCGCAGCCACTCCAGATTCAGATGATTGTGGTTCTCCGCCATGAACTTTGTCCATGTGGCCTTGATTTTCTGATGAATTGAGTCACAAACCCATCACATGATCCTGACTCCCTCCGGCGTATGCAGTTTGGTTACTCGCCTTAGATGCAATGGGCTCCTTGGACAAGTTCCGTGCATGGCTATTTTTGTCCCTTTTCCTCTTCCGTGTCCAGCCATGTACTAAGTGAACATAGACAAAGCAATCAAAGTCGATTTGATTTTGCAGAGAATAGCAATACAAGAGAATTAAGTAATCTACAAAGTTTGTAAAAATACACATACAAGTAAATATTAACACATACTTTGTTGTAAGAGTGAAGAATTCGAAATAAACAAATGGAGTGAAGTAATGCGTACTAGTCGGTACTTTCGTCCCTGATATGTCCATTTCTTCACTACAAGTATTGCTTGAAGTAGCATCCATGTCTCTTGATCATTGATGAACTCATCATCTATTGAATGTGTCTTACTTTTAGAAGCTTGAGCATGTACCATTGAAGATTCAAGTATCTCGAATGGTGGTGTATTCTCTCTTACAAGTTGTTGCATTTCACCAAGATCTATGACAATTTCAAATTCCCCACCTTCTTGGTATATGTCTTCTTCTTGATCATTCGCCAATTTCTCCGACATCATATGAACTACGAGGTGAAACTTTCAACCACATACCAATTCTTACCTAACTTCATATCGTACATAAAAACCTGATGCACTTGATCGTTAAGCACATATGGTGGTCTTCGTATCATTGTGATGCATTTACACTAGTGATTCCCCAATCTTTGTCTATCTGGATTCCCAAATTATCTCCAACATTCCACCACTCACATTTAAATATTAGAACATTTTTCCTCCCCTGAAAATAGTTAAGCTCAATAATATCTTTTAGGACCCCATAGAAGTCTATATTACTATTTCCATGTTCTCCTTTTACTATAACACCGCTATTTTGTGTTTTCCTATTTTTTTCTCGATCTTGGGTATGAAATCGATATCCATTCACCATACAACCAGTATATCTCATTACTGAGTGTGGGACCCAAAGCCAATGATCGATCTCATCGGCCGCTCCCAACCATGAGAGAACCTATTACATTGGCGACTAACATTATTTGGTAAGTTTGCCACTATTAAGCATTTTTGTAGGACTAAAAATATCTAAACAAAAATGCTAATGAAACTATATTGTCTTACTCGATCTTCAAACCATTGAGAAAATTCTCGATCATGCCGCTGATCAATATTGTCACTACTCTCTACTTCCAACTTGAGTTTGTGCTCGCTGGAGTGAAACAATGAGAATAAATCAGAGACGGACTAGTGAAAATTTTTTAGAGGCTATTTGATATCCTAGTGAAATTTTTACAATGCAAGTGAAATCTGATTACACTTACTTGATATAGCTCTCAAGCTCTTCGCAATTGTTGAGGACAAATACGCGAATCTTTGCCCATTCAGATTGAGTTAACAGGCCTGCTTTGCTTCCCCCAAATGGACGGCCTTGACTAGAAAAAATACATAGGTTCCCCGGCTGGTGTGGATTATCATTATTACGCTCAACTCTGTTGAATATTGTCTCAATATTGCGCAAGTATATGGAGCAGAATGTCAAGCATTCATTGTCTATATACCGCTGACGTGATACATCCTTCCTAGAGCCTTGTTAGTAACATAGCCTTTTAGTGTGCTCATTTTCCTATTATTTATTAAAAGCAATTTTATTGTTAGAATTTAGAATTAATTTAATCAAATACATGTTACAATTTAGAATTAATTTAATCACAGTAATTTTTCCTTACCTTTCAAATGGAAACATCCACCGGTATTGAGGTGGTCCGCAATTTTGGTTTTACTAGACAAGTGAACCAATAGATGCACCATTATGTCAAAAAATGAAGGGAAAAATCCTCTCCACTTACATAAGAGAAGTGCAATGTTTCTCTCCTACTCCTCCAAAATGTCCAAGTATTGTGTTCTTGAGCATAATTTCCTAATGAAACTACTCAATTCAAATATAACTTGGCAAACTTCTTTTGTCAAGCATCCACGTATTGCAAGTGGGAGAATCCGCTGTATGAATATATGGTAGTCATGGCTTTTCATTCCAAGCAATAAACTCACCGTTCTTTATACAACGGATATGTTCAAGCAAAGCCATCGGAAACTTGACATGGGATAAAAAAGTCACATATCTTCTTTTTTTCTTGCTTGCTTAGATTATAGCAAGCTGCTGGCACGATACAAGTCCTACCATTGTCAGTCAAATGCAAGTCCTGCTTCAACCCCATCTCCTCTAAATCTACTCTAACCTTCCAATTGTCTCTAGTTTTATGTTGTATGTCCATTATTGTACCAAACAAACTCTCAACTATATTTTTTACCACATGCATTATGTCTAGATTGTGTCTTATCTTCAAATCTGCCCAATACGGCAACTCAAAAATATACTCTTCTTCTTCCAATTCAGATCATTATTTTAGCACGCTTTTCGCTCGGATTGACCCATTAGCTTTTCCAAACTGGATTTGCTCCATATTCGTAGCTGAATCAGAATTTCCTTCCCGATACAAAGCTGACCGAACTTCTCAGCTCAACCTCTCCATTAAATGACTTTCTCTCTTCTCCAACGATGGTTATCGTGCAAAAAATGACGCATGGCCCATGTAGGCTAATTTATGTGCATTAGGTAGATGGATACAAGATGTCTCGGTCATGCAAATGGCATGCAAGATATACCCTTAGTGCTCCACCCGACACCATTCCATAATGCGGAAATCATTAATGGTCCACAACAGACACCCCGCAAATTAAACTTCTGATTAGTATATGCATCATGTACTTCAATACCAGCCCACAATTCATTCAACTCTTCAATCAACGGTTGAAGGTAAACATCTATATCATTTCCCGGAGACTTTGGTCCGGAATTAATAAAGACATTAGGACAAATGGGTTCTTTCATACACCTCCATGGAGGCAAATTATAGGGAACTACAAATACGAGCCAAATACTATAGGAAGTACTCATGTTTCGAATGGATTGAATCCATCATGCCGCTAATCCTAGACGCACATTCCTGGGTCTTCACAAAAATCGGGATGAATATCATCAAAATGCTTCCAAGCCTCATTATCACTGGATGTCTCATAATATTACTATCATGGACTCGCTTCTCCTTATGCCATCTCATATCACGAGATATATCCCTATTTGTATACAGCCTTGCAGCGAGGTTTCAAAGGGAAATGCCGTAACACTTGTAGAGACCTAACGACTTGTACCGAGGTTCCTTGTAGTTTTCATTTGGACAAATGTCCAAATGTGCATACTCTTTACGAAACAGCACACAGTCATTTATACATGCATGAATCTTATCGGATGTAAACCCCAAGTCTCGGATTATCTTCTTAGCCTCATAAAAGGAAATGGGAATTTCAGCCTCACTAGGTAAGGCATTTTTAAACACGCCAAGTAAAATGTCAAATGACTTGACACTCCAACCATTCATTGTCTTCAAATGAAGAAGAGTTACAACAAAAGACAATTTGGAATAATGTGTGCAGCTGGGTACAAATCTTCATTTGTTTTTCTAACAATCTAATAAAGGAATTTGCCACCGCCTTGTTCTCTGTTGAAGGCTCACCCAGGTTATACCCCCCATTAGCTGTTCCAATATCATTCAACAAGTCATTTATATCATCTTCATCACTATCTTCTCCATTTTGATCAATTATAACATTGCCGTCATCTGAGTCATCTTCAAAACGTTCCCCATGGTAGATCCATCTAGTATAACACCTACTGATTCCATTTCTCATCAAATGGCCCTCTACATTTTCCTTTGTTTGGTCCCGAAAATTGTTACATTTTGTACAAGGGCATGGAATTTTAAGATGTTCTTCTTTCAGAATATGCAAACTTCAAAATTGACTACCCCTTGTTCATATCTCTCATCTCTCCTATCTGTCAAACTCATCCAGCTTTTATCCATGGCCTAAAATTGAACAAAGATGATCATAAACAAAGTGTAACATGAATTGGACTGGTCAAGTATGTACTAAATCTTTTATTATCTAAAGCTGAGATATAATCAAGCCACAACAAATCACATTCAAGTGATGTTTAACTCAAAGAAAACATGTAAAGCCCAAAAATGGAACAATGGCTTAGAGTATTTTATATTATATAAAGAAAACACATATTGTAGGAGCTAGCACAAATTACTATAAGAGTATGTAATTCTTGTACATTGCTGAATGCTGACCTTGGAAATTTTGAAGTAGGTCCGTCAAATTGTGAATTTGAGTAGAAACCACAGGCTGTCCTTGCTCTTCTATGACCGACTATCACCTTGCTGAAATTAAACCATCTACAACCAAATATTAGAAGCTACAATCTGTTGAATATTTGTTGGCATAGCAAAGTCCATTAATCAATTGAGATTTTCTTTCACCAAGCACCGATGTTTCAAACAAATAAGATAAAACCAGAACTGCTTTCATTACAAGAAGGCTAAGTTAGAATTATACACTATTATGGGAAGTCATTAAGATCGGTGCCTCTAAATTTTACTGCATGGATAGATTTCTTGTAGTATGCGGAGAAGGTTTTGGCCTCATTGCACAAATCAAATATTTGAAAGAAAAGCATTATGCAAAACCAAGACTTCCAAGTATTGAGCAACCATTCTCTTGAGTGCTCAACCGCCAATCCACAGTGACGTAAATTGTCACATAAAGGAACGTAACATAATAGAGTCATCTAAGTCGTTCCATACCGCACAAAGAAATAAAATGATCCAACAAGCAATTTTTTATGTTGTACAGCTGAAAACAAATACTACAACATTCTAATAACTTACTTAAATCACTATATTTACTACTCACAAAACAGAGGCCGAGGCAATACACAAGAAACATATGGTCAAATACCAAAAAAAAAAAAAAAGGATGAATGCACCACTGCAGTATTGAATCTTCAACCAATGATTGAATCACTAGCGCTCAGCTTAAAGGTTCATCAAAAGAATTCAAATTGCAAAGAAAAAGGGATATACACACACACACACATTATTTCACTTAAGTCTAGAATGAGTATCTCCATCTCAAAGCAAAATTTCAGAAGGAGACAATGAGATCATCAAGACATCTGACAAAATCAACTTAGATAGTTTTATCGAATCTACCAACTTAGAAACCACATACACACTACACCTAATGGGGAAATCAGTTTGCAAGAATAATACTATTACTCATCATCATTTGCAAAATAGTTAAAATCAAGCTTCATGTGGTCGATTAAGCATTATTCTTGTAGTATCCGTAGGTAAAAAATTAACTAAATAACATTGACACCCAAGTGAAAAAAACTTAATATTACCTGGTTTGTTCAAGCTTCAAGCTCAGCTTTCAACGAAGGTATTCCTTGCTTCAAGCTCAGCTCAACGGCTTATTCCTTGTCTGTGATGCTCTATTCACCAACGAAGGATTGTCTTTAGGTTGGAGGTAAGCTGGGTTTGTTGGAACAAACTGCATTTTTTCTATATTCTGAAGATCGAATGCAAGTATATGAGGAAGCAAGATTAGGCACTTAGGAAAGATGATTAGATGGAAAATTTGCTTGGAGAAGTATTGCATTTCGCCATTGATTCGATAGAACCAGCAATTGCAAAAGGGGAACTGTTGGGAAAGTGGAAGGAGCTTGAGGATGAGTGTCTGTCTGAACCCGACAGCATTGTCCAAGTGTTTGTATGTAAGCCAACACACTAAACGACGCCGCTTTTGGTCATCTTTTAGTCCCGCAAGACGCTTCTTTGATTTTTCAAGTTAGCTTTTTGGACAACAATTCCCTGCTCACGCTTTCTCTTCCTATTATCTCTATCTCTTACACCTTAATTTTTTTTGAACTTCAATTTTTCCCTCATTTTTTGCTAGAAAAAAAGAAAATGGTAGGATTTTAGCAGTAAAAGGTCCAAGACATTACAATCCAACCACTTGGGATGTGCAAATATGGAATTTTTTGATTTACTGACTGAATTTAATTTCAATTATGAAATTTTAAATCAGAAAAATTCCAAAATTGAGACCACAATTCGGGTTTTCGATTTCAAAATTCTTGAATCGGTTATTTAAATTTTTCGAATTGGCACTTAAAGTTTGAATTCACAATTCGAAATCGAAATATTTAGTTCTGATTTCAATTTTGAATTCGTACATTTTATAAAAATATACAAATATTGTATACAATATATATAATATTGTATGTAATATCAAAATTTCTATTATATAATAATAAAGCCTGGGAATAATAATTGTTGTATGCTAATTAAATTAGTTATATTCTAATAAAGTTTAACATATCCTGAATTCAGTGAATTCTAGTAGCTTACTGAATTCCAAATTCAATTCGGTATAAAATCGAAATCAAAATTAATGAATTTGAAATCAAAATCGGTCAAAATTTTCAGTGTTCAAATTTTAAAAAATTTCGTATTCATAGTTTGGAATTACTAATTTCAAATTGCAGACACCCCTAACAACCACTAGGCTAATTCTTCTCTTGGTATACATACATACTATGTTAGTTTCCATATTGGATTTGGTTATTTTCCCTGAATTGTTTTTATTTTTGATTCATGTGAATTACATATATTACAATGATTAATAACCTTACAATATTTATCTCTCCAAACTAAAAAACATAAAAACATGTTTCAATGTCTCTATACACTTGTTTTTGGTTATATCCATTATCATGTACGAAACTCCAAACCCCAGCAATTAAACATGTGAGCTTACACATATAATAGTCATTTATTTGTGAACTTGTGTTCATTAGTCTTTATTTTTTATAAAATTCTTCAACTTATGCTTAGCTCTTTGCTCAAACTATAGTAATTTCTCTCCATAATTCATTCAAGGACTAGACAAACGATTTATTCATTCAAGGACTAAACAAACAATTTATAATTTTTGAGATGTAAAATATCTACTCATATCTCATTGACATGTCTAATGTGTTTTGTAAATTTATAAAATAGAGGGGTCAAATTACATTAATTTCTATACATAGTTCATTAATTTAAGCACTAAACAAACGACTAACAATATGACTACATATCTCATTCATTTTGCAAATTCATAAATTAGAGGGGTAGAGTTATAAAATTTAGGGTGGCATAATAGAATTACAAAGACTTTACTAAATGTATATCTTGACAATAAAATGTTGTCACCGTAATTCAATCTGACAACCTACAATGTTGTCAATATAGCATGCAATTTAGTGACAACATTTTTATGTCATCACAAATTTATTTCCGCCATATTCACCCCGCATTCTGCGGCGTTGCTAAATGACAAAAAATCATCTTGTCACTAAAAAGTACTGTACCCATAATAATTAGTGACGACAGCTAAAGTTATCACTAAACAGTACCAACTGTGACAACTTTTTTGTTATCACAGATAATGTTATCACTAAAAGCTGTATTTCTTGTAGTGATGGATAGAAATGAATTTGATAGCATTTTTCATTTGGTTTGAAAAATAAAATACTACAAACATTATGCATTGGAGTTGATAATCTTGTACGAAAATGTGAACATTATTCACACCAATCAATCTTTAATATGAAAGCCAATATTGGTGGATTTTTTAAATCTATTGAATTTTGCGGAGTTCGTACTGCAAATGAGAAGGCACAATCTTTGCATGAATTGATGAGTTGGTTGAACAACATACCTCTATTTTTCTAAGAATTAAAAGCATAAGGAATTTAAAATTAGTGCATTTTTACATAGCTATAAATAGTATTATATAAAAATAAATATGTATAAAGAATTTCTACCTTCCTTTGCAATTCTCTAAAATATGAAACATCACAACGAAATATGAATTATGCATGTCAGTCTCGTAAGTTGAGATTAGAGATGGCAAATGGGTGGGATTTATTTGGAATTGGAAAATATGGGTCATACCCAAACAGTCCCATATTAGCCATGGGACTAATATGGGCGGGACTAAAATGGGCTAAGCTCATTTGAGCCTGCCCAAATATCCAAATTAATCCCATTTTATTTATTTTTTAAGAAACACTCTTTTTTTTTCTCAATCAAATATCTCAATATTGTCTTTTCTTTTTATATTATTTAGTTTGTTTATTTAACTTCATAAAAGTTCTACACCCTTCTTTATAAATTATGCGATAATTTTTCAAACTAAATAAATTTTTCTAAATTTGAAATTTATAAAAGACCAACTTCATATAAGTGGATGATTCTTTTTGGGAGTTCGTATTGATTAAATAAAAATCTATTGATCAACAAAATTTAATTATCCCCAAAATCCATCTATTCATGTACGTTATTTTATTTCTTAACTTTCAAGACCTAGTCTAAAAATTTTTCTAATTCTAAGGCCATCCTAATTCAATGAAATTCTATCAAGAATAGAATTTTGCAGTGATGAAATTTTGTAGTTATGAGAGAGCATCTGATACATAAGTGCTAATTTACCTAACTTGTACTACAACCTTATAACATTAATTCATTAACGTTGAGAAAAAAATGAAAAAAAGATTGTTTTTTATTTTGTTATTATTTTAATGGATACCTATGGGAGTCCCAAATAAATCTCATGCATACCCATATTTTAAATGGGTGTTATTGGGTATATCCCAATAAGGCCCAAAACCCATATTTTAGATACCCATCCCCGCCAAATTAAATTTGGGTATGGGATCCCAATGGGTCTTGGGTATTTTTGCCACCTCTAGTTGAGATGCAACTCAACGCTGAAATCTTTAATTTATATGTTAACATTGTACCTGTTGGAGGGAAAAATGTGATATACAATATAGAAAAATACATTGAAATGAAAGATACATGAAATTAATTACCTGATAATAGTGTTGACTACGTCATTACAATTTATACACACTATTTTTCCAAAATGAGTTTCATATGGTCGTTTACAATTTTTGCATAACTCATCAAGCATGACAAACTGTTCAGTAATCAATTTGTTGCAATAAAATCAATTGTTGCACATTTATATTAGTCATGGCATGTGACAGCCCCACTTCTCCCTCGGGTGTACCCTAAGGTATCCGTGGACCGCCTGCCTAACTCTCGCCAGGACTCACTCACATAAATATCGCTAAAACACTAGACTAACATTCCAATCTCAAATCTAAACTCAACAATATCTTACAAATACATTACACCATTCTTACAATCCCCAAATTATATAAAATACTTATCAAACGTTCAAATTCTCATAATACAAAAGCTCTCGAAATCACAATCCACGTTTATCACACCAATACAAAAGCAAACCCTAACTCTAAAGGTTGGTTCCTTCATTTGAGTTCTCAGTCCCTGTTAAGGAAAACAATTTGGAAAGAGTGAGCTAAAAACCCCAGTGAGTTCCAAAAAGGCTTACAATTCACATAAAACAGTTCAAATCATATTTCAAGTATACAATTTAAATCAAGTAGATAAACACTTAAATAGGTATTGCTGGTACAAACTACTCGAGGGACATTACCCATCAAAGTAGACTAGTCGAGAGACTTCACCCAACGACGTCACAAACTAGTCGAGGATATTCACCCTACGACGTCACTTTATTTAATTGAAACTAGTTGAGAGTATTCACCCTATGACATCACATATTACTCGAGGGACTTCGCCCAATGAAGTAGACTAGTCGAGAGATTTCGCCCAATGACATCACAATATTTCATTGAAACTACTCGAGAAATTTCGTCCAACGAAGTAGACTAGTCGAGGGATTTCGCCCAGCGACGTCACAATATTTCATTGAAACTAGTCGAGGGACTTCTCCCAACGACATCACATTAGTCCCAAGATAGCACACTATTCTTTTAATTTCAAAATCACACCAAAACGAGAAAACACACACATGGTAGTTCAAATCTTTTAAATATTCCAAATTCATTTCCTTCTAAATGCTAGCAAATCATTTCATCAAATCATTTCTTTGCAGACAATAGCAAGATTTTCATTTGAAAAGGAGTTAGAACACTCACTTATCCTTCATAAATTATTTCACTTGTAAAAACATTTTACTTGGAAATAGTGGTAAATCATATCTTTGCAAATATGAGTCTAGCAAATTACTTCATAAGTCATTTTCACATAGGAGTAAAATATTTGATTTATAAACGAATTGGAATACTCACACTTATAGAACACTACAAAACACTTTCATAATTTCTTTTATTTCAAATAAAGGTAAGTGCGATGAAGTACACATTACCCCACTTAATAATTTAAAAATCCCAAATCACTTCAAATCACTTGACCAATACACTTCGAATCATGTTCACAAAACACATAACATACATTGAAACTCACCACAGTAATAAAGTTCGTTTTCCAAGGTGAGATCTGGTTCGAGTCCTTCCTCACCTCCTATTAACACGAAAAAGAAAGAAATAAGTTCCGCCTCACTCACAACGAAACTAAACTCAAATAACTCATTTTACAAGATTCTATTTGCAAATCTAAATTTTCACATAAACAATAACTCTATCGATGCACTCATTTTAGGCGATTTCTAATCTTTAGCAAAATGATTTAAAGTGAGGTTTTTCACCTCCAAATCACTCATTTGAGCTCACACTTAACACTACACTTTAATTCAAGATTCTAACACACTTTTCAAACAATTTTCACTAGTTTTCAATACATAAAATTCATGAAAATTAGCTAAAGTATCTCAAATCCTCAAATTTGTCCAAAATAGCACTTTTCTCTAAAAGCTTAGTGAAATTCAATTTCTCACCACAGAAGTTCAAGTTTTTAACTCTTTTAGAACTTTTTCTCATAAACGAACATAATACATATACATTTAAGCAAAGTCTCATCATTGAACATCATACAAATTTGAAATCACATTTTAAAATTACCAAGCATGGTTCAGCCATCACTTATCACTTTCCTTCAATATTTTCAACTATAAAATCTACTTTCTAACCATAGAATGAACTCATTTCACATATATCAAACACAACCACAATCAGGTTCTCAAGTCCGCTACCTAAAAGTCACCTCAAGTCTGCTACCTAAGTTGGGAATTCAAGAGCCCAACTCAAATGCTTCATACATAAGCATTCTTAGCAAAATAACCCATAGATCTAACAAATCTACCGCTAATGAGGTTAAAACTAAGAGCTTTAAGGATTATACCTCAAGATCTGTTCAGATCTGACAAGATCAAGAAAGATCTAACGTAGTACCACCCATGGATGACGTTCTAAGCTCTGACACCTCGAGATCCTTCAAGTTTTCCCACAGATCTGCGTGCTTTCTGCTCAAAACTCAAGAACAAGAAGATGCCAAGCAAGAAAAAACTTTCTTCCTCACTTTCTCTCTCCTTCTCACTCTCGGATTCCTTGCTCTTTCTCTCTCACACCCAGCTGCACAAGGAGGAGAAGGAACGGGATGGCAGCTTTCCAATGGCTTCAAGCTCCGTGAAATCAAAGAAGGAGATGAAGTTGAAGAAGACCTCTTTTCCTTCTTCCTTTCTTTCTCTCACATCCGGACCTCTCTCTCTCTCCCTCTCTCACTCATTCGACAACTCCAAGAAGAGGAAGAATTAAGAACTAAGCCTTCAATGGAGTCTTCAAACTTCAAGAGATCGAAGATGAAGAAGATGAAGAAAATGAAGAAACTCTCAAGCTTTCTCTCTCTTTTCTCCCTCTACTCTCTCGGCCTCACTCTCTCTCTCTAAGCTCTCAATTTGGCTGAAAAATGAAACCACAAGAAGCAAGGGATAAAACTTTAAGGGACAAAATATATGGCTTTCCTTGATTCATGGAAAAAGTGGTCAAATGACCACTTTTTGTTGCGTTGACGCGCGACACTCTAACTTTTACTGGTTTATCTCATTTTGACACTGTCCAACCTTAAATATATCTCTATAATATCTCTACATATGCCTGATTTCAACTTAAAGTCACTATTTACACTTCAGAACAGAAATTAACGCTTAAATGGGCCGAAAACGCACACCGGCAAATAAATCTTGAAAAATTTTCTAAATTAGAAAATAATCACTCAAAGCATAAATTACTCCTATTTTAATAAATAAACACAATATAAATGTTATTATGCATTTTAAAATAAAATTTAAATTTTGAGGCCCTCACATGGCATAACTCATCAAACATTACAAACTCCGACTCAATCTTCCACTTATCCTACCACTATGCTATTTAAACATTACAAAAAGGGTACGCAATTTTCATTATCAAAAAATCAGCCAGGAAAAGGGAAAGAGAGCGGGACTCAGCACATTGTAGGAGGAAAGAAAGATATCAATCCTAAACCTATCTCCACAATTGTGTTCAAGTAATATGTATAAAGTTGAAGCACAATTCACCGATGATGGTTCACCTTGAGAAACTAAAGATACAAACACAACTATTAGGAAACAATTAAAGAAAATGTACCTTGGCCTCTTATATCTGTCAGAACTATAGTCCACATTTTAAAACTAAATCTATTTTAAATTGAAGCCAACATAACTAAATAACAAATTAAGTGAAGAAAAGATTCAAAATAGAGGAATATCAAAATATATAAAGTTTGTATGGTATGAAAGCTTGGCAAATTACACGAAAGTATGCGAAGATCAATTTGTCTTTATTTTGGGAGGCTAACAGGATTAAGGGGTAAAAGAATTCAGTCTATAAAATAGCAAATTGAGTGTACAAAAGAATGAAAATTGAGGAAACAACAAAATGTGTGGATGTCTCTATGGTATCAGATCGACAAATTATAGAGTAAAGAGACCAGTAATATTATACTTGAAATATCAATAGTATTTGAAAGTATAGTAAGAATGGCAATATTTGAATAATAAACAGGACCAGAAATTGTGCTTTGATGTGTGTAATATTTCAATTGATGTAATTGAGATTTTATCCATCACATTTTATGTGAAAGTTGTCTTTCGTCAATGTGAAATTGTTGAAACTTTTCGAATGTGATGGGAGAATATTTGTATGTGTTAATTGGGGTTATTTGGGCTTAATTTCCATCATTTATTGTGCCAAGAATGGGTTTACTTATATTTGAATTTTGTGGTGATTATAGGTCTTTGGAGAAAGATGGCTTTTATTTGCAAAAAAATTCCAGAAGACTAGTTTCTCCAAGACGGCTGTGTTTGAGAGTGGATGGTGCAAGCAAATTTAAAGCTCTCATGGGGCCCACTCATACTTCCTTATTGAGACAGATTTCTAGGAGTGATTGAGTTGGAGATCCACGTGCCTTGTAGATTGGAAATTGGAAACCGGAGGAATTTCTTGGCGGTGGAAAGTTTTCCTTATACATGCGAGTCCAAGGCCCACTAGGAAAGAAGGTGGCAGTGACTTCCCACGTGGAATTGGAATTGCCTCATTCTCCGATATATATTCATAGCTTTTTTGGGCTATGGGGACATCCTGGAGCATAGCATTATTTTAGTTTATTTCTCTTGTTTTCGTCTTTTCCCGTAGACTAGTAGTGTTAAAGTTTTTTTATTGCTTCCGTCCTTTTCCGCAAATAGTATGAACTGGTAGCATAGGATAGTTTTTACTTAGTCAAAAGTTTTTCTTGTCCTTTAGCTTTGATCTTTGATTTCCGCCGCCAGTAGATATCCATAGATTAGTATCAATTCCTGGAGCTTAGTTTCTTTTTCAATTAAAAGTTCTTGGCTTTTAGTTGTTCGTTTGCTTCGGAGCTTTAAACAATTGATTAGTATATCTTTGTTTCTCGCTTTCCGTCTCTTTTCATTAGAATCACTTTCGAATTGAATTTAGTGGAGTTTGACTTTGTTGCTAGTAGAATCAATTGCAGACCTGTTTTCTTTATCAATTCAAGTGGTTTCTTATTCCTAATTACAAGTTACATGGAATCAACAACTTGCATGGAAAGATGTCAAGGCCGGCTAATTCCTTTCTAGTTGAGGAATAATCAAGGCTGGGGCACCATAACTGTGAGATCGCTTTGGTTTATTAATTGTAATTTATATGTTCAAGGGTATTTAATTATTCTCTTTTCAATTAATTATTTGGGTTTATTGGGTAATGTGCTAGTCAATTATCTAAATAATATAAAGTCAATTAGGGTGTTGGCGCCTTAAGCAACCTAATTGGTGACAAACGATTTCACCGCAAGTGGTCTAATTTGTATCGTGGGAATAATTAATCTAGCCTCGCAACCCATGTGTGTTAACCATCTAGAATTGGGTCTTTCTAATTCCTAAGGTGCATTAAATCCTATGATCTAGGGTTGTCCAGGTTTACAAGAGGGTAGTCTATGGCGTCTGGGCTACTATAAAATTCAGGAAAGATTGGTGGTTTACGCTGACCACTATAACCAATTTATTCATGAGCATGTAAATATCTGTTTGGGTCTATGATCGGTTGCACCAAGATTAATTCCTTGACTAGATTGTTTTAATTAATTGATATTTGTGTTATTTGATTCTTGGCATTTTGATTAAATTGAAATTTCAGTTTTATTTCTTTCTTTTAATTAATTGTTCTCTTCCAAAACCCCTTATTTTCCCGTGATTCGGCCCACCTATTCCCCGAGGAGCGACCTACTTGCCCTATTCTCAATTCATTGTTGTTGGCATTTAGGCTTCAATTTTAAACTTTATTTTTGAGGTTTGACACCAAATTTTGGCTGTTAGTATTGGTGTTTTAAGTGATTTATTGCACAGATTTATTTTCTTGTTTTATGCCTCGATCTTCTCGCACAGAAAACTTGAATTTGATCCGAGATCGAGAAAACAGCAAGAAGGTTGACCAAAGAGGCAAAGTTACGTAGGCACCAAGATTCAATAGCGTCACCTCAGGAATTGAGCAAGAAATTGTTTGATGATTCATCAAGTGAATTTGAAGAAGAAGAAGTGAACATTACCCAAATAGCAATGGCAGCCCCAAGGACTTTGAGGGAGTTAGCAACTCCGAATGTGAACCAACAACCATTATGCATAACATACCCTAACACGATTGAGACTTTTGAACTTAAATCTGGCCTTATTCACTTACTTCCTACTTTTCGTGGCATTGCGGTGAAGATCCACATAAACACTTAAAGGAATTCCATTGGTGTGCTCTACAATGAAACCTCAAGGAGTCGAAGATCAAATTAAGTTGAGGGCCTTCCTTTCTCTTTGGCATAAGGCCAAAGATTGGTTATTCTACCAACCATCGGGATCTATCACTACATGGGAAGAACTGAAGAGCCGATTCCTTGAGAAATTTTTTCCTGCCTCTAGAGCCGCCAACATAAGGAAAGAAATATGTGGGGTCAGACAAGCAACTGGGGAGATTCTATATGAATATTGGGAGCGCTTTAAGCAACTTTGTGCCAGCTGTCCACACCATCAAATCCCTGATCAGCTTTTAATACAATATTTTTATGAGGGATTGTCACCAATGGATAGGAGCATGATAGATGCGGCCAGTGGTGGGGCTTTAGTTAACAAGACCCCTGATGAAGCCAAATTGTTAATCTCCACCATGGCTGAAAATTCCCAACAATTTGGAAGTGAGAGCTGATGGGGCAATGAGAAGAGTAAATGAAGTGAACCACTCTGACTTAGAGGGTAAGTTATCTGAGCTTACCTCTTTGGTTCGTCAAATGGCGGTGGGACAACTGCAATCTATGAAGGCTTGTGGTATCTGTGCTGCTCCAGGGCATATGACTGACATGTGCCCACTTCTTCAAGAAGATACACCTGAGCAAGCCAATGCAATGAGGGGTTTTTCTGGACCACCCCAAAGAAGGAATGACCCCTATGCACCTACCTACAACCCAGGGTGGCGCAATCATCCCAATTTTAGCTATGCTTCCAAACCCCCTGGTTTCCAACAGCCATTCCAACCAAAGCCACCAATGCAACCAGTGCAACCACTGCAACAACCTGCCACTTCCAACTCAAGTATGTCTCTGGAAGATATGGTGAAATCACTGGCTCAAAGCACGAGTCAATTACAACAAGAGTCTCATAGATTTCAACAAGAAACTCGTGCTGGTATGCGGCATTTGGAAGCACAAATGTCCCAAATGGCAACTTCCCTAAGTAACCTGGAAAATAGCAATAAAGTGGAAGTTACCGCTCAAGTAATTCTTAACCCAAAGGAAAATGCTGCACCTACTGAGTGGTAAGGAAGTATCCTCCACAGAAGAGGAAGTGTCCAGCAAGGTTGAAAAAGAAGAAGAGAACCAGTCCAATGGAGTCCCAAAGAAAGTTGACATTCCTCCTCCTTTTCCTGGCAGGTTGACAAAGACTAAAAAGGAAGAATCTGAGAAAGAAATTTTGGACACCTTCAGGAAAGTGGAGATCAACATCCCTTTGTTGGATGCGATTAGGCAACTGCCCAAATATGCAAAATTTTGAAGGCTTTGTGCACCGCAACAAACCGAAGTCTAGATGACAAGGTGAAGGTAGGGGAGAATGTATGGCGGTTCTCCAAAGGAAGTTGCCTCAAAAGTGCAAGGATCCAGGTATGCTCACTATACCATGCATAATTGGCAATCAAAGAATTGAAAAAAGCATGCTTGATTTAGGTGCTTCAATAAATGTCATGCCTCTTTCAATTTTAAAGCATTGAGTTTAGGACCTCTCAAAGAGACTCTAATAATTCAACTAGCGATAGGTCTAATGTCTACCGAGGGCATAGTTGAAGATGTTCTAGTAAAGTAAATGAATTCATCTTTCCGCTGATTTTACATTGTTGACATGAATGATGAATACTCTACCAATTCAGCTGTGATTCTTCTAGGTAGACCCTTCATGAGTATAGCAAGGACTAAAATAGATGTACATGAAGGGACCTTATCTGTTGAGTTTGATGGGGAAATAGTCACCTTTAATATTTTTGAGGCCATGAAGCATCCTGAGGATACTGAATCTGTGAATTTCATTGGCATTACTAACACACTTGTGCAAGAGAATTTTGAGCAGGAATTCATGGAAGACAAGTTGGATTTTGTCTTACAACAAGGCAAAACAGACTTGGAGGTAGATGACATGGAAGAGGAGGAAGTCAAAGACGCCATCATGTCACTCCATTCATTACATCCTTTTCCAGACAGGTTTGAAAGTTCTTTTCTACCTCTACCCACTTCTAATGAGAGAATTTTACCTTCTGTTGAACTGGCACCTAATTTGGAATTAAAGGAATTGCCCAATCACTTGAAGTATGCATATTTGGGAGATAACAAGACCTTGCCTGTAATCATAGCCAATGACTTGGATGCGGTACAAGAGGAAAAGCTTATACGGGTCTTAAAGGAATATAAACCAGCAATTGGATGGACATTGGCAGACATCAAAGGCATTAATCCATCCATTTGCATGCATCATATTCTATTGGAGGATGCAAAGCCAAGAGCACCTAAGCTTAACCCCGCAATGAAGGAAGTGGTGATGAAGGAAATTCTCAAGCTCTTAGAATTAGGAATTATATTTCTATTTCTGATAGCCAGTGGGTAAGCCCTGTCCATGTGGTTCCTAAGAAGACTGGGATCACATTAGTTAAAAATGAGAGAAATGAATTGGTGCCAATGAGATTGCAAAATGGGTGGAGGATGTGTATTGACTTCAGGAAGTTGAATGCTGCAACTAGGAAGGACCATTTTCCACTCCCATTCATTGATGAGATGCTTGAAAGGTTGGCAGGTAAGTGCTTCTTTTGCTTTTTAGATGGTTATTCTGGGTATTACCAAATCATTGTTGCCCAAGAGGACCAACATAAAACCACTTTTACCCCTTTTGGAACTTTTGCATATCGATGCCTTTTGGTTTATGGGAACATTTCAAAGATGCATGATGAGTATCTTTCTGATATGATAGAGAATTGCATTGAAATTTTCATGGATGATTTTACTGTGTACGGTGATTCTTTTGACCAATGTCTGGACCATTTGACAAAAGTATTGAAAAGATGCATTGAAACACACTTGGTTCTTAATTATGAAAAATGTCATTTCATGGTTAGGGAAGGCATAGTTTTAGGCCATGTTGTTTCATCAAGGGGTATTGAGGTAGACAAGGCTAAAATTGATTTGATCACTAGTTTACCTTACCCTACTAATGTCAAGGATGTTCGTAGTTTTCTGGGTCATGCAGGCTTTTATAGGCGATTCATCAAAGACTTCTCAAAGATTGCCCAACCATTGTCTCGCCTATTGCAAAAGGAGGTGTCTTTCGAATTTGGAGAG
Organism: Gardenia jasminoides; assembly: GCA_013103745.1. Taxonomy (NCBI): domain Eukaryota; kingdom Viridiplantae; phylum Streptophyta; class Magnoliopsida; order Gentianales; family Rubiaceae; genus Gardenia; species Gardenia jasminoides. The sequence goes on from CM023097.1 coordinate 953,264, forward strand.
AATTGTAAATTGTCCTTTGACACACTCAAGGGCATGTTGACTACGGCACCTATTATCCAACCCCACGGAAGCTATCTTTTGAGCTTATGTGCGCACCACTATTGCCGGGTGTGCTTGGACAGCGGAGTGGAAAGTGTAGTCATGTCATATACTACGCCTCCAAAACGTTGAACCCAGCTCAATGCAACTACACCACCACGTAAAAGGAGCTTTAGCCATTGTTTTCGCTTTGAGAAATTTAGATCATATTTATTGGGCTCAAAAGTAATTGTTTTCTCCGATCATGCAGCTTTGAAGTATCTCCTATCAAAGAAAGAATCAAAACCAAGGCTCATCCGTTGGGTGCTCTTATTGCAAGAATTTGATTGGGAGATCAAGGATCGGAGAGGGTGGATAACTCAGTGACCACTTGAGTCGATTGATTAGAGAGGAGGAAAGCACATATCTGAGGTATTTCCTGATGAACATCTTTTTCTTATCAAAGGTAAGGAACCTTGGTATGCGGATATTGTTAACTTTTTGGTCAGTCATAAATTTCCTGTTGGCATGAATAAGAATAAGAGGGATAAGATAGCCCATGATTCTAGATATTACATTTGGGATGAGCCATATTTGTGGAAAATAGGATCTGACCAGATTATTCGTAGGTGTATGTCTGAAAATGAAATTCCTTCTATTCTTGCTCATTGTCATAATTATGCATGTGGTGGTCACTTTGGACCTAAGCAAACTGCTAGAAAAATCCTTGACTGTGGCTTTTACTGGCACACATTGTTCCGATGCTTATACATATTGTAAAAGCGTGAAAAATGCCAAAGATATGGAAGTTTGTCCCAAAGGGATGAAATGCCTCAAGTACCTATGTTATTTTGTGAAATATTTGATGTTTGGGGTATGGACTTTATGGGACCTTTTCCTAGCTCTTTTGGATTTTTGTATATTTTGCTAGCAGTAGATTATGTGTCGAAATGGGTAGAAGCAAAGGCTACCCGGACTAATGATTCTCAAGTTGTTGCAGGATTTCTTAAATCCCACATCTTTAGTAGGTTCGGGGTGCCGAGAGCTATAATAAGTGACCAAGGGACACATTTTTGTAATCGCACCATTGAAGCCGTCATGAGAAAATATGGAGTGCACCATCGGGTGAGTACCACTTACCACCCGCAAACCAATGGGCAAACTGAAGTCTCAAATCGAGAGATTAAAAGCATTCTGGAGAAAACGGTTAACCCTAACCGTAAGGATTGGAGCTCTCGATTGGATGATGCCTTGTGGGCATATAGGACGGCATATAAAACACCTATTGGGATGTCCCCATATAGGTTGGTATTTGGTAAGATGTGTCATTTACCTATGGCTATAGAACATCGGGCATTTTGGGTCATCAAGGAATGTAATTTACACATGGATAGAGATGGTAGGAGAGGAAGCTCCACTCTGGGAGTTGGAGGAAATACATGAAGCATATGACAATGCCGTTTGTACAAAAGCGTACAAAAACATTTTCATGACCGTTTATTGTGTGAAAAATGCTTTTACCCTGTGCCAAAAGGTACTTTGTTTAATTCCTTGAAGTTTATGCGGTAAGTTAAAATCTCGTTGGATTGGACCATATGTTGTGGTTAATGTTTTCCCCAATGGTGTGGTTGAAATCAAGAGTTTAGAGACTGACAAGAGTTTTAAAGTTAATGGTCACCGTTTAAAACCTTTTGTTGATGTTTCAGATATTGGCACAATTGAGGAAGTCCATTTGATGGATCCAGTTTATGAATGATTTTTCCAATTGGAGTCGTCTAGCCAAAGACGTTAAAGAAAGGCGCTACTTGGGAGGCAACCCAAGGTTTTTTGTTTGTTGTTTACTTCCTTTGATTTTTTCTTATTTATGGTATTATTACTTTGTTTGAGTAGGTAGCTGGTTTTGGGCGTAAGACTCTACTTGAAAGGCGCCTGGAAACGCTTAATGAATGTGCAATGGGGCATCGAAGACTTTCGGTTGTCCGTGCCACGCTTATCGGGGAAGTCGAACGTCCGGTGAGAATCAAGACTATTACTTGCATGCGTGCTCTTAAAACTTTGTGCGGGTGATCAAGACTAGTTCTTTGTTGGCATGCCTATGTCTTGCTAGGAGGTGGTTTGTCAAAACGAGTAGACTCATGCCTATGCCTTGAAGCTTGTCTCATCCTCTCTTTTTTGACTCTTTCTTTTCTTGTTTTCTTCCTTTGCTTTCTTTTTTCTTTCTTTTCTTTCCTTTTGTCTTCTTTTTCTTTTCCATTCCATCATCTTTAGCCAGCCATTTGTTTCTTATGCTTATCAACTTTTCTAGACACCTGCCAGCTCAGGTAGCATTTTCCCTCTTCCCTGGTTCATTGCTTGATCTGGTGGAGCTTCCTCTGTCTCTTCGACCATTTTGTGCTGGACGGATCCGGTTCAGATCTCGTCGGTTTGACCACCACTTGCTTTTCTGCCTTGTCGCTTCTTCTGCTTTCTCGCTGCTTGCTTTTCCACCGAGCGTAACCGTTTGCTGCTCCCGCTCGTCCACTAACTTTGTCCATGGCCTTCCCTCAAGCACGAAGCACATTGGCTCCTGTAGCTATCCGTTCTCATCTCAAGCTGCAGCTGATGGTTGTACTTGCGTTTCACCACTTGGAGTTCATTTTCTGCCCACCCTCGCTCGTAAGCTATCTCTTGCTCTCCTGCTTTGCTTGTCCTAGATTCCAGTCGCGCTAATCATGATGGTTGATTATTGTCGTCGTTTGGACTTGCCTTGACTGTTCTGTGTGGACTATAGACTCTGGTTACCTTCCATTTGTGACTCCATTTGGTGCCCTTCGAAATTGGACAGTGACTTATTGCTCTTTGCGGGTGGTTTGTGGGATGCCTTCCATATCTAGTTTTGACTTTGGGTGTATTGGTGCAGCAGCTCATTTGTTATCTCATGGGTGACTTGTGGTGCTTTACCCTAGATTGTTTTATAGGCTGTGGTTGATTTATTTTAATTGAAGTTTAGTGCTTTGGGACCGGATTTGTAGTCTGTGTTTTCTTGTTGGGTTTTGGCTGCTATAGCAATTGTGGTGGTGGGAACCGCTGTGTTCTGTGGTTCTTTGCCCTCTCCACTTGTCGTTGGTTTTGTTGCTTCTTGGCCCCACTATGCCTCCTAAGAAGGAACGTGCTAGAAAATCCACCCCTACTGAGGCCTTGGGTTCCACAAGGCCCAAGAGGAGAGCCCCAATTCAGCCGCCTACTCGGTCCCGGTTGGGTATTTCTAAGAGTATTTTGTCTCCTCACAGGTCGTTGGTGATATTTTTGCTGATTTAACTGACCATGGTTTTACATACCCTTATTGGACGCTCGCTTGCAAGTGCTTTGATATTCAGACTTTGGAGCAGTTAAATATTGTTCATGATGTGGAGCGGTTCTTTACTCGCATTGGTTGGGCACCTTTCATGTATATTACCCACCCAGTTTATGAGGAGCTCTGCTATGAATTTTATGCTACTTTTCGGTTCACCAAGATGCTTGACTTTGCCTTGGATACCCCGGAGATTATCCAGTTCCGCCTCATGGGTCAAACTTTTAGTTTGTCCCTCAATGAATTTAATGTGCAGGGTTGCGTCGGTGAGGACCACTTGGTCGATGGGGTATATATTAATAGTGCCGTGATTTCACTATGCCTTTTGCTAGTAATTATATATAGAGATATGGCGGGAGTGGTCAACCGACACTCAACATTATGATCCTAGCCAATCTCGTGCTTCTTTTCTCACTGACCCTCCCGGGTCATCCACCGTTCTTGGCATATAACTTTTCGCCGCAAGGATCCGGCACACTCTCCAAGGAATTTTACTTTCTGCATGCGTAACAAGGTTCACGTTAACTTTGGCTGGGTGGCTTCTCAGATGCAGTCTGTGGTCCGTAAGCCTAATAAGCCTTTAATCATGGGCTCTTTGATCACTCACTTGGCTATCCGGGCGCTTGGATCCCCTTGGGGATATTCGGCTTAGCATTGCTCGCCAGGTGGAACCTTTGGATTTGAGAAGCTTGGAGCGTATGGGCATAATTCAAATGGTGGGAGACACTTACCGCTTTACTCTGTGGTGATGGAGCTTCCAGTGCAGGTGCCGTCGGTCCTTCTTCTTCTACACCTCTTCTATTTTGGATGCCGACTCAGACTTGAGAATAGCGTTTGGCTTGCATGCCAAGGTGGATTCATTGAATCAGAATTTTGCCAACTTGCATGTCCTCTGCCATGCAATCTGAGAATCTGGCTGCCTTCTTTGCACATATGGGCTTCCACCCCCCTCATCCTCCTCCCTCCTAGATGCGGTTTTTCCTTCTTGGAAGTTTCTTTTCCTTTGTCCCTCGTTTTTGCTTTCTCCTTCCCTACATTGGGACAATGTAGGCGTTTTATGTGGGGGGAGTTTGGTTTTATTCTCTTTTGTTTAGTTTTGCTTTAGTTTTGCCTAGTTTTTGTAAAAAAAAAAAAATGAACAAAAACGGAAAAAATAGGGAGAATTAGGTGGTGCATCAGAAGACTATTACCTCTAAGGCGTGCCCACGCTTTAGAAGATCACTAAAAAAAAAAAAAAAAAGAAAAACTCTCTATTTTCTTTTGGTTAGCATAGGATGCTATGATGATATTGGCAATTGCTTTGCAAGTTTGGGCAGTGATATAATATGATACAATGTCTTTTCTCCTTGTGATAATATTGTTGAATGATGCACTTGGCAAGTTTTGGCTAGTTGGAACCATTCTTGTGAGCTTTTGAGCTAATGAGCAATTTATTTTTAGTTGCTCTATTTTCTTTCATTGAGTGTTGTTCCATGTGATTTGAATGTTCTAGAACTTACTATGTTGTGCGTATCAAGATCTTAATTGTTGAATTTGGTGCATTTAGATGATAAGGGCACTTAGGTTACACCCTTTTAACTGTCTAAATCCTTGTTCCCATTTTATTCCCCTTAGTGAACTTTGTTTGAGCCTAGACCTTTTTCTTGATTATATAGCCCGTTATGTTACCCTTAATCCCTTCTTTAAAACTTTGTTGTTTTGAACCCCATGTCCATGGGATACCGAGGTCTGTTGCATGACATGGTTGAATGATATTGTGAAGGCTAAGTTTCAGTAAGCAAGTGGTTAGAAAGGCAAAAGATAAGAAAATGTGTTGAGCAGAAGACTAGAGCTTCTAAGGCGTGCCCACGCCTTGTCAAAAAAAAAAAACAACTAGAAAAAAAGAGGAGACAACAAAATATACAACACCAATCAGGTGATTTGTGAAGAGTAGTACAATACAAATGGGGCACGCCTAGTAGCTTGCACTTGTCGATTGGAAAACTGTTGAATATGCCTTGCATAGATAATGTGGATAAAGGAAGTGTATTTTCATGCAGCAGGTCAATGGTATTTCCTTTGACATGTTTTAGCCTAAATTTCCTTTTTATCTAACCCCCTACCTACGCCCCGTTACAACCCTTGTTAAGACCCTTTGATTTTTGTGTTGAATTTAGCATTAGAGGTGGCGATGTGACATATTAGCAAGCATATGGTAACATCATTTCATCATGTGATGAGGGTGAACCCTGCGTTTTCATTTCAGAGTGGTGAGTGAAATACATCACCATATAAGAGAGAGGGTTAATTCTTGCATGTGTTGATTTTGATAACATTGTTTGAGGGGGAGATATTTGTATCTCTTTGTTGAACTGCCATATGCTAGCATTTGTAGTTGCCTATCTGAGCTCTGAAATGCTTGAGGACAAGCATGGTTCTGGTGTGGGGGGATTTGATGGGAGAATATTTGTATGTGTTAATTGGGGTTATTTGGGCTTAATTTCCATCATTTATTGTGCCAAGAATGGGTTTACTGCTTATATTTGAATTTTGTGGTGATTATAGGTCTTTGGAGTGAAAGATGGCTTTTATTTGCAAAAAATTCCAGAAGACTAGTTTCTCCAAGACGTGCCTGTGTTTGAGAGGGGGATGGTGCAAGCAAATTTAAAGCTCTCATGGGGCCCAGCTCATACTTCCTTATTGAGACAGATTTCTAGGAGTGATTGGAGTTGGAGATCCACGTGCCTTGTAGATTGGAAATTGGAAACCAGGAGGAATTCTTGGCGGTGGAAAGTTTTCCTTATACATGCAGAGTCCAAGGCCCACTAGGAAAGAAGGTGGCAGCTGACTTCCTACGTGGAATTGGAATTGGAAGCCTCATTCTCCACGTATATATATTCATAGCTTTTTGGGCTATGGGGGACATCCTGGAGCATAGCATTATTTTAGTTTATTTCTCTTGTTTTCGTCTTTTCCCGTAGACTAGTAGTGTTAAAGTTTTTTTATTGCTTCCGTCCTTTTCCGCAAATAGTATGAACTGGTAGCATAGGATAGTTTTTACTTAGTCAAAAGTTTTTCTTGTCCTTTAGCTTTGATCTTTGATTTCCGCCGCCAGTAGATATCCATAGATTAGTATCAATTCCTGGAGCTTAGTTTCTTTTTCAATTAAAAGTTCTTGGCTTTTAGTTGTTCGTTGTTGCTTCTGCCGTCAGGAGCTTTAAACAATTGATTAGTATATCTTTTGTCGGTTCTCGTTTCGTCCGTCTCTTTTCATTAGAATCACTCGAATTGAATTTAGTGGAGTTTGACTTTGTTGCTAGTAGAATCAATTGCAGACCTGTTTTCTTTATCAATTCAAGTGGTTTCTTATTCCTTAATTACAAGTTACATGGAATCAACAACTTGCATGGGAAAGATGTCAAGGCACGGCTAATTCCTTTTCTAGTTGAGGAATAATCAAGGCTCGGGGCACCATAACTGTGAGATCGTTTGGTTTATTAATTGTAATTTATATGTTCAAGGGTATTTAATTATTCTCTGTTTTCAATTAATTATTATTTGGGTTTATTGGGTAATGTGGCCAGTTAGTCAATTATCTAAATAATATAAAGTCAATTAGGGTGTTGGCGCGTCGCCTTTAAGCAACCTAATTGGTGACAAACGAGACAGTTTCACCGCCTCGCAAGTGGTCTAATTTGTATCGTGTGAATAATTAATCTAGCCTCAGTTAACCCGCATGTGTGTTAACCATCTAGAATTGGGTCTTTCTAATTCCTAAGGCTGTGACTGCATTAAATCCTATGAGCGTATCTAGGGTTGTCCAGTTTACAAGAGGGTAGTCTATGAGCGTCTCTGGGCTACTATAAAATTCAGGAAAGATTGGTGGTTGGGCGCGTCGCTTGACCACTATAACCAATTTATTCATGAGCATGTAAATATCTGTTTTGGGTCTATGATCAGTTGTGTGCACCGGTGCCAAGATTAATTCCTTGACTAGATTGTTTTAATTAATTGATATTTGTGTTATTTGATTCTTGGCATTTTTGATTAAATTGAAATTTCAGTTTTTATTTCTTTCTTTTTAATTAATTGCTCTCTTTCCAAAAACCCCCCCTTATTTTCCCTGTGTGATTCGTCCACCTATTCCCTGAGGAGACGACCCTACTTGCCCTATTCTCAATTCATTGTTGTTGGCATTTAGGCTTCAATTTTTAAACTTTATTTTTGGAGGTTTGACACCCACCAGAATGCTTGTGTGGGATCGTTGTGGTGCACACTTCATTTTGTAAGCAATTGTTTCAACCTTCACATTCTTACGAGTTTGAAATCAAGGCGTCGTCGAAATGCATATAAAGGAGTATGTTCCATGCTAAAATTCAGGCAAGGTCTTAGTTACGAATAAAGAAAGGAAGTTGACTAACACAGCTTTTGTTTAGAAATAATTGTGATTGAATCGATGGGAGTAAACAATGAAAAGAGATGATAGATAGTGTTGAAGTGATGTGAATAAAGAGGTAAGGAATGGCAAGAGATGGTAGATAGCGATGAAATAATGAAGTTTCGTTCAAATGTTAAAAGAGAATTAGTTAAGATAGATATCTATTGGTTAGTATGGATAATGTTTTTAAAAATTAAGTAATTAGTTACCATGAATAATGGGTTAGTAGATCTGGATGAGTAATCTCTTAGTGGAAGTTATAGACGTGAATAGGAGTTGAGGGGAGTTGAGAGAAAAATATTTAACTAATTAAATTAAATGTAAATTCCTAGAAAAAGGGATTAGAATCTCCTTGACTTGTGAAGGCTCCTAGGGAAAAAAGTGCCCTGCAATACATATATGATAGATAGATTGGTTATGGACCAACTAATATCAAATGGTAAAAAAAAAAAACTAATATCAAATGGTTAGATGAACAAGCGATGCAATACGGGGGAGGGATGGGTTGAATAGTACAGGAATATATAGAGAGTGTAAGTAAGAAATATTCAGTCCAGACCTCTTACTTAGGCTAAGAAAAAAAGAAAAAAAATGTAGTGATGCAACCCATGCTTATCAAGAAAACACTAGTAAGTTAAGTCATTCGTACCCTATATCTCCCTACAGGTAACAGAAACTACAAGAATTAGCTGGGAAATGTGGAGAATAGAGAGTATGCTATGAGGCAAGGCAACATATCAATACATTCGAGCATGTCATCCAATGGCATGCTGGCCTCGTTTTTCTATTTGCATATCATCCAATATCATTAACAAATCCAGTCACGATCCGCAAATCTCTACATGTGCCTATCTCCAGTCCAAACTGAATAACTGAAGTTACACGCTTTTCTTTTTCTCTATGCTACTATCAAAGATTTAAAAAAAAAAAAGTGTTCAGAAGTTTATAATTTTCTTTTTCTCTGAAGTTTATAATCATGGTCACACTAAGCCATGATTTGGTCATAAAGGTCTCTATTAATTCCCAATCCAATAGCTTTAATTAGGGGTAAATCAAGGCTATTAATTGCTTGAACCCCGCAATATCAAAGGCTGATTTGGATAATGTTTCAAGCAGAATTGACTTTTTAGCATCGATCATGTGTAAAGAGATCAACTTATGTGGCTTGCTAAAAGTAATGCTTCACCTTATCATATATACATATATATGGGGGTTTTCTGAATACACCTAAATTCCACCTAACTTTCCACCTAACTTACCATATATATGTACGTATACTAATTATTATTATCCTTCCTTGTATTTATATATTTTTTCTAATTAGTCTTACCTTTTCAAAAATCTAACACCTGAAATGTATTTTAATACGAGTTCAATGGACACCTGATAGACAGATCATGTGTATACTAAAGTACTAATTTTTGACTTGCAAGAAATAAACTGCATTCAGATTCAATCTTCTCACATGCAAATTTGCGGCCAAGACTTACATTAATTCTCCTAGTTGGTGGAGTGATACTTTAGCTAACGGCGTTGAGAGGCTATACATACATAGAACTCCTTACTTTGGTTGAAAGGCCTATTTCACATCCTTTTTCATCCTATGCACGTCAATAAGTTCATGAACCTGCCTGGTAAAGCTGTTAGATTAATTGACCAAATAAAGTCAGAGTCAAATGTGTTTGAAGAATTGACAGGGAGATCTAATGCACTATTTTTGAGGTAAGAATATTACTGATTAAGGCAAGCTAATTTTTTTTTAAATTTCTCTAATCTCCAGATTGGCGACCAATTTCTGCCATTGGAAGCATACGAACCCTCAAATGATTTGCTAAATTCCTCAAGAAAGGTTTAATACTCTTAGTCAACTTCACTGCTTTTTGGGGTACGAACCTTGTCAAATTCCTCAAGAACCATGTTTTGGGTAACCAAATGAACTATTACATACTCACCATGTACGTCTTAAAATGTATCTTCAAGCATCATTCTTCAAACTCTAAAATTTGTGTACCCGAAAGGATTCATTTGGTACATTGAGAACCAAGTATTGACATGCCCTTTAGATATGTGCGGTTAGGGAACATTACCTTCAAAGTACCTAATGTTTGGCCCATAAACCAATTTATTTCCTTAAGTTTCGCAAAAAACATGCTGATTCCCACTCAATTTTGAACTTGGTTTAATTGAGGACACTTGATGGGATTCCTGACTAATTGAGAAGTTTGCTTAGTTGTTTGGAGTCGGGACCCATAATCAATGCATGCATTTCTTAAGATTAGACCATCAATTATAGTTCAACTTTGTTTTCAAGTGGTCATCATAAGAACTCGTTTTGTAGCTAGAAAATGGTTGTCTAAAAATATATGGAGGACATAGGTTAGGAGAAATTTTAGTATTGATATAGTTGCTAGCTAAATTTATCATTTTTAAAATTTGACCGGGAATCTGCATTCCTCACTACATTTGCCTTCGCTCCTGCTGCTAATGAACATTTTGAAACCCCCTAAGTTTGCTATGTGCTCGTCTTAGAAGAAAGTAAAATCCCACTTCCCCTCACGGAAAAAAAAAAGGAACAAAAAAGGCAGAAATCCACTTCAAATTTATGTTTTGTTTTTATCATGAATTCAGAGCCCGAGGGACGCCAATTAATTCTTTTAACAGTACAAGTTAATGTACGGTTTTCAATCAAACTTAGGGGTATGAAAGTTATCTATGCCTCAAAATTTAGGGGTCAAAGAGTAATTATTCCACGTAAAGACTTGTCAACCTTGAGGAACTAATGAATGTAATTGCGGCTTCCCCGATTTTCCACACCCCAAAATGCAATACAACTGCGATTGTATTCTCACTACAGACTATAGAAATCGAAACAAAGCTCTGATGGTGAAGTATTAATTCCATTTATACGAAGTAATTTTCAAACGAATTTACACAACAGTTCCAGCATCTAGCCACAAGTACTTATATTTTTCCAAAACTATTGTATAGTTATATTTTCATCTTCGAGAATCTCATTTTTTTTTTCACAAAAAAATGATACAAATTAATTGGTTTGCATAATGGAGGTGATGGCAGCCAGAGGGGAGGGAAATGGGGATGTCAGAGTCAGACTAGCCGTGTGCATAAAGCAGTCCAAAATGGCATATGCATAGCATTGTACCCAAGAAAGGGACTAAAAGGAGGGGATGGTTTCTTTAATTTCTGTTCACGTTGGCGGTTGTTTGCTTTGTGCAATTTCATCACTTTGATTTATTTTATTTTGTCAACTAACTAGTAGTCTCTTTACTAAGGAACCAATTGAATTTTTTGTATGCGAAGTTTTGCTTGCCAAGTACTTCTTCATCCTATTGGCCATTGTTTTCTTTTGGGTTGGAGGCTTGTACGGGTTCAAGAAAACGGTTTTCCTCTAAGGAATCATATAAAACACCTAATATTTTGCAAACCAATTATTTTCATCACATTTCTACTTGATATCCGACAGTCCAACACATGATTACAGGGCAAAGGCAAATACGGATTGTTTCATCACAACTGTACATTACACTCACTTTGGCCTTTACCTCATTATCAAAATTCCCTTCACTTTGGCCTTAGTCACTTGGCTTAATCTGGCTGTCTTACTCAGGCTTATTATGGTTACTAATATTTCAATCCTATAGTCTATACCAGCATGATTTCCTTATTATTAAAAATAATAAAAAAAAGCAAGAAAGTAAACTTTTGAAACAGAATTTTAATTATAATACAACACCTAAATAGATCAATTAAATATCAAACACTCATGACTAAAATGGTCAGGGTCTCATGAGTTGAATTTTGTCTAGTTTAAATCAATTCATGTAATTTTAACAATTTCTTATATAAACTCGTATAATTTTGGTGTAAATTTGAATTTGTCAACTTATACAACTAAATTGGCAATTACACCAAAACGATACCGAATTTACGCCAAATGCAGTAAGAATTATACAAACTAATTTAAACTAGACAGAACTCAACTTGTGAGATCCCTGATCCAACTAATATGACATAAACCGAACTTCAAAGTTCCAAGTCAATAATAACAAACAACTAAAATTGTGATTTTCCTCCATGATCTGCAATTGATGTGCTATATTCAATTTTCTGTTAGAAAGGAAAAATGTCACATTTCCTGAAATTAATCCATCATAGAGTATATGGTCTATTTCATATGATCGTAAAAATCCTTGTATAGAATGATGCTATTTTGGAAGGCAGAATCCAATTCCTAGAATCGGAGATTTATCTTACAATTGTGAAAGTAGTTAAGTTAGGCTAGAACTACAGTCCAAATTACTAGTATTCCTATGGCACAAACTTTCTATCAATGTCCATAACTCCATGCATGCACTTTTACCCAAAAAGCAGCCAAACCACAAAGTTATTTTAGGCTTGAAGTAATGTTTGTGTGACTGTCACAATTCGCACACTTATCCTTTGCAATTTCGGCGCTGATTGCTTGCTTTTGATAGCAATTGGCTCAAAAGTTAGCACATTCTTTGCTCATCCTTTCTACCTCCAACAGATCACAATTTATGCTGCAGTAAAATCCCTCTATAAATATCCTACTCTAATGCTTTTACTCTTCATCCTTCAAACTCCATCTCAATTCTTGATTCCACTAGATTCTTCGTCCCTTGTCTCCTCCTCCCTCCTTGTTACATTTGTGAGTGCGTAAAAAAGTTGAAAATGGAGAAGCCCATTAGTCTTATTGTTGTTATATTTCTCTTCTTGTTGTTTAATCAATCTATGGCCATTGTTGGCACGTACAACATTTTAGACTTGGGAGCAAAACCTGATGGGAAAACTGATTCAACCAAGTCTTTATTAAGCGCATGGGGTGCAGCTTGTGGCTCTCCCAAACCAGGCAAAATTATCGTACCAAAAGGAAAATATTTTGTGAAGCAAGCACAATTTTTGGGACCATGCAAGAATAGAGCTATTAGCTTTAGAATAGATGGTACCCTTGTGGCTCCTTCAGATTACAAAGTCATTGGAAATGCGGATTTCTGGCTTCAATTTCAAACCGTCGATGGAATTTCCATTCACGGTGGCATTCTTGATGGCCAAGGTACTGGCCTCTGGGGTTGCAAAGCCTCCGGCAGGAATTGTCCTACTGGTGCAACGGTATGTCAAAATGACTGAACTGCCCCTTCTCCATTTCAGTTGCTTCCCTATATTTGCTACTTTTGACAAACTTCTTAGCGTAGTATTGTCCTTCTCCATTTTCGATATACAAGACATCAAGCGGCTTTCACTTTCAAACATCATCTTTTTTTGGGATTTTATGGCATTCAAACGGATGCTAATAAGTAATAATGGGCATAACTGACGCTAGTGGGGAAGTGGGAAGTTGCAAAATTTGATCAAAAGGCTAATGAGTTGTAGTATTTAACATTTCTCTTAAAATTCCTCACACTCATTAATTGTCAAAGTAAAAATATAGCTAGACGTTACTCTTTAGTTGGAAATGCCATTACATCTTCAATGTTGTATGCCATATAGTTCATAAATTCCGGGTGCCCGTTGGCGGTTATTGACCTTTTGAGTTTTCAGTTGTACAAAATTTTAGTCCGTCAATTCTCAATAAATTAAGAACCTCAATGCTTTAACTACATTTTTTTTTTTTGGGTTACACATTTACAAGAATCATCGAAATCCAAATCGCGCCAAAATGTATAAGCTAAGCATCTTAATTGTCCATAGTCTAAGTAATGCTTTTTCTTACCGACCTTTTTTAATTTATGCATGTAGACTTTGGGATTTGACAACTCAAACAACATTGCAATTTCCGGGCTAACTTCTCTCAATAGCCAATTGTTTCACGTGGTGTTCAACGGCTGCAACACCGTGAAATTGCAAGGAGTAAAAGTTTCGGCAGCCGGAAATGGCCCCAACACCGACGGGATTCATGTTCAATATTCATCAGCGGTCACAATCTTGAATTCCAAAATCAGTACTGGAGATGACTGCGTATCAATTGGCCCTGGCACGAATAGTTTGTGGATTGAAAATGTTCTTTGTGGCCCAGGCCATGGCATCAGGTAACCAAAATTGATGCTCAATAACTTAATTTATTTGGAAATCTATGTCTGATTTGTCTTTTTATTTTTTGGCAGCATTGGGAGTCTGGCAAGATATTTTGAAGAAGAGGGAGTGCAGAACGTAACTGTAAAAAGTGTTACATTCAGGAATACACAGAATGGTGCGAGGATTAAATCATGGGGTAGGCCAAGCAAAGGTTTTGTCAAAGATGTTTTGTTCCAGCATGCCACTATGATCAATGTCCAAAACCCCATCCTTATTGACCAGAATTATTGCCCAGATAACATCAATTGTCCTGGTCAGGTAAACTTGTGTACATATAAATTATTTAATAGGCATTATTAGTTGTTGGTAAATTTGATATTTCTATTCGAGGATTTGGATTAACCCTTTTTCACTTAAACGAAAGAAAATAAGAACACGAAGATGGATGATTCACTACAAATTCCTTTCTGGGTATTTCAAAATAGGAACAATTTTCTAATATCTTGTAATACTATCTTTTTGGCAGGTTTCAGGCATAAAAATAAATGATGTTACGTATCAAGAGGTCCATGGAACATCAGCAACAGAAGTTGCAGTCAAATTTGATTGTAGCAAGAAGAATCCTTGCAGTGGGATAAGATTGAAAGATGTAAAATTGATATACAAAAATCAACCAGCTAAATCATCTTGTGCCAATGCTGCTGGAACTGCACTTGGATTGCTTGGCACTAGTAGCTGTTTGTAGGCAAAGATCACAAGCACCCTCCCCTTTACCCCAAAAACTACCCCAAAAAAAAAGGAAAAAATGAGGTTGATAGGAAATATATAATGGGGAAAAGATGATTATCCCCACTACCCAAACAAAAAAAAAATGGATGATCATCCTAATAGAAATTTTAATACTTAGGTTATAGCACAACAAATGACTCAATCGAATAATTTGCATGGACCTGGGGCGTTGGCATAATTATTATTCGCCTGGCCATGCAGCAGTAATTGTGAATCTGTGATCAACAAGTCCAGTGGACAGAAAATTTATTCCCTGTAGTGAAATGAATTAAACTCAATGTACTTTGCATTAACTTTGTTCTTGCATATCTTAAAATTGTATGATATAGTAGAACGGCTACAAAAAAGACTGATTTTGATTAGGAATGTTTTCCTTTAAAATTTAAATTTTGTCACGAATTCAGAGGTACTAATGTAAATGTACTAGTGTCTCTTGTCCCAGTAAAAAGGGTAAATATTCAAAAGAACCCATCAAGAGGTCCTCAACCACCTACGACTGATTATATTTCTTTTAATTTTTTCGTGCTAAGCTTTAATTAAGTTCATTCACTGATTAAACTTCTAAATGCAGACTGCGGCAGCAATGACTAGCCACCACTTCCATTCAGATTATAATTGCAGATAAACTAATCGCTTGTAGTAAATTTGAATGTAATTGAAGACTAAAAAGGGATTAAGCAGATTGCAATCGAAAATTGAGGGACCGAAATACTTTATGGAAAATCCTATATTATGTGACACATGATTTAAGCCATAAAAATAAATTAAAGGATAATCTATCTTCTTGATTTTAGAAATTCTCATATCTATATCCATTGCTTGGTAATGTAATGTCCTAATATCTAATTGCATTTTGCATGTGAACTCATATTTTATCGAGGTTTGCTGTGTTTTCTATTGACTAACGCATTCCCTCTATATCTAGGAACCAGGTAAATTATACATGTCAATTCTCTCTCTCTCTCTCTCTCTTTTTTTTTTTTTGAGAAATTAACATTCACACAACTTCACTCCATATCTAATATTTCATAATGAAATTTCATAATTTCATTTTAAATCTAATATTTCATAAGAAAATTAAATTCATATTCTTATCCATATGACAAATTAATATATTGGGTCCGTTTGGATTCCCTGTTTTTGGAGTTATTTTTGAAAAACTGTATTTTACATCCCAAATGCTACAGTACTACACCAAAACAATAATCCCAAAAATTCCAATCCAAACAAATATTTCAAAAATAACTTACACATACAAAAATTTAAAAAAAATATCCTTTTTTCTTCCACCCCAACCCCACCACCAGCTCTTCCCCCCTTTCTCCCTCCCCTTCCCTCTCACCTACCATCCAAATTAAAAATTTATTTGGGATATTTTAGGGTCATTTTTAAATTAAAACTTTATTTAGCGTAATTTTTTAGGGTATTTTTAAAATTAAAAACTCATTAAGGGTATTTTTTGGGGCATTTTTAAAATTAAAATTCTATTTGGGATAATTTTAGGGGTATTTTTAAAATTAAAAATTTATTTGCGGTATTTTCAAAAATAAAAATTTATTTGGGTATTTTTTGGAAATTTATAAAAATAAAAATTTATTTGGGGTAATTTTTTGGAGCATTTTTAAAATTAAAAATTTATTTGAGGTATTTCTAAAATTAAAAATTTATTTGAGTAATTTTCTGGGGTATTTTTAAAAATAAAAATTTATTTGGGGTAATTTTTTCGTGCATTTTTAAAATGAAAATTTTATTTGGGGTATTTTTGGGACATTTTTAAAATGAAATTTTTATTTGGGGTATTTTTGGGACATTTTTAAAACTAATAATTTATTTGGGTATTTTTTGGGTATTTCAAAATAAAAAATTTATTTGGTGCAATTTTTGAGGCATTTTTTAAAATTAAAATTTTATTTGGAGTAATTTTTTGGGGTATTTTTAAAATTAAAAATTGATTTGGGTATTTTTAAAATTAAATTTTTTTTAGTAATTGTTTCAAGCATTTTTAAAATTAAACATTTATTTGGGTTATTGTTTGGGGAATTTCAAAATTAAAATTTATTGGTGCAATTTTTGGGACATTTTTTTAATTAAAAATTTATTTATGGTAATTTTTTTAGGCATTTTTAAAATTAAAAATTTATTTGGTGTAATTTTTGGGGTATTTCTAAAATTAAAAATTTTATTTGAGATATTTTTGAAATAATTTATTTGGGGTATTTTTTTAAATTAACCCACCCCCACCCCCACCACCACCCAACACCGCCACCCACCAAATTAATTTTAATTTTAAGAATATCTCAAAAAATAGCCCAAATAAATTTTAATTTTAAAATACCCAAAAAACCCCAAATAATTTTAAATTTTAAAATCCCAAAATTTCTCAAAATAAATTTTTAATTTTAAAAATGTTCCAAAATACCCCAAATAAATTTTTAATTTTAAAATACCCCAAAATTTTTCCAAACACACTTCAAAAACACCTCAAAATAGTTACAATAATTGTTTTCAGATCCCAAATGCTACGTGTTTTGGAAAACAACCCCAAAACAACTAATCCAAATAGAGCCTTTGTTTTACAGAAGAACACAAACTAATATAAGTAATTATGTCAATAACAATAAGCACTAAACTAGTATACCAATACAGGAAATTAATTGATAACATAAAAAATGAAGCTTGTATAGAAACAAAAGGGAATTAAAACAAACATGGAATTTGTAATTAGATGAACTATTGACAAAGCTGACAAATGCCGAGTATGCATACAAAATTAAACTCAAATCTATAGTCAAGTTTTACACTTATAAATTTCTAAATATCCTACACGTGATTTTCTGTAAGTATATAGGTCGTAATTGTATATAGGGTATTAAGAGTCAATCCCATAGGGAAAATAGATAATTATCGGCACTACTAAATCTTCTCTATTATTTAGACGATCAACAAATTATTAAAAGTAAAACTATGCTAAAATATGCAAAAAAAAAAAAGAACAAATAAAAGCTCCTTAGATCATGGAATTCCTCACTACACATGCAAGTACAACTCCTGGATTAATGAACACTGTTACCTTGGCTAGTCATGGTATAATTTCTTAATGCACGTGATACTCTCTTTCGCTAGCATATCAACCATACCTATAGCTAATCCATACCTACTTTCGTGGTTATGAAGTTAAATGAAGACTCATTAGCTCTATGAAATTACATGAACAATTACATAAGCCACAAAGGTGCACCTCTATTTTTGTGAGTGTACTCCCTAGATTTAACACTTCTATAAACTAGTGCTAAAATCCAATTCTCATTACAAATCTAACACCTTTAGATTACCACAATCAATAGACAGTTAATCATGATTATAAAAGCAAAAGTCTTGTTCAAAATAATAGCATCAAATAGTTAAGAAGTCAACACAAACAATTATAGAAAGTTCAACTAAAACCCAAGGCATAAACTTTAGAAACACATGATAAATAGAAAATCTAAACTTGTATTATAACCAAACAAAAAATCCAATACAAAAGAGAAAGTGATAGCAGAGACATCAACCTTGTCACATGAGATCAAACCCTCCATCTTTACTCCTCAATTTTTATCTAAATCCAACTATAAACAAGATACGATAAAACTATACTATACTATGTAATATATACTAAACTAGTCTAAATTAAAGAAAGTAGAAGAGTTACATTTTTGGTGGTGTTCCTTACACTCTCCAAAAGCTCCTTAGAAATGTCTTGAAGGCCTCTATTTTCAGAGAAATCAATCCCAAAAGTAATAATATTAAAGTTGTTCAATAATGTCCTTGAGATTCTAATAAGTTGCTTCTCCAACTTTCCATACTTTTCTTGGGCAGAATCAGTCGAAATCTTTCATCAAAAGCAATCAAAAAGTTTGTGTAAAAAAGCCACAATTGCAGAGTTGAAAAATAGATCCAAGACCTCGATCCAAGGTTGGGTCTGTCGTGGCACCCCTAAAATCCAATTCCCTTGATTTTTTATTTTTGCCTAATAAGCTTGATTCTAGATCTAATCTACACGATTCGAGGTCGGACCACTTTCTAATCAACCCTCTAATATCAAAATCCAATCCGAGGACTCTTTTGTTGATCCAAATTCGATGCAGCTTCCCTTGCTTTTCTTCAATAATTTTCCATTTCACATGCAACTTCGACCTTTCACTATTTCTTTTCAAACCTTCTTGGTTCAACTTCCATTGACCTGAATGCATCCAAATTGATTCATTTTCATATTTTGGCAATAAAATGATTCTTGAAGAAATAACTACAAAAATGGAGTCAAAAGTCCACTTTAAATTCTAAAAACACACTAAAACTAAATAATTAACATACCAAAAAATAGGTAAAATAAACCCTTATCAAAAGCTATTATCAATTTAATTCATATATCCTACAAGTTATTATTAATATCAAACAAAATAAGTTTCATTACGTTTCTTAAATTTTGAAATCTTTTTGAGGAATAATAGCAATGTGCATGTAAGGTTGTAGGAGAATAATATATGAGTATGTATCTTTATGAAATTTCATCTATATATTGTTTTCTTGTTTTTAATTATTTTGCAAGATAATTTGAATAATTGAACCATAATCCTGTCGAACAACATAAGAAAATTATCTTTGTAAGCAAATCATTAGAGATTAATAGAGAAGGAAAAAAATGATTGAATTTATTGTTAGCCTATGTTTGTAAGATATTTGTCTTTCGCTTGATCATCCTAAAATTGAGTAATTCTAATATTTTTATTGAATAAAAGAAAAAGAATAATCAAAATCTAAAATCTTTTAGTTCTTCATTTTCGGAGGTAGACAAACAATGTTGGTACCCACCATTAATTTAAGGTAGTAGTAAATCTTCGTTTTCAATATCAAGGTAATAATATCAATATAGAAATCATGCTTAAGAGTTGAGATTGTCTCATTTTATACAACATATTTCATGAATAATCCTATTGGTTAACTATACTTATTATGTCAGGTTATGTCAAGATTTTTATAATTGATATATTTAATTGCAAAACCATTATCAACGAAAAAGTTATACCAATGACATGTCACAAATAGGGCAATCTTCCCTCTTTCTAAACTTTTTTCTTTACTTAAAAAAAGAAAAATAAGAAATAGAAAATCTATAATAACAAAATACAAGGTTGAAACAAGTTGGTCATTATTGCATATGAAGCAATTGAAAATAAAGAGCAAGTTTGATTTGGGTATATAGTATTTTTAATTTTTTAACAATGCACTTATCATAAAATAATCAGATTTTGTTGTGTTTCCAAATTTGATGCCCTTCTAATATCATTGAGGATTTTTGTATAATATCAATATTGAAGTTCTATATTAGAAATGCATTTTATAGCACTAAGCTATCTTACAACCAATCAAGGAATATTGAGTAATATTAATCAATTATAGATTTACTTTAATAATTAATACAAAAACTATTTAATATTTAATTGATGAATGACTGTAAAGCTTATCATAAGTGCACTCTAATTTACCATTTATTGTATCAAAAACATTTAAGGAAAATAAAAGCAAATTCTAATCTATTTGTCAAGAGTGCTAGTAGCAAAACTTTTATTCAATATTGAATAGTATCGATGAAGATGGAGCACGAGATTTGCTCTACTTTGAACATTTGATATTTTAAATCTAAACATTGAACTCATAAGTTGAAAACTGGAAATACAAAATAGACTAAATAGGAAAAGCTTAACTTGAAAGGGATTGTATAAGTTTTATATAAAATGTCAAAATAAGATTAAAAAAAATATGATGGAAATTAAAAAAAAAAAAAGGCTGGCTCTCTCTTTGTTGCCAAATATTGGCAAATTCTAAATAAGAGAAACCAACACTTTGCTAAAAAAATCCCACAAACAAAGAGTGAATATTTATACTGTAAGGTCTATTTTAAAAGAGCTATAAAAAAAAAAAAGAGCCAGTTTACTTACTAAAAATCATCTGTAAAGAATTTTTCAAATTATCTAGCACATGTTAAGAAAAATAAAGAGTTGAACATGTAAATGGAAATGTCCCCAAATAACTTTTTAAATTGTCTTTATGCAAACGTCCTACTAATTTCTCTAATCATTTAGTATTTATATTATCTAGCACTAATTTTCAAAAATTCACCCTAATAAAATTCTATTCCTAAAATATAGCATCAAAGTTGGGACTATATATATAACATCAAAAGATTTTGAATAGAGATCCATAAGAAACACGTCCCACTAATTTCTCTAACCATTTAGCATTTATATTATTATTTACACTAGTTTTCACAGTTGCAACTTTCTTTTTACTACTAATAAATTCTTTTACTATTGGGTAAACAATAGGTTAAATTTTTCAAAAGTCATCCATCTGCAATTCTATTCCAAATCAAATTCAAAAATTGGATCTAGTAGAATCCTATTCCTAAAATAGAATGACAAAGTCAGTATTACATAAATAACCTCAAAAGATACTAAACTTGCAAACACAAGAAAGGTAGAATGAATTCAATAAGAAAGTTCGTGTGCAATTTCATTCCAAATCAAATTTGGAAATTCAATGTTATAGAAACCTATTCCTAAAATATAATGACAAAGTCAGTATTACATAAATAACCTCAAATGATATTAAAAAAGCAGCTATAAGAAAGGTACAACGAAATCAATAAAATATGTTATAAGGGCATTAGTGGAAAGTAAAAACTAAACCACTAAATCACTAAATCATATATATATATATATATATATATATATATATCAAATAAAATATTTCAATCCACTGTCAATTGCAATTGATTATCAAACATACGAGTCATTCAGGTTTCAAACTTTGGTTTTTAGTTTCATTAAATGCCCTTTATGCCTTATATATACGAGATAAACTTAAGATTCGAGTCGAAAACTATTGAGTTAGTGTGTATACCTGATATTTTTTATTTAATATATGCATCTAAGTTCATATACCACTTGTCACATTAGCAGTTATTTTTTATTTCATAAATGCATCTAAGCTCTTATACCACTTGTCTCTTGATGGAAGCATAGTCCAATTTACTGGTCCGCATAGGACTTAGCAACACAAAACCAGCATGCACTTTCACCAACGAAGCAGCCAAAAACCCAAATTTACGTTAGGTTCAAAGTTGTGTTTGCTTTTTAGTGTTTTCTGGCAACAACAATTACCCACTTTCCATCCCGACTTTGGCGTTTATTGTTCGCTCTTGATTCCAAGTGCTTCAAAGTCACATTTTATGCTGCACTAAACCGATTATAAATATCCATCCAACTCTTCACCTCTTCATCATCCAAACTCCATCTACTAATCTCCTCTCCAGTGAGAGCAGCAACTCTGTTCAAAAGGTGAAAATGGAGAAGTCCATCAGTCTATTTGCTGTCACCTTCCTCCTCTTCTTGTTAAATCAATCAAAGGCCATTGCAGGCAAGTACAATGTTTTGGATTTGGGAGCAAAGGCTGATGGGAACACAGATTCAACAGAGTCTTTGTTGAGTGCATGGGCTGCAGCTTGTGGCTCTTCCAAACCATCCACAATTCTCGTACCAAAAGGGAGATTTTTAGTTAAGCCAGTGCAATTCTCTGGTCCATGCAAGAACAAATCTATAACCATTAGAATCCTTGGTACCCTTGTGGCTCCTTTGGATTATGAACTTCTTGGAAATGCCGGCTACTGGCTCCTCTTTCAGAATGTTGATGGAGTTGCCATTCGTGGTGGCATTCTGGATGCTCAAGGTGCTGGTCTCTGGGCTTGCAAAGCCTCCGGGAATGGCTGTCCTAACGGAGCAACGGTATGTCAAATTGACCAATTTGCCCTTCACCATTTCACTTGGTCGCTCCTTGACCTGTGCTAGATCCTGAAGGACAGTTTTGACCTTTCTGCATATAGGCGCTACTTTCATCAGTTTTTAGTCCCATGGGATTCAAACAGATGCTAATTATGAGCATAACTGATGATAGTGGGGAAGTGGGAGGTTTCAGACGTTAATCAAAGACTAATAAATAATAGTTTAACAAAAAATTGCTCAGCTTCTTCTTCTTCTCTCACTTGAGTGTGTGTGAAATAAAGTAAAGTAAATAGGTTTTGTTTTTTCTTCATTGAAGAATTAATGCCATATAGTCCAATAATTTCTGGGGTCCTCATTGGTCGTTACAAAACAAAAACTAAATAATTTAGACCTTTGGGTTTTCCGTTACACAAAACTTCTGCCATTTTGCTTGCCAATCCGCATTAATTTTCAGCACATTTTCAATGTAATAGCATGGTTGGTCAGCAAATTGTGTGAATCTTGCAAGTCACTGGCTATTTGTCCAAAACTCTCTGTGCAGACGCTAGGGTTCACCAACTCAAACAACGTAGCTATTACTAGGCTCACTTCTGTCAACAGCCAAATGTTTCACCTGGTTTTCAACGGTTGCAATCAAGTCAAGTTACAAAAGGTGAAAGTTTTGGCTGCCGGAAACAGCCCCAACACGGATGGGATACATGTCCAGTTTTCATCTGGGATGGCAATTTTGGACTCCAAGATCAGTACCGGAGATGATTGTGTCTCAATTGGCCCTGGCACTACTAATTTGTGGATTGAGAATGTTCTTTGCGGCCCCGGCCACGGCATTAGGTAATTCAAATTGATATTAGTCCAATTTGTTTATGAATGTGGAGATTAATTTTCTTCTTGATTTCTTCTTTAAGGATTAATTCAATTATCATGGAAATTAATTTTCTTCTTGATTTCTTCTTAAGGATGAATGCAATTAACATGGAACATTATAAGTGATAACGTAGTGTTTTATTCTCCCCCTTTTGCAGCATTGGAAGTTTGGCAAAAGATTTTGAAGAAAAGGGAGTAGAGAATGTGACAGTAAAAAGAGTTAAGTTCAGGAATACACAAAATGGTGTGAGGATTAAATCGTGGGGTAGGCCAAGCAAAGGATTCGTGAAGGATGTCCTATTCCAGCATGTCACTATGACCAATGTCCAAAATCCCATTGTTATCGACCAACATTATTGCCCAAATAACAAAAATTGTCCTGGCCAGGTAAGGTCATGCCAATTTAATAAATTATTCATTTGGCTTTTTAGAAGGGGAATAATGTTCCATTTCAAGCAATAAATTAAATGAACAGTGAAAGCTTGGAAAATCCATCAAATTTCAATTACCGACTAAACATGATCAAAAATGTGTTTAACTTGATCGTGCCTTCACATCACGAAGTTAATTTTTTTTTTTTAAAAAAAAGACAAATAAAAACAGACACAGGATGCTTCACATCTTCCTCTGGATATATCAAAATATCACATATCTTGAACCTTAATTTTTTTTTTTCTGGTTGACAGGTTTCGGGCGTAAAAATAAATGATGTAACATACCGCGACATCCATGGGACATCGGCAACAGAAGTTGCAGTCAAATTTGATTGTAGCAAGAAGTACCCATGCAGCGGAATAAGATTGGAAAATGTGAAGTTGACATACAAAAATCAAAAGGCTAGATCATCTTGTGCCAATGCTGCTGGAACTACACTTGGTTTGCTTGAACCCGCAAGCTGTTTGTAGGCAAAGATCACAAGGGGACAAAAAAAGAAGAAGAAGAAAAATTGGAGATGATTTTGCCCCTTGACAAATTAGGATGTTTAGATTCTTGATGAGTAGCAACAAAACCATTGTAGGGTACTTATGATAACTGATCTCGTCTCCTGGACTGAATTTAGTTTTGAAGTATTCAATGAAATTGTTTTGCCATTGTCCTACAAGAGTATAGAATGTATTTATCAGTTTAACTAATACACTTTATACCTCCAAAAAGAGAAGTACACTTTGTACCTCCTGTTTCTTTTCTAAGGTATATCTTGCAACAATCACTATGAATTATTGTCAGTATTTGGGTTGATTGGTGTCAATTTGGCGCAAATCATCCAAATACAAATTGGGGTAAACAGCAAATCTCACAATATGTAAGAGGAGCAATTGAGTAGCACTGGGCCTAGGAATATGTTTCATTACAGGTAGAGCTTCTTTCAGCCCAGCTGATTTAAAAATGAAGTAAACAAATAAACTGACAAGATAAACCCCAGCTTTCCCTCCCAACTAGGGGTGTAACTCAACCAAGGAGCTCGACTCGAACTCAACTCGAGCTCGGTCAACTACTCGACTCGAACTCGGTCAAAGTCAAGCTCGACCTCGAGCTCGAGCTACTCGATTGAGTTAACAAGTCAAGCTCAAGTATGAAAAAAATAAGCTCGTGAGTTCGACGAGCTACTCGACTCGATTTATATAATTAACATATATTTATTAATTATTAATTTACTCTTTTAGGTATGTTAGTTATAATATTTACGAGTTTCTCTTGTTATGTTATAATATTATTCGAGGGTGAATAAGTAATTTCAATTTAAAAATAAAATAAAAATAGAAAAAAAAAAAGAAAATTGGGTAGTAATCGAGCTCGAAAAACAATTCGAGCTCAATCGAGTCGAGCTCGAAGTATTTTTTATGCTTTTTCGAGTCGAGCTCGAGTATCTTTATAAACTATTCGATCAAGCTCGAGCTCGACTCGACTCGACTCGACTTGAATTCAGCCCTACTCCCAACCATGTCCAGTAAGGAAAAAAATTAATAAAACAGCAAGAAAGGGGAAAAGAAACTGTTGAAAAAAGAATAGGAGATATAAAAAATTTACCTTGGAAGGAAGATGCAGCTTAAAGTTTTTGAGATTGTGAAACATTGAGGAAGTGACTGCAGCTTTAGAGATATCATATCATTAAGTTTTCTTTCTATTCCAAAAAGCCAATTACCTAATTTTTATTTTTGAGGGGTTTAGTGTAATAACTAAGAAGTTCCAAAAAATTATGACCACATATAAACTTGCATCCATCAGCCAGGATAACTATAATTGGCAAATTGCAGTTTACGTGCTCAAAATTTGGAATAGCCTCCGGCCAATCCTTCATGTTTTTCTTTTTGGCTTCTTATTACATTTTTCCCAATTACTTGTCAACAATGCCCCTACTTCAAGATCAGCACACGATCATGTTACTGAATAAATTATCTTAGAAGAATCTAATGGTGATCCGCATGACTATTGACTAGAACAAGTGCGATTGAAATCTAAAGCAGTTTGTTTATATATTTTGACAAATTACTATTTTTTTTTTGGATTAATCTTAGATATACTAACAATGTAGGCATTAGCACCCTTAGATATATGCCATCCAGTCCCAATTTAAATTAGATTTCATTTTTGCACATACAGCATATATTTTTTAAGGTATTACTGCTGTATACAAGATTAACACTGTTTCTTATCAAAATGAAATTAGAATTTTTATTGAAAAAGCAACATCTAGAACAGAAAAGTTCGAACACCATACTCACAGACACATATATACATGTACATGAATTAGTTTTATCATAATCTAATTGTTAGATCGGAGCTATTAAATAGTTGAAATAGAAATACACATGACAAATTGTGGAGAAAGCTTTATTCTAATGTAAATGTCCCCCAAATTACAATTTCTAGCTTGCCTTCAATGTTTCTCGCAGGTGACGCCAAAGCTTGAAAATCGCCTGTGTCTTCGGTTGCCACCAGGCATCACGTTCGGGAGACAGTTGCATGAGATACAAACGCAGATAGGGAATATTAATCTATTCTCACATTTCAATCATACAGTACAAAATGCCAAACTTCACTTGCAGATCTACTTATAATCCACAGATATAACTTATAAGTGCTGCTGCTTATAGTCCCGGATCTGCACTATAACCGTCTTCCATCCCTTATTATATTGGGTTCCTCTAAAACATACAGAAGACAGAGACCCATATATTTTTTTTAGCTGAAAAACGTTAACATTTACAATACGAAATCGAATGCAATTCGGGGATGATGTGATGATATTCTTATGTAGTACTTATGATGTGCCCTTGAGGCGGAGAGTAGAAAAAGCTTATTCTATTTAGAATAAATTACTGATAAGCTTTTTGAACTTTCATCCATTGTCATATAACCTCTCCTAACGTTTAAAATATTCACTTCACCCCCTTTTATTTTGACATAAATTGAAGATTTAACGAAAAATAGTCTATGTAACTTCATTAGTTGAAATGCCAGTATTGCCCTTACTTAAATTTTGAACCAAACTTAACCACCTTATACAAAACTATAGGGGGATTGCATTAATAAATGTAAAAATTGTCGGCGAGTAAAATGGATATTATGCAAGCCATAGAAGGATAAATGAATATTGTGATTCTTATCACAACTACTTTTAGAGCACATGTAGTCTAATCACCGTAATTGGTTATGCCTTCCATTCATTTTTTACTTTATATAAAAGTGCGAGAGAGTTATATGGCTAGTTTGAAACTTTAGGAGGACCATCCAACATTATGCAAAATCATAGGGGGGTTATAAGTAATTAACCCATGTTTGAACTAGATTTGCAACCCCACCCCCCAAACGCTTATGATGAGATGATGGATGAAACGATGCTCCAAAAATGACCCAACAAAAATAATATTAAAGAATAGGGATAATTTTAGAAACCTCTTGAGGTTTCTTATAATATCACTGAGCTCTACTAAGATTTTCAAAATCTCACTTACCTCCATTGGATTAACATATCTTGTAATATTGTAACCCCTTTGAAAGAAATACAATAAAGAAAAACTTTTGTTCCAATACTACCCTTGTATTATCCTACTTATAAAGTTTACAACAACAATAAAAAATAGATCAAGGCTAAATTTTTATAAGATGTAAATTTCTTGACTTAAACTATTTATTTTAGTTGTATTGAAACAAAAGCAAAAATTATACCATGAAAAATTTATACGTATAAAGAGATTATTTTAGTTATCAATGCAACTTAAACTACATTATTAAAACATATTTTCCAAAAATTTTTTTAATTGCTTAATTTTAACTGTTCATAAAATTTTTTAAAATACTAGTTAGTCACTAAAATTCTCTAAGTGGTTGACTTTGACTAGATTTAATTTATCCATGTCCTTTGTTATCCTAACATGATCTTAATGTAGAGAAATATGGACCATTATTAGATAGCAATTCTTTTTAATATTCATTTTTTGGTTTGAAAATTTGGTTTGGGTTTTGAGTTAAATAGTTA
The DNA here is from genome assembly GCA_013103745.1 of Gardenia jasminoides. Lineage (NCBI taxonomy): Eukaryota > Viridiplantae > Streptophyta > Magnoliopsida > Gentianales > Rubiaceae > Gardenia > Gardenia jasminoides. Next base: position 981,034 of record CM023097.1, read on the forward strand.
TCAAGATCGAGGGTAGTGCTGTCAATTTGTAACTTTTTTTTGATAGAAATATTTAATCTTATCAAGTTGATAAGAGATATAAGTGAGATTTTGAAAATCTCAGAGGAGCTAAATGATATTATGAGAAAACTTAAGGGAGATTTCTGAAATTATCCCTAAAGAATATGCCATGCGGGTCTATGTGACTTAAAAGGAAGGCTGGACATGGGGAGTATATTTGCCGTTAGTTTGATTTCTCTTTGGCCTAGTGTCAGATGTGTCCTCCTCTTGTGCTCAACAACTACATGAACTCTTCTTATGAGCAATTGATGGAGTTCTTGTCATTCTATAGTCTTGCTCCTCTCTTTTAATCTTTTAATTTCTTCAAAAAAAAAGAAAGGAGCCAAGCGAATTAACTTGGTTAATTGGTCAATTGTTATGAGATGTAAGTCACTACTTCATGGTGAATTTTTTGGAAGTCTAGCAAAAGCTTCTTTAGTCAAATACTTTATGTTCAAGTCTGTACATACAACGAAAAAGCAACGTATAATAACATTTGGTGGATGAATATTACAGTTCTGAGAGTCATTTCACTTTTGCTTTCTACTGAAGTGAATTGGTAATACTATCATCGCTACTGTGTAATTTCATTTTGGTTTCTATGCATGGGAGTGATTTATATGTATAGCAACGACTAGCTCACTGTACATGTTGCAAACTGCTTCCACTTGTGGTGTTTATAGTTTACCTTTGTACATATACACCAAATCTCAAACTCTCCCTTTGGGCACCCTTACACCTTGGTGTGAGGCACAGCAAACTAGGGTGTGTGAATTCAAAAATTTTTAAATTTGATCGAATTCGAATTGAATTTGAAATTTTAAATTTAGAAAAAAAGTAAACGGAATTAATAATCGAAACTTCCAATTTTGAAAGTGGTGAATTTAGTTCAAATTCAAAAATGGACTTTTTGAAATCAGAATCGATTTATCGAATTCGTATATTATATATATTATTTTTATTATATAACAATATTATGTTAATCTTATAAGTATATTATATAAAAATATGTTAATTGATTAACTCATATAATAATTTTAGTTTAGTATATTATTATGTTTAATTAACTTATAATATAAAAATTAAAATTAGAAATAGAAAATTGAATTCGAATTCTGAATGAATTCAAAATCAAATTGGAAATCCAATTCGAAATCGATTGGTTAATTTTTTCAACAAATTGCGATTTCAAACTTCCGATTCCAATTCACTAATTTCGATTCTAATTCACACCCTGACAGCAACTAGTATAAAAGGAAAAAAAAAAAAATATCCATGAAGCTGCTGCTGCTCCTCCAATTCTCTCTTTCTTGTTCCCTCTCGCTCTTGATTATCCGAGAAAATACCTAAATTGTTCAAACCCTATATAATTGCAGGCGAATTTACTGCATCAACTGTATTGGAGAGTCATTGGCGTGGTCCTCACCTTTATTTGCAGGTTTTCTGGTAGCTTTCCGTCACCTGAGGGTTTTTGCGGGATCAGAAATTTTAGTTTAGAATCTCTCTTTCGATTCTTTGCTAAGATGAAGCTCTCTTTCTCCCTCTCCTCAAAGCCTCAAAATCCAACCCTCAAGAAACCCTCTGGCGCCACCACCGATGCTGCAGAAGAGTCGAAAGAATTCGTTACTGAATTCGACTCCTCCAAGGCCGGAGCCGCCAAAAATCGGGAGAATCGGGTGATTCCTCCTAAGCCCAACGAATGGAGGCCGACTAAGAAGATGAAGAACCTCGAGCTACCACTCCAATCTGATGCTCAAGATCAACCGATGCTCCAATTTGAAGTTGCTGAATCTGGCCCGTCTGACCCGACTGCGAGTATGTCCTACGGCCTTAATCTGCGCAATTCGGGTAATGGGGATGAAGCGAACCCACAGGAATTTCCTGGTTCGGCGTCTAATGGGGATCCTGTGTTGCATAAATTGAGGGAGGATTTGAAAAGGTTACCGGAGGATGCGGGTTTTGAGGAGTTTGAGGATATGCCCGTTGAGGGATTTGGTCGGGCATTGTTAGGTGGGTATGGTTGGGTTGAAGGCAAGGGTATTGGGAAGAATGCGAAAAAGGACGTGGATATAGTGGTGTTGAAGAAACGAACTGGTAAGGAAGGGCTAGGGTTTACTGGTGGATTGCCGGAATTACCAGCTGAAGCCAATCATGAAAAGGGAGGTGGGACTAATAATAGTAGGAGGAAAGGAAGTGACAGAGATGTTAAACAGAAGGGAAAGGAAAATAAGGGATTTTATGTGGGGAAAGAAGTGAGAATTGTCGGGGGAAGGGAAGTTGGGATGAAAGGTAGGATACTTGAGGTGAAACACGGTGGGGAAGTTGCCACTTTGAGGCTTTTAAAGAGTGAGGAGGATGTAAGTGTCTATGTTAGTGATTTGGCTGATTTGGGATCGGTTGAGGAGGAGAGGTGTTTGAGGAAGCTGAAGGAGTTGAGGATTAGGGAGAAGAGTGATGTTGGTGATAAGAAAATTGGCAGAGTTAGGGATAAAGATTTGGTGAGCAGTTGGACAGATAGTAGAGATAGAGAGATGAAAGATAGGAAGAAGGATAGTAAAAGGAAGGAGGAGACTAAGAGTAGCGATAAATTACCCTGGTTGACTAACCATATCAGAGTGAGGATTATAAGCAAGGATTTAAAAGGGGGACGATTGTACCTGAAAAAAGGGGAGGTTGTGGATGTGGTTGGGCCAACATCTTGTGACATATCCATGGATGATAAGAGGGAGTTGATTCAAGGGGTGGATCAGGAGCTATTGGAGACAGCACTTCCAAGGTGTGGAGGGCCAGTTTTAGTTTTGTATGGTAAACATAAGGGTGTCTATGGAAGTCTAGTGGAAAGGGATACGGAGAAGGAAACAGGTGTGGTTAGGGATGCTGATTCACATGAATTGCTTAATGTTCGCCTTGAGCAAATTGCTGAGTATATTGGGGATCCAAGCTACATAGGTTATTAGTTGATTCCCAGTAATGAGATGCAGCATTTTCTTGATTGATACTGTGTTTCAAAGTTCAAGGTACTTTTTGCCAACATTCTTTTGCTGTTTCCTTTGTTTTTAAGCCTGAGTGAGAATTTGTGTGTACTTTCAAGTAGCGTGATGTTTAGTGTGAATCTCATCTTTAGTATTTTTGTTAAAAGGTTTAAATTAGAAGTGGTTTGCTTTTTGTATTTGGAGCTAATTACTGGCTAGAAGAGAGCTTGTTCTTTTGGGATTGTAGGCTTCATATATTTATTCCAAGTAAAGATTAACAATTGTACTTGCATACAAAGTATGGTTTGGTACTCAGTTGTTTTTTGTCTGGAAAATAAAATCCATATCTAACTCATAGCAGTTCTAGTAGCTGTTTGCTTCATCATGTGGAGTTCTACTTAGCTAATTTCATCATTTACCATTTGTTGTAACTATTGATCTTCTTTGGTTAGCTGCTTTACATCTCAGTTGGGGTTTATCAATTTGCATTTGAATGATGGTAACAGCAAGGTTCAGGGTATTGTTGGGAAAGCTCTATCCATTTATTTATTGATTTTAATAGCTTAAATTTTGAGCTAATGTTTTGCGGATAGCTGCCTTTTCACTGGTGGAATTTCATATGAGAACGACAAACTGTATTGTTTGTTGTTGCTGTATAAATTATGCTGTTTACACCTTTTTTTTCTCCTGGTTGGAACCTTGCATTTTTGCTCTCGACTTTTTCTTAGGCTATGGAATTAGTTTGGGATAATAGTTACAATGATCTGTAACCTGCATCATACTGTGGATATAATGCATTGTGACTTCATTTTAAAGAAATAAATGCTTGCTGGTTGGTTCATATTTTAAAGTAATGTTGGGTTCTGTACAATCATCAAAAAGATAGTCACTAAATTTGCTGGGACCAAGACTTTCTTATGAGGGTCGCTATGAACTGTAATTACAAGTTAAGATGCCAAAGGAGGAATTTTTATGTAAGGCTAGTAATGTTTTTTGTTGTGATACTACATCTGAAGCCAACTGATTTGCTAAAGGGGAAAGGTCAATAATTCTTCGCTTTTGTGAACTAGACTATGATAGTTATTCATGGTATAGGCAAATTGCTTCTTCCACCTTATGTTATGTGGAAATATTTCCATCAATTTGTCCATGAAGAGCAAGATCCTGGCCCTGTGTGTATCTCAAGTTTTTGCCAGTAATCCTTTAGAAGTATGCTTTCTGTGCTGGGCAATAACAAAAGAATTCAGAAGATATGCTAATGAATCCGCTGTCTTCTTCTAGTTGAAGTTGGCATAGCAGTTTTCTAATAACTATTGCCTTTTACTGATTGTATACCAGACACGTTTGATGAGACTGAAAAATTTATAGAGATTTGTAAGTGCTATAGTTTCTTGGTGTTAATTCTTGTTGCTTTTAGCACTCCACAATTTTCATTACTTCTGGAATATTAATTTGAACCCAAAATGAGAAGGGGGGTGGCAGGTTCGTGGATGTGGGCATGGAGAATAGTGACAAGTATGTATTAGACGAAGAGAAAAAACTTCAAGCGGAGGTAGTAATCTTAGCTTTCAAATGTTTTAAAGATATAGTGTGGCAACTAAAGCAGCATGCAGCATGGCTAGAAAGTATCCTCAATGAGCTGCTTAAGCTTGTAATGTTCATTATGTTAGTCCTTGCTATAATGCTAGGGTTAGGGGAGGATTAACAGAATTTATGGCATAGGATCTTTAGGCGTCAGAAATGAAATTAGGTGTGGACGATATGCAAGCACACTGGATCATTTAGGTGCCTATTATGCAGAAAAAAGACCTGAGAAGTGTTGGTACAAAAGTTAGAGAAGAAAATGAGGAAGGAGAAGAAAAAGCAGAGAACTCAGGCATTATTTCAGAAAGCAAGAAGACAGAGAGGGAAGCATTTTTTGAAACTTGCTTCATTTCGTTGCAATCTGCCCTAAAGCTGTTACAACCTATTCATGTACAGAACATGACTTGGGGGGCAAGAGTTCTTATAAAGGACCAGAACACAATAACTAAGAAAGCTAAAATCTTAAAACTAAAGGAAGCCAATTTGGACTTGACTACTGCTGCAGGTGGCCTCCAATTCCAAAGACTTGGAGAGCTTGTTGCAAAAAGACCGTATTTCTGAATTTTGAATATCTTACAGAAAAGACTTCTGCTATGCACCGTATGGCTTATTTCAGCATGAGCTCAAGTATAAAAACTCATGAAAAAGGAACATAAACTAGACTTATACATCAAACTTCACATCTAAATTGAAATACATCATTGAAAGCAGCTAGAGAACTTGAAAATCTGTTATTTTTCTGAAATTATGAGAGCCTTTGTTCAGATCTCTTCATTCAGCATCAGGTTGGTATTTGATAGCTGCTCTCCCTAATTAACCTGTTCTACTTGAAAGAGATGCTGTTTTCGGACTAGCCATTGTAGTGTGTACAGGAATTGTGTTTTACCTTATCTCTAGTTGTCCCTGCTGACATTCACTTGTTCAACAATTTTTCAAATGGTCCCTTTTAACTGAACATGCTACAGTTTTTGTTACTGAAATAGAAAGGTAATACTGCAAAAAGTTAATGAGTGTTATACAGCAGTTTCCTCTCTTCCTATTTGAACATGCAAAAGTCATTCTTTCTTCCTCTTTGCTCTTTCCTCTCTTCTCCTTCTCTGCTGGATATACTGCTGTTTGCTGTTCTTCTTCCCTCTTGAAAGAAAGAAAGAAGGTTTGTTTAATCTTGGGGAAACGTTTTGGCACCTGAAATAGTTTCTTAGGACAGTGCTATTTAGCACAACTCAAGCGTGTTCGTATTTCTTATTTCAGTTATAAGTGTTAGCATTGTTCGGCATTTTTCCAACACAACTAACAAAAGCTTCGAACAATGCAGTCATTATCGCTAATGTGGTGGTGAGCGGATTGAAGTCATTGAATAGCCAGACAATGCATATGGCTATAGGCCATTGTAGCTATGTGAAGATACAGAATGTGAAAATCATTTCCCTGAGTGGAAGCCCCAATAGAGATGGTATTCACGTCGAATCATCCATTGCTGTTACAATGGTGTGCAGTACCATCAAGACAGGTGACGACTGTATATCAATTGGCCCTGGCTCCATGAACTTGTGGATCTCGAAAATTGGCTGTGGCCCTGGACATGGAATCAGGTAAAAATAGACATTAATGTCATTTTCAATAAGGGGAAGAGAAGTACAAACAGTTATATCTAACCGACGTTCAAAAGACACGTATACGTCAAGAGCGGAAGTACCTTAAGGGAGACCCTTGACTAGCTGAACTTAGTTAATTTCTGCGTCTAGCTTGGGCCTAGGAGCTCAGAGTAGTGCATTTTTACATTAACATATTGAGTTTTGGTGCAGTATTGGTAGCTTGGGCAATGGTTACAATGATGCTGGAGTACAGAATGTGACCGTGACTAACTCCCATTTTCACCAAAACTCAGAATGGAGTGCGGGTGAAGTCCTGGGCAAGACTGACTGGTGGCTACGCTAGAAATCTTCACTTCCGAAATTTGATCACGAGGAATGTTGCCTATCCCATCATTATCGACCAAAAGTATTACCCGGATAATGTTTGCCCCCGTCACGTAATTAATTCTGTGAGAAAACACTATCCCAAATTGCCTTACAAAACACTGTTCAGGTTCAGCTTGATATTTCTCAAGTACGAGAAATAATTTAGGGTAAAGTTTTTGAGTTCGGAATCGGGCCTAATTATATTACAGTTCTACCAGCCCAAATACTTTTTTATTTTTGTTATATTTTCTAAGATAATCAATTAATTTTTGTAACTTTTTTTATTTGGGTGGATACTGTGTAGAGTTCTGGAGTGAAGGTTAGTCAAATAACGTACAGAAACATAAAGGGAACATCAGCAACCCAGGCAGCAGTAAAGTTCGACTGCAGTTGCAGCAATCCATGTAAAGGAATCACATTACACGACATAAAGCTTACTCCAACCCATTTTATAGGCCAACGGTGGCTTATTGTAGAAATGCAATGGGAACTCATAGAGGCTCTGTCTTCCAAAAGAGTTGTTCCTAAATTATGGATCCCAGCTTTTATGCACATAAAATTTATGCTTAATTCAGTTTCTTTTTTTTTTTTTTTTTGAGAGGTCAATGTGGTCTTAATAAATTGACTATTCATTTTTCCAAATTGGGACAAGTGAGCTTTTCAACATAATTGTTTTAGGCCTTCCAGTTTATATACGATGAGAAGTGTCAACCACATATTAGTATTTCTAAAGATTTCTTCGCTTTCAACACGTTTGACCACATCTCTCCTTAATGTTCTAATAATTTCTTTTGGAAGTTAAAGGTTGCTTTTTCGCTTGCTTGATGCCTAAAGTATCCAAGTTTTGTTGCAGCTTGGAGAAATGTACCAAATATATACTGAGGAAGCTTGGGTTGAGTTGGGATTTCAAAACAGATTATTAATTAAGTAAAGCTATGATTAGTGGGAGACTTGCTCTTGTTTTTGTAATTGTGCTTTTTTTTTTTTGGCACTTATTTTGCAGACTTGCTAACCTTTTTGATATACAAATAAAGACTTACTACGTGCATTGGAAAAGACCCAAAAAAAAAAAAAAAAGTTGGCAAATCTTCATGAGTAGGAATGTAGGATGGGTTTGTCAATTCAAAACCTTTCATTCACTTAAATATTCTACCGGCCAAAGCCCAAGACCTTGAAATCTTTGTACAATTCAACATTGCAGCTCTTTCCATTCCCAATTTTCTCCTGTATCTTCTTTCTCGTCCTTAGTCCTTACAGAAAACTTGTATGTACAAACTACACACATACAGCGTAATATGTGTACGACATATGGTTCCGTTTAAATTAACTGTTTTTGGAGTTATTTTTCAAAAATAGTACTGTAACATTACTGTAGCGATAAACAATTAATGTAGATGTATTTGGATTGTTTTTTTTATTTTCTTTTTCCTTTTCCAAGATTTTTTCCTTTTCTTTTTCCTTTTCCTTTTCCATTTCTTTTTTCTTTTTCCACATTCTATCTTTTCCCTCTTCTTCCCCTCCCCTTTCTTTCTTCTTCTTCTTTCTTTCTCTCTCTCTCTCCTCCCTCCCCCCCCTCCCCCATCCTGTAGGGAGGGGGGGAGGGAGGGGAGGGAGGAAGAGGAGGAAAAAAAAAGAGAGGGGGGTGGGGAAGAAGAGGGAAAAGAAGAAAGGAAAAAGAAAAAAGAAATGGAAAAGAAAAAAGGAATAGAAAAAAATATTGAAATTGGGTTGTTTTTGGGGTTGTATTTGGGGGTTGTATTTGGGGTTGTTTTAATTTTGAGGTGTAAAAATAATTTTCAAAATAGGAAAAACGGAATCCAAACGGAGCCTATAGATAATTGTAACCACTCGTCAAAATGTAGGAAAGCGTATTGCGAGAGACGATTTGAACAATATTCTTGTTTGGATTGTCATTTTTTGAAATTTTTATGAAAAAACACGTAAAAATTTTTCTGCAAAAAAACTTCAATTCCAAACAAGTGTTTTCATTCTTCGAACATTTGCATTTTTCAACATTGCGTAGTGTTTACATACGAATTCCAGTGCTTGTTAGATTTTTTTTTAAAGTACTGTTCTTAGATTAGTAATTTGATTGAAATAGTTCCCTATGCTTTTAGTCGTCGGGATGGTGATTTACTATATGCACCCCCTAAATGATGACTTATTTACATTTTACACGCTAAAGTGTCAATTCTCACGATTAGCTATCTTAAAATATCATCAACTCTACAGCACATTGCTTAAATTGATTAAAAACCAATTGACTTTGATAGTTATTTTTCAATAGAGAGACTTTTCTTCCCTAATTCACATATATTTACTGAAATAATCTTCTTGTTGATGTAGAGAAATTGAAGTCTTGTTGTTCAAGAAGTTAACTATCATTACTCAAGAAATCAAAGTCTATTATTGTTTTACAATAAATTCTGAAAAGGAAAAGGAAAAGTCAGAAAGAGTATAGAAAAACTCTAGAGTAGATTTCATTAAATGGAATAAAATAGGTTGAAAATGTCACTTATCAATTGCAACACAAAGAAATTGAAAGAAAAAAAAAAAAAAAGAGAAAACAGCTTAAAAGAAACCACCGACAGAAAAATATAATGATGTTCCATGCATGTGATAATTGATCTTTTATATATCTTCTACATATATAAAATAGTTTTGCTGTTTTGAAAACTCTTAGATCGGGTGCATCACCAAATATCATACAACAATCCAAATGCCCCCAAAATTACGTTGCTTTTACACGATCATGTTTCTGATTTCTTGTGAGAAACTCACATCTTATCTGTCATTCCCTGTTAATCATTAGCGAATATGTTCCCGGCGGCAGCTAGAGTCCCGCCGGTGTCTGCGGTTGCCATTAAGATATCACGTTGTAGTATAAACACTTGCATGAGCTATAGATGCAGACAGCAACAACGTCCTTAATTTAGATTCAAGAATATGCACAAATTCGTGCATAAGTGCTACTATTTGTTATATAGTGCATAAACACAATTTAGGAAAAAGAGAAAGTTTGATGCATAAGGTTAAGTCAGACACTAACCATATTCATGTAAAATTGTCAAACGTTTTTTTTCATCACTATATGCGAGTTATATATATGCATTAACGTTTTGTATAACATTGGAGTAGAGAATTTTTTACATTGATAGTGACCATTCTAAATAATGATACTTAAATTTGAAATTCAATTTTTGCACATGTATTGTACTAGTGTTGGGGGAAAAAAAATACACGTATTAAGTGCGAAAGATCAATTCTAGGTGTTATATTATCAAAATTCTAGAAAATAAGCCTTCACCCTTATCAATAGTGTAATTTCAAAGACTCGGAATGTAGGTTAAGAGAGAGTGTTTGCAATTGGCACCTACCATGTTTCTCTGGTTGATCTTCAGATAAGTTAAGTTGAGGACATCTCTTTGCAAATGAAATTTGGATTTTGTCTGCTTACTTCATCTTTTGCTTATAGGTGTCAGGATACACAAGAACCGATTCAGCTAATATGGCAAAGCTAAATTCAATGTATACAACCGAGATAATCAATCAATCTAGATTGACAAGTGTTTTCAACAGGCAAGACTTGATTAACAATCAGTTCATGCAGATATATATCATTCTCTCTATTCTTGAGTAGAATACATGAAATGGCCATCAAATATGTATGTCCAGCAATGTCTTTGAATTGTTTTTCTACACCTCTTTTTTTTTTTTTTTTTTGAAACAGATGAAAGAAAATATTGTCACAATAGACTGACATCAGTCACATGTTCAGGAGACTAAACTGTTGGTGCTTCCCGCGTTAATCATGGATCTTAAATTCCCTACTATATATTAACAAATAAATGTTCATCATTATAATACTAAAAACTTGCTTCATCTGCCCCAATCAAGAATCTAATCCCAAATTCCACCGTACATCTCTGAGTACACGACGTGGGACTAACAACTTCAACATTTTAAGCCACCCACATTAACACAGATGGATCCATATTAAACTAGCAATTAATCAATGCATTCTTGTACAACTATAAATAATCAGAGGTTGCTCCTTCAATCTTCTCAAACTTGACATAGAATCAATATCCATCAACCTTTCATATATCTCCCTCATTTCTCGTCTGAGAAAGGCTGAACAATGGCTAATCACATTTGCATTTCAGTGATACTTTTTCTCTCCATTGTCAGCCTTTTTCCACCCCTCATTGCAGCTTACAATGTAGTAAATTTTGGAGCCAGGGGAGATGGGAGAACAGACTCAACGGCTGCATTCCTCAGGGCCTGGACGTCAGCTTGCAGCTCAGCTAGCCCTGCAATGGTTTACGTGCCCCGGGGGACTTTCTTGATTAGAGCAGTATCTTTCTCAGGGCCCTGTAGGAGTAGAATCCAGTTCCAAATAGATGGAACTCTTGCTGCTCCTGACAATTATTATGTCATTGGCAATTCTGGATACTGGATTTTGTTTTATAAAGTCAGTAGGCTCACAGTCTATGGGGGAACCATCGATGCCCGGGGTAATGGATTTTGGTCCTGCAGAAAGAAGGGCCAAAATTGCCCGGCTGGAGCAAGGGTAAGTCTCCTGATATGAGCAGGAGTAAACATCCATTGACATTTCAGTATAGAATTTTAATGAGTTTAGTGTTTTCAACTACCTGATAATTTTTTCTGATTTGGTTTCTCAATTTTAAATCATTATAAAGGTAGTCAAATCATGCCATTTTAGACTATTAACTTTCGAAGAATCATATTTGACAAAAAGCTCTTAGTGACAAAAATTTGTCTACACGCCATTGAATGCTGATACAAGTTTTTTTATTTCTTATTTATTTTTTTTTTTTATTTTTGGTTTTTCAAGAATACAAGAGTGTAAGATTATATTTGAAGCCCACAATGGTGAGATGGATACAAACAATTTCCCTTGTGCTAATATTAGAAGTAACTAAACAAATAATCTACGTAATGTAGATGAAATATCGATAGTACTATCTAAACTTCCAATTGTCACGTATAAGATAGTAAAAATTGCTATTAATAGCAGTTAAGTGCAACTTCGTTAGTAAAATTCTTCACTGATGATTTTTCAAATTTGAGTTATTAAGAAAATAAGTAGAATCCCACTATTGATCCACTTAAAAGAATTAAAAAAAAAAAGCGATTTAATCTTCAGGGTGGGAATTAATTGAATCAATTCTTTACGATTGATAAATTACTGATTGTGAAATGGACTGCAGTCGATGATGTTAATGTGGTGTAATGATGCATTGGTGAGCGGACTGACGTCGTATAATAGCCAGACAATTCACATAGCCATCGACCATAGCAGCAACGTGAAGTTGCAGAACCTGAAGATCACTGCCCCAAGTGGAAGCCCCAACACCGACGGTATACATGTGGAATCATCTATGGGTGTCACCATTGTGGGCAGTACCATCAAGACAGGTGATGACTGTATATCAATCGGTCCTGGCACCGTGAACCTCTGGATTTCCAAAATTGGCTGCGGCCCTGGACATGGAATCAGGTGAAAAATAGACAGACATTAATGTCATTTTCAATTTGCATGAGCCAATTAATTAAGCATGGATGATCAGGTTCCATGGAGTTGTTTATCTACCACATTTTGCCTGATTCAGAACTTTCTACTGCAACTGATTTTTTGATGGTCAATTGGCCATTCAATCATGTACTGATCATTTGTACAATTCTAATCAATATTCCACTATGAGCATTTCGAACTATAGTTTAGTTTAATGAATCAAAATGAAACCTTTGTGTTTTAAACACATGCATCCCAACAGACAAACACATTCATCAAGGAAATTGAAATAGTGACTGAAGAGAAAGTGATTAATGACATTGTAGAACGTGTCAAAGCATTAACTTAAACTAGGTTTCTATCTGATTCTTGCATTTGTCACATTTATACTATTGACCTCAATTTTACTGAGTTGAATATTTTAATTTGGTGCAGCATTGGTAGCCTGGGCAGCAGTTACTATGAAGCTGGAGTCCGAAATGTGACAGTCACCGACTCCGTCTTCACCAAAACAGAGAATGGGGTTCGGATAAAGTCATGGGCAAAACCCGGTGAAGGCTATGCAAGGGATATCCTCTTCAAGAATCTGATAATGAGAGATGTTGATTATCCCATCATCATTGATCAGAAGTATTGCCCGGATAATAGCTGCCCACATCAGGTAATTCTTCAATTACAGATCTCAAAAAATCACCTTCCATTAGGGATTGATAAGCATATATATTTAACGACTGACTCCTTATCAAATTATTTATACTCCTAGTTGCTTAGTTAAAAAACATAAAATAAAAGGATTCTAGTTTAACTTTCAGTTAATCAAATTTTCGAAATCTTGAATTCATCCCATTCAACACTGACTTGGTTTGAGGATTTGTTACCTTAGTTATTATATTAAGTTAGATAGCCAATTAGACCCTATCTCACCCTATGGCAACATAAAAAACTCGAGTTTTGAGAGTAAAATTAGCACTCATGTTTCAGTTGGTGTTTTAAGACTTGGACCGAATATTGACTCGATCGAGATCATAGCTAGTAGTTCAAGTGTTGGACCGGATAACAGTTTAGTTGATCAAAATCATAGCTAGTGATTCAAGTGTTGGACCGGATAGCAATTCAGTTGATCGAGATCGCAGCTAGTGTTTCAAGTGTTGAACCGGACAGCAATTTAGTTGAGACCAAGAGTTAAAAAGCTTTGACTCTTAAGATTGACATCAAATATTGGATAACATGAAAATATATATATATATATATATATATATATGAATCAAAAGTAACTAGATAGCTAATTAAAATTAGCTAATCCCATTTATCGACCATATTGGACATTGATTTTATTTCTAAAGTTTTCACTTTTTTTTTTTTTTTTGGGGGTATGTGTGTGCATATACTACAGAGTTCTGGAGTAAAGGTTAGTCAAGTAATCTACAGAAACATAAGAGGCACTTCAGCAACCCAACAAGCAGTGAAGTTCGATTGTAGTTCTAGCAATCCGTGCAGTGGAATCACATTACAGGACATCAAACTCACTTGCTTGAACCGTTTCTACGGGCCAACAGTGGCCTATTGTAGCAATGCAATTGGAAGATACAGCGGCACTGTCTTCCCAAAGAGTTGCTTCTAAATTATACAAATTTTATGCAAGAGTTATACATAATCATCACAATTTTCATGTACATAATTTCAAGCTACGAATCTGTCGATTTTCTTTTTTTTTTTTTTTTTTTTGTTTGGGAAGGAAAAGCTATACCTTGTCTTAATTTGACATTCTTTTTCCAAATTAAGACAAGTGAAATTTGTATCTCAAGTGTTAGACCTTCCATTTAATGAATTATAATGAGAAGTGTCTCTTATTATTGTTTTAAATTTGTGTGGTATTAGAAATCTCCATGATGTTTTCCCACAAAATAGATTGAGAAACACACATACACACACAATGCACGAATAAAGGTTGAATTCCCTTTTCTCCTCCTCCTCTCTACCTCTTTCTTGTCCAATTTCTCGCTACTAGAAATTTTCGATGAAAGTTTTATCAACTCTAGAACTTTCTAATGAGAGTTTCTTCTTTCAAGATTTTCCAAATTATAGCTTCCACTCTCCTAGGATTTTCCCTGTAAGAGTTTTGTTTATTCTTTTTCATTTTTTTCCTTGTTAGATTGAGGTTTTCTGTAATTTTTTGTCAAATCTGCTATTTCTTATCTTTATTTTTTTTTTTTGGGTCATATTTAAGTTTGATGGTTTGGCCTTGTGATAGTCACATGGTAAGCCTATTGACAACATGCACAGATTGTTTTGGAGTTGCAAGGATCTATCAAAATTTGTAAGAAATTTGGTATTAAACGTCCTATTTTTTTGTTGATTTTCCAGATTACAAGATGATGAATCCAAGACATGCTAATGATGTGTTTACAACCGTTGGTGCAGTTTTATCAATAATTTTTACCTGTTTATGGAAAAAAAAAACTTAACTGAAATCAGTGCTGTAGATTACCCTTAATTTAAAAAGTTTTGGTTATCAAATAAATTTTATTGGAAAATCTACTAATGTGGGACCATGTGTAACAATTGTAGGTAAATTACATTTTACTTTGTTCTCAACCACTTAGCAAATTTCCCAGACCGCAATTGGTGGCGGAGCCTTGTTGTTGGGAGGGTAGAGAAATCGCACCCTTACCTTTCAAAAATTACAAATTAGGCGCACAAATTTTCAGAACTTTTCAGTCCAACATCCCACTTGAAAAGTAGGTTGGTTGATCACTTTATACATCAATGAAAATAAAAAAGATAACAACCCAATGCACGAGGATGACTTTGTCATAAAGCCAAAAGACAACTCGAACACAAATTAATTATTACAAAGTTTGATGTCAAAACTAATTATCACAATGAGACTAAGTTTTGAACTTCAATTAGCATTCATAATGAGACTAAGCTGAGCTTGAATTTGCTTTCACCAATTAAAGTTTCGTATTAGCATGCTAACTTGAGTTAATTCTTAAAAACTCACCTAATAAACAAAGAGAAATGAATGGAAGAGAGACGAAGAAAATGAAGATATTCAGCCATGGTTCATAAAATCAGCCAACATCTTTTCACTCTTCACTAGCCTATCTACTCTAGTAGTTTTCATGCTTGAGCAGGGCCATAGTCTCTGCATATCCCAACCAGGGCCATATTCTCTGCATACTCTCTAGCCCCCGGAATGCAGTAGCTGCCACAACCAGGTGTGTTCCGGCAATCATCATGGCTATAACACCCGCATCCGTCTAAGAAGTCAATCGGTAACATTTTTCTCATCACCAGAACTGTTTCTTGCTGTACTGGAATCAATTTTCTGGCCTCTACCTTCATCGAGAGCAGCTCCGTAACAGCTGAAATCCATCAACAATGTGAAATTAGTCATGCATAATATATGCGTGTTTGTGTGCATGAGCGAAGAAAATTTTTTTTAAAAATGTGACAAGAAGATACATATGGCCATGCATATGTCCTGAGAGAAAGAAAGACTTACAAGATTGTGCAAGAAATAAGATCAGAATTAGGGAAAAAACTGGCTTAACTAATGAAGGGCTGAGAAGCCTTCTTTCCATCACTTGCAGCAATGGCATGCGCAGAACCTTAATAGTAAAAGCTAACTTTATTTGCTGGTATATATTGCCAAAAGTCATTGGGATGATGATGAAGTTGTCTGCCATTTGCAATTAATGGAGATCCTGAAATCAAGTGTGGACTTTTCTACAGATGCATCTCACATTCGATTGCAGTTTCATTTGTGTGTTAAATAATAGTTGAGCTTCAGTCTTCACAGCTGTTCATCACGGTTTAAAAAACAAGTCACATTTTTTGGATAAAGCAAGTTCACATGAAACACCTTTATAGTTGACCAATCTTAACCAATGCAAACTCTATCATGGTTTCAGTTTACCTGTTCCAGTCCGTCTTAAGGTAATATGTGGTGGTATTTTCCAGATCGATGTTTTCATTCTTCAAGACTGATTATTTGCAAATTAAGTGGTTTGAAGTAAATATAACATCCTGTTGAATTTATTCCACATTTGGTTGTGGAAGCGATAGGGTGCTTGATCTTAAATATAAATGAAAGTCTTATCACTTGAGTTAGTTTTTGAGATGAAAAGATCCAATAGCACCCAACACATCCGTCATTAATCTCACAGTCATTGGCTGACCAAAAGAAATGAGGGCAAATCCAATAAATAAAAGAAAGAGTGCCAGTGCCATGAGAACTGGCTCACACTTTGCCCAGCCTTGTAATTGATACCCACATATATTATAGTATTAGCTTTTAGAGTAAAGTCCTTATTTTATTCTTCTTGCGGATTGCCCGCGAAACAATTATTATGTAGCTTCCACAATAAAGTCTTGCCTCCTCTTTTGGGATTGCCTCTTTCAGTCCCTGTTGGATCAGAGTTAAAATTTTCAAATTTCATTTCCTCCAATGAATGGAACACAACTTTTATTAGAAGAATGACAGAGTATCATGTGTTGTTGGAGTCAAAAAAGAGGACAGTGGATTTCAAAAGAGTACACATTATAGAGTCTGCCTAGATCTCTTCAAGTCCTTGAATGGTGCTAAAGTAAAAATTCTATAGTGCTTTGTTCCTCTTCCAATTGCTCTGACTTATCTCAGAGTAGGCCATGCATCTTGGAGATATTGCTTGTAGGCCATCTTTGCATTGTAAATAGGGATAATTTCAGAAACGTCCCCTGAGGTTTCTGACATTCTCACTGCCCTCTCTAAGGTTTTAAAATATCATAAACCTCCCCTGAAACTAAGAACCTGGTAACAAAATAGCCTAATTCAAAAACACAAATACTAAAAAATTAGTAGCAAGAGAGATAAAACAATCTTATTCCCCAACTACCCTCAAGTTTTGCTTATATTTTTAGTTTAGCATGAACAATGTTTATCTACTTTAACTTTGTCAAATGTAAGGGGTTTAAGTAAAATTGTATAGAGTAATTTGAATTTTGTCTATTTTAACAATATTAATGTTTATCTGTTTTAACTTTATCTTTAATATGAAAAACATGACTATCATTAATAGGTTTGTTAACAAACTTCTAAATTGTTGTTATTTCTGTAATCATATGTTAATAATGAATTAAGTAATTATATCAATATAACTACAACATATCTCATAAGTTGTGAGGGTAAATAAGTCATTTTTTCATGAGTGATGCAATAAGTAGGTCCTAATAACATAATAGGAGGTTTCTAATATTTTGAAAACCTCAGGAAAGGGCAGTGAGAATGTTAGAAATCTCAAAGGAGGTTTTGAAATTATCCCTTGTGAATGTGTCTTTTAGAAGCGAACTCATTTCAAGAACAATAGTATCATGCTTCAGCTTTTCTTCTGACCAATTGAAAACATCTTTGGATTTGCATGTACTAACTATAACTTTTCATTTTTCCTAGGTGAAAATGGGTTGCGGACACATAATCCTGCATGTTTTTACACTTCATCTGAGCCTAACTTAGGCCATTTGGGAGTGAGTTTTTTGGGTGTTTGTTTAAAACTCTACTGTAACTTACTGTAGAAGTTGTAGAAATTTTTTTTGGATGTGTAAAAACTTTTGAGAGATTTTATTTTTTTCTTTTTCTTTTTTCTTTTCCTTTTCTTTTTGCTTTTCCTCTTCCCTTTCCCTTTTCTTTATTTCTTCTCCCCACCTAACCAATTTGCCTGGTATGCACAGGCGACTTCTTTTTTCTTTCTTTTTTTTTTCCTTTCTTCCTTCCCTCCCTCTCTTCTCTTTCCCCTCCCCTCTCCTGATCGGCAGACTTCTTTTTTTTTTTTCCTTTTCTCCACTCCCCCATCTCCCTCTTCCTCCACGGGAGGAGGAGAGGGAAAAGGGAAAAAAAAAAAAAAAGATATCACCGGCCTGGATGATGGTCGGTGTAGGTGATGGTCACCCAAGCAATGAGTGTTTTTGGTGTATATTTTTTGTGAGAAAAAGGAAATGAATGAAGGAAAAAAGTTTTTTTGTATAGTTTTTTGAGTGTGTGTATGTTAAAAACTTTGAAAATTTTTGAGTGTTCCTATAGTTAAAATAGGAAAAAAAACAAGTTTTATACAAATTGGGGAAAAAGCATGGCTGCCAAACAAGCCCTTGCATTTAGCAGTATTTGAACTTGCTCAAGTTTGTGTCACTTGTTGTAACAGAGAGTTATTAATAAACTAGCCCCAAGTATTCAAGAATGTGGAAAGCGCAGGCATGTCCTTAGAGCATCCACAATGGAGTACACTCTCAAAAGTGTAATTCAAATGTCACATTAGCATTCCACTATCCCCTATTTTTTTATATTTTCATTGACAATGAATTACTCTCCACACATTACAATAGCATGAGTCCACAATCAAATCAAATTTTTATTTTAATAATACACAACTCATATCCCATAAATAAATAAATTTATTTTTTCAAAAATAATTTGATTATTTTTGAAAAATAAATTATTAACTTTCATTAGATTTTTTACTATTTAATTTTGTATTTTAAAGCCAAGTATTTGGTCCCACATGATCAATTTTTTACTTCATTCAACCGTTTCATCGGCAAAAAACGCATAATCCCTATGAAACGCACTCCAATGGTTTTACTGAACGGAATTTCTACTTGTGTCATGTATAATGCAACATGACAATATGTCTTGTAAACAAGTATGTTTGTGATATAAAGTAAAAGTACCCGGAAAAAAAAAAAAGAAACAAGAACAAAAAAGTTTCAACCAATTTTTTCTGAACTGAGTAAAAGATTGTAGTACTGTAGTATGTGGGCTGGAAGGCAATCAACTTTTCGATTCAATTAACATCTCAGCTGGTTTACCAAGACAAAAACATCTCGAGGAAAACCTCAAGTTGAATATATACAATTGAAGTGCATCATATATGTACAAATACAGAATCTAAGCAATAATTAATTAAATAGAGACTTGCAAGATTGTGCAAGCAAAACCAGGATAAATAGGGAAAAAGGCTTAACCAATTAAGCCCTCTTCTAAGCCCTTTGCATTTCATGCATGATTTTAAAACTTGGAAACTAGTCATAGCCCATATTCATTGTCAAAGATGTCCATGAAACTCTTCATATTTGACAACCGAAAGAAATTTTAACCAAAAAAAAAAAAAAAAAAGGATACCTGTTTTATCAACCACTCACCTCACCTGAAAGAATCCTCAGGCAGAGGTAGACAAACAGCAGGAAGTGAAAGCTTTAATTATGTCTTAGCAGGAAGGATTGCAGTAAACAATTTAAAAGTTCATAACATCACTAAACTTCTCTTCATTTGAATAATGGTACATACATCTGTTGCTGCATATATTCATCAAATTTATCTAATTAACTCATGAAATTCATCTAATTAACTCATTTTCATTGTTAAATTTCTCTAATTTTTCTGGAAGCGTCTCTTCAGATTGAATAAAATTTATGTAAATTTGTTACTCTAATTTGTAATTTTAAATTAAATAACTTCAATTTGATGTAAACAAACATTACAATGGTAAATGCTTTGATTTACAATAGTATTTAAACGAGAGAAGTTAATACATAATTACTAAATATGTCATCACTTATGTTAGCTATATAGAAAATTCTGTATAAAACTTACTAAGTTTTAGCTCTGATTAATCACTACAAATTTTATTACGATTTGGACACTTTTTTACTATTTAAATATTTCGTATAAATTTAATATCAAAATATTCTCAAAAGTCCATATATTTTTTGACCATATATTTTTTGAGTGCAAAATATGTCCTATAGTTTGACAAAAAGTCCAAGCCTTATGCTTTGTCTTCAGAGGATCATACTCATGGCCTATGGACCTTAGTTGGTTAATTGGAAATCCAGTACATTTGTTGATAATTTCGGTAGGTTGGCTCTTGCTACACTACGTGCGAAGAGCGAGAAATGAATCTATTTTCCAAAAGAAACCTTTATCTGCTGTGGGCATCATGACATACATAGCTAAAACACTGTGACATATTGGTGCCACATGAAGAGGTGTTTTTAGGACCAAGGAAAATTGGAAGCTAATCATTGAATGGGGCATTTCCCAAAAATATTTTGACAGGCATTAGTTATTTATATATAATAGTAGTATAGATAGTCTCTGTGTTTTAACCATGTACAGGTGGCTACAGTTACTGTGTGTAAGTCCTCATTTTCTTGATCAATGAAAATACTACTACTTAAAAAATTATTCTCAAAAGATTAATATATTGATCTAGAGATTAAAAGAAAAATAATGACACGATTAAATGATTTTATAGAATCATAAAATTTCAAATATAAATAAATGAAGGGAAAAATTCAATAGAGAGGATTCTAAAACTGAATATAATTGGACAACTAATGCATTGTCAAAGCATGCTCTAGGTAGATCTCTAGATAAAGGATGCTTATATTTTGTCTCTCCCTCTACCTGTATATTTTCCTATGCTGACTAATTAATGATGTACTCATGCTAAAAACACCAAGAAGTGTGTCTTCTTTTTGTTGAAAAAAAAAAAGAAACGACATAACATATGAATACCAGTAGATTGTAATTGAAATACAACATATTACTGAGCCATGACTAGTATGGTCATCCATGAATATGATATGTTCTATATTTTCTTTCATTTTAAACTTTAGAGAAGAAAATCGTACCAAAAGAAAGAAGAAGAAGAAGAAGAAGAAGCATATACTCCGTACAGGCAAGAATGCCGCAGCTATATGATCGGCTACTACTCCGCCTGATAATGAGCCGCGGTGTCTCTGCGTGTCCAATGTTTTAAAACTCGGACCGGCCAGTGAACCGGCAGAGGTTTCGGTAGTTCACCGGTTTTTTTTTTTTTTTTGCTCCTCCTCCTTCTCAAGTTTGGAAATCAGTACTTTACTACATTTTATTAACACACTTGGGCATAAAATAATCCTAAATCCCATCTTTTGTTCACCATTAATGATATTTTTCAAATTTTTGAGGGAAAAAGTTTAAACCCAATAATTTTGAATACATCAATCAAAAGTACTTTGTCTTGGGTGTCTTATAAAATTTCTTAATAACATGAAAATTGAACATAAATTTTCTAAAATTTATAAATGTAATTTTTTCAACCATACAAAAAAAAAAAAAGCAAACTGAAAAAAATTTAAAATATTAGATATATCTTTAATCAAAATTGGGAAAACAAAGGAAAGAAACCAACATCAGGTAAATGAAAGAATTGTTTCAAATTAAATACAAAACTCTACATACGTAAAATAAATAAAGGAAGAAAACTTGTATAGATTATGTTAAAATTGTGGAAGAAAACTTCAAGAGATTAAACTAAATACATGAAGATTTAATAAATGGTAAGAGAGAGAGGAGGGTGGAGATGAGAAGAGGGTCAAGATCAAATCTCACTACCATCACATTTAATCTTTTCAAAAAAACAAAATCTTTTCAAAAAAAAAAACTAAACCGGTTTCGGTTTCGGTTCAACCGGTTTCACACGGTTCTTGACGGTTTTGACCATCATACGAACCGGACCGGCGATGATTCATTGAACCGGCCGAACCGTCCGATCGGTTCAAAACACTACGCGTGTCACGTGGACATTTCAACCCCATGAATGCGACACAAGGGATCCACTCACACTCAAAGCAGTCGTCATGTTAATAAAAAGGCGTGCTTAAGCGTTGACTTATGCATCTCAAGGCCGTACCCGTACTAATCAATCAATGACTTTTTTTAATTCTTTTTTCGGTAGCGATAATATTTTATTTTACTCGTATACTAACCTAAGCTATGGAGGAGGGAACCATATTAACCTACAGTATGGGGGAGTTGGGTGCCTAAAGAGGTTTTGTAATAGGTAGACTTGTCTAGACCAAAGAAGTACTAATCAATCAATGACCTGCACCTGACCAAATGTAGGATTCGTTTGGATTGGTTGTTTTTGAAGTTATTTTTCAAAAATACTACTGTAGCATTTGGGATGTAAAAAACAATTCCTGTAACTGTTTTTGAGAGTGTTTTTGGAATAATTTTTGGGGGTATTTTTAAAAGTAAAAATTTATTTGGGGTAATTTTTTGGGGCATATTTAAAAATTAAAAATTTATTTGAAATAATTTTTGGGGCATTTTTAAAATTAAAAATTTTAGATATTTTCTGGGACATTTTTAAAATTAAAAATTTATTTGAGATATTTATGGGATATTTTTAAAATTTATTTGAGGTATTTTGAAAATTAAAAAATTATTTGGGGTATTTTTGAAATAATTTATTTGGGGTATTTTTCTTTTTTTATTAACCCACCCTGCCCCTCCACCTTCCCCTCTCCTCCCTCCTCTCTCTCTCCCTCCCCTCCCTCCCAGATCCTCGCGTGACCAAACCAAATCCCAGAGGATGATCAACCGACAATAAACCTGGTCATTGTCTAGTCACCGGTCGCCACCGGATCTAGGGGGGGGGGCAGGGAGGAGGAGGAGAGAGGAGAGGGATGGAGGAGGAGGAGAGAGAGGGAGGGAGGAGGGGAGAGGAGGTGTTGGTGGGTGGTGGTGGGATTGGGGTAGAAGAAGAAGGGATATTTTTTTTTTGTTTTTTGTATGTATAAAAGTTTTTTTGTAAAAGAAGAAGAGGTAATTTTTTTAATGTAAAAGTTGTTTTTGAAATATTTGTTTGTATTTGGTGTTTTTGGAATTGTTTTTATTGATGTATTACTGTAACATTTGGGATGTGAAATACAGTTTTTCAAAAACAAGTGAAAAAATAGCAAATCCAAACAAAGCTGTAGTTTTTGGTATGCTAGCAACCAAAAGGATTCAAATTCTTTCCTAAACAGCATGGTTAGTAAATATAGGAAAGGCATATGTTATGTAGGGGAAAAACAAACAAACAAACAAGCATTTGTGTTTTCTTTATTTCAGTCACGTAGGATTAATTTTCCTTTTAATGCTAATACTAGTAGTTACTATTGGTTTCGGATTCCCATTATATGTATTAGTCACGAAGAAAGCTTTATAAGTCTAGTCTCCAGTTTCGTTCGTGAGCAGCCTCGGATTGTTTGGAGTTCTTATTGTAAAAGTGAGCCACAGCCTCCATTGATTAATAAGAAAATTCCTTTGCCGCATAATCCATCTGTAGGTTTATGTTTGATAATTATTTTGGTCCATCATGTTATACCTACACATGCTATATTAATTCATGAGTAAAATTAAGAATACAAATAAGATTGATATAATTCTCTACATTTATACAAATATTAATTCTTATCTTTGTGTGTAGATATTAAATCTATTAAAAAGATATTACCTCTTTACTACTATATGTATAAACCTATAGTAAATTATCACATATTTTGTCACTATTTTCTATATAATTGAGAAGGTATGTTACCATGTTCACTAGAATTCTAAATTTTTTTTCTCACAAGTTCAAGTATAAATCATGATATATAGTACATCAGAACTATATTACTTGTTTTATATGATTAGTTAAAATATACGAATATCATTTAGAGTATCTTTGTAATCTATAAAATATGAAAGTTTTCATACTTATGAACATCTATTGTACAAACACAGTACAAAAAATTTACTAACTGGCCTAAAATAGATCAATTATGTGAGATCCCGCACTTAGAGAATGTCCATACAAAGTACCGTGACAAACCCTAACCCCTCTGTTCTATTTGGATCTTCGCCCTCTAAGGCTCTAAGCCATTATACAGCTTCGCTAGGTTTTCCCTTTGTTTCATTGTAGAATTAAGTGTAGGAATTGTCGAACCAAAAAAAAAAGGGAAGAAAGAAAAGAAAGAAAATCAACCATTTTGGCTTAGAGTTAGTTTTAGGTTTCAACTTTCGAACCATCAATTGGTTCATGCACGTAATTGCTTTGAAAGACCGTAATTTCCGTACTTGTACACATGGCCACCAAGCTTACACATAACTCTTCTTCTTCTTGAAGCTAAAAGAGAAGGCCAGTTAACAAGTCTTTTTTTTTTTTTTTTTGGGTGTTGAAGCTAATTAACAAGGGTTTGAATTAGCCATCAGAGTGTGCAGGACTATCTTTCTGGTTAGTACAATTATTTTATGTTTAGTGTTAATCAATTATGAAAAACCTCTTACTCCTTTTTTATTTGATGTTCATTTTGAATATGGCCTTGTCACGTTTGACAGTTTAGCGATAATTATCTTAATAATTGAATACTATGACCATTTCAAGAAGTCAATCATAGCATGTTCAGTTAATATCCACTTGTACTATTATGATGAATTTTTCATCCTAGTGTTTCGCCTTAAATCTGCTCTGTCCTCCCTTAACATAATCCAAACTGAACTAAAAATCAGATTAGACTTTGGTTAATACTTAAGCAAATTTGTGAGACCTTGCGTTATGTGCAATTTCAGACCAATGGTTGCTGGTTCAATGGTCCCAAAGTTTCTTATAGATTGTTTAATAACAATCTGTTGACTTTCCAATCCCATCTCACTAATCACTTGCAAATGTTTCTTATTCTTCTTTTGATTTTTCAGCAATTAGCTAATTAAGAACTAAGAATTATCACAAGACATTGAACAAATATGCTCTTTCAAATAGCTTATCAGTCACATGCTCTCCGTAGTCCGTACCTATCTGAACATGCCATTGAAGTAGGCGATGACGTACCCTTTAAACCACAATTGACTTATATTCAATCATTAATGTATCCATCACCATTAACAGGAAATAACTGCCTCCAACTGATTTAAACCTGTATATATAGCACCAGCAGCACCAAGCAAGGTCACGCATTCACCAAAGCTTTGTATTATACTGCAATTGTATCAGAAAAATGGCTAGCAGCACCAGAGCTTCATGCATTTTCTTGCTATCGTTGGCAGCACTTTTGGCCATAACAAGTGCTGCATCCTTCAATGTGATCAGCTTCGGTGCGAGATCAGATGGGAGGACTGACTCAACTCAGTCATTCCTCAAGGCCTGGGCTTCTGCTTGTAGCTCTGTCCAGGAAGCCACCGTCTACGTTCCTCAAGGGCGTTACTTGATACAGGCAGCAGCTTTTAGAGGGCCATGTAGAAACAGGATTTCTGTGCGAATTGATGGTACTCTTGTAGCCCCTGATGATTACTGGGGTCTGGGCAACTCAGGGTACTGGCTGTTGTTCATTCAGGTCAACCGCCTTTCGGTTATTGGTGGAACTCTGGATGCTAAGGGAGCTGGATTCTGGGCATGCCGCAAGTCGGGGAGAAACTGCCCTGTTGGAGCCAGGGTATGTTGGATAAACTTTGCAGGAATAATGATAGCATTACTGTTTTCTGTTCTTTTAAAGTTTGTTAATAACATCATTTTTGTGTGCAAATGCAGTCAATAACATTCAATTGGGTGAATGAAGGAGTGATCAGCGGCTTGACATCAATTAACAGTCAGCTTATGCATGTTGTAATTAACAGCTGCAAGAATGTAAAGGTCCAAAATGTAGAGATTGTAGCCCCAGACCTGAGCCCGAATACAGATGGCATTCATGTCCAAGGCTCAACAGGAGTTACCATCAGTGGCAGTAGCATTCAAACAGGAGATGACTGTATATCGATTGGTCCTGGAACAAGAAATCTGTGGATGGAGAAGATAAAATGTGGCCCTGGACATGGTGTCAGGTACCCGTGAAGTCCAAAATTTTGCAGTAAACATAATTACTGTTCTTCATTCTTTACTTATTCTCAGATTGTACATCCCAAAGGAGCAGCTAAGGGAGTAAGTATCTTAATTGCAGCATAGGGAGCCTGGGCAGAGATTTCAATGAAGATGGCGTCCAAAATGTGACACTAATAAATTCAGTGTTCAGTGGATCCGACAACGGCTTAAGAATAAAATCATGGGCAAGGCCTACCACTGCATTTGTCAGCAACATCAAATTTCAGAACATCATCATGAAGAACGTGGAGAATCCTATTATCATTGATCAGAATTACTGCCCCGACAACCAAGGCTGTCCTCGCCAGGTAATAAATGAACAAAACAGATGAATATAGACCACAAATTAATCCATTTCTTGCATGAATCAAGGATGTGTAAAACTTACTAATCAATTCACTTTTTCTTTTTCTATTTTTTTTCTCTGCAGACTTCTGGTGTAAAGATAAATCAGGTGATATACCAAAATATACAGGGCACATCAGCCACACCTGTCGCTGTAATTTTTGATTGTAGTCCTAGTAATCCTTGCAGAGGCATCAGGTTGCAAGACATCAAGCTCACCTATTTGAATAGGAAAGCACAATCACTTTGCAAGAACATAGGAGGAACTGCTGCAGGAGTCATCATGCCAGACAGTTGTTTATAACCTTTTTTTCTCTCCTCTTCCCATAATTTTTTCTCTTCATTTAGGGATACAAACTCATGAAAATTCCTGCTTTCTGGGGCTTGTTTTAATTCCAACCCCATGTAACTACTGATTGTAATGAGGAAGCAAGATAACAAGATTTGAGTAGATTCTGATGGTGCAAAAATCTTCAACCCAAGATTTCGAGTGCTTTCCGATGATCTTTCTCTCTTTCTTTCGTTTTTCCCCCTCTTTATTGATACCCTCGTCTTATATATGTGTGCTAATACATGCTTATGCTATACATGTAATTAACACATTGAATTACTGTAGTCTTTGTTTTTGTGTGTGTGTGTGGGTGTGGGTGTATAGGCATATAATAATTTGCTCTTCTATGTATTTGCATCAGTGTTTGATCAATTAACGATTACCAATAAATAAGTGGTAGATTACTAAGTTTTTATTATTCTCGAAGGCATAGGACACATTAATAAATAACTATTCATACTCACACTTCTAAGTATTGTAGCAGAAAGAAAATCTTATTGAAGAAAAAAGAAACTTTCAGTCATACCAGCTAGAAATACCTCCCTGAGCTCCCTCTCTAATAGCATTCAGTAATAATAACAATACTAATAACAATTTCCCGAGCTAAACATGTATTATTACCGAGCTAAACATGTATTATTATTTGTAAAATTTCATATATATTAAAAATACTAATAACAATCAGTATTGATGCATGTTGGAAGAAAATAAAAATTTTTTGTCCCCCTATTTTCCTTTCCTTTTTTTTTGGGGGGGGGGGGGAAGGGGGGGTTGAGGAGGAGGTGGGGATTGTGTTGGCCACCTCATTTGTAGCTACTTGATAGAACGTATGTATTATTTATTGTCTTATTAATTTTCTCATGTGAAAATAAATAATACTAAATACAACGTCAATAATAACATGGGGAAGAAGAATGTCACCTCCTAAATTACCACTGTCCAGATTTCCTGCCAACATTCCGTGATCCAGTTTAAAATGACGTTGTTTTACTTAATAAAACTGCTGCTAACGTGTTTTACTTAATAAAACTGCTGATTTAATAAAACGATGTCGTTTTAAATTGGATACGAAACTTCGACACAAAATCTAGATAGAAAATCTGAATTGCAAAATTACATTCTCCATTTTTTTAACTAAAAATTGCCAGAGGCACCAGAACTGCCATTAAAATTACAAAGCCTTGTAGACTTCAGCTCCATTTCCACACTATTTGCTTGCTAGAAAAGGTGATAAATTAGTTTTCTTACTCTAGTCACTTGTTTCATTGGTTAAATCTTTGATCAAGGTGAGGTACATATAGTTTTGGAACATTACATTGCATCTTCAATCTTTAGCTTACTTATAATTTTCTTTCACCACACTCACATACGCATTCGATCCCTGTTTAATTTGTTGACCTTCTCCTTTTCTGATCCATAGCTCTTTTACAAGCAAGGAATTAAATAGTAAAACAGTCCTATAAATCGTTAATAGTTGCACTTAAAGGCAATGTTTTAATTCTTCAAAACTTATAAAAGTGCAGTAACTACAAGTATATTGAAGAAGAGTAGTAACTGCCCATCCTCATGAATTCTTCTCCTATATTTCCAATTCTCTAGAGTGAACACCAGCGAGCTTTTTTAATCCAACGCTGGAACCATTTATGGTAACTAGTTAATTGTAACATAGACTAACGCATCACAATGAAGATGAAGATAACCTGTTTTCTCTTGGTTTTTGTAGCATGCACGGTCATGCTAGCAACATTGGGCGCCGAAGGTCAAGCTTTTGAGGATCAGCTTCAAAATTTGGAAAGAAAGCTGCGATTGGAACGACTGAAGGCTGATGTGCCCAAGCCAAACCCGCAAGCTCCTTCTTCCAAGCTGCAAAGCCCTTATAGGTTCCCAGCTCCATCCAATAAGCAAAGCTCCAACAATCCTGTTCTGACAATACCAAGGCGCAAGGCTCTTGATCCTTCGACTGGACAGTGCCATGAGGCCCCTGAGCCAGCACCAGCTTCAAATACATCAAGAGTACCCGAGGCTTTAACTCCCACTCCAATCGGTACACCGCACCCCAACAATTCCTCTCAAACAACACCGACCCCTGATGCTCCGGCACCGGATCAAGCTACTAAAAGCCTCAAGGCTCCCACACCTTCTCCAAGAACGCCAGGCTATAAGACTCCAGCGCCAGCTCGAGCTTCACATCCGCCAGATGCCAAGGCTCCCAATTCTTCTCCAATAACGCCAGTCTCTGAACTTCCAGCGCCAACAACTGAAAACTACAAGGTCTCAGCGCCAACAGATGCTCAAACTACACCAAGCCCCAAGGCGCATGCTCCTTCTCGAACAACACCTGGCCAGAAGAGTCCGACACCAATACATGCTTCTACCACACCAAGGCCTAATGCTCCTGCTACGCTAGGAAACAAAAGGCCAGCACCAATACATGTTCCAGAGCTACCATGGGCTCCAACTATAACAAGCTCTAAGCCTCCAACTTTTCCACCAATAATCACAAAAAGCCCCAAGCTTTCCCCATTGACTCCAACCACCTAAGCCATAACTGTGCAGAACCAATATTACATGCTCCAACCACACAAATCTTCAAGGTTCCCACTCCTTTGCCAACCACTCTCAGCCCTAGACCTCAAATTGATGCTCCAGTTTTTCTTCCTTCTCCAGCAAGCCAAAATCATAAGGCTCCAACACCAGCCAAAACTCCAACCGCGCCAAGCCCCAAGGCTCTAGCTCCTTCTCTAAAGTTACCAAATCAAGGGTCCAGTGCCAAGAAGTGCTCCAACCACGTCCAGCCCTATCACTCCAGTTCCTTCTCTAGCAACACCAAGCTATAAGGGTCCGAGACCCGAGCATGCTCCACTCGCACCGAGCACTAAGGCTTCTACTCCTTCGACAGTGAAAAACCATGAAGGTCCAGTACCAGTACATGCCCCAACCACACCCAATCACGAGAGTCCAACTCTTTCTCCAGAAACACCAAGTCATAAAAGTCCACAGACAACACATCCTCCAACCACGCCAACTCCCACTGCTTCTGCTCCTTTTCCAACCATTTCAAGCCCTGAACTTGCAAATCATGCTCCAACGAAGCCAATCACCAAGGCTCTTGCTCATTCTCCAATAATCCCAGGCCATAACGTACCAGCACCAGCAAAAGCTTCAATTACACCAAGCCCCAAGGCTCTAACTACTTCTCCACTAATCGCAGATCATAAAGGTCCAGCATCATTACAAACTCCAACTGTATCGAGTGCCAAGTCTCCAGCTGATTCTCCAACAACCCGGAACCATCAGGGTCTTGCACCAATACATCCTCCAACCCCGCAAAGTACTCCCAAGGTTCACCCTCCTTCACCTAGCACAGAACTCCTAAATGCTCCTCCTCCTGCTCCAACCAAACCATGTCTAACTATCCCAGCTCAACCAACAACAAGCAATAAGGCTCCCACTCTACCTCCACATGTTCCAATCGATAAGGCTCCAACATCCCTAACCACACCAAGCCCCAAATCTCAACCACCAATTTTAACATGGCCAAGTTCTAAGGTTCCTACCCCAACTCCAACGACCCTAAGCCCCAGTGCTTTCACTAGAACTCTAAGCCCCAAGAGTCATGCTCCTTCTCCAGCGACACCAAGTCCAAAGACTCTAACACCAATTCTAACCACTCCAAGCCCCAATGTTCCTACTTATAATTCTCCAGCAACACCTAGGCATAAGGCTCCTACACCAACAAAAGGTCCAACTACGCCAAGTTTCAAGGCTCCTTCTCCTTCTCCAGAAGCACCAAACCCGAAAGTTCTAACACCGCTTCTAACCACTCCAAGCCCCAAGATTCCTACCCATTCTCAGATAGCACCAAGCTATAAGGTTCCAACACCAACAAAAAACCCAGCTACGCTAAGTTCCAAGGGTCCTACTCTTCCAGCCACATCAATCCCCAGGAGTCAAATACCAACAAGGTCTCCAACTACACAAACACCTAAGGCTCCTACGCCGCCAATAATTATTCCAAAAAAGCCTTGCCACAATGCTCCAGCTCCACCAAACTCTAAGGTTCTCAACGCAACTCCGCCCGTTACAAGACGTACGGCCGTTATTTCAGCACCAACCAATCAGACAGCCAAAATTCCCACACCAATACCACCTAAGCCAAGTTCCAAGACCATCTCTCGCACATCATCCTCTCGCAAGTCAGCATGGTTGTTCTAGTGCTTAATTATTTCATTCAATCTTTTTGTTTATGGTCTACTTTTGGATAAGTTAAAAGTAGCATTGATATTAGTCAAATTATTATTTAGTGCTTTATACAAGATATGTGGAACCATTCATAACATTAGATTCTTTTGTACTTAGTCAACTTTTTTGTTACCTATTTTTAAATAATAATGTGAAAATTTATATACAGCATATGTGTTTAATAAACTAAACCTTGCATTTTGCCTCTGGTGTTCTTTTAATTCATTTTTGTATATTATCATAGGCATACATAAATTCCAGAAGAAAATTGATAACAAAACATCATCGAATACTAGAGATGTAATCAAACTTACCTCCATTCTGGTTTTTCTTGTAACTTTTATTTACGACTTGGATTTTTTTTTTTTCAATAGAACAAACTTACTACAATATCATTTGCATAAATCAAACACTCGAAAATGGATAATATCATAATATGATCATAATGATCTCTTACCATTACCAATTTCTTGATCCACCAAATATTTTTTAAACACTTGAGCTCATAAAGTTTTTCTACCAAAAAATAAATAAAAGTGGCAAAAATTTCTCTACTTGATTATATATTTTTCTATATCCAATACAGTCAACAAGTTCAAAGTTTAATAGTGAATTCCACGATAATTATATGCAATAACAATCAAATTACAAACCTTAAACAAGCTCTCTTTACTCATGTGGCACAAGTTCTCTTTATTCAAGTGGAACAAGTTCTCTTTAAACAAGTTTTATTCTTGAACAGTTGAACTCCTAAAAATTCAAACAGTGTTGCCTTATTAAATAATGTTCCAATAAGAAACAGGTGGTACCAATTTTATGTGCAGACTACTTAATAGTCATTTGAACTTGTGTGAACATATACAATGTCCAAAGATTGACCCAAATTTTGTAAGAATGTGGAAAAAAGAAATTAAATTACTCACATAAAATTATGCTCACGACAAAAGGAATAAAATCAACAATACGGTATTAATCAAACCAAGAGAGAAAGACCATCTTTCACTCTTCTCAACTAATTAAGTGTAGTTCGAAACCACCTTATGTAATATATTTCTTAAGATTTGGTAAATAGGACAGAAACTACCTTTTAATTAACCAATACTTTAAACATATAATTTTTTTTTTTGGCATCTGTTTTTCTTTATGGGCAAAAGAACTATCATTTTATTGATACGCAACTTCAGCTTTACAATGGAGAGGAGCTCCTACTTCATCTGCAATACTTCAGCATTTAATCTATACATCAACAAATTGTCCAT
Source organism: Gardenia jasminoides (assembly GCA_013103745.1). Lineage (NCBI taxonomy): Eukaryota > Viridiplantae > Streptophyta > Magnoliopsida > Gentianales > Rubiaceae > Gardenia > Gardenia jasminoides. The sequence goes on from CM023097.1 coordinate 1,012,985, forward strand.
TTACTGCGGCTGCAATCTATTACATCAAACATTCCATTGACAACCCCAAGCACCAGCTGCCAATTCTCCTTCGTTCGTGGTGCTTTAGACCATGACACAACCACCATCCGGATTACTTTACTGATAGATGTCAAGACATGTTGGAAGTCACATGTTGGAATTGTTATAACATTCAGATCCCAATATCAGATTAATAAATATAACTGAAAAGATGAATGTGTACTTGAATCCATATTCGATAATTACCGCTTGAATCCTCTTTAACCATAAGGTGGGACCTTAAGGTGGGGTTGGCCTTCCAACTCTACGTGTATCCACCAATCCTTTGAGAAAACCCTCTAAACTCTCTTTGGTACTAGAAAATACGATACGATAACACATGACTCAAGAATCTTAACTTTATAGACAACATTCTGTTGTCTTTCGGTATTTCTATTTCAACCCATCATTAAAATAGAAATTACCATAGAGTATGTACACATTAAAGGCCAACATTCTATTAGATACATCAAATTTCAAACCATAATATATCACTTTAATTGGATTTAAATTTATTTGATAGTCTGCAACACATAATTATTCACATATAAGTCCAATGTTGGATTAAGGATCCAACAGAAGATCGTTCCAAACAAAAAAATTAACAAAGCTTGATTAGAAAACATTTCCGAACTAAAAGGAGGGAAGTCTAGTTTTTAAGAAGTTCAGTTTAATTGTGTCAACAATGTTTCCGTTAAACTAAAATATCCACGGAAACACTAATAATAATCTCCATTAAAAGTTGTGCATCATTTTGCGAATCTTTGTTGATCAAAACAGTCTATCTCATTGGATAGATCAGTACTCATCGCTTGTTTTTATCTTGAAATTATTATTGTACAACTAGTATCAAAATTCTTAGTCAATCAAAACAAATAATTTGATGGGACTCTTTTTCTTATATATTTCGTCCATATCACTAAAAACTAACACCCACAGTAGGATTCCCTTTTTCTTTTGGGACAAGATTGACCTTTAAATCGTTTCAGTTCTGTAGCTCAGTTAAGGCTAATTTTGTTTTCTGTAATTGTCAAACAACTAAGTACTACAAAATCAATCTAATGGCCCAATTTTAGTTAATGCTTGACTATTCTAACTGCTAGAAAAAATTGTCAGCATCTACCTTCTAATCTTAATTTTGAAAAATATCCCAACATTAAAGAGTATGGTTCTGATACTACATGTAGGCCTCAAGAAAATAGGGAGGATATTTAGCACATAAAAATATATGTAGGAGAGGATTGAGAAGAAAAATTAAGAAAGACTAGTGAGATAAATGATAAGGTGTATTTTGTCAGTATATTTGTTCCTATTTTCCTTTCTATTTATCCCAAATATTGTTTTAATTAATCGATTCTACTTATATTTGGTATTTTGTGTTAATTCCAGGAATTGGAGCAAAACGGGCTTGATTGGTGATTTTGAAGAAGATTCGGGGTGGACACAAGGAAGTTTCCTAATTCGAGTTGAAGTCCAAGAGCTAATTAAATTAGGAAAGATTGCACTTTGTAAAAAGATTTTGGGTTTATTTGAAAAGGCTAGTAGTAAGTGGATTAGGATTGTTATCTTTGAAAATTAGAATTAATAGTATAAAAGAAAAGGAAAAAAAAACAACGGACAAGGGAGTAGTTAATTACTTTAGGTTTTCCTTCGTTTCTTAAAACCAAGGAGGAAGACAAGACTTCTTTTCTTTCCCTTTTGATTCTCTGGCCGTTGCCTCGGAGTGGACGTCTTCGTTTTTGGCTATTATTTTTCTTCTTTTTTGGTGCGCCTCAAGGATGAAGAAAGGAACGAAAAGACAATCAAGCTAATCCTTCTCTTCTTTTTGTCGGCAATTAGGAAAACAATTGAGAAGGCTTTCTACAGATTTTGCATGGATTGTTCTCCATTAATGGAGGGCTAATTTCTTATTTCTAATCAAGGGGACAACTGAGGATTTGGTTCAACTATTACTGTGAGATCTAATCGATTTTACTTATTTCTTCTATTCATTGGTATTTGTATGTTTTCTGCCTTTATTGATTATAGTGACTGTGTGTGATTAAATAAATGTACAATATTTAATTATTCCGTTGATCTATTTCTAATTAGAGTAATTGAATGTAATTGTTTGATTACTTTAATCCGGTAGCAAGCGGCATAATTGGGTTTGTGTTGGGAAATATACAATCTAATTTAAATGAACCCTCGTAGGCGTGTTTGTTAATTAGAACGAGTTTCTCTAATTTTTAATGCAATTAGGAATTAAATCTATGGTTACCTAGGGTTATTCCTGGATTAGGGAAATAATCAATGGTCGTACCTTGGCTATCAATACAGTAGGAGAGATCGCCGTCGGATCATTATCGGCGATTGAAAACCTGCTTTTGCCAATGAATGTTGGAATTATATTTGCATCAATGATCAGTTATTTGAACCATTTCTGAAGTGTATCCTTGGTAGAGTTTTTCCCATTAATTCTCTCTTTTAATTATTCTTCGTAGTTGGTTAATTAGTTAATATTTTGTTAGCATACAATTCTCAAATTTCCCCCCAATTATTGTCACTTGAAAAAGGACTTAATTTTCCCCAATCCCTGTGGAGACGACCCTATTTGCCACTGTATACAAAATTAACTAATTCTGATATATCGGATCAAGTATACTCCTTAGAATCAGGGTGAAGCCAGTAACCCATTGCACATCCGGAGTCCCTGCTCCAATACCTGGGATTAGCTTTTGGTTATTTTTATTGGCATTAGATCTATTAATTATTATTGTACAGACTCGACACCTGTCAATAAATTTAGCACAACATTTGCCACGTCAATGTCAAAAGTCTGGCCGCAACACCTTACTTACACTTTGCTTCATAGTTCAATTTTCTATTTTTAAGTCTGTATTATATATGTTGTAATTTAAAGTGAACTGATGATATGGCCATTTTGTGATGATTTATGCATGTCCTACATTTGAACTGTGGTTGTTATCATATCCATTCTGATTTATGTTATGATCTATCTTTTTTGTGATATCATTACATTGAGTGTAGTTATCATGGCTTCAACTTGATTTTGCCTTTGTTTCGATCAGTTTTACATCTTAAAGTAGTCTTCATGACTTTGACTTCAGTTTTTATGAATGCTTTATGTATGTCTTGCATTTTATAACTTGTAAATCACCATTGGTCGCATTGGTGTAGCCCTAACGCATTAGGGCATGTCCAATGGAGTGCAATGTGGGGTTGAATTGTGCGGTATCCCATTGGAGACTATATCATGGGGATGATACGTTTTATCTGCATGAAACGGTGGAATGAGCTGAAAAGCTGATCATGTGGGCCCAAACGTAAGGAAATGCAAAGATGAAATTTACTATCTTTTCAAAGGCAATCTATTTATAGATACAAAAATATATATTATTAAAATTCATAAATTAATAGTATTATTTTTTATAAGATAAAAATTAAATAGTAAAAAATTTAATGAAAGTTAATAATTTTATTTTTTAAAAATAATAAAATTATTTTTTAAAAAATAAATTTATTTATTTACAAAATATAAGTTGTACATTATTAAAATAAAAGTTTGATTTGATTATGGACTCATGCTATTATACTACATGGAATGTAATCCATTCCATTGTAAGTAGGAGTATAATAATAGAGGGCACGGCGGAATGATGACATGGCATATGAATGCTTTAAGAGCATCTCCATACCCCCCATTCAACCCCAGCATTACACGCATAATATGCATTTAACAGTTGAATGCAAAATTCGATGGCCCCACTGTAACACCTGTTGCATTCTTTTGCATGTTTGTTGTTCTTTTTTTTTTTTTTTTTGTCAGAAGCATGTTTGTTGCATCCTGAAACATGTTTGTTGTTTCTTTTCGTCTAATCTTGCAACGGTCATAACTCAACGGATACTTATTGCAACGGCAATTTTTTTATTTTTTCTCTATAAATACACAAGGTAATTTTTTAGTTCACCTCACAATCTCCTACTCCATCATTTCTCCTACTATTCATTATCTTCAACATATTTACGTACTTTCCTCCAATTTCAATATTTTGTCATTATGGAGGAGAATTTTAGTAGTTTTAGAAATATGTTAAATGCTCCAAATATAGAAAATTCATCATCTTCACAAAATCAAAACCACCAAAATTTGCCAAATTACCCAAATTATCCAAATTATCCATTTCCAATTCCAAATTACCCACATTTGCCCAATTCCAATCATCCACCAAATTTTCCAAATCCACCAAATTTTTCATATCGATTTCCTATGTATCAACCACCTAATTATTTTAATCCGTCCATGGGGAATCACTATACTCCGGGATATTATAACTATGGTATGGGTTGTGGAGGCTCAACGTCATCAGATACAAGGAAGGATTTTCATTTCACTGGCCAACAAGAAAATGCAACACCAACAGAGTCACTTTCAGACTCTCAATTTTCACCTTATTCAACACAATGTGGGGTAGAAAATATAAATCTCACCAATGAGGTAGCGGAAGAACCCGACGGTAAGCAAATGCAAGAGGCTACAAGAAAAGACGTCGAACGAACTTTTGGAGTGCTCCAATCTCGTTGGGCTATTGTACCTGGCCCGGCTCGATTTTGGCATAGAGCAAAATTGAAAGATATAATGTATACATGCATCATATTACATAATATGATTGTCGAAAATGAGGGAGATGCAATAAGAAATTGGGATGAAGATGATGAACAAACAACGATCCCGGTGACTCAAGGTTCAGTCGAAAATTTTCAACATTACCTTCAAAGGAACGTGGAACTACGTGATCGGGAAGTACATCATCAACTTCGGTCTGATTTGGTCGAGCATATTTGGGAACGATTCGGAGGCAATAACAATGAAAATCAGTATTTATTATATTATTATTTGTATTTTATTTAACTTTAATATTATGTCATGGAGTTAAATTCACTAGATAGAATATTATTAATTAATAATGGATTATTATGATATTTTTCACATTTGAAGTGTCATGTATTTGTTTCACTCTTGTGTAATTTTTTTAAAAAAAAATACCACTGTATTATTTTTAAAGGGCAAAAAATATATATTATTAAAAATCATAAATTAATATATTATCTTTTAGCAAATACAAAATCTAAAAAGTAAAAAATAATGAAAGTCATTAATTTATTTTTAAAATTAATCACTTTTAAAATAATAAATTTATTTATTTACAGGATGTGAGTTGATAAAAGATGGGAGAAAATATAATAAAAGAGGGGACAGTGGAATGCTGATATGGCATGTGGACCTATGCAATTATACTCTGTAGAGTCTAATCCATTGTGGGTGAGAGTGTAATAAAAAGAAGGGATAGTAGAATGCTGATTTGGGATAATGGAATGCTGATGTGGCATGTGGACTACACTCTGAAGGATGTAAACCATTGGAGATGCCTAGAGCTGTTATGCGAGTCGAGTAGCTCGTGAGCTCGAACTCGTTAAGATTCGAAAACGAGTCGACCTCAAGTTTGAAAAATACTCTTATCATTAATGAGTCGAACCGAGCTCGGCTCGATAGTAACTCAATAGGCTCGATTTTGAGGAGCAAATTCGTTATTTTAGTCTTTAATTGTAAAAAAGAGAATATGACCATGATTTTCTCAACTGTCAATATAAAGTCAAGTTGATATTAATGAATTCCTTTTCATCTAGTGGGGTATAATTGATTCCATTTATTTTCGAAACACATCACTAAGTTAGAATAACTCGTATCCAATGATCAATTGCATATATTATTCATTCCAAATTGTGAATTTCATCTAACACCAGTTTCAAGTCATTAATAATTGAATGTTCTTAGGTTCCATTTGTTGTCAAGTAAATAATTTTAAAGTTACAAGTTGTTGAACATTAAGGTGATTGAGAATTAATTAGAACCTTATGAACTAATGAAGGACATATGAATCATTGGCTAACTTAATACATGAAAGATAATGCTATAGCGACTAAATTTAACTGGAGAATTGTTATGGAATTCATTTAATTGGAGAATTGTTATAGAGCTTAAATTGATCCAAGCTTAATTTAGAGTTCATTTTGTTAATTTAGAATTTATTCTGCTAATCGAGTCGAGCTCGAGCTCGAGCTTTACGAGCTCGACTCGATTCTGGTAATCGAGTCGAGGTCGAGGTCGAGGTTGAGTTCGAGCTCGAGCTCAATTTTCGGCTCGATAACGCTATCGAACTTGATAACGTTATCGAGCGAACTCGAACTTCAAGAACTCGGGCTCGGTTAGACTCGAATAACACCACTAGAGATGCCCTAAGAGGAATTAGCTGTAGCTAAAGATCAGCGGGTATTCCGCCTGACAATGCTCCTAAGTGGCTCTACGTGCCACGTGGAATTCTCAATGCTATGAGCGTAACACAAGGTATCAACGCCCACGTCTCTTCACGACGTCATAGTAAGAAAACAAAAATAAATAGAAAAAGCAAATACTACATGAATATGTATATATGTATGTGTATATGTATGTATATATGTATATATGTATATTACTCAAAAAAATATGATACAACTCTCATACACTAATAGACTAACCTACTAACATATTAAATCCACATCATACGTATAGAATTTTAAACTTAAATTTAACTCTTGTAGATGTTATGTAGCCGAGGCACTTGTAGTATATATATTGTTAGTATAAAAAAAATTAATCTAGGAACGTAGAGAATTGTGATATAGATGTAATTTTTTGGTTTTTTTTTCTAGCTACAGAATTTCAATATTCTTTAGATTAAATAACAAAATTCTATAGTGGAAAATTTTCATCCCTAAGAAAGGAATTTGATGATTTCTTGTACGTACAAAAAATTAAGAAGCCATTTGGTTTGAATTCCACAATTACTATTACTATCGGTATCACAGAGTAGTCAATAATAATGGATTTTGATAAAAACTCATAGTGTGTTTATTAATGTGGAATAGATTTTATAAATTATTATTTTCTTTTTCATTATTTCTTTTTTTCATTTGCTAAAACGGTAGCATTTTGTTTTCAATAAGATGGGTAATTAAGATGATTCTCTAATAACAAGCGGTTAATCAGAAAACCTATAAAAAAAACCTATCATTCCCATTAATTTAGTCCCATTGACCCCAAACAAACATTATATATGGGTATAATTGAATTTGAAACCTATAGTAGGGGTCGAAACCAATTTATCAAGCACCCCCTGATAAATTATACTATATTATTTGACGGGGTTGAACACACATATTAGTTTAATTTTATGCCAAAACCAAGCCGTACTTAAGCTTTTGACTAAATAAAGTATGTGTACAATTAAACCCGTACTTATGAGCTATAAATGAATCTAAGGAAGAATAAATAACAGAGTGCTTCATGCATGTGATGTGTTTACTTAGCTTTCAAGACGTACCGTAGTCTCCGTACTTATACACATGGCTACCATGCTTCGTAACTTTCATTTGGACTTTTATTTCTTCTTTAATGTGAATTGAATAAGGCAATTTAGCTACACAATATTCCTTTTGGCATCATCAATCCGATCAGATAATGAATAGACTCTGTTTTTGCAAGTAATATTAAAGAAAAGGAAGTAGTTGAGGCTAGAAACTATGTCCATAGACATGATAAGAGTACATGCATGGAGTTGAAGGTGGGGTGAACGTGAAAACACAAGCATCCTAGTTGACACTATTTTTGTTATTCTTTTTGGAAAAATGCTATACTAAAAGAGATATACAAACTCAATTGACAAGCGAAACAATCTAAAACATAAACTGCCTCTTAAGAATTCTCATATTTATATCTATCACTCAATATATAGTATCGTAATTTACAATCGTTTTTTATAGGTGAACTTTTCTTTTTCTTGTATATGCTAAAATGAATTGATTCTAATTTTCAGTGCAAATTACTAACATTTATTCAGGTTTGCTTTCAGATTTTTGGACAAAATAAATTATTGTTAACTTTTATTTTCCTTTACTTGAGGATTCAAGTCTTCAGAAAAGCCAATCATGGTAAGGTAAGTCTGATTCACTCTTAAAACGTTGAGAGTTAAGCTCGTTTACACAACTTGATGCCATGCATATTCTCATGATTGATGGTTGTCATTTTGAAGGGCTTTATGATTAACGCTCTTAATACAAGTATTTTGGAGGAATGCCATTTGTTTAGGGAATACTTCTTTTTTTCTTTTTCTTTGATAAGCTGTTTAGGGAATACTTCTTTAATGCCAAGAAAAATTAGTGTTTGAGTTTTAGAGAAGGCAAAATGCAGTAGATGAATATCAAGACAAAGTCACAAATTGGATAACGAAAATCATCTGATGGTCATTGTATTTTCCTTATTTCTTCTTTCTACCATTAATCTTGCCTGAAAATTATGTTTCAAGCAAAGAGATATAGAAGTTTTTTGTTATTAAAAAACTCATTCTCCTTTGTATCTAGCATCTTGTATGACCGTGCCATTTTTACAGTTTATAATAAGGAAAGGAGACTGAATTTTGTGGCCATGCCAAAAAGTCGTACAATTGATTAATTAAAGATCAAGTTGTAATTTAAAATTAAGTCTTCAATTCTCCTTTTTCATGTACTATGTCAACTTAAACATTAATACACCGTCAACTGAAACCTGTCTAAGACTAGAAGTTATAAGCAAGCAATTTTGTAAGCCAAAGAGCCATGTGCAAATTCAAGCAAATGATATTGATCAGCTCGATGGAATCTCAAAGTGTTTATTGAGTAACAATCTGTTGACTTCTAATCCCCAGCCACCAATCATTTCTTGGTATCCGCCATCTGTATAAAATTTTCTTGGTTCAACATCTAATTAAAGAGTTAGAACTAATGTATGAAATGGTGTGAAAATGGTCTTATGATAGCTTATCAGTCACATGGTCACCGTACATATCATAACATGGGTGTTGAAGTAGGCAATGACGTACCATTAACAACAATTGACTAATTCCATGATTCCACCATCAATCATTGTACATTAACACGAAAAAACTGCCATCTAACTGCTGCCTCAATCCCTTCACCCCAAAAGACAATCTGTATATATAGCACTCATAGCCAAGATCGGAATTGCAAATCAACAAAGCTGAGCAGTTTACAGAGCCAGAGGCACATAAAATGGCTAAGAGCATGAGAGTTTCATCCATCCTTTGCCTTTCTTTCACAGCCCTCCTGAGCATAACAACTGCAGCATCCATCAATGTGCTCAGTTTTGGAGCAAAACCAGATGGCAGAACTGACTCAACTCAGCCATTCCTTAAGGCCTGGGCGTCGGCCTGTAGGTCGATCCAGCCGGCCACTGTTTATGTCCCTCTGGGGCGTTACCAGATAAAGGCAGCAGTGTTTAAAGGGCCTTGTAGAAACAGAATCACTGTGAAGATTGATGGTACTCTTGTTGCTCCAGATAATTACTGGGCTCTTGGTAACTCAGGATACTGGCTATTGTTCATTCAAGTCAGTAGGCTTTCAGTTATCGGTGGAACTCTGGACGCTAAGGGAGCTGGATTCTGGGCATGCCGCCAGTCAGGAAAGAACTGTCCAGTCGGAGCAAGGGTATGTATCTTTACCATTTTATTGTCACTGAATTTCAGTGACAGAAGCGCATAGGAAAAAGTGGAGGGGATAGTTTTCAAGTAAACAAAAAAAAATTAATTTTATGGATGGAGTCAGGTCTCTGGGAATTTTGCACAACTTTTTGACTCATCTTCATGTCTGTTATTGCAGTCCATAACATTCAATTGGGTGAATGATGGACTGATCAGCGGCTTGACATCAATCAACAGCCAGCTTATGCATGTTGTGGTTAACAGCTGCAAGAATGTAAAAGTTCAAAATGTAAGGATTGTAGCTCCAGACCTGAGTCCAAATACTGACGGCATTCATGTTCAAGGTTCAACAGGCGTTATTATCACTGGCAGTAGCATTAAAACAGGCGACGACTGCATATCAATTGGTCCAGAACAAGAAACCTGTGGATGGAAAAGATACAGTGCGGCCCTGGACATGGCGTCAGGTACTCAGTTGCAGCATTTAGGTAGACTTCCTAACAAAGAATGTTAGCATGTTCAGTTGACTGATATAAGTGTCTAAATTGCAGCATTGGGAGCTTGGGCAGAGACTTCAATGAAGATGGCGTGCAGAATGTGACACTCACGAATTCAGTGTTCACTGGATCTGATAATGGATTAAGAATAAAATCATGGGCAAGGCCTACCACTGCATTTGTCAGCAATATCAATTTTCGAAACATCATCATGAAGAATGTGGATAATCCTATAATCATTGATCAGAATTATTGCCCAAACAACCAAGGGTGTCCTCGCCAGGTAATAAGCTTGTAACCATGCATTAACCATGCATCAAACATTATCAACAGACACAATGAAACTCCTTCACTATCAGTTATTCCCTTTGATCATTTTGCGTTTTCCTTTTCAGAATTCTGGTGTAAAGATTAATCAAGTCACATACCAAAACATACAAGGCACATCAACTACGCAGGTTACTGTAATATTTGATTGTAGTCCTAGTAATCCATGCCGGGGCATCAGGCTGCACGACATCAAGCTCACCTCTTTGAACAGGAAAGCACAATCATTTTGCAAGAACATTGGAGGGGCTACAAAAGGAGTCATAATTCCCGAGAGTTGTCTATAGACGGTGTCAGAGTTCCTTGTAACTTTCTTTTCTTCTCCTACCAAAGATTTTTGTTCTTTCATTTGGGCAGTTAACGGATCGATTCCTGGTTCCTAGGGCTTGTTTTACTTCCAACCCCTTGTAACTATTCATTGTAATCAGGAAGCAAGATTTGAGGGATTTTTTACCCTTAACTGAAGTTCAATTGAATAAATTCTGCTGATGCAAGAGTCTATCTGTACAATACTCTGAGAAAAAGAATAGTTGTATGTTTTGTTAGGAATTGAGGCAGCAGGCACAGCGGCAAATTAAATTTTTAAAGCCCCAACTCCCACCAGGAATCACTCTAGGTTCTACGTATGACTTCATGAGGGGGTTCTAGGATTACCTTAATCCAACAGATGATGCCTCTGACTCGTTAAGAAGGCTGTGAATCTCCTGAGCAGCAGTCCAAATGTCCTGCCTCTACTGTAATCCACGCGGGAGAGAATCTGGATCTTCTCCTGACCGTCACTACGATCTAAGTGTGTGTATGTGAGAGTGAAGAAAGGTGCTAGCCTTTTTCACTCAAACTCTCAGACTCTCTGAAATCTCTCTTTACGCAAGGTTTCTCTAGAGAACTTTTCTCTCTACGTGAGTTTTAGAGAAAATACCCTTTCTCTCTCTTGTATCAGCTGCTAACAGACTATCGTATAGTCTGTATATATAGATAGGGGAGAGAGAGAGAGAGATAAGAGAGAAGGGAGAAGGATAGAGTCACGTGGTTTGATTCAAAATCAAACCACCATAACATCTGATGATCTCTTATCCTTTTCCTGTTATCTGACAGATAACAGATAACATTTTATCTTATCTGTCAGATGACCCCAGGATTTATTTATCTTTATAATTAAACTCCAGAAGTTTTTATTTTTCAAGTCCCTACTTGGACACATAATTTTAATCCAGAATTCAATCTCTAAGCGTGTGATCCAGTAGGTCCCAAATACACTGGTAATAATTGTGACGACCCACCTCTCTCTAGGGCATACCCTAGGGTATCAGCGGCCGCTTGCCTAACTGTCACCAGGACTCACTCACTCTATTATCACTTCACTTATCAAATTCAAACTTGACATAACAACACTCTTAACCCAAAATAAAAGAGTACAATACTTTACAATTCATAACGTTCAAATTACAACCCATAATACATAAACCATCCATCCTTACAATCTAGTTTCATCATACATGAGTTCTCAAAAGACATTATTCCAAATTCTCCAAAACGTTAACACAAGAGTAACCCTAAGCTTAAGGGTTGGCATCTTCATCGGGGATCTCATATCCTGCTAAGGAAAACAAATGGGAAAAAGGGTGAGCTAGAAAGCTCGTGAGTTCCCAAAAACATGCAATTCACATAACACATAAGAACATTCACTCAATAAAGGGTACTTAAAATTAAATCATGTAAGTAAGCATTTAACAATACAAGTATGGATACGAGGCTCTCAGGAGTCAGAGTCCACGTCGCTTGTCCACGAACCAGGTAGTTGACACTCCGTCAACTGTCACTATTACCATGTAGAACTCCACTTCCCTTTACTCCACCAAACCCCCACCGGTCCCGCACTCCAAACAATTCAGTGTATTTTGAAACAGTCTGTAACAGTTCAGTTTGTTTGAGTACTCTCCATGAAGGACAAGTCCAAACGGCAAGTCCAGAGTACTTTTCATTTCATTTCAGTTCAGTCATTATCAGTGGTTGGTTGCTCTTCTAGGAGACAGGTTCGGTTCCAGAACTCAGTCTCGGGCACAGTAAAGTGGTCTAAGTCACCGGGCTTCGTGACATTGGAATAACCCTATGGCTCTTCCCTTTCTTCTCGACCTAGGCCTAGCCTCCGGCTCGAGTCGAAGGGTTCACCGATAGGTCTCAAGCATTCCCTGACCTTTTCAAACACATGCAGTCACTAAGTAGCACTGTAAGTCAATCATTTCAGTTTACATTCACTTTCATTCACTTTAAAGCATTTTCATAGTCGTTTCACTCAGATAAGAGTAAGTGGGATAAAGTACACACTACCCTATCTGAGAGTTCAAAATCAGGTTTCACAGTACAATCACAACAGTAAACACCATTGCAGTCATTTCACATAAACACATAACAGGCATGGAAACTCACCAAAGTAATAAGGCTCAGCCTCTACGTATGGGTCGAATTCACTTTCCTCCTCAAACCCTAAACAAGTAAAAACAGTAGTTGAGAATTTTATCCTTTCATTCTTTAATCACAACAACTCACTTCCACTTTTTAGTTTTCAATCAATGTTTTCCGAAAATTCCCTCAAGGGAACACTTTCATTTCAAACGATGTCATATTTCAAATATCTCATTTCAAATAGGACATGTCATCGACGTTTTCACTAAACACTGTTTTCACATATCTTTAGTAAAACACTTGGGTGAAACTTATCACCTAAAAATCACTATTAACATAACTCAACACTCACTCTTTGATAATATTTTAATATAACTTCAAAACACTTTAAACCATATCTTTTCTTACAAAATTCATTAAATGGAACCATAATACTACAAAACCCTTAAACGACATTTTTCGCCCAATTTTCGTGAGAAATTCCATTCTTTATCTTTTCAAAAGTCATACACCGATAAATGTACATATCATATATTTTCTTAAACGGAAACTCATCACAATTGAATACAAAATTTTGAAATCAAACATGGAAGTTTTCAAGTGTGGATTCGGCCATTTTAATCATTTTTCCTTCAAACTTTTCAATAACTAAAACCCTAGTTTCTAACCGGCTCATGCCAAAATCACAAATATCATTCAAGGCCACAGTCAGGTCCTCAAGTCCGCTACCTAGAGGTCACCTCAAGTCTGTTACCTAGGTTGGGATTTCAAGAGCCCAACGTCATCTTTTCAAATGAGATCTTTTCACCAAAATCAACCACAGATCTAAGCTACTTAACACTAATAAGGCTATATATACAAGTTTTAGGACTTATACCTCCGGATCTATCAATGTCCAACAAGATTCGACAAGATCTAGCAAGATCCCTCGAGCTTTTCTTCAAGAAAGTTGCCTCCAAACTCGATGACTTCCAAGAATTTCGATCCTAGCTCCCGATCTACAAGATTCGTCGAGGATCTCCGTCACCAAGTTCAACCTCGAGCCCAAGACAACCACCCAAGCTTTTCTTTCCTCTCTTTTTCCTTCCAAAATTTCGGACCTTACTCCCCAATCTATCTCCTTGGTTCGGCTGCCATAGAGGGAAGAAATCAAGCCAAAAACCTTCACAAACTCAAGATTCTAGTCGAAGAAGAAATGGAAGATTTCAACCACAAAGCTTACCTTTCTTCCTTCCTCCAAAATCGGACCAGCCCTCTCTCTCCCTGCTCTCTTTCTTGGCTGGAAATGTGAAGATGATGATGGCTTCAATGGTGCTTGAAAGTTGAAGAAAGGAAGAAGAAAGAAATGGAAGAAAACTAGCTCTATTTCTCTCTCTCTCTCTCCCCCCTAGAGCCCTCGGCTCTTTCTCTCTCTATCTCCCAAATTTGAAGCTGAAAATGAAGTGTGAAGGTTGCAAGAAAGTCAAGCCTTTTTGGTGTCAAAAAGTGCTTTTCCATATTTTAAGGGAAAAAGTGCTTTTTGGCGCTTTATGTCGCGTCGCTCGCGACAGTCTAACTTACACTGCTCTAGTCCATTCCGACTCTGTCCAAACTTATTAATATTCCCAAAATATCACTACTTATGCTTAATTTCATCTTAAAGTCCCTAATTACGCTCTGGTAGAAAATTAAACACATAATACGACCAAAATCGCACACCGGTGAATAATTCGTATAAAATGCTATAAATTGGAAAATATTCAATTTAAACACAATTTTACTCATAAATAAATAAATAAACACAATACAAATAGTATTATGCATTTTTAAAATAATTTTGAATTTCGAGACCCTCACAATAATTATGAATTATAATTCTCAAAAGAATTAAATAAAATAAACACCTTTATTTTATCATTAATTATAATAATTAATCATTCATAATTATAAATTGTGAGCGGTGTCTAGCAACACATTACAACCACCCAGGTATTCGGAATTGGTCAAAGGGGAATTCCGACCTAACATTTTCATGGAAAATTACCGTGTAATTATTATTCTTTCACCATCGATATCATATTAGTTAGGGAATAAGGAACAGGTGCCAATTCCCTAATGACTAATTAATTTTCTAGTTCCCGGAATTAAACCTAGATTAGGTCAACTTGAAGACACTCTTCAATTAACCTAATGTAGTCGACTACTAAGGTTAAATTCCAACTAGCGGCCTTTCTGGATATCAACTCCCACTATCGGAGTGGTGAATCCTCTCTTGATCACTCACTATCTTTCCATACTTCACACTACCCCCAATTTCTATTCTTTAAACTACTCTTGGTGAGTAACAAGAAATAGAATCAAAAGGCAGTGATTCACATTCAAGATACTGTGGTGATCTCAAGTCTAGGATCACTTACACAATTTCCCATAAGAGATTCAACCATTGGCACTAGATAGATATCCTAATGGGATCTCTGTGTGGATCACTCCAATAAATTTGTACTTTACAATTCATCTACACATTAGCCTAGGTATCCCCATACCATGGTCAATGAGAACAACCACTACTTACACTAAGTAGAGGCTAACTGTGTACTAGTCTGTCCGTATTAATGATGTCCTGTCTCATTAATACTATGACTAAGGAAATTTAAGAATATTTATTATAAATGTGATTGATATCTCATAGTCATCAACTCTTGTGACTACCATCACATTAATAAATATTCTAAGAACTTTATCAGTTATATCAAATATTTAACAGATAAAATTGGAAGTTCATAAAATACAAAACTTAATTAGGAATGTATTTAAACAAAATAATTGTTTTAGGGCATACATTCCAACATGTTCCTCTACTACAGCAATAATCTTAGTTGCACAAGTGCGTTGAAATGAGAAAGTTAAAAGACACAACCAGCAAATTAATGATTAATACATCCAAGAAAAAAATTGCAGCGTATTATCCAATTTGTGGATGCAGTGGTTATCCCTGTCTGTGGGAAATAGTCCAATTACAGCAAAGAAAACCTTCTTTAGCTACGTTATTCTTGTGGAAATCGATCTATGACTTGTGGCTTGAGTTAATTTAAAGAAAGAAAAGAAAAGAAAAATAGTGTTACTTTAGTACGTAGTTATACTGAAAATGCCATTTCATTTTTCTTGAACTTGATAGACATGAATCTTCACACATGTGATCATGTGATGTGTGACCATGTCCCCAGATCATTAATATTGCCAAGAGTAAGGGTGACAACAAGTTAAGCTAAACTCAAATACTAATTATGTTCTATCTCAAGCTTGAACAATATTGATCATGTCAAAAATGGTCGGATAATTTTGAGAAGCTTGAGGTCATACACAAGAAAGCGAAGCAAGCTTGAATGGAGTGGAACTCAAGTTCAACCTTGAGTTTCCAAGCAAAATTTGGTATAGACTAAAGGAGATTTTGGTTCACTATTATCCAAAAATAATTATGCATATATGGAAAGCTCGATGAACTTTCAAGTGAATACTTAAAATTCAAACTCGACCCAAGAAAGGAGTTCAAATATGTGTCCAACTGATGTCACCTTACAGTTACTCCATACAAGGAGAAACCTTCCCATGTCAATCAATAAAAGACTTTTTCCCATGTCAATCAGCACAATGTCATGACACAATGACATGGACGCATATGGATGTCTCTGTGTTGATTGGAGGAATAGTTGGCAGCATGAGGCTGTGACGGTAAAACATCAGATGGTCACATGGCTTGGGGCTGTTATTCCTTTGCTTAGCAATGAAGGCTGTAAAAATTTTTGCATCAGAAGGATTTTGTGGGAAGATTGGTAGAAGCATTTGTTGAAAGAAAAATCATTCTATTGTTCAACTTCGTTCTCGTTCAATTTCGTTTCAGTTTTCCCTATCAACCACCTTTTATATTAATAGTATCAATTTTAGTATTAGTTTTACAACACGTTATCAGCACGA
Organism: Gardenia jasminoides; assembly: GCA_013103745.1. NCBI lineage: Eukaryota > Viridiplantae > Streptophyta > Magnoliopsida > Gentianales > Rubiaceae > Gardenia > Gardenia jasminoides. The sequence goes on from CM023097.1 coordinate 1,029,774, forward strand.
GACTCTGTCAAAACTCATGGGGTCGACCAGATCAATTTGTAGGCAAACTCTGAGGTAATATTTCTCATCTTTAACTTATTTCAATTTTTGATTATGGCTAATCTCACCAAACAGAATTTGTACCACTCAATATTTCTGTGAAAAATTATTTATCCTGGGCAATGGATGTGGAAATGCATCTCGAATCCATGGGTCTTGGAGAGATAATTGTCAAAGGCAATAATGCGACAAGCCAAGATCGAGCCAAGGCCATGATATTCCTCCGTCATCATCTTGATGAGGGTTTAAAAACAGAATATCTAACGGTCAAAAATCCACTTGACCTCTGGATCGATATAAAAGAAAGGTTCGACCACCTGAAGTTGGTTGTACTACCAAAGGCAAGATATGATTGGCTCCACTTACGCCTCCAGGATTTCAAAACTATTGCTGAATATAATTCAGCTATGTTTAGAGTCACCTCTCAATTAAAATTATGTGGTGAAAATGTTACCAATGAGGATATGTTGGAAAAAATATTTTCCACCTTCCATGCTTCTAATGTGCTCCTGCAGCAGCAATACAGAGAAAAGGGGTTTAGAAAATATTCTGAACTTATTGCATGTCTCCTACTGGCGGAGCAAAATAATGAGCTGCTATTGAAAAATCATGAGTCCCGACCAACTGGTACTAGTCCATTCCCCGAAGTGAATGTGACTCAAACCTCAACTTCCGGACGTGGTCATGATCGTGGAAGAGGCCGTGGTCGTGGTCGTGGTCGTGGTCGTGGACGTGGCCGTGGAGGATTTGTGTCTTATAATGATTACAATCATGATAAAAGGCCAAATAACCCCCAAAAGCAAGAACGAGATAATAATACCGAACGAGGTGAACAAAAGAAGCAATATGAAGATAAATGCTTTAGATGTGGCATGGAAGGTCATTGGTCCCGTACCTGTCATACGGCCGAACATCTAGTTGAACTATATCAGGCATCCCTGAAGAAGAAAAACAAAGATGCCGAAACAAATTTTATAGATCAAAATAATATTTTTGATGATGTTATAGATGCAGATATAACGCATCTAGATGTAGCTGATTTCCTTGAGCATCCTGAAGGGGCCAAGTGATCAAATGTTCTATGTTTAGATTTTTGTTATTTTTTTTTATAAATTTCGCATCTTTTGTGTAATATTTCGTTTATCAGTTATGTAATTTGTGAGGACCCGTACCGACTATCATATTTTGTTTAAAGTTTATTATAGGTATTATTATTTGCCAAGGTGTTTATATGCTTGTTTTACTTTTAAAAGTGTTTTGTTTTAATAATCCTGTTTTACACGTTTCAAAACCCTAATTTGAAACCTAAAACCCTAATTTGTTTCGAAAACCTTAGATTTTGATAAAACCCTAGGTTGATCTTGTAAAACTTACAAAACCCTAGTTTTGAAAATGAATATAAGTTTTATGTTCACCACGAAGTTTGTTACTCCTTGATTGTATGTGTGTTAATGCATGATTAGGTGAGTGATTAGGCGAGTGATTAAGACTTCTAGGTGAATAGGGGCCTATGTAGGTGAGATTAAGTTGTGATAGATTAGCACCTATGGACTAATTTGATAGGAAAAGAAACTATGTGGGTAAGAATGGAAATAAACCTAAGTTGATAGGTTTTTTTGGCATGATATTTTTGACCAAGTTTTGACTAAGGAAAAATATCTAGTTGGGATTATCTTTTTGGTTATTTATTAGCTTGAAGCTTCCGGCCAAGCAAAAGAAAAAAAAAAAACAAGAGGAAACCGTGAGAAAAGAGAAGAAAGGAAGGAAAAAAAAGAGAGGAAAAAAAAAAGGAAGAAAAGCTTGGAGATTTTGCAACTTTCAACCGTTTGATTTTGTTTTGGAGCTAGTAAGTGGAGCTTGGACTTGGAAACTTGGGGTTTCACCAAGAACATCATCTAAAAAGGTTTCTTCTAGTTTCCTACAAGCTTGAATTTGGATGAAGTTTATGAATTGTGGGGTTTTGTGATTTCCATGGCTTGGTTCATGCTTATTTTCAGCTTATGGAGTGATTCTATGGCTTAGATTGGTTGATTTTGATGTATTTGTGCTTAACCATGATTTTAAGTTAGGGTTAGGGTTTTGTTTTAAGTACTAATGGTAGGAATTAATGTTGGTTTGTTGATTTAAATGATTATGTGGGCTCTTGGATTCCCACTTGGTTGTGTGGGCTCTTGAATTCCCACTAGTGAGCTAAGGTTTTCCGTTTGGTTTAGTTTCTTGGTTTGGCGTGTGTGGTGCGTGTGTGTGCGTGTTTGGGGCCGTGTGTGGCTTGTAGGGGCTGCATTGCATGTTTGTTATCGCAAATGAGTCAATGGAATTTGTTTGGGTGCAATTTGACTTGATTGGGCGTTGAACGAGAAAGTAGAATTTTACCGGCAGCAACTTTGGCATCATTTTTGGTGTTGATCCTTTGTGATTTAGCTTTTGGCCAAAACACGAAAGTTATAGCCCTTTTTTCTAGCTTTCCAACGCATCTGGAATTTCTTGATTTCGATTTGTGAGCGCTGAGTTATGTCCGTTTGAAGTGAGCCTGTCGGACATTCTGACGGCAAAATTTCTGAAACTGTTTCTGCGTTTTTGACCTAGATGGAGTAAATCTGGGTTGAAGTTGTCTTCATGAAAGTTGTAGCTTGTTCTCTTAGCTTCGAAACGGCACCTTGTATGCTCAAATCTGACACTTGTAGCCTGAGATATGGGCAATGGCGTACAAGGTGTCAAAACTGTTTTTTTTCACCTTCCAATGTGTGTTTTCCGTTTTCATTTTGTCATCGTCCGTTTTCCGTCCAACGCCCACGTATGTGCTTCTCTTGCTATTTTAAGTGATTATAAGCGTTTATGAGAGTTTAGTTCATTGGGTATATGCATGTCGCGTCGGTTCACATTTGAAATGGTTTTCTTCCAATCTTACGACAAGGTTACTTTACATAGAAACCAAAAGGTTGATGGTTTGATTTGCATGTTCCAGGTGAGTCCGTGGACGTTGACGAACGTGTTTGACTTCTACATTATCTTGCTTACGCTCAACTGTTGGTGAGTGTTCAAGTGCATGTTGTTTTCATAATTGGATGTCTGATTTGATGAATTTCATTTGAAAGCATGCTTGTTTGACTTGGTGAGCGTGTACTTTACCGCGCTCACCCTTGTTTGGACTTACTTGAATTGAAATCGTAAAATGCTTGTACGTGTGCTTGTTCTTGACATGTTAGAACCAAACGGTTGTATGTACCACACTCAAGAGAGTGGGAGGTACCTCTCCTCCGCTTGGATCGGTTGTTGATTAAGTCGATTGGAGCGTAGTCTCGACTCATTTACCAAGCGGTAGTATGTACCACGCCTATGGAGCGGGAGGTGCCGCTTCATCCCTACTTGGTTTAACGATATTACTATTTTGATCTAACGGCCCGTGCAGGGGTGTAAGTACACGGGTGAGAGTAAAGTGATTGCTACGATTCACGTGAGGTAGTGGTTGTGAGTGTCAACGCGTTTCCGTGAAGTCCTGACTGAAGACCAATGATGGAGCGCAAGTTGTATCCTTTCTAGTGATATTTTATACACTGTATGTATTTCCGTTTTATTTTCATTGTTCATTAAAGTGTGTTATTGCCTTACCCCTTGTGCATGAATTCTTGGCCTCACCGAAGTTTTGCTCACCCCATAAGCTTTGTTTTCCTTAACAGTCCCAAGGGTGCACCGGAAATCGAGGATTCTAGTTTTGTGGATTTCCTTTTCCTTTTGTATAAGTTGGAAGATAATGGATGCCTTAGATGGTTTGTAGTATTTTTGAGTTGTTCCAACGTAATCTTGATGTGTTTTAGAGGTTGTAATTTATAAGAATTTGTCGGTTTCTTTTACTATGGTTTTATGGTTATATCTTTTGAGTCCTGGCGAGAGTTGGGCAGGCGGTCCGCTGACCCCTCTGGTTTGCCTTTGGGGAAAGTGGGGCTGTCACATAATTTATGCACTTTATTAATATTTTATTTTTCTTTGTCTTTCTTCTTGACGAAGAAATGGATGCCAAATATTTGGGATTAAATAATATCAATGATAATATTTGTCTCATCGATAGTGCAACTACACACACAATACTAAAGAATAAAAGGTATTTTTCCCATCTGAATATGGGAGAAACAGATGTCAATACCATATGTGGTAGTGCCAAAGTAATTGAAGGTTCCGGAAGAGCCAGCACATATCTCCCTGAAGGAACTAAAATTGTAATACAAAATGCACTACTCTCTACTAAGTCTCGAAGAAATCTGCTAAGTTTTAAAGATATTCGCCGAAATGGATATCATATCGAGACAATTAACGAGACAAATAGTGAATATTTATTAATCACAAATACCATTTCTGGCAAGAAATGTGTATTAGAAAAGCTGCCTTCCCTCCTCTCTGGATTATATTATACAAAAATAAGTGCAGCTGAAATTAATAATATAGAGGACCAAAAGTCCTCCAATCCCAATGATTTTATAATTTGGCATGATCGCCTTGGACATCCAGGCAATATAATGATGAGGCGAATAATTGAGAATTCGCATGGCCATTCATTAAAAAGTCAAAAAGTGTTAAATTCTAATGAATTCTCATGTGTTGCCTGCTCTCAAGGGAAATTAATTGTTAGACCATCTCCAACTAAAGTACGAACTGAATCTCCTACCTAGAACGAATTCAGGGTGATATATGTGGGTCTGTAGATCCACCATGTAGACCATTCAGATATTTTATGGTGTTAATTGATGCATCAACAAGATGGTCACATGTATGTTTATTATCTACTCGCAACCTGGCATTTGCAAGATTACTTGCTCAAATAATAAAGTTGCGAGCACAATTTCCTGATTATCCAATCAAGAAAATTCGTCTAGATAATGTTGGAGAATATTCCTCACATGCATTTGATGATTATTGCATGTCAATTGGTATAACTGTTGAACATCCTGTAGCTCATGTTCATACGCAAAATGGTCTAGCGGAATCATTTATTAAAAGATTACAATTAATTTCTCGACCATTATTGATGAAGGCTAAGCTCCCATTGTCTGCTTGGGGACATGCTATTTTATATGCAGCAACACTTGTCAAAATCAGGCCGACAAGTTATCATACTTATTCTCCCTTACAATTAACCTTTGGTCATGAGCCCAATATATCTCATTTGAGAATTTTTGGATGTGCGGTTTATGTTCCCATTACACCGCCCCAACGTACGAAAATGGGTCCCCAAAGAAGAATGGGAATCTATGTTGGGTATGAATCACCTTCTATCATTAAATATCTTGAACCATTAACCGGTGATTTATTTACTGCAAGATTTGCAGACTGTCATTTTGACGAGTCATATTTCCCAACATTAGGGGGAGACAAAAATCAACCCAAAAAGGAAATCATTTGGAAAATATCATTAGATTTTCTTGATCATCGTACTAAGCAATGTGAACTAGAAGTTCAAATAATTATACATTTGCAACAAATTACAAACCAATTGCCAAATGCATTTAGTGACACCAGTAGAGTCACTTAATCATACATTCCTGCAGAAAACACTCCGATAAAACTCAATATTGCAGAAGGACAAAATAAAAGTGCAAATGAATCTGATGCACGCCTGACGCGTGGTAGACCACTCGGTTCCAAAGACAAAAATCCTCGAAAGAAAATAGGAATAAATGATAAATTTGAGGACTTGAAAATTATTCAAGCACCTCAAAATACTGAGAGTGACAAAATTCAACCTTCTGGGAAGATTGCTCATGAAGAGCCTGCTTCTGAAGAAAATGAAATTATTGAAAATTCAATAAATTTTGTCACGACAAGAAAATGTTGGAATCGAAAAGAAATAATTATTGATAATGCATTTGCATATAATGTAGCACTTGACATTATGGAGGAAGATGATGATCATGAACCCTGATCGGTTGATGAGTGTCGGCGAAAAAATAATTGGTCTAAATGGAAAGATGCGATACAAGCTGAATTAAACTCACTGGCAAAAAGAAAAGTTTTTGGACCAGTAGTCCAAACACCAGAAGATGTAAAACCAGTGGGATACAAATGGGTATTTGTAAGAAAAAGAAATGAGAAAAATGAAATTGTCAGATATAAGGCAAGACTTGTAGCCCAAGGATTTTCGCAAAGACCTGGGATTGATTATGATGAAACGTAGTCTCCAGTAATGAATGGAATTACATTTAGATATATGGTAAGCCTAGCGGTACATGAAAATCTTGATATGCGTCTAATGGACGTTGTCACTGCATATTTATATGGCACATTAGAAATTGATATCTATATGAGAATCCCTGAAGGATTTAACATGCCTGAAGCATATAAATTGAAGTCTAGAGAGACCTATTCCATCAAATTACAAAGGTCTTTGTATGGATTTAAACAATCTGGACGTATATGGTATAACCGTCTTAGTGAATGTCTAATTAAAGAGGGTTATACTAATGACCCCATATGTCCATGTGTTTTTATCAAGAAAAGAGGGGCAAATTTTGTGATTATTGCAGTATATGTTGATGACCTCAATTTGATTAGAACCCCTGAAGAACTCTAAGAGGCAATTAAATATTTGCAAAAGGAATTTGAAATCAAAGATTTTGGAAAGACTAAATTTTGCCTTGGTTTACAAATTGAACATTTAGAGAATGGCATTTTTGTGCACCAAACCACTTATACCCAGAAGGTATTAAAGCGGTTTTATATGGATAAAGTGTGAGGCCCCGATTTTTCCCAAGTTTTTGGAAAATATTAAATAATGTTAATTATAGTGATTATTGTTTGCCAAGGTGTAAACGTTTATATGGTTTGTTTTACTTCTCAAAGTGTTTTGATTTAACTATTTTGTTTTACACGTCTAAAAACCCTAATTTGAAATTTAAACCCTAATTTGCTACGAAAACCCTAAATTTCGATAAAACCTTAATTTGTTTACATCCTAATTCTAAATTAAACCCTAAAAGTACCAACCCTAGTATATTTTCTCGAAACCCTAATTATATGTACAAATCAATGTTTGTTATTTCATGAATTTTCAGTGTGAATTTGTACGCGCACGAGAGTTATTAGGGTAATTGGGTGATTAGTGGCCTAAGTAAGTGTGATTAAGCTTTGATAGGCTAGGTTGAATTGAGCACCTATGGACTAATTTGATAGGAAAGAAAATTACTTGGGCAAGAGTTGAAAAGAGCCTAAGTTGTTGGGTTGAGTTGGCATGACACTTTTGACCAATTTTTTACCAAACACTAAATATCTAGTTGATGACATCTCTTAGTCATTCTAGAGCTTGAGAGAGCCGGCCAAGCAAAGGGAAAAAAGGGGAAAAACCGTGGGCAAAAAAAGAAGGAAAAGAAGAGAGAAAAAGAGAGGAAAAAAAGAGAAAAGCTTGGGAACTCTTGCAAGGTTCAACCATTCAATCTTGATTTGAGCTAGAAGTGAAGCTTGCACTTGAAGTTTGGTTGCACCAACGATAAACTAGAAAGGTTTTCCCCATCTTTACAAGCTGAAATTTTCATGGAGATTATGAAATTGTTGGATTTTGTGGTTCTTTTGGCTTGATTCATGCTCATACTTAGTTTTTGAAATGATTCTATGGATTGGATTGGTTTATTTCTATGTGTTTATGCCTAGCCATGAATAAGAGTTAGGGTTAGGGTTAGGGTTTTTGATTTCAAGCTTCAATGTTGGAAGTTAATGCTTGTGATTGGTGGTTGGATGCAATTAATGCTTGTTCTTAGTTTAACTTGTGAAATTATGGTTTAAAGTTGGATGATTTTCATGCTTCAAGTTTCGGCCAACAAGAGGGTTAATGATCTTGGACCACCTTTGTGTGTGTGGTAGTGTAAATGGATGATTAATACTCCATTAGTCATTAGTAGTTCAATGATGGGAATTGATTAGGAATGCATGAGGTGTAGTTGATTGGAACCAATTTCAATGAATTATGAACATTTGGTGTTAGGCCATGCATTGAAGACAGCCTTAGTGTAGAGCTAAAATGTTTGAGGGCAGCATTTGCATGTTTGATATCGCTTTTGCGTCATCGGATTTGCATGTGCGTGTTTTGGGTTAGATGCAATGCATTTGGGCGAAAACAGAAAAACAGGGTTGACCAATCAGCAATTTTGGCTTCGTTTTTCGTGTTGATCCTTTGTGATTTGGCTTTTGGCCAAAACACGAAAGTTATAGCCCTTTGTTCTAGCTTTCCAACGCATCCAAAATTTCTTGATTTGGATTTGTGAGCGCTGAGTTATAGTCATTTGAATCAGGCCTGTCCGAAATTCTGACACTGAAATTTCCGAAACTGTGTTTGTATTTTTGACCTAGAAAGAGTGAATCTGGGCAGAAATGGTCTTCATGAAAGTTGTATCTTGTTCTCTTAGCTTCGAAACGGCACCTCGTGTACTTCAATCCGACACTCGTACCATGAGTTATGATCAAAATAGCTCAAGGTGTCAAATCTGCCTTTCACACCTTCTAGTGTGTGTTTTCCGTTTTGAATCTTATCTCGTCCGTTTTTCGTTTAACGCCCATGCATGTGCTCCTTTTGCTATTTTAGGTATTTATAAATGTTTCTCGAGAGTTTTAGCATTGAGTATATGCACGTCGCATCATTTCACATTTGAAAATGGATGTTCATATCTCAGGTGATCACGTGGACACCGAGACGCCTGTATAACCTCCTGAATTTTCTCGCTTGCTCTCGGTTATTTGGTGAGTGTCAAGTGCATGATTTGTTGACTTGCTTGACCTGTTACATGTTTAAATTGATCGTATTATTAAACTTGTCGAGGCGGATATGTACTTTATCTCGTCCGACCTCTCTTACTTGACCTGACTTGCTTGCTTGTAATTGTTGTACTTGAAATGACTTGCCTGAACTGTACTTGTACTTGTTTGATGATTAAGCATTGTCTCATCATCTTACTTACTATTTAAGCCTGTTAGGGGCCTGAAACCTCATTGGTAAACCTTTCACCTGGGCGGCAAGAGTTTGGTCGAGGGGTTGGTAAATCATGAGACTACATATTTCCGGGTTGGAGTGCGCACGACTACTTACCTGGGTATACCAGTATTACCAAATTTCCTGTTTTGACGAGCCCGGTTGTGAAACGGTGGGCGAGATGGTTGACAAGTGGAGTTCTACATGGTTATTAAGAAAGTTGATGGAGTGTCAACTATTTGGAATGTGATCAAGACTCGTGGAACTTGGCTCCTGAGAGCCCCTGTATCCTTTATTTAATGTGTGATTAAATTCTTTATTTGCATTCTTGTTCAAAGTTTTGGTTACTTGTCTTGTTTAATAAAAGTGTATATTTCTTGATCCCGTGTGCATGTTTCTCTTAGCCTCACCGTTAGCTCACCTAATTGTTTTCCTTGCGGTTTGAGGTGTACGTGAATCGAGGAAGCTAGTATTTTTGTAGGATTGCCTCGCTTTGTATAAGATTGAAATTAATAGATGAATTTGATGGTTTATGGTATTTTGGAGTTATTATCAATGTAATTTTGATGAAATTTTGGGGTTTGTATTTTGTAAGAGTTTATTAGTAATTTTAATAATTTTGATCGATGACTTTACGAATGAATGTTTGGACCGCTATTTGGGAATTCGTAGTGAGTCCGGGCGAGAGCTGGGCAGACGGTCCGCCGAACCCTTTGGTTCACCTTAGGGGAAGGTGGGGCTGTCACATAAAGCACATCCATCAAGTACCCTAATGGTCGTTAGGTCACTTGATCCTGCTAAAGATCCATTTAGACCAAAGGCGACAGATGAAGAGGTACTTGGTACAGAAGTACCATATCTTAGTGCCATTGATGCACTAATGTATCTCGCTAATTGTACAAGGCCGGATATATCATTTGCAGTGAATGTATTGACAAGATTTAGTTCTTCACCCATTAGGCGACATTGGAATGGTATTAAGCACATTTTTCGTTATCTCCAAGGAACAATTGATCTTGGCCTATTCTATTCAAAGACATCTCGACATGAATTGCTCGGATATGCTGATGCTAAATATTTATCAAATCCTCACAAAGCAAAATTCCAAACGGGATATATATTTACATGTGGTAGTACAACCGTTTCATGGAGGTCTACCAAACAAACGATTACAGCCACTTCTTCAAATCATGCAGAAGTATTAGCAATCCATGAAGCAAGTCAAGAATGCGTTTGGCTGAAATCTCTATCACAATATGTCCAAAAGAATTGTGGATTATTGTCTGAGAAAGACAATCCTCCAATGACATTATATGAAGACAACGCAGCTTGTATAGCCCAATTGAAAGGAGGATATATCAAAGGAAATAGGACGAAACATATTTCACCAAAATTCTTTTTTACACATGACCTACAAAAGAATGGTGAAATTGATGTGCAACAAATCCGATCAGATCATAATCTGACAGATTTATTTACCAAGGCATTGCCAACTTCAACATTTGAAAGATTGGTAAGAAACATTGGAATGCGTCGACTCAAAGATCTCAATTAATGCCTGAATCAGGGGGAGCAATCAAGACATAAGAATAGTGTACTCTTTTTCCTTCACTAGGGTTTTTGTCCCACAGGGTTTTTTCTTAGTAAGGTTTTAACGAGGCATATTCTTGGTGTGTAATTGACATCCAAGGGGGAGTGTCATGACACAATGACATGGACGCATGTGGATGTCTCTGTGTTGATTGGAGGAATAGTTGGCAGCATGAGGCTATGACGGTAAAACATCAGATGGTCACATGGCTTGGGGCGGTTATTCCTTTGCTTAGCAATGAAGGCTATAAAATTTTTGCCTATAAATAGGAACTCATCAGAAGGATTTTGTGGGAAGATTGGTAGAAACATTTGTTGAAAGAAAAATCATTCTATTGTTCAACTTCATTCTCGTTCAATTTCATTTCAGTTTTCCCTATCAACCACCTTTTATATTAATAGTATCAATTTTAGTATTAGTTTAACAACACACAAGACCTTTTCCCCATTTTTTGCATGTCAAACGTTCTATGCACCCTCTTCATTGCTTTTTAAACTTATCTGATTATGTGATTTATAGACATGGCCAGTTTAGTTTAGCTTTTCAAACTTACATGTGATTTGTTAGTTTTGCCGATTACTTAATGCCTTTTTAAATTAATAGAATTTGTATGCTTTCAAAGTTAGTATTAATTTATGGAGGTTTTAGTGATATAATATTGGCTCTGATTCTTACAATTCACGACTCAGACCGTATATTGGGCCATGCACTTGATTTGAGAGCCCAACACCACATCAAGACATGTCCTGATGCCGTGGGTCACCAAACTTTCAAAGGCCCAACGGTCTCCCATATCTCTCCGTCCGTCCTGCGAGTGTAAGTTTCGGGAAGATTTCAGAGCGAGTTTTGTAGAAGCCAGCCATCGATGCAGTTTCTGTTATAGAAAAACAGAAGCCAAAAAATAAAAATAAAAATAAAAATAAATGAATAAAAACCTCCAAAACTTCACTAGATTTCACTCCACTGTCTTGTTGCAATTTGCAAACTGCAAACTACCCGCCTGCTGGTGAAAGGTATTTAAATTAGACTGTACTGATCATTTTTGCTACATTTTTTCCTAGTACATATCATTTCCCAATTTTGGAAGGCTTTTTTTTTTTTTTTTTTGGGTTGGTGCTACGCTGCCTGTGTAAGCAAATATTTTCCATCAGTCTCTTAGGGGGCCTCATGGTTTATGCTCTGTTTTCTTGTTGGATTGAAAAAGATGGAAGCTTTTCTTCTTTTTTCTTTTCTTTTTTCTTCCCGCCTCTATTTTGGGGTTTTTTTTTTTTTGGTTATTTTTTCAATTAGTGTATTGGATAAATCATTTTAGTTATTTTTACCCAAAATTTCATTGATTAATTTTGAAAGAAGGTGTAAAAATGGTTCTTATTCCATTGGCTGTCCCATTCTGCTAAATTGAATTGTTCAAGATTTGCTACTTGTCGAGGTTCATTGCTGCAATATCAATGCAACTCTCCTTGTTATTTTCCTTTTCTCCATATCTCTATTAAGTTTGTGCTAAAACCAGTACTGTTTTTCTGTAATAATAGAACCATAAAGGGTTCCCTGGGCACACATCTTTTTGGTTAAAGATGTCTGTAAATTTTTTGAAATGTTAATGGGCAAATGAGGCTGCTCATGTTTTATTCAAATCTGATTTTTTTTTTTTTTTTGTTCCATGGATTATTTCTGGAAATGGGCCTGACCTGCATTTGTTTGTAGTTAACAGCTATCAAGTTCTGTGGGATGGTACAATCCCAGGTTCCTAGAAGGCTAGAATAATGCCATTTCATGAACTGTTTCCGGCTTATGATTATTGGTTCCACTCTGAAGGAAGGAACAAGGTTTCTTTTGCCGTTCCTAACTGGTCGTGCCAACATATGCCCGGTCTACCAAGCAAGGTTAATGCTCCGATATGCATCTCTACATTCAATCGCAACATCACCACGCACTGCAGGAAAGTCACGAGAAGCTTTGGCATTCTTTTTCCTGGACCAAGGCCTCCAGATTATTCGTTTTACTTAAAACTTCTGCAACTCTGCATTGGTAGGAATGCCGAAAGACAAGGTCATTCAACTCATGGACACTTAATAATAAATGGCTTCAGTTCCAACATCCATTTAAGCACAAAGTTGATCATATTTTATTCGAAAATAGGTGACATGGAAAATGCTCGTAAAGTGTCTGATAACATGCTTGAAAGGAGTGTGGTTTCTTGGACTGCCTTGATCTCAGGGTACTCTCAAAATGGAGGATTTGAAGAAGCCCTAAAGGTTTTCTCTGACATGCACAGGGAAGGTGTTAGATCCAATCAGTACACTTATGGGAGTGCTCTATGGGCATGCACCAGCTTAATATGTTTGGACAGAGGAAAGCAGATTCAAGCACGCGCCCAGAAGGGTCGGTTTGTGGAGAATTTGTTTGTTCAAAGTGCACTGGTTGACTTGTATTCAAAGTGTGGGAGAATGCAGGATGCTTTTTCTGTTTTCAGTTTGATGATGGAGAGGGATTTAGTATCTTGGAATGCCATTATTGGTGGTTTTGTTATCCAAGGGTTCCATGATAATGCTTTCTATATGTTTCGTCTGATGCTAAGGGAAGGTATGCCAAAAGAGATAATCTTTATACTACTAGTCTAGTTTTGGTACAGTCTAGTTTTGGTCCTCTCCCTTTTGCTGCTCATCTTCTTCTCTTTTTTTTTTTTTTTTGGGTTGTTGTTGGTTGAATTAGTTCTTTCTACCATACTTACACAAAAAAACTATAGGTTTGCTGCCAGATTGCTTCACCTTTGGGAGCGTTTTGAGAGCCTGTGTTTGCAGTGTTGGACTGGGAAAAGTTGGTGTAGTACATGGTTTCATCATTAAACTAGGTTTTGCATCACATGGCATTTTGACTGGTTCTCTGATTGATGCCTATGTAAAATGTGGCAGTGTTGACAATGCCAATCATCTGTACAAAAATATGCAGAATAAGGACATTATATCGTGCACCGCATTGATTACAGGATATGCCCACAATGGTAAAAATTGTAATGAGGCCCTGCAACTCTTCAATGAAGTACGTCTGATGCATGTAGCAATTGATAGTATCATGTTCTGTTCTTTGCTCAGTATATGCGCAAATACAGCTTCTTTGCTCTTGGGGAAACAAATACATTGTCTTGCATTAAAGTATCCAACTCATAAGGATGTGGCCATGGGCAATGCTCTGATTGACATGTATTCTAAATCAGGAGAGATTGGAGATGCAAAGCATATTTTTGATGAAATGGAGGAGAAAAATATTATTACTTGGACAACACTCATTACTGGCTTTGGAAGGAATGGCTATGGAAATGAGGCTGTTTCACTTTATAAGAAGTTGGAAGATGAAGGATTGAAGCCCAATTATGTGACATTACTGTCTCTTCTTTCAGCATGTAGCCATACTGGTTTGACTGGTGAAGGATGGACATGTTTCAACAAAATGGTGAGCAACTATAATATTTCCCCAACAGCTGCGCACTATTCTTGTCTTGTAGACCTCTTTGCACGCAGAGGATATTTGGAAGAAGCCTATACTCTGATGCAAAACATGAATATTGAGCCAAATGCCAGTCTCTGGAGTACGATTCTTGGTGGATGTTATATTCATGGAAACATTTATCTTGGTGAAGTAGCTGCCAAGCATTTGGTGAAAATTGAACCGGAGAACTCAGCCAACTATGTGGTTACTGCAGGAATGTATGCTGCTGCAGGCTTATGGGACAGTTCAAGGATCAGTTGGAAATCAATGGAACAAAGAAGCTTACTAAAAGCTCCAGGTTGCAGCTATTTTGAGTCCAGTTGCAATACAGTTGTGCTTCCTTCACCAGGATGACATAGCAAAGTGGTTGTTTCTATTGTGATTTGGGAGTAATATCCGTGGTTCCTAACTTGATTAGCTGGTAGTAAGCCCATTTCACTTTCAGATTTGCTGTTCTCAGACTTAGCTGCTTCGGTCATTTTTGGCTGTTGTTATTGCTTATGATATGGATTATTATTGGATTGTTGATTGAGGTGAATGGTCATGCTCACTACCAGTTGCTTCTATTATTATGGTGGGTTAATTTTGTTTACACTCTATCTGGCCTTGTTGATTTCTCCCTGATAAGTTTACCATCTTATTAGTACTATTCTTTCTGATTTCTTAATGGCTATAAAGTATCAACATCTTCTTCTTCTGCATCCTAATAAAGCTTTCGGTGGAAATAGAGCTGAAAACTTTTATTTGAAAAAGTCTAGAATACTCACTATAGCTAAGAGGAAAGCAAAAATGGGATCTAGCTTTTGTTTTTAAATTGATTTTTTAAAAATATTTTTTAGCTCGTAGGTGGACTGGACATAGCTACGTAGAGCTTGTTAATTTTACTTTTATACTGTTGTACTATGCTGTTTTGTCTGATCTACTCCTAATTATGTGATTGCAGGTGCTCAAATGATATTGAAGCTGATGGTATTAAAGAAACTGTTCATTCACACTGAGTTGGAGTTTCATCCTACAATCCTTGATTTTACGGTATATGCATATCTTTAGGTTTTACGTGTGTCAGCATGAGGGCATTTTGCCAGTGTTTGGAAAGTACTATATACTGCATGTTTAGACGTAAGAGCTTTCACATTTAGTAAACCAATCGCTGTACAGGAAGGCTACTACATTCAAAGCTGTTTCTGAATAGATGCTAAAATATGTTTTTTTTTTTTTTTTTCTCAAGCAGGAATTCGTTATGCTGTTAGATATAGCTGCACATTGTGATGAAGAAGGTATAGGCCTTAGAAAGTGTATCCTCAAGAGTGGACTGCTGATGACTGTTGCTGCTCAAGTCTGCAGTCTTATCTTCTTAAGAGCTCTTCAATAGCTCTTGTTTAAACTTTACATTTCTAGTTCCAAAGTAGTAGTAGCATGAGCTATACCATGAGAAATGTAAATTATTCTGGGGGTTCAAAAATGCAGCAATTCCAGCATATTGTCACCACGCCAAATGAGCCTGATATAGGATAGTTTACTCAATTGCATCAAAGTTATCATGAATAAGAGAATTAATGCAAGTATTTTGTCAACTATTTGGCAAAAGTGAATTCATTCCCAGTAACTGTGAAACCGAACTGTTCTTTTTACGGCCATCATTGAGGAAATTTGTAACTGAAATTGTTTTCTTAGCAAAAGGCAAAGGAATTTAGATTAGGAGCACGATGAAAATTTAGTCCACTGCACATACCTCTCTTCAAGCTATCATTTTGGTGAAAAAATTATTCAAAGATCAAAATTTTGAATGAACAATCCAAAATACCCTCATGAAATTGTAAAGTTTATTCTACTTTCTCATAAAATTCTTAAAAAATTTTGGAACGTATACAATATCACAAATTCACTTTCAATCCTTATCTCTACTATACTAAATCTTACATATCTTCTCTACATCTCAAATAAGTACCACTATCTCCATGACCACCACCACCATCAGTCCCCAAATTCTAAAAACTCAAAAAAAAAAATTAAAAAAAAAAAAAGATTCACCAACTGCATTAATATAACACCTTATTCCTCAAATGTTGAAGTATTGACACTAGCACGTCCTTCTTAAACCTTTAGCAGGCAAATTTTTCTATTCATCTCTTGATCCTTCAAGCAAAACTAATTAATTTGTAATATGTTACAATGGTGTTTAGAACACAATTGGTTATTCCATGACTGAACCTTGTTTTTGGTTTTGTTTTCGTTTAATGTGTGTGAAACACATTCATATGCACAAGTTTACGAGTGAATTGTTTAATTGCAAGAAAAATATTTATGTTAAGGTTATCATAGTCATTTTATAAAACCAAAGGAGGTAATTATAATATCAAAAACTTCAAGGATACTAGGTGAAATTGTAAGAAACCTTGAGGCTATTTCTGAAATTATCCCTCCTTTAAGAAGGTCAATTCTGTGTTTTTATGTTTTTATTTTTCTGATACTTGATTTGAAAATGGTGTTTTGGCCTTTTGAGTAAATAATCACCCGCCTGAATTCCAAAGAAATACTAGCTTTGAGGCATGTACAGCAAGAACAAAATAGGACTACTAGTGACAATTTCTTAAAGTAGAATCCAATTCTGAATAAAAAGAGTTTTGCACTTGAACCTCTGTCCAATAAAAGAACAAAGGGTTCGCTTTACAGGCTCATTTCTTAGGTTAATGACATGCAACATGTAATAAGATTCATATGGCAAAGAGAGATGATATTCATAATGCTAACCCTTAAAAAATTGCCAAAAAAGAAAAAAGGGCAAATCCACAATAAATTTTTCTTTTATCTGCTTATGCACATCAATCATATTTGGTTGAACACCCAGCGGAATGTTCAAAACAATATGGATTAATAAGAGAGATCAATGTTTACAATCACAATAGGTAGATCCAAGCTTTAAGTTCTAAGGGAAGCCTCCTCCAATGGGATTTTCAAGCTGATCGTTCATAGTTTTCCTAATGAGAATCCAGGTACATCTAAATGGGCATAACTCTTCAAAACACTCATTTGCACAACCAAAACCAAAATCGCCACTATTTTTATCCAGTGGAAGAAGCAAGTGCATCAAAGCCACAATATGTTGTATCACCCATGTTATCAGGAATTGGTTACAGTATGGAAAATACAAGATTAGCTTTCTCAGGAGCCGCTTAGGACAGAATTGGTCTATCCAGCCTTCATGTTAATACCCCTAAGGGCAGGTAAACACCCCCGCTGTAAGTGCCTGGCAAAATGGCCCTGCAATTAATTTGAAATAATCAGACATGCGTCTGCAGGAACAACTCTAACACTTCCAGCATGAAACTTTGCATCAAAATTATGACCTTCTGCACATTGTCAACATGGAGAAATAAACAATCCAACAAATGCACCAAATAACAATCGGAAGAACAGGATTGTAGTGCATTAACTACCTGAACAACTCTAATCCTTGCCTTAAAATGCAAAAAGTCTCCATATAAGCTCTATTTATGCATCAATAAAGCTACATAAACCATGGGATAAACTGAACTCTGTCAATAACTGGAAATCACAAACTAAAGTTGACGAATCACACCATTATCTTACTGACCCACATTTTTTCAGTAAAAAGAACCTTCAACATCCTGGTTTTGAACTTGAACTGAGCCTTTTTGAGGTATATTCAGTTGCAAGATCATATTAACAAGGTCATATATCCAATACAGTTCCTAATCTAGAGAAAGAGGGGGCAGAAAAGAAAAAACTATAGATAAACAAATAGCAAGTACGTTGATCCAGTCTGGACATGATTTGTGATCTACATCGATATCAAAAGAAGTACCTGAGTATAAAAAGTGCTCCCTCCGTCCCATTGTTAATGTCATACTTTCATTTTTTTGTTGTCCCAAAATGAGTCACAATCAAAAAGTCAAACTACTTTTGAAACTTCCTTCCTTTTGTACCCTTAAGGTAATAATGACAAGAGTCCCTCAAAAATTACTAAACAAAGTGAATAGGCCCCACTATGAGACATCAGCTCAGCTGTCCATGGGAATAACTATCACATATAGCAGTAATACTTCATTAATATAAGATAGCAGGTTCAGTACATTCACATGTGCAAACGGGGCAAGACTGGAGGAGAGTAAAATGTTCAACCCAACAAGTCACTGTGCATTACAAGTTCAGTTCCCAAGAAAGGCCTCAAAAATTGGGAAGAAGGGAGTAAGAATTATATATTAACTTTTAGATCAGCTTCAAAACCCTATGACTAGTACATCTACAAATACATCAAGCGCAAGCAAATTCAAAACACTTGTTTAGCACCAGGTGTACACCATTCTCCATGTCTAAATCCTTACATGTGATCAGGACAGCAGTAAAACTAATGGGAAGAGCCTTGCAACCAAAATAATTGAAAGATAAAAAGATGCTATACAGAGTAAGAATCTTGCATGCTCTGAACAAGAACCAATTTAAGTAACTGACTTCTTCAGCCATTCTAGAAGAAATTGGCAGCTCAGGGAAAAGACAAAAACCAAGCCAGTTGGTTAAATCATCAGTTTCACAGTTAAAATGTGATGCCCATACTTTGTTCACTTAGGTTTTAGAGTAAGAAAAAAGAAAAAAAGGGGAAAAAAGATTAAGCAAGAGTATAATAACATTTCAATCTTGGAAATCATTATCCCAGAATAGCCACCAAAATCTGCTAAAATGAGGCCAACTAAGTAACTGAATAGTTGGCTTCTCAAGACACTATACCTATTAAATGTTACAAGCAACATATCAATAGATGTAAAAAGTCCCCATGTATGGGGTTTTGCCCAAAAAAAAAAGGAAGTAAAAAGTCCTTTTTTCAAACACAGCAAATTCTAAAAAAGTTCTGCCAAAATCAGCACTACATTAGCCAACTTACTATGGCTTCAATAAAGGTGAGTATTGGGGTAAAGATGCAGAAGTTTCTGCAGCACATAAGACTGACCAGCAGATTTTGAGAGTGAGTCAGATAGAAAAGAAGGCACAGAACTTCAAAAGTATCCACAAATACCCAAAATTCAAACAAATAGGCATAACTCGATAAGTAAAATTCAAGAGTATGCTCCTATGTCTTTGAATTCTGAAGAAATTTAAAAAGGGATTTACACAAAACACCAAAGTTTGCTGTATATTATGTGAGAAATGGAAGAACTTACACAATGTCTATTCTATTGTGTCTTCTTTCCCTTGTTCAGTGCGCCCGGAATCTTTCTCAACAATTTATGGTCAAGTTTTCTATACTGCACCTGAACAAAATCATAAGCCACCACCAACTTGGTATCAATTTGATCTTGGTACTTGTCATACAGCAAAGGTAGCGAGAGACTAAGAAGAACCCCTGATTCAAAAGAAAAGAAGGAAATCAAAGTTAATCATATGTTAGAAAGGAATGTAGAATCTGACTCCAAAGAATCAAGCAGCAAAATATCTCACCAATGTATAGCAAAGAAAGAAAGTTGAAAAAGCTGCCGATGTATGATGCGAGCCACAATCCTGCAGCAACCTGACCAAAGCCACCCGAACTTAAACATCACACAATTCATTCTACCAATTAGATTTGAAATATACAAAAAGGATCATAACAACAATAAAAGGATCATAACAACAATAAACACACCTGAATAAAGAGCTTCAAGTTCCCACCAATGGCAATGTCACGTGCAATCAACAGCACATTGTTAAGCCACTCTCTCGTGACATCAGCAGCCTTGGTCACAGTTTCCTCCGAAACCGCCAGGTCAGGAAGAGGAGGTAGAGGCCTAAAATTGCATTAGTGTCGTCATTCAAACACATCAAAAAGGAAAAGAGCATCATTTGATAATTCTTAAGTAAAAGATCAACCATTTTCAGACTCCAGGCTACTGAAATGCCTCCTACTCCATTCAACCATTTCTTTCCCCTATATACCCAGTTGGACATTGGCCGTCCACATAAAGGGCAATATGCAGTGTTCAGTAATTACGCTAAGTAATTATTAGTACCAGTAGTTCATTACTGTACCAAATAATGATGACTGAAAATGGAGAACAGAAATTATAAATCAAAATATGCATGAGTTACCTATTAAGAAGCAATGCAGACTTAGCCCAGAAGAAGAGTATTACAACGAGAAGCAAGAGGACATTGGAAATGAAGGTTAAGAGATTATAACCCCCGCGTTCAAAAAGGAACCAAAGAGTGGTTGAACCCACAAGCACGGCAACACTTGTACCCCATCTCCTCCACAACAACACGTCAGCAGCTGTACCCACAATAGCAGCAACCAAACGAGAAAAACCAATCAAAATATATTGAAACCAACTCCAAACAACTACACAACCTATACAAAACTAATAGCAAGTGATCACCTAACTCATTGGTAATTTAGAATGAATTCGACAGCAAATTCTAATGGTCCATAAAAATCATACCGTTTACAAAATAGAAACACTCAACAAAAAGCAAAATTTTCAGTCAGTGAAAATGAGAATCAATTAGAAACTGGCACAGCCGATTAAAAAAAAAAATTTTTTTTAAAAAAAAGGCCAGCATACTATGCAGTGAAAACAAGTATTCCCCAATACACGAAATCTAATCTGATGAAAAGCATTTAAGCAAATGAATCGCACCGGAATCTACAGTCCTGATAAATATATGCGTAGGGGAAATTGCATTGGTGCATGTTGATATGAATAGTAGGAAAGAAAGGAAGGAAAGAAATGTATAGTACCAGAGCCACCGCCAAGAGCTTGATGGACTGAAGAATGCCGATGAGAGTCTCCCATGGCGAGCCGGTTTAGGGTTTTCCGATGATTAATTTTGGGAGGATGAGAATTTGAAGGGTGGCTTGGGAGGGTGGGGGTGGTGGGGCGATGGAGAGTAATTTTGCACGATTGGTGAGGCTGGTGAGCTGTAACTTTCTGCACTTAATACCACTTTTTAACCTTTTTCTCATGTGTTTAGAAATAAATTATAACTACTTTTCCAATTGATTGGATTAATTAAGTACTTTTTTTTTTTTTTTATTTTGCCAATAGTTGAATCGTACTAGTATCTCAAGAGCAAAAAATAAAATAAAATTTAACAAGCATAAGCCAAATCGTATATGCATTCAGGATTTATTATACATATTCATTATTCAATTTTCAATCTAAGTATTTTCCGAACTAAATGTTTAAATGATGAATGAGCAGTGAAATTATGATTTGCCCCAAAAAAAAAAAAAAAAAAAAGATGCATTGCTGAATAGAATTTTTAGATTGTTCCATCTCTTATAGTTTCTGATCATGTAATTTAATCATCAAATTGTGATACAACTCAGCTACGTTGTTTTGTGTTCTTTACAGAAAATCACAAACGTAAAGAGTCGAAAAAAGCATGAGATCGGTTTCAACAAGAAAAAATGATAAGTGAATGAATGAATGAAAAAATATGGAACCCTTCTGTTTTACGTTAAGTAGACCGTACGTAGACCCTGAGGGGGCCTCTGAGGGGCTGCCAAAAGTTCAGCAGTATCATTCATTGGCTTGCACAGAGCAGTGTTTGCACAGCAAGCACATCTCAGGCAATGAGGGCAGCGCTATGAGAACAGGCTTCTTCAAGAATACTTGCCAAACCAGCAGTGCCACTAGCTTAGAGATGATCACGGTTCAGGTTTGAATTGAAATCGGATCGGTGATTTATTGAATCGAAATCGGAACCGGAACCATAACCTTAACTAAAGATTACGGTTCAGTTTCACAAAAAGTTTGAATCGAAACCAGAATCGACGGTTCAAGAACCGTTCAAATCGTTTAAAAATACATTTATATCTTGAATAGTTTGATGTCCTTATCTTAATTTAAAATTCAATTTTTAATAACTAGCACACCAATAGCATCTGCTCTAGTCCACCAACTGATTATTCCAATTTATTAGTAAATATATCATAATGATTTATGTCCAAACCAATTTAATCAAAATATTAAAGTTAAATTAATCAAACTATTAAGTTAGCATTTCATAATAATTTGAGTTTGATTAACCATTATGATAAATTCATAAAGGTTATTTTTTTCAAAGAATCAAGAGATAGTCGTTGCTAAATCATAAAATAGCAATTTGTTAAATAAAATATATATGTATTTTTCTTTTTCCTTGCCAAATGATAATAATAAAAAAAGTTCATATTTTTTCCTACATTCATTAGCATATTTCATTAAAATCAATTTTATAATAGCACGTATTTTAACGTAACTAGAAAAACTAGAATCGGAATTGGAACCTTGAGAAATTGAAATTGTAACTGGACCGGAATCGAAGGTTTAAGAACCGTAACTGTAACCGTTTCTATAAAGGTCGGTTCAGATTCCACCTTTCAGAAGAACCGAAACCGTCAGTTCTTAAACTGGAACGACGGTTTTGAAACCGTGGCTACCCCTACCACTAGCACACCACAGGTTTCAAAAAGCAGTGGTGAGAGAAGCAGAAAAGTGGAATGCATGACAACAGGTACCGAAAACTTAGGATGAAAGGAAAAGAACAAAATTAAAAGGCAAGTCAAGATCTCACCCATAGCACATAAACTAGTAATTCAGATATGCACACAAATTTCAAGATACACTTTGACATCGCATTTACTACTGGTTTCATTCCGCAGAACCTCACTGGGTGACAAAGAAGTTTCTACTGTAATTAGAATTCCTCTGTCCAAGTGCTCCAGCCCAAGGGTTAGGACCACAAAATTGTTCTAGCATCATACAACATGTCATAAACCCCCAATAACAAACTGTCCCTTGCTTTCACCGGGCTAAAGATCTGAGTTTCTACCCATATGCCTCCACAGACACCCAATGGAACCACTGCTTTGAACCGAATGATAATCACGTGTCAACTTCATCATTTGAATCTGCATCATCCTCCGACAATTCACCATTATTATGTTCGTCACCCCCAGCATTTACTTTGGTCTTCTTCTCTTTCTTTCTCTGCTTTTTCTTCTGGCGTTTCATCCGCTTCTTTGCTGTGCGCTCCTCCGCAGCTTTTAATCTTTCTTCCCTCCTCATATTATATTCTGCTATTTCTTTTCTTTTCTGGTAGTCCACGTCCATCCTTGCAAGTCGATCTTGTTCTTTACGTCTCATTTGCCGATACTGTCTCCAAGAAAATGCATGAAAGAGTTAAATCTTCATCACAATTCACAGATGGTAATAATTAAGTTCAATAAATACCACACCATCAATGTTAGACAGCTTTCTGGACTAGACAAATATACATTGAAAAGGCAAAACGCACACAACACTACTGCCCATGAAAAGGGAAAGGACTGGCAAGGGCCAATCTTACCCAAAAAATAAATCTGGT
Source organism: Gardenia jasminoides (assembly GCA_013103745.1). Classification (NCBI taxonomy): domain Eukaryota; kingdom Viridiplantae; phylum Streptophyta; class Magnoliopsida; order Gentianales; family Rubiaceae; genus Gardenia; species Gardenia jasminoides. The sequence goes on from CM023097.1 coordinate 1,053,179, forward strand.
AAAATACAATAGGCACGTATAGCCACCTTATGCCTACAAAATCTACGTTCTGCCCCATATGCTTCAACATTTAACTCAGGAAGACCTGTTACCATATTTAATGGCTTTGTTTCAAACTTACTGGACAACATTTTTGAAAATTAGATGCAGTACACATTCGCATTGACTAAAGATCCTCATAACATAAGCAATTATGACCGTTACTTTTTTTTTTTTTTGGTAGCTGCGATATATTACCTTACTCCCCTGTTACTGCTACCAATTCTGTGCTATTTCAATCACCTTCTCCCCATAAATCCCCTAATCAGTAACAGCACAATCTGTGAGGAAATAATAATTAGCACATAGAAGAAGGAAATGTCGCCATTTTGCATATCCTATGTATGGTTAGTTAAGTTGCACCAATGTGTAGAATGACAGTTGCAAAGGCAGTGATTGCTTATGCTCAGCAAAGTTCCCCTTCACCCACAGAGGAGGCTAAACACAGGTCTCTTGCTACCAAGTTCAGTTGGTCCAACTAACTACTTATTCCGCAGATAAAACCCAGCACCCAGCTCCAGCCCAAGGCACCCAAGGTAGCAAAGCGATAAAATGATGACCAGTTCTTGAACTGGAACACACTTATAGTACACTAGTTTAACAATTAATGAATCCAATAAAAGGTAGTGATCAGAGCATAGAAAAATGAATTAAACTAATGCCATTTGTTTCTCACTTGTCAGTACTTGTAACTCAGAACCAAAAAGTCCATAGTTTTCCAATCACTAAAAGCTCTGGTTTCTCAATAGTCTTCCTTGGGTTCCATAAAATCTTGAAATGGGTAATTCCATGTATTTGGTATTCTAGTAGATGCTCAACAGGGTTTGGATTGTTTAGATTTTTGGTTTGGGGGGGGGGGCTGGAATTGAGGTTCAGCAGAGAATAAAACTGGGTGACTGACAAAAAGAAATTAGACACCCACATGTAAATTGGGTGCATCAACAGCCTACATAGTCTCTTTTCCTTTTTTTCCTTTTTTTTTTTCATTCTTTTTCCCAGCAGCTTGAGACCAAGTCACCAGTATTGAAGCTATAGATTCTCAACTTAATAAGTTGAGATCATCAGATGAATGAGAGATATGAAGGAAGCTGTATAAATGTCTTAAGGCTTTCATTAGAATGGCAAAAGAAATTCCTTTACTTAGAGGTGATTAAGCCAATCAAACAATTTCTTCAATAGGATACTATATTGATTACTGATCCAGTAAACATAATGAACACAACAATAATCAGTAAATGTAATACCCACTGTAAATATTCATTCAAACGAGAGATGCCAGTATCAATTTAAGTCAAAAGGCACCATAGCGGAAAGAAGTCATTGTCTGATAGCGTCGTCTCAGCTGTTCTCAATCATGTAATGAAAGCTGTTCTTAGCCATTAAAAAACAGTTATTTAGGGTGTCAATTGATGTGAGCTAATCATCATGAAAGAATTTGCTGGATTCGATGAAATTTTAGGACTTCTGTTAAGATGCCCCTCTAAATCTTCTGATATCTTCTCAATTCTCAGATTATTAAAAGCTACATCTTTTCAAACATACCATCCTCAATTTTACATCAGCATTGCGGAACCATTCTCAGTTATTATACTTTCGCTGGATTTAAGGCATAAACATCCAATTATGCAGCTGAACCAAGCTCCCATGACAAAGAACCCAACTTGGATTACTGATAGGGTTAGGTTAGGATTGCATAACGGAGAATTGATACAATCTAGAGTTTAGGGCTTCAGGCAGAAGAAAGAATTAATAATTACCTGATGGAAGTCACCGGAGCCAGAACCCGCAGAGCTGCCGGAGGTGTTACTAACACGAACGGGGACGCAGTCGATGATACGGCGGAGCTTGACCTCGAGATCCTCCTCCTCGGGGTTAGTAGCCGGCGGAGTGTACTCTACCAGTGCATTGGATGACGAAGAAAGTGAAAGTGACGACGAAGACGGAGGACGAGGCGGCTTCTCCGACGCCGGCACCACTTGCAAGTCACCGGCGGCAACTGACACCATCGCCTTGCTTCCTCTTCCTCCTCCTGACGACATTCTGTCTCCGATTGAGTCGATTTTCACTCTCTTCTCCTCTTCTCTGCAAGAAGCTCAAAACCCAGAAAATCGGGGCTTTCCGGTTTCGGTCTGATTTGATTGATCAATTACGCCTTGGGCCACGCTTCCGGTTTCTTAAATTTTGGAACCGGAACCGGTCGAACCATGGAAAAGAGCCTAATCTAATTTTCCTTGCCTTTATCTTCCCTGGTTCTAAATTTATTCTCTTATTTTTATAAATTGATTTTAGAACCGTAATTGTAACCAAACTTTTAAGTACCTTTGTAAGAACCTTTTTTTTGAGAGTTGTACTGGTGAATGATCTATAAGTACCTCTGTAAATAACTTATGGTTCTAAAGAATTGGGGTATAAAACATAAAATTTCTTTGAAAAGCCTCAATCATTAAACTTGCTCAGTTTCACCTCTTAGAAAAGAAAAGTTTTCTAGAGTTTTTCCTCAATGCATAACTCTATGATATAAATTCAAACTTCTTTAACATCATAATTTTTAATTATTGAAGGAATTGTTAATAAAATCTAAAGAAGAATTAGTATAAATACCAACTTTATGATTTACTTTATTCTTTAAGGCACGTTCTAAAATTATTTTATCTTCTTTTATGACTTACTTTTTTGGTTGATTTTAGATCATCTCATTTCTTATCATAAGTTTTGTCTTCATTTCTCTTTTAGTGTGTTAACAAATACATTGAATTCTCGTAAAAAATACTAAATATTTTTCTTTACGAAATGCCATACAAGTTTTCAATAGAGTTTGCTACACTACAAGAATCAAAGGTAATCCATTAAATTTTAGTTTATGTAACCACGTCAATCACAGAAAAAAAAAATGCTAACAAATCTTAATAATATATTTGTCTATAAGAACACATGATTAGCTGCTCTTAGATGATATAAATTGAGAAAAGAGTCAGGAAAAAATTTATTTGAATTCCTTGATTAAATATGTACATAGATGTTCTACTTCAAGTGAAATTAGAAATTCGTAGTTAGTTTTAATAGTGCCAAATTATCTATTTGGACATCTTTTGTGGGTTTTTGAATAGTCATCAACTCTTTAAGAGAAAGAATACTCTATCTAATAACCTGATATCCATGTTTCAAACCTGTATGGAGTCTCAATTTGGTGACATCATTTTGTGTAAGCTTTAAAACTAACTTCCCAGCTAAATTAAATTAGTTAGGAGATAATTCAACTATATGATATAGCTATTTCTTCCACAAGGCAGGGCCATAGAAGATTGGTATTATATATTCCTAAACAATGAAATGCATATCTTAGCAACAGTTTATACTTGGCATTGGCTTATACCTCTTTTGAATATAAGTAAAATCGTTTCTATAATGTGTTTTTTTAACCTCATTATAATCCAAAAAATGAGAATGGGTTCAATCATATTAATAACAATATAATTACGACTAGATTTAGTAGTGGACTTAAAAGAAGTAGATTTCATAACTTTATAATAATAAAAATGCTCCCCTCAATAGTATCATGCTCAATATCCGGAATACTTGACCCATATTTTTTTTTCACTTTTTTGGAATATATAGAATAACCAAAATCTTTCATTGTTGCTGTGAAAAAAAAGAAGGTGGTCAGAAGTACATCAAATCAAGTATAACCTTTCAGAATTAATGGTATCATATCTATACTATATTATAAGTACCAATATGATTTAATGATTTAGTTTTTACTTTTTAATTATACCCTTATATAATTAAAAAATGAGGTATATGTTAGATTCCAAATACTAATTTATTGAGAGATATTTAAGGATACTAATATAGACATAATTACCATCTACTACTTATTGGTATTCTCAAATGAAAAGAATTTTGAACAAAGTTAAACCAGAAAACTTAGGAATCGTAATTAGATTAGGAAACGAATAAAAAAATTACTCACAACAAATAGTTGTAATAAAAAATTAATAAAATAGTTTGATACGAACCCGCCCGAAGGTATGAACTTGTACTTTGTCAACTATGGATCTAGACGAATAATTCAAGTTGATTGGCGGAAAGAATCGACCCCTCTAAACCTCGAACTTGCGAACCTTGAAATTAATCTTGACCCACAACCTAATGATTTAGCGAACCAATGTTTTTGGTAGAAGAACACCACAATCAAGGTGATTACTTGATTGATAAGTTCAAGTTGAATAACTCAAGAAAACTCTCAAGTATTCAAGAAAGGCTCTTTTGAAAAGAGAAAGTGATAAACTCACAATTTTAAGCAAAAAACTCAATGAATAAAACTCGATGGTTTTTAGGCTATTTATAGCCTTACAAAAGACTCGAAACCCTAGTCCAATTTGGACTCTAATTAACTAATCCTAACCTAACTAGATTCGGCCAGCATGGCTCTTAATTTTAGGAAACTTATAAAACAAATAACTTTGACTAGATAACTAGCTAAGTTCGGACAGCTTCCAACAAAAGCTGATCCATTTTATTTCAACCTACACACTACTAAGGAAAATAAGGGAAAATGGACAATTGTGCCCTTATTCATCAACTTAACAAATAGCAGTTTTGTCATACTAAACCCTAGCTTGGATCCGGTTCATCCACTTGGAGCAACGTGTAAATCATGAACGATCATTTAAAGGAAGGAATCTTCATGAAATCTTAAAACTTTAACCATCTTGGATAAGAATATAAGAAATGATCCCAAATCAAAGCTTCCACCATTCCATTTCTCATCATAGTCCATGTTTAGAAATAGGTTAGTTGGAAATGAAACCATCACTTAAATAAATGTAGATGGCAACACATAGTTATAGCTTACTCATGAAAAAACACTTATACCAACATATACATATCTTTTGGTAAAAAGGCCCAGACTAATTATCCTCCACTGCTTACTAGTAGTTTAAAGGGAAAAGAAATTCAAACAAGTAAAGTAAGATTAAAAAAATGTATAGAATAGACTAAGAATGGAAAAAATAAAGATAATAAGGTTACAAATTTCTTGAAATAAAATATAAGTTGTCAATTTATTAGAGTACCAATCGTTTAGAAAATAACGAAAAAGGAAATAATATAACGGTAGTCAAACTAACAAACACTATGTACGAAAAGCATCTAAAAACTTGATGTAGGGTAATATTCATTCATGCATATTGTCATGGTTGTAAATTAAAGGTAGTACTTTTGAGATAGATATTAAGATTTAAATAGTATAAAGTAACTTGAATGAGTTTTTTAATATATTGCTTATAAACGTTGATTAGTGACGGACTAAGAATAGGAGGATATAAAAAGACAATTATACAAGTATTAACTCCATCAAGACCTTTTTTCAAGGGCCGTATATGATCTAGATAATTTGTATTTTCAAGATCCTTCGAATTTAATTCTTCTAGCATAGAAACTGCTTGAGAATATTGATATGAACAAGTATCAAGACAATATTTAGCATGAGAGATAATGTTGATCTTTCTGAGAGAATCACCAATTTGTGTTTGAATAATTAGAAGGAATGACTTGACTTTATCTCTAAAAATGGTTAAGTGATCAATTGGAGTTGTCTTTAAATTATTCGAGCTGGATCTACCAATGATTTTATTGCAAAGATTTACCCATTATTGTTCTTTCACGAGCAGATTTATAATCTATTTATTAAAGTTTGCCAAAATAGATTAATGTAATAAGAAATAGAGTTCTAGAACATGCACCAATATCATTTAGTAATTTAGATTTTATTCTGAACGTTACCCTTATCAAAAAATAATTAAGTCCATACCATATATCATGTCTCCAAATTTAATGTCCTTTTTAATATTATTGAGAATGTTTAAGTAATATTAGTATTGACATCTTATAATAGGAACAAAATTTTGCTACACTATATTTTCTTATGAAATAAAATTAGACTTGGAGCAAAATTATATTGAATTTAACTACCTAAAAAGAAAAGAAAATTAACTAAAAATAAAAAAAAACAAGAAAAATATTATATTTGGATAAATAGATAGTAATGTTAATATCCAAAACAAAAAGAAAACTAAAAAAAAAAAAGTCAACTTCAAGAATTCAAGAGATAGTTTGGAGGATAAAAAACTTTTTAACAAGAAGAATTTCTTATGTTAAACATTATTTGTTGTATAATAATTTAATTAGATAGACAATTGGTTGCAATATTTATATCAAATTCAATAATGATTGAGATATTTGAATATCCTACCATTATGATTTTTTCATTTAAAAAATATTTGGGGTGAATTTTGGCTATGGTTACAATGACAGGCCAAGCCAAGGTATGCTCCGAAATCATAGGTCTGTTACAGAGTTCATACAAATTACCTATTAACACAATCATCACATGAGTAATGAAATTGAAACACACGATCTTTTATGAGAAATCTTATCAATTGACTTGTATGATAATAGTGAGCCTATTGATCATAGTTTATTGTATTATGATAGTGATTGAGTGTCCTATATAATTATACCCAAAATTTTAATGCAGCTTTAGATTATATAATAGGAGTGAGAAACCAAAAAAAAAAAAAACAACAACCTATTAACTGCTGCACTTAGAAATGTAAAAGTTTGTTACTTTCAAAAGTTTTCTGACACATACCAAATTAAATTGATAAATGATAACATATTATATTTATCAGTGATATACTCATATACTACTATTTTAATGATATAAAAGTTACATAAGTTAAATCTCTAACCTGTATGTTTATAATATTAATGATCTGCTTTTGTTAATATCCTGATACATGGAAAGAGAGAAAGAAACACAATCCACAATTTTGACAAGTCAAAATCATATTCAAATTCTCTTTTTTTTTTTTGCTTATAATTATTATGTTTTTATTTTTCTAAAAAAACAATCATGAGTTATTGCTTTCTACGAACGTGAATGCATAGTGTACTAACATTACTTGCTATAGTAATAATATTATGTTTAGTCTAGTGCTACACATTCAAAGAATTGTGCACCTTTCGACTATAGTTTCTTTTGTATTATAATTTCTGCTAAATATCTTGGTCTTTGAGAAATTGATGACAAGAAATGGAATAAAATTGTAGCATTTTGTAATAAATTTAATACATTTCAGATTGAAAATTGTTGCTGTAGTATGTGCTAAAACTTATATTTTTTATAATTATGATTCACTAAATTGTAAATACTATGATACTAGAAAAGAATAGTAGAGCGAAATCTGTTATATAATTATGAATGAAAAGAAATTTGGAAAACTATAGGAATGTAGTTTGTTAAAAAAAATATAGTTTATTAAAGTATTTTTTTCCCTTTCCACAATATACATACTATTTGTAGAATGCCAATATTAATGTTTTACTTTTGGAACATAGTTTATTTTAAAGAGTAAGAAAGGAAAGGTTGTACCTATAAACCAACCCGCCAAAGCAAAATAGGTACAAGAAAAGAGCAATGTATCAACATTAAAAATTAAATAAGGATACAAAAATTAGTTTCAGTATGTTTTAAAAATTGATAATTTAAGAAATTAGGTCAAACCATTCCTTCTTCCTATTTGTGATCGATAATTACATGATTAGTACTTAGTTCTAAAAAAACAAATTATATCATCTAGCATTTTATACAAGTTAGATTGTTTGTTTCAACATTCCTACAAAATAAGATGATATGCGCATAGAGATTGTACATCGTCTTCTGATGATGTAAGAGGTCAAATGAATATTAAAAATATAAATCAAGTATGGAAACCTTTTATTTTGAATTAACGTTGAACTTTCCAATAGTTTTTTTCAATTCCTAATCTAAGAATATGTTAAGACTAAAGGATTAATATATCAACTAAGAAATTTAAATATTTAACTAATTGGTTACCAAAAGCAGAGAACGAAAAAGGTTGAGATAAGAAAATTGACTATAACACATTTATGAAAAGAAATTATACAAAATATTTAAAATAGAAATTGTATAGCCTGCACTTATTAATACATAGAATTATCTTGCATCCAGTCGATATATTATAATGATTATAATGAGAAAAAGAAAAGAGAACAAATTACATTCAGAAAGTAAATAGAATCAGATATTAGTTTTAGTAAATTAGAATATGTAAAGACTATTATTTGACAATTGGTAAAACGATATCAATTTGGTCATGCTTAATAAACCATTAGAGTTTGGATTATAGGCAAGACAAATAATTTATCTAAGAATTTGAAATATAGGATTGGACATAATATCAATGATTTTGAAAACATCATGTTTACAATAAATAAAAAGAATGAATAATACGCATTTTTATTTTTATTCATACATCTAACTTTATAAGTAAATGTGCACATTCTACATGCTGATCAGAGGACAAAAAAGATCAAGGTTTCTAATTTGTATTTCAAATCCATAAGTAGCATATTGTTAGGCATAGCAAAGTATTTTGATTACCCCATTGGTGATCAAATTTAGTGATAAAATATAACTGAGTTAGTAAATGGATAATTAAATTCTTTAGGCAAACAATAAGAGACTGGACATATGCATATTAATTGGCATGATAATTAAAAGCTTTTCCTCTTTTTCATTCTTTAATATATAAATTCTTTTTCATTTTTTTTCCAAATGACTTGTCTATTGTTTTTTCAAGATTCTTAGCAAGACGTACAATTTTTTAAGTCTTGTTTAAAAAATCTACAAAAAACTTTTATATGATTTATTGAACAAGATCGATATCAACATAATACTTCTAATCAGTTAAATTTTCATTTAATTGATCTCAAGAAAATAATTATTTGAACAAGTATAACAAAACATAATATATATGATGTGTAATGCACGTCCTCTCATACTAGTAGTAACAAAATTGAGAATACACATAAGCAACCTAACAAAATATAATACATACGATGTGCACTACATATACTCTCATACTAGCAATAATAAAATTGAGAATAAAAATGAGCAACTTGGCACAACAACTCAAATGAACATTAGAATTAGATAAAGTACATACTACTATTAAAAACGATCCAAAGTTATAACAACATCATCCTTGTTTAGTCAGAATAGTACAGGATCTTAAAATTTCTAACTTAAATGGGTGCTTATGCTTGAACATCAACATTATAATTATAAAAATGATTCCTTTAGACACCATATGATTGTTGAATTTGTAACAAAATCTAATTGTTCTTGAGAAGTAAGACTCATCAAATATAAGTGTTTGCATATTATTAAAAATGATATATTTGCTATGGCAATTCCTGACTATTTAACCAACTAAACTAATCTATTCTCTCTCTCTCTCTCTCTCTCTCTTTTTTTTTTTTTTGGTCAGATAGCAACATTTTACAACTACTCCTATGGCTACTTCTACTCTAAGGGGGAAAAGGGAGACCTAACTAGATCATACAGGGCCAAAGAGGATTGATTCGCCGTTAGATCAGATGGGTGTCCTGCGACACCCATTTGATTTGAGATAAAATGCAAAAAAGGAGATTCAATCTCCCTACCTACACCTAATGGTGGCTAACTGGACTAACGCCACTTGATTAACTAAACCCCCTACCTACACCCAATGGTGGCTAACTGGACTAATGCCACTTGACTAACTAAATTAACCTATTTAGTAGATAAAGAAATGAAGTTGCCCTTAATCCTTCCTATAGCAAAATGAAAAATAATTTGATAAGATCTCAAGGTGTACTAACTAAACAACTACCAAGAACATCCTTTATTAGTAGAATAACATTTCATGTATATCAAATACTATAATGAAGCATAATTAAGCACTCTATCCAACAAATGATTTTTTTTCCTATTTTTTCCTTTCTTTTGTTAGGTTTCCTATTAGATTATGGAAGACAACTATATACAAATACAAACAACAATATTATTTAGTGGATCTCCAAGATTTTTTATCCTAAGGATGGAGTGGATTATTTTAGATACATCTCTTTGGAAAGGTAGATGTATATTTTTTATTGACATATATAGTTTCTTGTCCCTAATAAGCTGCACTTATTGAAGACAAAAAATAAGATAAGCCTGAAAATATGCTCAAAATTAAAGTAACAAAATCAACCTTTTTAGATCTAGGTAATGTGAGGGCCTCAAAATTTATTATTTTAAATATTTTTATTATTATCGTTAATCCGTTCGATTATTTTTAATGTTGTACTCGATCATATTTTTCAGAAAATTTAAATGGAAATTCTTTTTATTTTTAGGTAACCCAATTTTATTTCACACCTATTTCCTCGTTGATTTTCAACATCATGTTTACCGTTTTAAATTCGCCCTTTTAGCATCAATTAGTGAGAAAATGAGAGAACACATTTTTCGAGACAGACTTTCGAGCTGAAAGTGAGATAGTGAGGGTGAGTAAGGATGATTACTTGTAGGTTTAGAATTCAATCAAGGGACTAGAAGTGAATCATTAAAAGTGAGATTAAGTAGGGTTTTGAAACCCTAAACCTAGTTGGACAAATTTCCCTAAAACTAGGATTTTAATCTTGCAATTGTTCCATCCATTTAATTCCTTCCAATTCACTTCAATTACCTTTTCTTCTTTCTCTTAATGGCCGAGCATCACCTCTTCAATTTCTAGCCAAATTAATCACTTCATTTCCCTCCAAACTAAGCTTCAAGACAAGATTTTTTTTAAATGGGGACAACACCCCTTAAATTAAGGCTTTTAGTCATTTCATTGCTTTATGTCAAATACACCCAACACCTCTCTCTTCTCTCTTCCATTTTCAGCCGGCTCTCTCTCCCTCATTTCCTTAGCAATAATTGCTCTTCATCTCCTCTCCAAACCTCCCAAGACAGTCGGCCACCATTTCCCCTCCTTCTCTCCAAGAAAATTCCTCCCTTCCTTGCAAAACTCTAGCCTAGAAGACTTGAAGCTTTGGGGTCTTGTGGGTGTAAGCTGGCCAAGCTTTTGGTGGTGGAAAGGAGAGCTCTTGGTGGTGAATCTTGGACATTCTAGGCTTGCTTGACCAACTAGAACAAGAGGTAACTTGATTAAACTCTAAAGATTTGAGCTTTGTGTTAGTTCTTGAAGATTTAAGTTAACAAGTTTCTTTGAGTTGCATTTGTTGGATTTGGATGATGTGTGGGCTCTTGGAACTCCCACAAATATGTGTATTTGTTAACTAGCATGATAATAGATGAAATGTGTGTGGATATATTGGAAATTGTTGGCTTGAACTTGGAAGAAAAACCCCAAGGAAAAACCGAGAGAGAGAGAGAGAGAGAGATTGAGGGTCAAAGAGTTGCTGTTTTTCCTTTGTTTTTGTGGCTGCATATTTGCAGGCTTAAAGGTTGATTTTAATGCTTAAATGTTGATTTTTAAGTTGTTAATTTTCCCCACAAAAGCCCTTCAAAAGTTGTTGCAAGAATGGTTGCTAAGTTGGAACAAAAATCTGGAATTTTGAAGAGGATTGCTGTCCGAATTTTTGGACTATTTTAGTGCTAGGAATTGATAAAAACTTCCACCATTTTTGACCATCATTATGCCTAGGGAGGTTAATTCTATCTTGGTTCCAAAAATTAGGGCAATTGGTGGTGATTTGGGATGTTAGAAGCTTTAGGATGAAGAACACAAAACCCCACAGATTTGGATGGAAGTGTTGAGCACACTTTGTGCAATAGGAAATCTGTCTTCCCGTGAGATTTTTTGGCTGAATTTTGGTATGACCATAATCTCTATATAGTAAAGTTATTGTACCAAATTTGGTGATTTTTGAGTAAGAAATCGTCATCCAAATGATGCATTAAAACTTGCCCTGCAAAACTGGAATTTCGGAAAAATCAGAGTGTTGAACCTGCCCTGTTTGGATAGTTATATTTTCTTATTCAATAGTCAGAATCAAGTGCCATCGGTGGAGTTTGAAACTAGATTCACATGGATATGAACTGAGTAAATTTCAAGGGCTAATTCTTTTTCTACAATTTTTGGCAAATTTTCAAAGTATGCTGAAAAACCAGCCTGATTTGTCCTGTTTTCACTGAAGCAGTAATTTTGTACGAAAATCTGGGCCGTTTCTGTTTAGAATCTCACTAAGGTGTCTTCTACAAAGTTTTAGCCCTTTTAATAAGATTTCCAATGGTGCCAACCTTGAAAATTTTGGACCTATACAACTCAAGTTACGATTTTTACAAGAATTCTGCTCAAATCGAAAGTTTAATGAACATTTTCTTTCTTGAATTAGATTTGACAAATGAACTAGAAAACTTATTTCCGCTATTCTTTTAATTTGTTTAGGGAGTGGAGTTGATTTGGACTTTGATCAAAATTTGGACACCGAGCCCTCTTTTGTCGATGAGTTTCCAATGCATGTTATTTGTTTTAATTAAATGCTTTGTGTGAATGTGTTAATTACTTGTTTACTTGGAAATGAAATTGTTGAACCGTTCACTTAAGGAGAGTATACTTTATTGCTCTCTTTTAAGTAGAGTTGGTGACATACTTGTTCTTGCATGTGTTATTACTTATGGAGAAAGTATTTATAAAACTACTCTTGGCCGCGTCCCTTGAGTAATTAGGTGTTAAGTGTTTCGGATTGCGGGCCCGGTAGGGGGAAGTTTAGTGGAAGGAGATGGTTGTAAAGAGTCGTCTACTTGGATTGGGAAGTCGACGGAGTGTCGGCTACGTGAAACGATAATGCATTGTGAACCTGAGCTCCTGAGAGCCACTATATCCTACTTGTGTGTTATGTGTTTTCTTTACTTGACTCAAAGTTTAATTTATTTCGCTTTATGCCTGTGCATGTTCTTTTGGAAATTCACGAGCTTTTAGCTCACCCCGTTCCCAATTTGTTTTTCCTTAACAGGTGACGAGAATCCAGGGGTCTAGTTAGGTCTAGTACTTGCGTTTGACTTTTGTCACGAGTTTGGAAGTACGAATTGTATTTTCTTTTGGTTTCGTAAATTTCGACTCGTGGGAATGTAATAGGCTTTGGATTGGACCTTTAGGTGCTTATAAGCTAACGATTGTACTCTAAGCTTAAACGTTATATTACTGCTTCAATTCTCTCTTCTGATTCGGAATTTTTAGATTTATCCTTTGGTGTTAGTATTTTCGAATGCTTGAGTCCTGGTGAGAGTTAGGCAAGCAACCCACCAACCCTTTGGTTCACCTTAGGGGGAAGTAGGGTTGTCACTGGTAATAACATTGTTCTTCTTAAATCATTGATTTTAATCCTTTTGCACAATGGAGGTAAAATGATGAATTTTCAAGAATATCAAAATTGCTTTTAAACAGAATATGTTAAAGAAACAAACTACATAGAAAAGTAGAGAGCTAAGAGAAAAGTGATTGAAAATTAAAGGAAAAACTATCAGAACAATCGATTAGTAATTGGCTGGAAGAAATTCACACAACATAGAATTAAACACTTGAAAATATCTCTTAGTAAAGAGTTATCCTGCATAATATTAATTATCAATTAAATTTATTTTTTTGTTTTTGCACATGTGTTGGATCTTTCTTTTGTTTTGAAAGGATGTATAGAAACTTGTCTAGTTTTATTTTTGTTTTCAAATAATAGAAGAATATTTTCTTTAGCAATTATAATAAAAAATGTCATTAAATTATAACAACAAATTTCATCAAATTCTAAAATGCTTCTAATGTACTCATTGCTCTTGAGTAGAGATGGCAAATGGGATTTGGGTGGGACTTATTTGAAATTGAAAATGTGGATTATATCCAAACAGTCCCATATTAGCCATGGGACTAATATGGGCGGGACTAAAATGGGTTACGCCCATTTGATTCCGTCCAAATACCCAATTTAATCTCATTTTATTTATTTTTTAAGAAACACTTTTTTTTTCAATCAAATATCTCAGTATTCTCTTTTCTTTTTATATTATTTAGTTTGTTTATTTAATTTTGTAAAAGTTCTACACTCTTCTTTATAAATTATTCAATAATTTTTCAAACTAAATAAAATTTTCTAATTATGAAATTTTATAAAAGGCCAACTTCATATAAGTGGATGATTCTTTTTGAGAGTTCATGTTGATTAAATAAAAATCTATTGATGACCAAAATTTAATTATCCCCAAAATACATCTACTCATGTACGTTATTTTATTTCTTAAGTTTCAAGATCCAGTCTAAAAATTTTTCTAATTCTAAGGCCATCCCAATTCAATAAAATTCTGTGAAGAATAGAATTTTATAGTGATGGAATTTTGTAGTTATTAGAGAGCACATGATGCATAAGTGCTAATCTGCCTAACATGTACTACAACCTTATAATATTAATTTACTAATTTTGAAAAGAAAATGAAAAGAAAGATTGTTTGTTATTTTGTTATTATTTTAATGAATGCCCATGGGAGTGCCAAATGAATCCCATACATACCTATATTTTAAATGGGTATTATTGGGTATATGCCAATAAGGCCCAAACACATATTTTAGATACCCATTTGGGTATGGGATTCCAATAGGTCTTAGGTATTTTTACCACCTCTACTCTTGAGTAAAAAAGAATGTTAAATTTTCACCAATAAGATGGTTACTTGACTGGTTTCATACCGTTGGATGGCCTATTAATCTCACCCCAGTATAGCTTCCGACTTTCATCATATACCTTATATAACCTTACATTTTATCTTTAAGCTAAACCAAATTCGAAATTATAGTGAAGGGAGATGATAGAACAAAGGGAATAAGTGGGGAACTACTATTGATTCTTAAAAAAAAATGAAAAGTTTTTATTAATCTTGCCCCAGTATAGCTTCTGACTTTCATCATAAACCTTATATAACCTTACCTTTTATCTTTAAACTAAACCAAATTCCAAATTATAGTGGAGGAAGATGATAGAACAAAGGGAATAAGTAGAGAACTACTGTTAATCCTTTAAAAACAAAAGATGAAGGGTTTATCTTGCTACAAAACCATGTTGATTAGTACTACTTATCCACATATTCTGAGGAGCAAATGAAACATTTAACATGGACTCAAATTGATCAATAAGTCTGAGGCCATGAAATTAACTAGTTTAATTTTGCAGAACAAGAGAAAAAAAGAAGTAACTAGTTCACAAACATTGCAAAGAACATTCTCTATCAAGGAAAAAGAAATAAAAAATGAGAAAATATCTGGCAAAATAAGCTTAAATCAACGGAATTGGCAGCTGACTACTAATGTTGGGAAGTCTCAAGTCTAAGGTATACGTTGCAAAGAACTGAAGAATATTCCCATTTCCAACCCGAAATTAGACTAAGATTTCATCCACCTTTAACAGCATTAGCACGTAGCAACAAGTGGTTATAGTAACATAGCAATTGAGGCAACAAAATCTTGCCATGAAAGCAGAAGCGTTTTCCAAATCCAAACAAACAGTCAATCAATAGGTAGGGGTACTCGGCAAAACCAAGCCTGTATAAAAGAAAATTTTAATGCTCTAAAACAATAGGTGGAAAGCAAAGAATAGACAATAATTGTCTATACGATAGGAACCCCTGTTATTTGTCCAAAATTTTTTACTTGCATCATCGACACAATTTTTAATCACATTTTATCTCACACACATCAAATCAAAAAATGCTACAGTATTTTTTCACAAAATTATCCCAAATAATTTACTATCCAAACACACGGCTAATTTCTTAGAATAATACTAAAAATGGAAATCGTTTCAAATATGGGGTTAATTCAGAAATATTTCTACTAATAGCGTCGCCGAAATACGGGAATGCGGTTTCTGAATAAAATTACTTGATTTTTTATTTTTTTTTTAAATTTCCATAGAAACCGCATCAGTTTCAATGGAAACAAAGAAACCGCATCATTAAGATACGGTTTCTCTATTAAATGGCATTCCCTGCCACCTACCAGGGAATCTAGGATGGTGGCAGGGAATTTGGACAGCATCTCGGTCCGGTTTCAATATCTGTAGAAAATTTTTTTTGCTTATGCTGAATAGTAATGAGATTTGTTTGGTTTTAGGGTTTTGGGTTTGGAGTTAGGATTTAAGGTTTTTAGGGTTAGGGTTTTGGGTTTAGGGTTTTCAGTTTAGATCAGTTTTGGCAAATTTAAAAATCTCATTAGTATGTGAGTCACAATTAATCACTTTCAATTTTATGAAATAGAAAATTTGTAGAAATTAAGAATTATGTGATTTAATTAAATATGAAAAAGAAGTGTAGAGAAATAACAAGGTGAAAACAAATTTAATTTCAAAAATTTATATGGAAACAAGTAATAATGTTTGGAAAAATGTAAACGTATTGTGTTGAGTGTAATTTTTTTTAAAATTATGTTGAAATACATTAACGCACTTCAAGGTTTTGTGTTTTAACAAGTGTATTTAAACTAACTAACTAACACAATCTCATAATTAAACTAATAATGAGATTAAAAAAATATTCATGCTCAAATGAGTAACACATTGTTGGCCTTGTTCCTAGGTTTTGATGATAACAAAATAAAATGATGATTTGGACTAATGTTTTTATGTGAGAATTTTGTTAGAATAGGTCCTTGATTCATTGGAAAAGAAAAGAAATCAATTCAAGATGAATTGAGAAGATTTTAAGTTATCGGACACTTCTATCGGACGCATATCATTATCATCGGACGTCCGATAGAATTAAAGATGAAATCAAAGCTCTCAGGACGCAAAGCTATCGGACGCAGAATTATGCATCGACCGTCCGATAAAGAACGGCAACCTATTGGACGCTTGTGTCGGACGACAAAACCTATCTGACGTCCGACGACGTTGAGAAGAACTCGGACACTCCCATCGGACGCATAACATTGTATCGACGTCCGATAGGTCCAACGGCTATTTTCACAGCCATATTTTGACCGTTGGAGAGTTTCTTGAGGCCATTTCTCACACTCTATAAATACCTATAAGTTCATGAAGATCATAGACTTTTGCCTACATAAAATACAAGCTTACAAGTGAATATTTGGGTAGAAATCTTCTTTGTTTGTGTATAGGTGTGGGAAAGTTGGGTTTGTGAGGTTGCTCAAGTGAAGGTTACTCTACAGGAGGCATAAAACCTTGGTGAAGGTGAGCCTATTACTTGGAGTGGTAAAACCTTGGTGAAGGTTGCCTTACTTGTAAAATAGTTCTTAGTTGGTTGGTGAGCTTTCAATTGTAGCTAGTTGAGGGTTTATTTGAGAGTAGTAAAACTCCTTTGCTCAACCAAAGGGTGTTTGGGGTGAGGAAGGAGTGATCCTTCACTTGTACAAGTTGGTTAGTGTCACCATCAATTGAAGAAGTTATTTGGTGAATTCAACTCCAAGTTTGGAAGAAGTTTGGGAGTTTGATTGGTTTGAATTCCTTTCATCTTTTTGTTACTTTATTCTTTGTGGTTTAAGATTGTTTATATTTATCATTATTGTGGTGGTTTGAGTACTTGTTTGCTTGAACAATTTTAGTTGAATTCTTGGTTTGCATTTCGGGACCAACAATTGGTATCAGAGCTTGGTCTCCTTGAGATTAAGCTCAATCGGCTTAGGAGTAAAGATGGCAACCAATAATGTATTGTTTTAGAAGGGCAATCCATCGTTAGACCTCCCATGTTCAATGGTATAAATTATATTTGTTGGAGGGATAGAATGGACATTTTTTGCAATCTATAGATATAAAGTTGTGGTTTATTGTTAGTGAAGGACCTTATGAGGCTATAATTATAGATGAAACAACCGGTAGAAATAGAATTAAAACTAGAAGTGAATTAAGTGCTCAAGATAGATTCAATCTCTCTTTGAATGATAAGGCCATGAACGTATTGTATAATGCTCTAGATGCAAATGAATGTACTAGAGTAAAAGGGTGCAAATTGGCCAAGGAAATATGGGATAAGTTGAGAGATATGTATGAAGGGAGTGACAATGTTAGATAACAAAGAAAATCTATACTTGTTGCCTAATATGAATCTTTTAAAATGCATTCTCATGAAAATGTTGATAAAATGTTTTCTCGATTCAATGATATTATTAAAGATCTTGAATTGCTTGACAAGGTATACATTTTGAGTGAGAAAAATAGAAAAATTTTGAATGCCTTGCCAAAAGATTAGGAAAATAAAGTCACCGCTATAGAAGAGGCAAAAGATTTAAATTCTATGTCTATTGAATCTCTTGTAAATTCGCTAATCTCTTATGAGTTGAAATTAAAAGCACAAGATGATGAAGCATGGATCAAGAGAGGCATAGCATTCAAGGTCTCACAAGAAGATGATGAAGATGTGAAGCTAAATAATATGGCAAGGACATTGAAGAAACTTCTAAATAAAAGGAGTTCTAGAGGAGGAAGAGCAAGTAATGATAGAAGAAACAAATTCAAGAATTTTAAAATTACATGGGATGAATGGAATTTGGATGAAGAAATGGAAGAAGAAGAAGAATCGACTCAAATGGCACTTATGGCCTTTGGAGATAATGAGGCAAACTCTAATCATTCTCTTAGTGATGAAGATGATGATAATGATGATATGCAAGTTCTTATGATCAAAATGCATAAAAATTTGAAAGAATCTTATGCCAAAAACAAGGATTTGAAAATAAAAATAAATACTTTATTGGAAGAAAATTCTAGACTTTTTCAAGAAAATAAGAATTTGAAAAAGAAAATGATGATTTGAAAAAATACAAAATTGATTTTGATTGCAAAATGATTTGACAAAGAAGTTGGAAAATAAAACAAAGTTTTATGAAAAAATGTTGGAGGAACAAAATCTTTTAAAGAAAAGAATTAATGATTTGAATGCTTCTCTCCAAAGGAGAAACAAAATGTTTTACAAAGAAAAGAAAACCATATTTTACATGGCCAAAATGATTTTATTATTTCTAGAAAAGAGGAACTAAATTTATTAAACCTAATTTTGTGAATGATTCTAGTATTATGTGTCATTTTTGTTACCAATTTGGACATATACAAAATGATTGCTATGTAAAGAAAAATATAAGAAAAGGCATGAAATCTATGTGGATTATTAGATGATGTTTTACTAACTCTTATTCATAATGTTCTCTTAGTTAAAAGGGGAAGAAATTCGTTGGTTTGAAGTTTGAATATGGTTGATTGATGACTAAGTAAGGGGAAGTTAATATGCTTTTTGATTGATGGCAAAAGGGGAGATTTGTTAGATGATTTTCTAAATTGTTAGATGATTATGATTTTTTTCTAAATCATTTTAACTCTTATTGAGGGGGGGTTTCTTTCTATTCCCTTGCAAAATCATCATTTGGTTTGTCATCATCAAAAAGGGGGAGATTGTTGGCCTTGTTCCTAGGTTTTGATGATAACAAAATAAAATGATGATTTGGACTAATGTTTTTATGTGAGAATTTTGTTAGAACAGGTCCTTGATTCATTGGAAAAGAAAAGAAATCAATTCAAGATGAATTGAGAAGATTTTAAGTTATCGGACGCATATCATTATCATCGGACGTCCGATAGAATTAAAGATGAAATCAAAGCTCTCTGGCCGCTGTCGGACGCAAAGCTATCGGACGCAGAATTATGCATCGACCGTCAGATAAAGAACGAAGCAACCTATTGGACGCTTGTGTCGGACGCACAAAACCTATCGGACGTCCGACAGACGTTGAGAAGAACCTGTCGGACACTCCTATCGGACGCATAACATTGTATCAGACGTCCGATAGGTCCAACGGCTATTTTTCGACAGCCATATTTTTTGACCGTTGGAGAGTTTCTTGAGGCCATTTCTCACACTCTATAAATACCTATAAGTTCATGAAGATCATAGACTTTTGCCTACATAAAATACAAGCTTACAAGTGAATATTTGGGTAGAAATCTTCTTTGTTTGTGTATAGGTGTGGGGAAAGTTGGGTTTGTGAGGTTGCTCAAGTGAAGGTTACTCTATAGGAGGCATAAAACCTTGGTGAAGGTGAGCCTATTACTTGGAGTGGTAAAACCTTGGTGAAGGTTGCCTTACTTGTAAAATAGTTCTTAGTTGGTTGGTGAGCTTTCAATTGTAGCTAGTTGAGGGTTTATTTGGAGAGTAGTAAAACTCCTTTGCTCAACCAAAGGGTGTTTGGGGTGAGGAAGGAGTGATCCTTCACTTGTACAAGTTGGTTAGTGTCACCATCAATTGAAGAAGTTATTTGGTGAATTCAACTCCAAGTTTGGAAGAAGTTTGGGAGTTTGATTGGTTTGAATTCCTTTCATCTTTTTGTTACTTTATTCTTTGTGGTTTAAGATTGTTTATATTTATCATTATTGTGGTGGTTTGAGTACTTGTTTGCTTGAACAATTTTAGTTGAATTCTTGGGTTGCATTTCGGGACCAACAATTGGTATCAGAGCTTGGTCTCCTTGAGATTAAGCTCAATCGGCTTAGGAGTAAAGATGGCAACCAATAATGTATTGTTTTTAGAAGGGCAATCCATCGTTAGACCTCCCATGTTCAATGGTATAAATTATATTTGTTGGAGGGATAGAATGGACATTTTTTTGCAATCTATAGATATAAAGTTGTGGTTTATTGTTAGTGAAGGACCTTATGAGGCTATAATTATAGATGAAACAACCGGTAGAAATAGAATTAAAACTAGAAGTGAATTAAGTGCTCAAGATAGATTCAATCTCTCTTTGAATGATAAGGCCATGAACGTATTGTATAATGCTCTAGATGCAAATGAATGTACTAGAGTAAAAGGGTGCAAATTGGCCAAGGAAATATGGGATAAGTTGAGAGATATGTATGAATGGAGTGACAATGTTAGATAACAAAGAAAATCTATACTTGTTGCCTAATATGAATCTTTTAAAATGCATTCTCATGAAAATGTTGATAAAATGTTTTCTCGATTCAATGATATTATTAAAGATCTTGAATTGCTTGACAAGGTATACATTTTGAGTGAGAAAAATAGAAAAATTTTGAATGCCTTGCCAAAAGATTAGGAAAATAAAGTCACCGCTATAGAAGAGGCAAAAGATTTAAATTCTATGTCTATTGAATCTCTTGTAAATTCGCTAATCTCTTATGAGTTGAAATTAAAAGCACAAGATGATGAAGCATGGATCAAGAGAGGCATAGCATTCAAGGTCTCACAAGAAGATGATGAAGATGTGAAGCTAAATAATATGGCAAGGACATTGAAGAAACTTCTAAATAAAAGGAGTTCTAGAGGAGGAAGAGCAAGTAATGATAGAAGAAACAAATTCAAGAATTTTAAAATTACATGGGATGAATGGAATTTGGATGAAGAAATGGAAGAAGAAGAAGAATCGACTCAAATGGCACTTATGGCCTTTGGAGATAATGAGGCAAACTCTAATCATTCTCTTAGTGATGAAGATGATGATAATGATGATATGCAAGTTCTTATGATCAAAATGCATAAAATTTGAAAGAATCTTATGCCAAAACAAGGATTTGAAAATAAAAATAAATACTTTATTGGAAGAAAATTCTAGACTTTTCAAGAAAATAAGAATTTGAAAAAAGAAAATGATGATTTGAAAAATTACAAAATTGATTTTGATTGCAAAAATGATTTGAAAAAGAAGTTGGAAAATAAAACAAAGTTTTATGAAAAATGTTGGAGGAACAAAATCTTTTAAAGAAAAGAATTAATGATTTGAATGCTTCTCCAAAGGAGAAACAAAATGTTTTACAAAGAAAAGAAAACCATATTTTACATGGCCAAAATGATTTTATTATTTCTAGAAAAGAGGAACTAAATTTATTAAACCTAATTTTGTGAATGATTCTAGTATTATGTGTCATTTTTGTTACCAATTTGGACATATACAAAATGATTGCTATGTAAAGAAAAATATAAGAAAAGGCATGAAATCTATGTGGATTATTAGATGATGTTTTACTAACTCTTATTCATAATGTTCTCTTAGTTAAAAGGGGAAGAAATTGTTGGTTTGAAGTTTGAATATGGTTGATTGATGACTAAGTAAGGGGAAGTTAATATGCTTTTTGATTGATGGCAAAAGGGGGAGATTTGTTAGATGATTTTCTAAATTGTTAGATGATTATGATTTTTTTCTAAATCATTTTAACTCTTATTGAGGGGGGGTTTCTTTCTATTCCCTTGCAAAATCATCATTTGGTTTGTCATCATCAAAAAGGGGGAGATTGTTGGCCTTGTTCCTAGGTTTTGATGATAACAAAATAAAATGATGATTTGGACTAATGTTTTATGTGAGAATTTTGTTAGAACAGGTCCTTGATTCATTGGAAAAGAAAAGAAATCAATTCAAGATGAATTGAGAAGATTTTAAGTTATCGGACGATATCATTATCATCGGACGTCCGATAGAATTAAAGATGAAATCAAAGCTCTCGCGCTATCGGACGCAGAATTATGCATCGACCGTCAGATAAAGAACGAAGCAACCTATTGGACGCTTGTGTCGGACGCACAAAACCTATCGGACGTCCGAGACGCTTGAGAAGAACTCGTCGACACTCCTATCGGACGCATAACATTGTATCGACGTCCGATAGGTCCAACGGCTATTTTTCAACAGCCATATTTTGACCGTTGGAGAGTTTCTTGAGGCCATTTCTCACACTCTATAAATACCTATAAGTTCATGAAGATCATAGACTTTGCCTACATAAAATACAAGCTTACAAGTGAATATTTGGGTAGAAATCTTCTTTGTTTGTGTATAGGTGTGGGGAAAGTTGGGTTTGTGAGGTTGCTCAAGTGAAGGTTACTCTATAGGAGGCATAAAACCTTGGTGAAGGTGAGCCTATTACTTGGAGTGGTAAAACCTTGGTGAAGGTTGCCTTACTTGTAAAATAGTTCTTAGTTGGTTGGTGAGCTTTCAATTGTAGCTAGTTGAGGGTTTATTTGGAGAGTAGTAAAACTCCTTTGCTCAACCAAAGGGTGTTTGGGGTGAGGAAGGAGTGATCCTTCACTTGTACAAGTTGGTTAGTGTCACCATCAATTGAAGAAGTTATTTGGTGAATTCAACCCAAGTTTGGAAGAAGTTTGGGAGTTTGATTGGTTTGAATTCCTTTCATCTTTTTGTTACTTTATTCTTTGTGGTTTAAGATTGTTTATATTTATCATTATTGTGGTGGTTTGAGTACTTGTTTGCTTGAACAATTTTAGTTGAATTCTTGGGTTGCATTTCAGGACCAACAATTGGTATCAGAGCTTGGTCTCCTTGAGATTAAGCTCAATCGGCTTAGGAGTAAAGATGGCAACCAATAATGTATTGTTTTAGAAGGGCAATCCATCGTTAGACCTCCCATGTTCAATGGTATAAATTATATTTGTTGGAGGGATAGAATGGACATTTTTTGCAATCTATAGATATAAAGTTGTGGTTTATTGTTAGTGAAGGACCTTATGAGGCTATAATTATAGATGAAACAACCGGTAGAAATAGAATTAAAACTAGAAGTGAATTAAGTGCTCAAGATAGATTCAATCTCTCTTTGAATGATAAGGCCATGAACGTATTGTATAATGCTCTAGATGCAAATGAATGTACTAGAGTAAAAGGGTGCAAATTGGCCAAGGAAATATGGGATAAGTTGAGAGATATGTATGAAGGGAGTGACAATGTTAGATAACAAAGAAAATCTATACTTGTTGCCTAATATGAATCTTTAAAATGCATTCTCATGAAAATGTTGATAAAATGTTTTCGATTCAATGATATTATTAAAGTTCTTGAATTGCTTGACAAGGTATACATTTTGAGTGAGAAAAATAGAAAAATTTTGAATGCCTTGCCAAAAGATTAGGGAAAATAAAGTCACCGCTATAGAAGAGGCAAAAGATTTAAATTCTATGTCTATTGAATCTCTTGTAAATTCGCTAATCTCTTATGAGTTGAAATTAAAAGCACAAGATGATGAAGCATGGATCAAGAGAGGCATAGCATTCAAGGTCTCACAAGAAGATGATGAAGATGTGAAGCTAAATAATATGGCAAGGACATTGAAGAAACTTCTAAATAAAAGGAGTTCTAGAGGAGGAAGAGCAAGTAATGATAGAAGAAACAAATTCAAGAATTTTAAAATTACATGGGATGAATGGAATTTGGATGAAGAAATGGAAGAAGAAGAAGAATCGACTCAAATGGCACTTATGGCCTTTGGAGATAATGAGGCAAACTCTAATCATTCTCTTAGTGATGAAGATGATGATAATGATGATATGCAAGTTCTTATGATCAAAATGCATAAAAATTTGAAAGAATCTTATGCCAAAAACAAGGATTTGAAAATAAAAATAAATACTTTATTGGAAGAAAATTCTAGACTTTTTCAAGAAAATAAGAATTTGAAAAAAGAAAATGATGATTTGAAAAAGTACAAAATTGATTTTGATTGCAAAAATGATTTGACAAAGAAGTTGGAAAATAAAACAAAGTTTTATGAAAAAATGTTGGAGGAACAAAATCTTTTAAAGAAAAGAATTAATGATTTGAATGCTTCTCTCCTAAAGGAGAAACAAAATGTTTTACAAAGAAAAGAAAACCATATTTTACATGGCCAAAATGATTTTATTATTTCTAGAAAAAGAGGAACTAAATTTATTAAACCTAATTTTGTGAATGATTCTAGTATTATGTGTCATTTTTGTTACCAATTTGGACATATACAAAATGATTGCTATGTAAAGAAAAATATAAGAAAAGGCATGAAATCTATGTGGATTATTAGATGATGTTTTACTAACTCTTATTCATAATGTTCTCTTAGTTAAAAAGGGGGGGGGGAAGAAATTCGTTGGTTTGAAGTTTGAATATGGTTGATTGATGACTAAGTAAGGGGAAGTTAATATGCTTTTTGATTGATGGCAAAAGGGGGAGATTTGTTAGATGATTTTCTAAATTGTTAGATGATTATGATTTTTTTCTAAATCATTTTAACTCTTATTGAGGGGGGGTTTCTTTCTATTCCCTTGCAAAATCATCATTTGGTTTGTCATCATCAAAAAGGGGGAGATTGTTGGCCTTGTTCCTAGGTTTTGATGATAACAAAATAAAATGATGATTTGGACTAATGTTTTTATGTGAGAATTTTGTTAGAACAGGTCCTTGATTCATTGGAAAAGAAAAGAAATCAATTCAAGATGAATTGAGAAGATTTTAAGTTATCGGACGCATATCATTATCATCGGACGTCCGATAGAATTAAAGATGAAATCAAAGCTCTCTGGCCGCTGTCGGACGCAAAGCTATCGGACGCAGAATTATGCATCGACCGTCAGATAAAGAACGAAGCAACCTATTGGACGCTTGTGTCGGACGCACAAAACCTATCGGACGTCCGACAGACGTTGAGAAGAACCTGTCGGACACTCCTATCGGACGCATAACATTGTATCAGACGTCCGATAGGTCCAACGGCTATTTTTCGACAGCCATATTTTTGACCGTTGGAGAGTTTCTTGAGGCCATTTCTCACACTCTATAAATACCTATAAGTTCATGAAGATCATAGACTTTTGCCTACATAAAATACAAGCTTACAAGTGAATATTTGGGTAGAAATCTTCTTTGTTTGTGTATAGGTGTGGGGAAAGTTGGGTTTGTGAGGTTGCTCAAGTGAAGGTTACTCTATAGGAGGCATAAAACCTTGGTGAAGGTGAGCCTATTACTTGGAGTGGTAAAACCTTGGTGAAGGTTGCCTTACTTGTAAAATAGTTCTTAGTTGGTTGGTGAGCTTTCAATTGTAGCTAGTTGAGGGTTTATTTGGAGAGTAGTAAAACTCCTTTGCTCAACCAAAGGGTGTTTGGGGTGAGGAAGGAGTGATCCTTCACTTGTACAAGTTGGTTAGTGTCACCATCAATTGAAGAAGTTATTTGGTGAATTCAACTCCAAGTTTGGAAGAAGTTTGGGAGTTTGATTGGTTTGAATTCCTTTCATCTTTTTGTTACTTTATTCTTTGTGGTTTAAGATTGTTTATATTTATCATTATTGTGGTGGTTTGAGTACTTGTTTGCTTGAACAATTTTAGTTGAATTCTTGGGTTGCATTTCAGGACCAACAATTGGTATCAGAGCTTGGTCTCCTTGAGATTAAGCTCAATCGGCTTAGGAGTAAAGATGGCAACCAATAATGTATTGTTTTTAGAAGGGCAATCCATCGTTAGACCTCCCATGTTCAATGGTATAAATTATATTTGTTGGAGGGATAGAATGGACATTTTTTTGCAATCTATAGATATAAAGTTGTGGTTTATTGTTAGTGAAGGACCTTATGAGGCTATAATTATAGATGAAACAACCGGTAGAAATAGAATTAAAACTAGAAGTGAATTAAGTGCTCAAGATAGATTCAATCTCTCTTTGAATGATAAGGCCATGAACGTATTGTATAATGCTCTAGATGCAAATGAATGTACTAGAGTAAAAGGGTGCAAATTGGCCAAGGAAATATGGGATAAGTTGAGAGATATGTATGAAGGGAGTGACAATGTTAGATAACAAAGAAAATCTATACTTGTTGCCTAATATGAATCTTTTAAAATGCATTCTCATGAAAATGTTGATAAAATGTTTTCTCGATTCAATGATATTATTAAAGTTCTTGAATTGCTTGACAAGGTATACATTTTGAGTGAGAAAAATAGAAAAATTTTGAATGCCTTGCCAAAAGATTAGGGAAAATAAAGTCACCGCTATAGAAGAGGCAAAAGATTTAAATTCTATGTCTATTGAATCTCTTGTAAATTCGCTAATCTCTTATGAGTTGAAATTAAAAGCACAAGATGATGAAGCATGGATCAAGAGAGGCATAGCATTCAAGGTCTCACAAGAAGATGATGAAGATGTGAAGCTAAATAATATGGCAAGGACATTGAAGAAACTTCTAAATAAAAGGAGTTCTAGAGGAGGAAGAGCAAGTAATGATAGAAGAAACAAATTCAAGAATTTTAAAATTACATGGGATGAATGGAATTTGGATGAAGAAATGGAAGAAGAAGAAGAATCGACTCAAATGGCACTTATGGCCTTTGGAGATAATGAGGTAAAATCTAATCATTCTCTTAGTGATGAAGATGATGATAATGATGATATGCAAGTTCTTATGATCAAAATGCATAAAAATTTGAAAGAATCTTATGCCAAAAACAAGGATTTGAAAATAAAAATAAATACTTTATTGGAAGAAAATTCTAGACTTTTTCAAGAAAATAAGAATTTGAAAAAAGAAAATGATGATTTGAAAAAGTACAAAATTGATTTTGATTGCAAAAATGATTTGAAAAAGAAGTTGGAAAATAAAACAAAGTTTTATGAAAAAATGTTGGAGGAACAAAATCTTTTAAAGAAAAGAATTAATGATTTGAATGCTTCTCTCCAAAAGGAGAAACAAAATGTTTTACAAAGAAAAGAAAACCATATTTTACATGGCCAAAATGATTTTATTATTTCTAGAAAAAGAGGAACTAAATTTATTAAACCTAATTTTGTGAATGATTCTAGTATTATGTGTCATTTTTGTTGCCAATTTGGACATATGCAAAATGATTGCTATGTAAAGAAAAATATAAGAAAAGGCATGAAATCTATGTGGATTATTAGATGATGTTGTACTAACTCTCATTCATAATGTTCTCTTAGTTAAAAAAAGGGGAAGAAATTAGTTGGTTTGAAGTTTGAATATGGTTGATTGATGACTAAGTAAGGGAGTTAATATGCTTTTTTGATTGATGGCAAAAGGGGGAGATTTGTTAGATGATTTTCTAAATTGTTAGATGATTATGATTTTTTTCTAAATCATTTTAACTCTTATTGAGGGGGGGTTTCTTTCTATTCCCTTGCAAAATCATCATTTGGTTTGTCATCATCAAAAAGGGGGAGATTGTTGGCCTTGTTCCTAGGTTTTGATGATAACAAAATAAAATGATGATTTGGACTAATGTTTTATGTGAGAATTTTGTTAGAACAGGTCCTTGATTCATTGGAAAAGAAAAGAAATCAATTCAAGATGAATTGAGAAGATTTTAAGTTATCGGACGCATATCATTATCATCGGACGTCCGATAGAATTAAAGATGAAATCAAAGCTCTCTGGCCGCTGTCGGACGCAAAGCTATCGGACGCAGAATTATGCATCGACCGTCAGATAAAGAACGAAGCAACCTATTGGACGCTTGTGTCGGACGCACAAAACCTATCGGACGTCCGACAGACGTTGAGAAGAACCTGTCGGACACTCCTATCGGACGCATAACATTGTATCGGACGTCCGATAGGTCCAACGGCTATTTTTCAACAGCCATATTTTTGACCGTTGGAGAGTTTCTTGAGGCCATTTCTCACACTCTATAAATACCTATAAGTTCATGAAGATCATAGACTTTGCCTACATAAAATACAAGCTTACAAGTGAATATTTGGGTAGAAATCTTCTTTGTTTGTGTATAGGTGTGGGGAAAGTTGGGTTTGTGAGGTTGCTCAAGTGAAGGTTACTCTATAGGAGGCATAAAACCTTGGTGAAGGTGAGCCTATTACTTGGAGTGGTAAAACCTTGGTGAAGGTTGCCTTACTTGTAAAATAGTTCTTAGTTGGTTGGTGAGCTTTCAATTGTAGCTAGTTGAGGGTTTATTTGGAGAGTAGTAAAACTCCTTTGCTCAACCAAAGGGTGTTTGGGGTGAGGAAGGAGTGATCCTTCACTTGTACAAGTTGGTTAGTGTCACCATCAATTGAAGAAGTTATTTGGTGAATTCAACCCAAGTTTGGAAGAAGTTTGGGAGTTTGATTGGTTTGAATTCTTTCATCTTTTGTTACTTTATTCTTTGTGGTTTAAGATTGTTTATATTTATCATTATTGTGGTGGTTTGAGTACTTGTTTGCTTGAACAATTTTAGTTGAATTCTTGGGTTGCATTTCAGGACCAACAATTGGTATCAGAGCTTGGTCTCCTTGAGATTAAGCTCAATCGGCTTAGGAGTAAAGATGGCAACCAATAATGTATTGTTTTTAGAAGGGCAATCCATCGTTAGACCTCCCATGTTCAATGGTATAAATTATATTTGTTGGAGGGATAGAATGGACATTTTTTTGCAATCTATAGATATAAAGTTGTGGTTTATTGTTAGTGAAGGACCTTATGAGGCTATAATTATAGATGAAACAACCGGTAGAAATAGAATTAAAACTAGAAGTGAATTAAGTGCTCAAGATAGATTCAATCTCTCTTTGAATGATAAGGCCATGAACGTATTGTATAATGCTCTAGATGCAAATGAATGTACTAGAGTAAAAGGGTGCAAATTGGCCAAGGAAATATGGGATAAGTTGAGAGATATGTATGAAGGGAGTGACAATGTTAGATAACAAAGAAAATCTATACTTGTTGCCTAATATGAATCTTTTAAAATGCATTCTCATGAAAATGTTGATAAAATGTTTTCTCGATTCAATGATATTATTAAAGTTCTTGAATTGCTTGACAAGGTATACATTTTGAGTGAGAAAAATAGAAAAATTTTGAATGCCTTGCCAAAAGATTAGGAAAATAAAGTCACCGCTATAGAAGAGGCAAAAGATTTAAATTCTATGTCTATTGAATCTCTTGTAAATTCGCTAATCTCTTATGAGTTGAAATTAAAAGCACAAGATGATGAAGCATGGATCAAGAGAGGCATAGCATTCAAGGTCTCACAAGAAGATGATGAAGATGTGAAGCTAAATAATATGGCAAGGACATTGAAGAAACTTCTAAATAAAAGGAGTTCTAGAGGAGGAAGAGCAAGTAATGATAGAAGAAACAAATTCAAGAATTTTAAAATTACATGGGATGAATGGAATTTGGATGAAGAAATGGAAGAAGAAGAAGAATCGACTCAAATGGCACTTATGGCCTTTGGAGATAATGAGGCAAACTCTAATCATTCTCTTAGTGATGAAGATGATGATAATGATGATATGCAAGTTCTTATGATCAAAATGCATAAAAATTTGAAAGAATCTTATGCCAAAAACAAGGATTTGAAAATAAAAATAAATACTTTATTGGAAGAAAATTCTAGACTTTTCAAGAAAATAAGAATTTGAAAAAGAAAATGATGATTTGAAAAATTACAAAATTGATTTTGATTGCAAAATGATTTGACAAAGAAGTTGGAAAATAAAACAAAGTTTTATGAAAAAATGTTGGAGGAACAAAATCTTTTAAAGAAAAGAATTAATGATTTGAATGCTTCTCTCCTAAAGGAGAAACAAAATGTTTTACAAAGAAAAGAAAACCATATTTTACATGGCCAAAATGATTTTATTATTTCTAGAAAAAGAGGAACTAAATTTATTAAACCTAATTTTGTGAATGATTCTAGTATTATGTGTCATTTTTGTTACCAATTTGGACATATACAAAATGATTGCTATGTAAAGAAAAATATAAGAAAAGGCATGAAATCTATGTGGATTATTAGATGATGTTTTACTAACTCTTATTCATAATGTTCTCTTAGTTAAAGGGGAAGAAATTTTGGTTTGAAGTTTGAATATGGTTGATTGATGACTAAGTAAGGGAAGTTAATATGCTTTTTGATTGATGGCAAAAGGGGGAGATTTGTTAGATGATTTTCTAAATTGTTAGATGATTATGATTTTTTTCTAAATCATTTTAACTCTTATTGAGGGGGGGTTTCTTTCTATTCCCTTGCAAAATCATCATTTGGTTTGTCATCATCAAAAAGGGGGAGATTGTTGGCCTTGTTCCTAGGTTTTGATGATAACAAAATAAAATGATGATTTGGACTAATGTTTTTATGTGAGAATTTTGTTAGAACAGGTCCTTGATTCATTGGAAAAGAAAAGAAATCAATTCAAGATGAATTGAGAAGATTTTAAGTTATCGGACGCATATCATTATCATCGGACGTCCGATAGAATTAAAGATGAAATCAAAGCTCTCTGGCCGCTGTCGGACGCAAAGCTATCGGACGCAGAATTATGCATCGACCGTCAGATAAAGAACGAAGCAACCTATTGGACGCTTGTGTCGGACGCACAAAACCTATCGGACGTCCGACAGACGTTGAGAAGAACCTGTCGGACACTCCTATCGGACGCATAACATTGTATCGACGTCCGATAGGTCCAACGCTATTTTTCAACAGCCATATTTTGACCGTTGGAGAGTTTCTTGAGGCCATTTCTCACACTCTATAAATACCTATAAGTTCATGAAGATCATAGACTTTGCCTACATAAAATACAAGCTTACAAGTGAATATTTGGGTAGAAATCTTCTTTGTTTGTGTATAGGTGTGGGGAAAGTTGGGTTTGTGAGGTTGCTCAAGTGAAGGTTACTCTATAGGAGGCATAAAACCTTGGTGAAGGTGAGCCTATTACTTGGAGTGGTAAAACCTTGGTGAAGGTTGCCTTACTTGTAAAATAGTTCTTAGTTGGTTGGTGAGCTTTCAATTGTAGCTAGTTGAGGGTTTATTTGAGAGTAAAACTCCTTTGCTCAACCAAAGGGTGTTTGGGGTGAGGAAGGAGTGATCCTTCACTTGTACAAGTTGGTTAGTGTCACCATCAATTGAAGAAGTTATTTGGTGAATTCAACCCAAGTTTGGAAGAAGTTTGGGAGTTTGATTGGTTTGAATTCCTTTCATCTTTTTGTTACTTTATTCTTTGTGGTTTAAGATTGTTTATATTTATCATTATTGTGGTGGTTTGAGTACTTGTTTGCTTGAACAATTTTAGTTGAATTCTTGGGTTGCATTTGGGACCAACAATTGGTATCGAGCTTGGTCTCCTTGAGATTAAGCTCAATCGCTTAGAGTAAAGATGGCAACCAATAATGTATTGTTTTAGAAGGGCAATCCATCGTTAGACCTCCCATGTTCAATGGTATAAATTATATTTGTTGGAGGGATAGAATGGACATTTTTTGCAATCTATAGATATAAAGTTGTGGTTTATTGTTAGTGAAGGACCTTATGAGGCTATAATTATAGATGAAACAACCGGTAGAAATAGAATTAAAACTAGAAGTGAATTAAGTGCTCAAGATAGATTCAATCTCTCTTTGAATGATAAGGCCATGAACGTATTGTATAATGCTCTAGATGCAAATGAATGTACTAGAGTAAAAGGGTGCAAATTGGCCAAGGAAATATGGGATAAGTTGAGAGATATGTATGAAGGGAGTGACAATGTTAGATAACAAAGAAAATCTATACTTGTTGCCTAATATGAATCTTTTAAAATGCATTCTCATGAAAATGTTGATAAAATGTTTTCGATTCAATGATATTATTAAAGTTCTTGAATTGCTTGACAAGGTATACATTTTGAGTGAGAAAAATAGAAAAATTTTGAATGCCTTGCCAAAAGATTAGGAAAATAAAGTCACCGCTATAGAAGAGGCAAAAGATTTAAATTCTATGTCTATTGAATCTCTTGTAAATTCGCTAATCTCTTATGAGTTGAAATTAAAAGCACAAGATGATGAAGCATGGATCAAGAGAGGCATAGCATTCAAGGTCTCACAAGAAGATGATGAAGATGTGAAGCTAAATAATATGGCAAGGACATTGAAGAAACTTCTAAATAAAAGGAGTTCTAGAGGAGGAAGAGCAAGTAATGATAGAAGAAACAAATTCAAGAATTTTAAAATTACATGGGATGAATGGAATTTGGATGAAGAAATGGAAGAAGAAGAAGAATCGACTCAAATGGCACTTATGGCCTTTGGAGATAATGAGGCAAACTCTAATCATTCTCTTAGTGATGAAGATGATGATAATGATGATATGCAAGTTCTTATGATCAAAATGCATAAAATTTGAAAGAATCTTATGCCAAAAACAAGGATTTGAAAATAAAAATAAATACTTTATTGGAAGAAAATTCTAGACTTTTTCAAGAAAATAAGAATTTGAAAAAAGAAAATGATGATTTGAAAAAGTACAAAATTGATTTTGATTGCAAAATGATTTGACAAAGAAGTTGGAAAATAAAACAAAGTTTTATGAAAAAATGTTGGAGGAACAAAATCTTTTAAAGAAAAGAATTAATGATTTGAATGCTTCTCTCCTAAAGGAGAAACAAAATGTTTTACAAAGAAAAGAAAACCATATTTTACATGGCCAAAATGATTTTATTATTTCTAGAAAAAGAGGAACTAAATTTATTAAACCTAATTTTGTGAATGATTCTAGTATTATGTGTCATTTTTGTTACCAATTTGGACATATACAAAATGATTGCTATGTAAAGAAAAATATAAGAAAAGGCATGAAATCTATGTGGATTATTAGATGATGTTTTACTAACTCTTATTCATAATGTTCTCTTAGTTAAAAAGGGGGGGGGGAAGAAATTCGTTGGTTTGAAGTTTGAATATGGTTGATTGATGACTAAGTAAGGGAAGTTAATATGCTTTTGATTGATGGCAAAAGGGAGATTTGTTAGATGATTTTCTAAATTGTTAGATGATTATGATTTTTTCTAAATCATTTTAACTCTTATTGAGGGGTTTCTTTCTATTCCTTGCAAAATCATCATTTGGTTTGTCATCATCAAAAGGGGAGATTGTTGGCCTTGTTCCTAGGTTTTGATGATAACAAAATAAAATGATGATTTGGACTAATGTTTTTATGTGAGAATTTTGTTAGAACAGGTCCTTGATTCATTGGAAAAGAAAAGAAATCAATTCAAGATGAATTGAGAAGATTTTAAGTTATCGGACGCATATCATTATCATGGACGTCCGATAGAATTAAAGATGAAATCAAAGCTCTCGGCATCGACGGACAAAGCTATCAGGACGCTAGAATTATGCATCGACCGTCGGATAAAGAACGAAGCAACCTATTGGACGCTTGTGTGGACGCACAAAACCTATCGGACGTCCGACGCGTTGAGAAGAACTGGGACACTCCTGGACGCATAACATTGTATCGGACGTCCGATAGGTCCAACGGCTATTTTTCAACAGCCATATTTTTGACCGTTGGAGAGCTTCTTGAGGCCATTTCTCACACTCTATAAATACCTATAAGTTCATGAAGATCATAGACTTTTGCCTACATAAAATACAAGCTTACAAGTGAATATTTGGGTAGAAATCTTCTTTGTTTGTGTATAGGTGTGGGGAAAGTTGGGTTTGTGAGGTCGCTCAAGTGAAGGTTACTCTATGGGAGGCATAAAACCTTGGTGAAGGTGAGCCTATTACTTGAGTGGTAAAACCTTGGTGAAGGTTGCCTTACTTGTAAAATAGTTCTTAGTTGGTTGGTGAGCTTTCAATTGTAGCTAGTTGAGGGTTTATTTGGAGAGTAGTAAAACTCCTTTGCTCAACCAAAGGGTGTTTGGGGTGAGGAAGGAGTGATCCTTCACTTGTACAAGTTGGTTAGTGTCACCATCAATTGAAGAAGTTATTTGGTGAATTCAACTCCAAGTTTGGAAGAAGTTTGGGAGTTTGATTGGTTTGAATTCCTTTCATCTTTTTGTTACTTTATTCTTTGTGGTTTAAGATTGTTTATATTTATCATTATTGTGGTGGTTTGAGTACTTGTTTGCTTGAACAATTTTAGTTGAATTCTTGGGTTGCATTTCGGGACCAACAATTGGTATCAGAGCTTGGTCTCCTTGAGATTAAGCTCAATCGGCTTAGGAGTAAAGATGGCAACCAATAATGTATTGTTTTTAGAAGGGCAATCCATCGTTAGACCTCCCATGTTCAATGGTATAAATTATATTTGTTGGAGGGATAGAATGGACATTTTTTTGCAATCTATAGATATAAAGTTGTGGTTTATTGTTAGTGAAGGACCTTATGAGGCTATAATTATAGATGAAACAACCGGTAGAAATAGAATTAAAACTAGAAGTGAATTAAGTGCTCAAGATAGATTCAATCTCTCTTTGAATGATAAGGCCATGAACGTATTGTATAATGCTCTAGATGCAAATGAATGTACTAGAGTAAAAGGGTGCAAATTGGCCAAGGAAATATGGGATAAGTTGAGAGATATGTATGAAGGGAGTGACAATGTTAGATAACAAAGAAAATCTATACTTGTTGCCTAATATGAATCTTTTAAAATGCATTCTCATGAAAATGTTGATAAAATGTTTTCTCGATTCAATGATATTATTAAAGTTCTTGAATTGCTTGACAAGGTATACATTTTGAGTGAGAAAAATAGAAAAATTTTGAATGCCTTGCCAAAAGATTAGGAAAATAAAGTCACCGCTATAGAAGAGGCAAAAGATTTAAATTCTATGTCTATTGAATCTCTTGTAAATTCGCTAATCTCTTATGAGTTGAAATTAAAAGCACAAGATGATGAAGCATGGATCAAGAGAGGCATAGCATTCAAGGTCTCACAAGAAGATGATGAAGATGTGAAGCTAAATAATATGGCAAGGACATTGAAGAAACTTCTAAATAAAAGGAGTTCTAGAGGAGGAAGAGCAAGTAATGATAGAAGAAACAAATTCAAGAATTTTAAAATTACATGGGATGAATGGAATTTGGATGAAGAAATGGAAGAAGAAGAAGAATCGACTCAAATGGCACTTATGGCCTTTGGAGATAATGAGGCAAACTCTAATCATTCTCTTAGTGATGAAGATGATGATAATGATGATATGCAAGTTCTTATGATCAAAATGCATAAAATTTGAAAGAATCTTATGCCAAAAACAAGGATTTGAAAATAAAAATAAATACTTTATTGGAAGAAAATTCTAGACTTTTTCAAGAAAATAAGAATTTGAAAAAAGAAAATGATGATTTGAAAAAGTACAAAATTGATTTTGATTGCAAAAATGATTTGACAAAGAAGTTGGAAAATAAAACAAAGTTTTATGAAAAAATGTTGGAGGAACAAAATCTTTTAAAGAAAAGAATTAATGATTTGAATGCTTCTCTCCTAAAGGAGAAACAAAATGTTTTACAAAGAAAAGAAAACCATATTTTACATGGCCAAAATGATTTTATTATTTCTAGAAAAAGAGGAACTAAATTTATTAAACCTAATTTTGTGAATGATTCTAGTATTATGTGTCATTTTTGTTACCAATTTGGACATATACAAAATGATTGCTATGTAAAGAAAAATATAAGAAAAGGCATGAAATCTATGTGGATTATTAGATGATGTTTTACTAACTCTTATTCATAATGTTCTCTTAGTTAAAAGGGGGGAAGAAATTCGTTGGTTTGAAGTTTGAATATGGTTGATTGATGACTAAGTAAGGGGAAGTTAATATGCTTTTTGATTGATGGCAAAAGGGGGAGATTTGTTAGATGATTTTCTAAATTGTTAGATGATTATGATTTTTTTCTAAATCATTTTAACTCTTATTGAGGGGGGGTTTCTTTCTATTCCCTTGCAAAATCATCATTTGGTTTGTCATCATCAAAAAGGGGGAGATTGTTGGCCTTGTTCCTAGGTTTTGATGATAACAAAATAAAATGATGATTTGGACTAATGTTTTTATGTGAGAATTTTGTTAGAACAGGTCCTTGATTCATTGGAAAAGAAAAGAAATCAATTCAAGATGAATTGAGAAGATTTTAAGTTATCGGACGATATCATTATCATGGACGTCCGATAGAATTAAAGATGAAATCAAAGCTCTCACCGGACATAAAGCTATCGGACGCAGAATTATGCATCGACCGCCGATAAAGAACGAAGCAACCTATTGGACGCTTGTGTCGACGCATAAAACCTATCGGACGTCCGACGATTGAGAAGAACTGGGACACTTATCGGACGCGTAACATTGTATCGACGTCCGATAGGTCCAACGCTATTTTTTCGACAGCCATATTTTGACCGTTGGAGAGTTTCTTGAGGCCATTTCTCACACTCTATAAATACCTATAAGTTCATGAAGATCATAGACTTTGCCTACATAAAATACAAGCTACAAGTGAATATTTGGGTAGAAATCTTCTTTGTTTGTGTATAGGTGTGGGGAAAGTTGGGTTTGTGAGGTTGCTCAAGTGAAGGTTACTCTATGGGAGGCATAAAACCTTGGTGAAGGTGAGCCTATTACTTGGAGTGGTAAAACCCAGTGAAGGTTGCCTTTACTTGTAAAATAGTTCTTAGTTGGTTGGTGAGCTTTCAATTGTGCTAGTTGAGGGTTTATTTGGAGAGTAGTAAAACTCCTTTGCTCAACCAAAGGGTGTTTGGGGTGAGGAAGGAGTGATCCTTCACTTCAAGTTGGTTAGTGTCACCATCAATTGAAGAAGTTATTTGGTGAATTCAACTCCAAGTTTGGAAGAAGTTTGGGAGTTTGATTGGTTTGAATTCCTTTCATCTTTTTGTTACTTTATTCTTTGTGGTTTAAGATTGTTTATATTTATCATTATTGTGGTGGTTTGAGTACTTGTTTGCTTGAACAATTTTAGTTGAATTCTTGGGTTGCATTTCGAGACCAACACACATTAATATACTTATCATTTACTTACATATTTTATGCTAACAATTCAATAATGGGTTAATACAAATATATTTAGTCTAATGGTGTAGTCCAATATATTCCAGTTCAACATACTCCACATTATGTGCACTGAGACTATTTGGTCATTTAATGTTAGGGTTTGTGGTTTGGATTTAATCTGACCATTTTTTATATTCCATGTTAATTGTTGAATTTACACATTATAGTTTCGATTTGAAATTCATGGTGTTGTATCAATGACTCCCATATTATGTATGATGAGATAAAATAAGTTTTAATTTGTATAATACTACAATATATATCTGTATGATATTATACAATATATCTATTTCACAAAGGAATTCTCTTGATCAATTGTAATGTATGTACAAAGATGTGAAAAATTTTACAACTACTATATAGCCTAGACCCTAAACCCCAAGCAACCCCGCAATATAAGTACGTCAAATCGTTAAAGTGGTAAGATGTAAATAAAAAAAAAATCCCTAAATGAATTTTATGTCAAGTAAAATGAAAAGTTGAAGTAGTAAGATGTAAGTAAAATAAAAAAAAATGTCAAAAATACCGTTAAAACCTATATGTAGCCTATATCTTACCCAAAACTAACACAGAAATTCAATTATGTCAAAACCCTAAAACCAGTTTCGACTATTAAAAAAAATTCATTTTTTCAAAGACGATTAGTTTAATTTTAACATTTTACGTACTATTAAACTTATTTGGACTTCAAGTTCATGCTGTTCTATTAACTACTCCTATTAATTGCTTGATTTAATGAAATAATTTTTAATCTCTATAACAATTTATAATATATCAATTTGAAAAAAATACAAGTGCTTAGTTGTAATTTACGTACAAAATATGCCAAAAAAATTGCTATAATTAATATGTAGCCTAAACCCTAAACCCCAACCAACCTCGTAATTCCGCCAAAATTAAACCCAAACCACAAACCCTAAATCCTAACATTAAATGGCCAAATAGTGTCAGTGCACATAATGTGGAGTATGTTGAACCGGAATATATTGGAGTACGCCATTATTAGACTGAATATATTTGTATTAACCCATTATTGAATTGTTAGCATAAAATATGTAAGTAAATGATAAGTATATTAATGTGTTGCTCATTTGAGCATGAATATTTTTTTGATCTCATTATTAGTTTAATTATGAGATTGTGTTAGTTAGTTTAAATACATTAGTTAAAACACAAAACCCTAAAATGCATTAATGTATTTCAACATAATTTTAAAAAAATTACACTCAACACAATACATTTACATTTTTCCAAACATTATTACTTGTTTCCATATAAATTTTTGAAATTAAAATTGTTTTCACCTTGTTATTTCTCTACACTTCCTTTTCATATTTAATTAAATCACATAATTCTTAATTTCTACAAATTTTCTATTTCATAAAATTGAAAGTGATTAATTGTGACTCAGATACTAATGAGATTTTTAAATTTGCCAAAACTAATCTAAACTCAAAACGCTAAACCCAAAACCCTAACCCTAAAGATTTTAAACCCTAACTCCAAACCCAAAACCCTAAAACCAAACAAATGTTGTACTTTCAGCATAATAAAAAAAAATTATAGATATTGAAACCGGACCGGAATGCTGCCCAGATTCCCTGCCACCATTCCAGATTCCCTGGTAGGTGGCAGCAAATGTCATCTAACAGAAACCGATGCGGTTTCTTTGTTTCCATTGAAATCGCATCATTAGGATGCGGTTTCTATGGAAATTTTAAAAAAAAAATGCCTTTCAAATTGCAGCCAAAAAAAATTAAAAAATCAAATAGTTTTATTTAGAAGCCGCATTCCCGTGTTTCGGGGATACTATTCGTAAAATATGTCCGAATTAACCCCATATTTGAAATGATTTCCATTTTCAGCATTATTCTAAGAAATTAGCCCAAACACACTAGTGAAAGTAGGAGAAACAAGACAAGATAGCACTACCACCGAACCTACGAAACAATGGCCATATCAGGAGAGATCATTCTTGGGCCATTTTCCTGCAATGAGTTTATTTATTAATTTGCAAGAAAACACCAAGCCGTACTTCACCATCAGCATCACTTGTACGATTGTTCAGTACTTTGTTCCCCACTATATATCCTTGTCGACATATTATCAACAACATGCGTTGATTGAGGAGAAGAACAACTGTTGTATGTTTCTACGAATTGATCCATAGTACGGGTTAATCGGTCAAGAAGCCTTTTGGCTTTGAAGTTTAAACACAGCATCTATCTATTGCTAGAAAACCAAATAAAGGAAGCAAAGAAGCAGCAGAAAAGGAAAAAATTTCTGGCTAGTTGTAAGGGGCCAAGTCAAGTTTCTCTATCTAACAGAAGACACTCCTCACACCCACCATTGCTAGGTGCGCGACACGGGTTGGGTCCGGATTAGTCGGGGCAAAGCCTCGGATACCTGGCGGACAACCAAAAAAGAAAGGGGCTAAGTCAAGATTTAACTATTTAGTGGCTGTTTTTGATAAAGAGAATAAAAGATAGTAAAGTTGGTAGAAATTTTACTATAATGGAAACATATCACTCTTCATTCTATTAAAATTGTTTCCTCTGTATATTATTATGAAGCATATAGGTGCTATTGGTATTAGATCACTTGAGGATGTCTAAATTCATATCCGTCCGATTTTGTACTATAAAATGTAAACAGCTAAAACTAAAGGTGGGTACATAAAAATTTTTCATTTTCTGTTTTTGAGAGCAAATTGGATTTTGTACCGTTAGTGTTGATAGTTACTTAAGAGGAGAAAACTATAACCAAAAATATTAATGTTAAGATAGAAAGTGCAAATGACACCAAGTGTTAAGAGTGCTTAGTGCTCGTAACCCTTGATTTTATTTTTTACGTTGCCTCTTCCTAAACATGAATAATACTCCTCACTGTGAGTCGATTTTGCAGACTAATACAAAATTATAAGAAAAAGATCACATTGTTTGGACCATAAAATTGTTCTAACCTCGTGCCATAATACTCTTCAAATTTCATCATCTCCAAGACTCCAATACTATTATATAGTTAGAATAACACAGTTCCAATAATAGTTGGATATTGCTTCCAACTTGCACTCCTGTACCCTCTGATCTGCTTTAGTCTTAGTTAACCTTACAACTCCAGTCAGTTGTTAAGTCTTGGTCCACTCTGACGACTTCATCCCTCTGGCTCCCTTTTTTCTTCCCTTTGACCACTACTTCCTTTTCTCTTTTAACTCGTTCCCATTTTCCTCCATCTCTCTCTCTCTGTATCTGCCATTTTCCTCATGATGGATATGGACTTGAATTCAGAAGCAGATAATAATGAGCAAATCCCACCAAACCCCACGACAACATCCTCGTCCTCATCATCACCATTGCCAGTAGTAGTCTCATCATCAGCAGGAGGAGGAGAAAGTAGGCATGAGCCAAGAACCTTTTCTGGGATAGGAGGAGTGGGAGGCAGCCATCCAGGTTTCATGGGAAAACACAGAATGACAGCTGCCATAGCTTATCTTGATCAGCAAATCCAAATCATCCAGGTCCCTCTTCTGTTACTGCATTTTCTTGACAGATTTATCCAAACAAGCATTTATGCAGATTTCTTGAATTTGATTTTTTCTGTCTGTCTAAATTCTGAATGAGCTTTCACTTTTTCACCCAGGACGAACTAGACCAACTCGATACACTAGGTCAATCCTCTGTCGTTTGCAAAGAGTAAGTTTTGGAAACCAGAGGTCAAAAGGGATTTGTTTATTACTCTCTCTTTTGATTATCCTCCTTTCAGTTGCCATCTGTACTTGATTGCCTATGCCTAGTGAGTCAGACTCCAGTGGTTAGAGGGACTTATCTAGCTAATAGGTATTATAACTTCTACCAAGATGGGCTCTTTCTAGTTTCTAGGATTTGGCATCTTTGAACAGGAAATTTTGCTCTGGAATTTTCCCCCATTTGGCAAAAAGGCTGACCATTAGCACTCCACCTTTTGCTAATAGAACTCCATCTTGCGTGTAACTTTCGCAGATGGATTCAAAACAAGTTTGAGATCTTAAAATGCTAAATTTAAAAGTAGCCAAAAGCTGATCCCAGCAGCTAAATTTGGCTGTTGTCTACAAAACTATAATATTCTGAAAGTTCATTTTATCGAACTGTTTTTTTTTCTTGGAGCTCACAAATCAATATACTTTTGTTTCAAGCATAGAATGAAAATGTGAAAGAAAGCTTTTTATTAGTCCATTGTTATATCCTTGCAGGCTTGTCACTGGCATTGAGTCTGTTCCTGATGCTCTACTTCCTGAGTAAGGACTTTCATCACTATTCATTTCAGATTTCATTGTTTACTTATCATTGAACTTGAGCAAGCCAAGAGTGAATTTTATTGATGATTGCATTGATCTGCAATTTTACAGGACTAAAGGCCCTATAGAGACTGGCTGGGATAGATGGTTTCAAGGAGGCCATGGCTCGAGAAATCGCAAAAAGTGGATTTGACAACAGGTTCTACAACTTCTTGACGAAATATACAAGAAAAAGTAACCCGGGAGGGGGGGGGGGGGCAAAGAAAAAGGGAAATAGCTTGTACAGCTCAAGTTCAGCTCT
This sequence comes from Gardenia jasminoides, assembly GCA_013103745.1. Classification (NCBI taxonomy): domain Eukaryota; kingdom Viridiplantae; phylum Streptophyta; class Magnoliopsida; order Gentianales; family Rubiaceae; genus Gardenia; species Gardenia jasminoides. The sequence goes on from CM023097.1 coordinate 1,095,239, forward strand.
TTGGGCAAATTTTGATGCTAGAAATTTTCATATGTTGTAATGTGAAGGCATATGTTATCTTGCCGATGTTGAATAGCACTACATTGTGTTAGTTTGATTGAGTGTGAAATGAAGCAAGTTTAGATAATGAAAACTGTTCATGATGATGTGCACATATTACTACAGTTGCAAGTCATTTGCTATTTTTTTCATAGAATTTAGGAAGGAAAGGAAATTCAGATAATTGTCTTCTGCGTTCGGATTGTAGTGATCGAGGAACAACAGCAGCAGCAGTAAACTGCCTTGTTAAATTCCAGCATCTCGGTGCAGTGAAAAATAGTTTACCCCAGTTCACAGGCATTTTCGTAGCATGCTTGAAAAAGTAATTGACTTCTTTTCATGGTTAGAAAGATGGAACGGCTGTACAAACCCGAACACAATTTGGCTTTTCACTATATATACAATAAGCAGATACACATGAAAGGGCAAAACTGATAAGCAACAACAAAAGAAGGATTTGCTGTTGCCTAACTCAAATATTTCCTAATAAGAAAATGAAGAGAATATGATGAGAAAGTCCTCATCCCCACAACTTATAAAAGAAAAAGGGGGTCTGTGCCTTTGCTTTTATCTCAAGGTAGTGCTGGGGGAAGGAAAATCTGTCAATGCTATAATATATGGAGATCCACCTAGCTACAAAACCTGTAACTATTCTTCTTTCTATGCAGCACCTCCAAAGAAAATATGGCTATATGGTCATCGCTCTGCCGTTCCTTCCTCTTGGTCGCCATGCAACAAAGAACTGTTACCAGCACTTGATGCTCTTTTACAGGATATTTGATTCTCCAATCCAAACAAAGTCTTCCCTAGATATAATTGGAAATCCCATGGGAAAAAGGCTCCGCCTGTAGCAAGTCTTGAAACCAAGTAGAAAACTCCAGCGCCTTCAAAATGGAGGATATGGGACCAAAACGCACCCACCCGGCGCATCCATGAACTTGGATATTAGACTGCTAGAGACGAGAGAGCATAATTGGATCTTCCAAATGCATTTAAACGTATCATCCTCTGAAGGCAAAAGAATTATTTTGAGACCAAAACTGAGGACTCAAGAAAAGCTAGCCGACTTCTCGTTAGCGTTAACTTCTCTTCAGCTTCTCTTGCTTTTTCTTGAACCCCACGAACAATGTGCTCAGGAGCTTTCTCTGCGAACTGTCTACAGCAAATAGAAATGCATGAGAGCATGAGATGCAGAAAATAAAAATAAAAGCAAAACTATTGGCCTCATTATGCATTTAGTCATCAAAGCTTAGAATCGATAATATGACATACACGTGACGAACATTTACCCCATAGTTTAAGACTCTCAACTAATCATTATGCAACTAAGTTTCCTCTTGCGATGCTCAGTGCATGGAAATCAATCCATATCACAACAAACATTCAATGTATCCCACACAATAGGAACAAGTGGTGAGATGGATAAACAGTAAAATCTTTAGTTGTGCTTTAATTGGTCAAAAAAACATGGGCTTTACCCTGACGTATTTATGTTGAATAAAAAACTTAAAGCTTGGATGAGTACACCACAGTCAAACTAGGTAACGTTCCTTGCCACTACAGCCACCAGAATCAGCTGTTACATAATTATAATTAGAAAAGCAGATGAAGCAACATCTCTATATATGACAAGAACATTTAAGGTAAATGAACAATGGGTTCAATGAAAACTCAGTTTGACAGTTTATAAATCTTTTCCAGGGCATAGTTAGTTGCACTCCATTGGCTAAAGATTCTTATTAGTATATACTTTCAATAAATGCTGATATATGTTAGGCTGTTGGTCCCCATCCTCGAGTATTACAAGTTTAAAACACAAACCTGAGCCAAAAATGACACCAAAAAGCAGAAGAAGAAAGAACAATTTAGCTCCAAATTCCTACTGCTAGTAAATCATCCCATTTATGTTAAAATGGAACTCCATCCTCCTTTTCACTCCATTAAGTTTTTTCACATTTTTTGGATACAATCAGAGAAAAGAAGTAAAAATATTTCACTTGGAAATTAAGAGCTAGGAACTGGTTATTAATTAATATGAAACAAAGGACTCACACTGGGTGAATTTAGACGAGCCATTAGTCCATCATATTCAGCTTGCATTTTTGCAAGGCGCTTGGAAAGGCGCTGGACCTCAGAAGATATATCCACCATGTCAGCAAGTGGAAGGTATGCCTCCAGACCTTCACTGGCAACTATATGTACAGATTGATTGGCATCCCCTGAATATCGACCACGTCAAATAGGCCACACACAGATCCCAACAGATTTGATGGAAAAGAACAAGGCCCAAGAAAAGGACAGGCAACAACATGGAAATTTAGTTTATCCCAATTTCCACTAGTAATAAATCTCTGCAGGAATTATACCTGGGGCAGAATCTGTAAAAATCATGTTTTGCAGGTCCAATCTGCAAAGAAGAGCTAGAACTTCTTTTTCTCTCTGCATAATGCAAAAAGAAGACACTAAGATATGATCAGAGCAATTCTGAAAAATGAATGTTGACACGCTTCCATTAGACAAGAAGAAAAATTACTGTCTATACAACAAAACTACTTGCCCAGAGTGCTTTCTAGAAACCAGACTGACAAGTCATAAGATCTCAGCAACCATTGCTTCTACTTAAAGGTCCAAATTGAAACGAATATTGATGTGCACAATTTACACAAAGGAGCTCTCAGTTTACTAGGTAACTACACAAATTGTAAATGGCAAATTCTGTGCATGGGTCTAACACCAATGTTTCTAAAAGAGGTACTATTGCAAAACCTTAGCCATTAAAAGATCAAGTCGTAGAAAAGCCGATTATGGAAAACCCTGAGCCTATGATTAATCTACCTGTTCTTCAGATATGCCTTTTAATTTCCTTAAAGACTAAAAAACAACCAATCCAACAAATTTAGACACCTAATATTCATGACTGGGTCGCCCTTCTCTTTGCTCTTTATATTTTTCTGTATGTTTTCAGGTGCTCAAAAATTGCCCAAATACCTACAATGTACTCTCATTTTACAGATAAACATTAGGATTCATGCCCACGTACATGCACATTCCTATGATTTGTATTAAACTGAAAAACACAAAGGGCACACTCAAAAGACTATTAATCGGCAGTTGAGGAACCAACTGGAGTCATTCACACTTCAATATCTGTTTCAGTGCTGCTAAAACAAAGATATGCAATTAATTTAAAAAGGTTAACCTCTTGACTGTTGAATTATGTGTAATAGGGAGCGAGATGATATGTTTTAGCTTCTGCTTTCTGTCTTCCACGTTATCCTCACAAGAGAAACAATAATTGATGCAGGAGGCTACATAGAAGCACTTTTGAGGTGCACCTTCCACAAGGCAACATCTTTTAGTTCTCTGTTTTAAACATGGAAAACCCCTAGTAATCTATAAATTTCTATGCCTGTATCACTCTCAGAGAAGCCTTCAAGCAGCCCCTTAATCTAAGTCTTCTGCTTTCAATGGAAGACTTTCTTGTACATCTATCAATGAAGAGGAAACATACATAAAAGCATATGCAATTATCTTTATCTAGTGGCAGTCTTTCCTTTTTGGTTACTGGCACTATATACAGAGTACCAATGCACACTGGTGCCTTATGAATGAACATTTACATCCAATTTCAGAATGTCATGGTTTTATTGCAAAAGCATACAACTATGTTATTGGTAGTCATATGGTGGCACCCCATGCATATCACCTGTAGAGATTCTCAGGTTGTTAACATGATTGAGCACATTATCACAGCCATTTAACCTTATCTCTACCTAAAATAATCTTCGTTAAGCAATGAAATGAAACCTATAACATTGAAATTCAAGACATAAAGACAGCGGTCACCAAGTAGACTGACATAAATGAGATGAAAACTGAAAACTTACTGATATATATTCAATTACTTCTGAACTTGCAACAATAGATGCAGAAATTCGCTTTGCTGGCTCAACAGAGTATTCAGCCCGAATATTTCTAACTGCTCTTGTCTGCATGAAATTTTTAAAAAGTCAACGACCCTCAAAAAGTCATATATCCTAGACAAGAAGTTTGGTGCTGGAGAGACGGAGCACCTCCGACAGGGAGGAAAGTCCAGAAGAAGCTTACCAGAGCCTGTAAATTTTCAAATCGCTTCATTGACTCAACATGCCTTGGAAGTGAAGTCAACGGCCAAGCAGATGCCATGAGAGCTTCTTCCTGGGAAGGTAGTGCCTGTTGATGAATAAGAAAAAATGGAAGAAGTCAAAGCTCCTGAAGGTAGACAATTACATAAATTAATTACTAATAGGCATATCATTTTGCACAGGCGTCAGACTGGTTATCCAAATATCTACAAACAGAAACAGGCTATATAACATTGATAAGGTCATAAGACCAACATAAAAATCGGAACTCAACTTGCGATGAATAGCATTGTTTACTGAGGCACCTGCTAGAGAGGTAGACTAGGATTTATCTTTTATGGATTCTGTCAAAATTATCTTCAATCGTTATTTGAATGAAGACAACATTATCATCCACGCTCAAAAACCACTTTGAAAATCTTAGGATTTTATTATTATTATTATTATTTTTTTTTTTTTTTTTTTTTGCATTTGTAAACATTTAAATAGAACTTAAGCTAAATTTATGTTACAGTGGTGAAGAAGCAAAAATATAAGTGCTTAGTTAACCAGATAACATATGATTGCTAAATGAACATACACTGTTCAATGCATATCTTAGGGCCTGGAAGAGTATGAGCTTAAACATCTATTCTTTTGGTGACACTATTATATATATAAAAGGAAACACATCATTGGGTATCCACGAGTTGCCTGCACGAGATGGATATTGCAATATCATATGTTTCAATCATTGAAAATCAGATCAAAACAAATTGAGACTACATTTCCATACATCTAATATATATGCCCATACTAGTGCTTGCATGAGTACCCTACAATGTTGACCGTAAATCTGATGACAGCCCTAAAATGCATACCCTCAATAATTTGACTCTCTGAGGAGAAAAGCACTGTCATAGCAGGAAGTGGCAAAAACCTATAATGTGAACTAAAAGCGGTCTTAAAATGATATTCACCACTCTAAGTAAGATTGACAATCGCATTTTCTGGACAACTTTAAGTAAGATGTTAGCAGTGGGATGAAAGGATAAAAGATCCAAACTGCAACAAAAATACCAAGGAACTTTGACTATTAATTAATCAATGAATATACATATAATATGGGTTGAAGGATTGAAGTTTTGACCCAAAGCACCCAGTGACCTACTTGTTGCAAAAAGCATAATATGAATGCAAACAGATCAATAACAGAACCAAGTCATATGTCAAGCACTTACCATTTATTCAAAGACAATATGAAAATGGATGCAATTCTTCATTTACAAATATATACCAATCAAGGAGCCAGCTCAGGCAAGTTTCTTTTGGGAAGGTGACTGCTTTTGATGCTATTTGAGATAAAGTTCTTGCACAATTACAATTATGATTAATAAGCGACTGGTGTGCATTTGCCAATCAAATTTCATGATGATAAACAATCAGATTTTCTATATATTACATTGCACCTATTAAAAAAAAAAGAGGACCAAAAAGTAGGATTAATTACCCAATTTGAAGATATGTTCATTACCACTATCCATTTTTTCTCTAATGTAAGGAAAATAGTGACATATCATTTAGTGGAGGGGCAGTCCACACCATGCCACTAAATTCTAAACCATGTTGATATGCAAAGGGGAAAGCTCATTTATCCTATAACTCCTGATTTCAGGAGATTCAGGAGTTTCAAGAGTATACAGGAGTACCCCGAGCCCAAATCGAGGAATGGCAGAATCTAACTCCTGGTCTTTGACATCAAAAAAAGAAGGTACTCAACTCGTCTATTAATTATTAGAAATTCGGAAATCATGAACAGGAAAATCTGTGAAATGTTTGATTTATTTTCTGAAGCCCTAAAGGTCACTAAATATATTCACAAGCAATACACATAGGCATCTCAATCTTTACCGAATTTCATTTATTATGTTTCTCGTGCAAGTATGTAAAAGGAAGCAATATAGCTTAAAACAGTAACTACACATGAATAATATATAATTTCCAACCATATATTTTATAAATAACTTGCATGGATTCTTAAAGAAGCAGTTGACGACTAAAAGATTATATTGACTTCTCTAGCTGTGTAAAAATATGCAGAGATAAGACACACAGAAAACAGCACATCACAGAGAGAGAGAGAGAGAGCTGCTTACCTGCCAAAGCTCTTCTGTGACAAATGGCATAAAAGGATGTAACATCTTTAAAATGTTTCCAAAGACATATAAGAGAACAGACTGTGCCACAGAAGCACGTGACTGACTTTCAGAGTGATAAAGGCGAGCTTTACTGGCTTCAATGTACCTGAGAGAGAACATGAGAAGCAACTAATAAACATCTGAATTAGATTTAGTATAAGCTCCTGTATGGTAGTTTTATAACAATGTAACAGCTGAAGGTTTGAGAAATCAGATGGCAGCAACAAATAGATATCATTCTCCAGAGGAACAGGTCCATATCTAACTTTTCAATTTCCATGTCTATTGTAGGTAATGCACACAGAATATCACAAAGTTCATATTTTTTTATTTATGAGAAGATAAGTAAAAGGTTTACTATATTTTATTTTCTTTTCTCAATTAGTAAAAGGAGAATATATATCTTAATCAACGCAAACATCTAGCCTACCATTTAAAAGCCAAAAACATATTAAAATTTTCATAGGACCATTCTAAACCTACGTATGATGTCTATGCCACACAAGCATGAAGCTTACATTCACCCTTCTCGTTAACATCAACTATTTGCCTTCTTAATGATTAAGCACACTTACTATAGCTAACTGAGCTGTACCCAAATGATGAAAAGTTTGTGAAACACCAAGTATAGTGACTATTCTAGCAAGCCCTGGCACGATAATCCTATGGAGAACCAAATAAGGAGGTATCTCTGTATAGTAAAAATGTTTTTAACCAATGGCATTTATTCTTTCAAGAAATTTTATTTTCACATGCAAGATGATGTTCTAAGAACAATATATCCTCCACTCCCCCAGCTCATGTGAATATTCCTTTGCCATTCTCCTATGGTGCAGCTTTTTAGTTATTTTGGAGCTTTAATATCTACATAGGGGTTTGTAGCTGAAAAATAGATAACCAAAAGGATATATGTAAGACTTAAATGGATAGGTATTCAAGTACCTATAAATAGAAAAGATTAGTTGTGATAAGTAAGAACTGCAGAAGAACACTGAAACATAGTGTATGCACGGACAGACACATATGAGGTCTATAAAGATGCAATAATCACTTTGTTAAATGCTTAAACTCATACAGATCCTAGACCTATAGGAATTAAGAATACTTCCTGCAAATTCAACATATGCATTTAATTCTCCAACCTTCTGATTTACACTAACATGCCACTGACAAAGGGAAAACAACAAGAAAAATGAATTTTTTTCATGAATGAACAAAAAAGCCTTATGCTTGTCCAGAATTAAATTCTAACAGCACCAGGAAGGAAACATTGCAGTACACTTCATGTAAAATGTACTCTTTGTTAAAATAATAGCCCCTCTAAAGATTCTATAAATTCTGAATAGAAATTGCAAAAATATAAACGTACCAATCAGCAAAATCAGCCCAAAAGAAATCATATAGTTCTCTGCCGACATCTCCAAAGAAATATTTGTCATAACTTGCTGTAACTGTGTCAACAAGAATATGAAGTTTGGATACCTGAATATTGAAGAAATCACTAAGACACTGAGGTAATTGTTTGGGACTTAATGACAAGTACTAGATGTTTCTTACCACCCAACATTCTGCCAAAGGTAGTTCAAGCAGAGACTCCATCGTATCAAACTGAGAAAGGAATGAATGCTTTTAAGCAATGTGCACCCAAAGGGAGAGATGTCAAAGTGCGGGGTTAAGTGACGAGCCACTGTTGAACCCCTTTAAATAAATTTTTTTAAAAAAAAAGCAAGAAAACGATGGAAGGGGGGGGGGAGAGAGACGTCAAAGTGCATATCATGGAGCAAAGATAAAGTTAACCACCAAGTTCACATATTACGGAAGCGCTCTTCTATAGAGTTGGAGTAAATGCTACTGAATTAATTATCCAAAGGGGGAAGAGGTGGGGGGGAGCCCTTCCCATCTTGCTGATTTCCTGAAAAGAAATGTAGGGTGCTAGGCAGCATCAGGATCATGTTTCACTAGTGCACACCATGCTACCTATGAAAACATATGGCAGTGATGAAAAAGAAATGGCTCTGCAACAATCATCAAGGCTAATGCATGAGATCCCCTATATTTTGAAGTAACAATAGTCTTTTTCAATCATTTCACAAATCAAAGCCTCAAAATGAGCACTGAACGTCCAACAGTCAACTCCAGAGGTTTATCTACTTTATCTCCAGCCTCACTATGTCCAATATAGATTATCAAGCAGCAGGGAAGACATTAACTCGGAATACAGCTATCTTAAAGATCCAGATGCAAATTACCCCTGTATCATTATAAGACAATTCAAAATACCTCCAACTTAAGGATTGATAATTACTAATCTGTCATCTACTTCATTATCCCTAAAAATCTCACAAAGAAAAACAAAAAACGCATTCTATCAAATCAACAATCAAGAGCTTGGCTCAAGGAACCTTACCCTTATGCTTGGGAATGTTCAGGCACGACACAAGCAAACAAATGGGTTGCTTTTTGGTTCCTAATTTAATCAGTCAGGTCCACTCAGATTCAAACCGAAGGCTTTTCCTAATTTAAGGAAATTGACACAACACTTTTGTGCACTAACCCAGACAGGACCTTACACCTCTTTCCTGTCGACCTGATCTATACAGTCTGGTTTAGACATGGCTAGTCCATCAAGCTAATCGAATATGCACACAGGCACACATGAACATGCTCAGAAAGGAGCAATACACACTATGCAGTCAACCACAGCCTTCCATCTGATTAAACAATTAATCATGCTTGTCTACTTGGAACCTCAGCTTCAAAAATGTTGAAATGACTTTTATGTTTATTCCATGAGGTACTGATCCCCAAAGAAAAATATGCATAAGCAAGAACATACGGATTACAATTGTTTACAATAAAATTGAAGAGGATGCAGCAACAAATACTCAGACCCATAAATATGAATTCTATATTTGTCAACTTAAAAAGCCAATAGCTATGTTTGCTCTTTCATTGGATCACATCTAATTCCCTTATTCTGTAGCAGGTAACCTTTCATAAGTAAAAACATTTTAACCATGTCATATCAGTGAATGCAAACCTTATAAACAGTCAACGCTTCCCAAGAAGATAAATCACTTTTGCTTGGCAAATTTTGCAGTATAAACTTGCCAGCATTCCACAATTTGTTAGTGAATGCCTTGTTAGAGGCCAACCTCTCAACTGATAAATTTAGATCCTGTAATAAAGCAGGCATAAAAAATTTTTAAGTGCCTTTCAAAATAGCCAACCATGAAAGCAGTTATGTAATTTTCTTAGAAAGCATGCGCATAAATAGACAACCTGCCAAAGTTACAAATTTCTCAAAAGAAACAAACCTGGCCAGGAGTTCCTAACGCAAGAGTGAAGCGTAAGGCATCAGTCCCATATTCTTGAATTGTATCCAGTGGATCTATAACATTTCCCAATGTTTTTGACATTTTTCGGCCCTGAAACATGATTAAAAAAGTTTACTACAGCAATAGCAACTAGATAAAGAACATGGGAATTCGTTAACCTTAAGCTCTGAAAGAAAGGATGAGACCAAGAGTGCATTTAAAAGACTGAGGCACAGGAACTGCAAGCCAACAATAACTGGTCACTCTAAAGGATCATTACAGAGGTCCAACTAGAAAAGCTACTTTCCTAACAGATCAAGCAGATAATATACTTCAATTTCTTTTAAGATCGTCAATTCATTTTGACAAAATGTACCTCAAGCGGCCTGCACGATTAATTATGTGCCACTTCACATCACACAATGATTGAAGTGAAAGCCCCAGATAACTAGTCAACAGTTTGCAAATTTAACAACATTAAAGGAAAAATGCAAGTAAACAATAGTTCTTAACCTACATTCTAAAGCAAACATGACATCTGGATCAGTATGAGAACTACAGCAGCATGTACTCTTATTTAAAGAAGAATTTTACTCAGAGCAGCACAAAAGGCTAGCAATTTAGCACTAAAAGAAAAACAAAAACTGCCTCCTTCTCAGACAAACATTTGGATGTGCAAAAGGGAATTTTTACATCTTCAAAGAAAATTCATCAACGGAAATATGGAACACAAACAATATATTCTGACAACTAATAACAATTCCTTTTTGGGTCAAAAGCAGTGGGAAGGGTAAAGAAAGTAGTTCGATGCAATAAGGAATCGATGATCAACTAAAATCTTAAAATCTCCACTATGGGGAAGAATAACCTAAAAGAAAGGCATAACCAAAGCGTTAAACTACTATGTTGTCTGAAATTAATAATAAAGCAATCCATCTTTCTATTCTCACATACTAGTATCTTTGGCATGAAATCTTTAACTTGAAGCATTACATAGATCCAAAAATAACTTTTTCTCTCTATTACATCATTCATGCCTTTTCATTGTGCTCTATCCAGGATTGAAGGCCTCCTTCAATTGTTTGTGAAACAACTTTACCAGTAAAGGAGAAAAAACTTAGTTTATAGTTCAACAAAACTTTCAGGACTCATTCACCAATTAATCTCCTACAACATATTTATGCTTTTGTATTTCAATTACATATCTCATAAGATACCCATTTCAGAAGGTAGTTGACAACTAGTCACATTCCACTAAACTAGTGAAGTGCTTCTGAAAATATTTAAAGTTGAAAGCTCAAATACTGGCTAACCAAGTTATGAAGTACACTTCTCCAAGTTGACAAAATGAAAATATTCGTTCAAATAAGTAAGAATAGTTACACTACAAGGATTTAGCTGTGAAACAAAAGTTTAATGATAATTCAGTGCACTAACAATTAAAGCATTGATAGATTGAAGGAGAATTAAATAAGCGCCCATGTCTAGTGTACATGACAAGAAAAGTAATGGTCAGTGGATGAATTAACGGAGACAGAAATTGTACCAAAAAAAAAAACACATAGAAAAATGGAGAAACAGGTGCATAAGGGCAATGTGGTAAATGAAAACAGCCATACTTAACTTGAGAGTCACGGATAAGTCCATGCAGATACACATTTGTAAATGGAACAGTCCCAGTAAACTCAATTCCCATCATCACCATTCTGGCAACCCAGAAAAACAATATGTCATGCCTGTTCAACAGAACATGGGTCAATGTTCCAAAAGGAGCATAAGTTAAAAGAAAATATGTTACACATACAGTGTATGACACGTGTCCATTGCCAGGGCTAGAAAGGGTAATAACAGCTCATCCACTATGAGAACATTTTCAAATTAGAAAGGACTTGAGGAGTCAAGGACACAACTGGGAAAGACATTCCTTCATCAAGTAAGTGTATATGCCATCACAATTTCATGTTGACTGTAGATAAAAACAAGTGCTGGCATGCCATGGTGCAGCTAGACGGAAAAGGTAGAAATAAAATCTGGCTGGAAAAAAAATAAAAAGAGAAAAAACCCTTTAGCACCCTCGCTGGACTCATCCCCATATAAACACAAACAAGATAACTAAAGAAATACAAAAGAGTATAATCTACCTCCAAAAGGCAAAAAACATTTTTCATTAACCAAAATTCATTTGCTGAAATCAAAATGACATGATGTCATGATCTTTACCATATTTTCAATAGTATTTTGGAGATGGTAACCCCCTTCTTTTCAGCAACTTTTGTGTTTCAACAAACAATTTATTTTGGCAAAACAATATACAATCAGAAGCAACTGTGCAAATAACAACATTCCCTTTATTCCCAAACATAGCACTAATCCAATGACATGAAATATGTCCATACCCAGTTTCAAGAATTGATGTAGGATAGAACTGCTTGAAATCGTCTGCCAACACATCTGGCCAACCAAGAGTACTGAATGGCCATAGCCCACTAGAGGAAAAGACAAAATACGTAAGTTTCAACTAGATCATACAGCTGTATATGTGTCAATGATTTATAATCACCATTCAGAATTTCAGAAATCAAATCCAAGCTGCAATATTGACTTAGCTCTCATTTTTTCAGCAGATAGACATTAAAAGATGAAAACAAAGTACCAGAACCAACATCTACAACTAAGAATGTTCAGTCAGTAGTTTAGTTCTGCATCTTTTAGATTTTTCTTTTTTATTCATTTTCATCAATCAAATGCAGCTATTGGCAAGAGATTCATAGGCTGACACTTCGTCAAGCATCAGATGTACCAAGCACATAAAAGAGTTTTTAAAACTGATTTGGCTTGGTTGTTTCAATCTCTGCTCTTACTCCTCCTCAATATACTTCTCTTAATCTCAACATAAAGCACTTTTCTTTCAAGAAGAATATCAGAACTTCATGCTTGTCAAGAATTTAGAAGTGGCCAGCAACTTGGAAAAAAAATTTTAGCTGTTGCAAGGAGAAGGAAAATTTGCACCTCAGACTAACTAAAATCAGAGTTTAAAGAACTGAAAGAAGCTTAATGACTAAATATTATTTAATGACCATGCAAACCCTAATGTGTATTAGCCTTTACATTACCTAATCCTTATATTTAGGTAACAAAAGGCCCCAAAAAAAAATCCAAAGAATTCTCATGTAAAGGCAAATTGAGTAATACACTTCTAAGACAACTATCAGAGAAACATATTGACAATTCAAAATAATATTTAATAATTTCAACCAAAAAACAAGTCAGATCCTAACAGAATCAAAAGTATCGTCTTAGAGAAGATATTCCTGAAAAAGAAAACTATTTTTCACACTGAATTAACTGCATTACAAAATCTATGAGCAAGTGGTCAAATAGTCCAACTTAAATTGAATACCCTATCTAACACTGTATGGTCAGGCAGACTTTTCCAGCCATTGGGCTTACCCTCAACAGCTTATAAGAAGCTATACGCACATAATTGCAATAGAAAATTGCTGTTTTCAAAAGCCCATGAAGTGCTGTTAGAAACAATGATTAGCTTTTCCAACATGAAAAACAAAAGCATGTTGTCTCAACAAAATTTCAAAATCAACTGTATTTCATTTGAAATGATTTGCTCATAGCCTTATATGAAGTTGATGAAAAAAAAGTCTACTGTATCTAGTGTTGATTAATACAATTTAAAACAGATACTGGTCCAAAACAGGACTAAAACTATTAACTTAATTAGTTCCCTACGGAAAAGAAATATAGCACATACGCACTAGTACAGAATATTTTTTCCAACAAAGTATAGTTTGAAACCAGAAAAGGGATTACAACTTAAATGGGATCCATTTGACAAAATGACATTGCAAGTATGCAATAGGTGCAAGGCTTTTAAGATTATTTCTCCAAAAGAAAAAAAATAATTCGACTAACCTCGAAAACCAAGTGTCAAGAACATCCGGATCCTGATATATTTCTACATGTTTTCCATACTTCTCCTGAGCTTTTTCAAGGGCTTCTTCTCCATTCCTAGCAACTACATATTCCTCTTCAGAATCTTTACCAACTATGTACCAGACGGGGATTCGGTGTCCCCACCAAAGTTGTCGACTTATACACCAATCCTTGATATTCGACAGCCAATGCTTGTATATCTAGAGTCAGCAAGTAGCACACATGTAAGCTACAAAATCTAGAGTTATACAGTACACTACAGAACCAAGAGATAAATAACAAAAAAGGCTTCAAGAAAGTAAAATTGAACTGAATAGATGCCTATTCTATCTCACTTCATATAAAAAGACCAAAAAATAGTTCCGTATCCCAGAGAAATCTTTTCCCTTGAAAAGAGACAACAAAAACAGCTGACCAACTGCCACTGTAAAAGCTTTGCAAAACTTGGAACACATTAGTTTTTTTTTTTTCCTTGATGTATTGGAATAACCATACGTGCTTAGTGGAGAGTTAGTAGTTACAGAGATTTAAAGAAGGTTCCTAATTAGCCACCAACAACATGTTGCAAGCAACAGAGAAGCAGAAATTTTACAAACATATACACCTTCTCAAATCTCTCAGGCATAATAGTCAATTCCCCTTTTTCAACCGCTTTGAGAGCCTTCTCAGCTAAGGGCTCCATTGTTACGAACCACTGCTTACTTATGAGAGGCTCAACTATCTGCTCATGACAATATAACGCCAGAACCCAAATAAGCAATCACCTTTAAGCAGTTCACAGTTTACTTATGTGAAGAAAGAAAAATCATACTTCTCCACCACGTTGGGATCTAGGAACTCGCAGAGTGTAGGCTTCCTTTTTAACAGCCAAGCCTGTCTCCTCAAGATCTGACCAAACTTTCTTTCGTGCCTCAAACCGATCGAGACCACTGAAAAAGAAGTTCAATCCAGGATATTAACAAATCACAAAATTTACTCAGTACGACAAGTATCTCATGTTAACACAAGAGAATATAATAAATAAAAATAATTTTTTGATGTTCCAAAAGTGCAGTTTGCTACTTACCAATACAGCCCAGCAACTTCATTCAGTGCTTGCATCCTTGTTCATCACATTAAGTATGGGAAGACCAAGTTTTCGAGCAAGAAGGTAGTCGTTGTGATCATGTCCAGGGCTTATCTTCAATACACCAGTTCCAAAGTCTTTATCCACATACTACCAAATTTTAAAACCCCATTACATCAGGGATCATGAGTTGATGTGAAGCATATATAAACAGCTTTAGGTACAACCCTTGGAAGTAAATGCAAAAGAAAAAATAATTTCATAGATTTCTCATCCAAGTAAGAATATGCAAAAAGACACATAGCTTACAGATGCACTAACTTCTTTAGGCATAAAGCATTTAAAACATAACATACACATTCAGAAACATGTAATAGAGTCAAAGTGGAAAGAAATGGAATTCCAAGACTATAGAAAAAGACAAAAGAAGGCAACTTATAAGGGAATAAGCTTATCTCTCATGTTAAGTAATTTCAGATTGCTGAAAAGTGAATAGGTAAACAGACTTTTTCTGAGTATGCTGTGAAGATTAATGAGATTCCAGCCATAAAGATACAGTTCTTGCCATCATTTAAGCTTTTACCATCAAAATCAGCATATGAGTAGCTTTTCATCACCTTTAGATCTCACAGGAACTTGACTCAATAAAAATAGGGGGGAAAAAACTTAAACCCTACCTTGTCCGAGATGATGGGAACATGCCGTCCAAATGTCAATGGCACAATAGCCATCTTGCCAATGTACTTAGCATAACGTTTGTCCTGCAAACGAGGGAAAAGAAACACCATATATATGAAGCACTCTGTTTTGCACAGGAAAAGACATCCAACAACAATCTAGGAGACTGCAACAAAAATACATTCAGTTCATCAGTGGCTCTGAGAGATGTGATGCAATAGTGTTCCATCATCAAGTAGCCAACAAGAGTCTTCCACTTCACTTGAACACAGTTGATTAAACCCTAAAACAGGGTATGGATGGCTTCTCAAGTTAAAAAATAAAAAATAAAAAATAAAAAATGAGCTAGGTCCAGGCAGCAGGCTTCCAGATTTACTTTCTACAGAAAATTAACTTTTGACTGTAACTTGAAGCTGTTAAAATGAGACTACACTTAAACTTCAGCGTCCCTGATCCCTCCATCTCATTTTATATCAACCTATTTTCCAAATTTTGTTCAGAGCAGAGCTCCTGCATAAAATACTTCACCATCCACATCCAAATTTTGGAAATCCCTCTAGACATTATAGTATCTTTATAAAAGTGAAAGTCAAATGTTGTCTCAGTGCACTTCTCCTTTGTTAGTTAACATGAAATAATGGAGTGAAGTTCACATTTCACCCCAACACCATCTGGAAGGGGTTGGTCAGGTGAATAAAACATCTGATTGGAGTACAGAACTTCCAATTCACAGATCAAACTCTGTTTTCTTACTGGCAACAACAATGGAAAATGCACTTGTGGTATTTAATTCCAATTTCCAAAAGCTGGAAATTCAAACAGGAGAGAAGTATACAAATCCAACCAACATCCATTAATATCCAGAATTTTGTATGCAACTTAATAGTTCCAATATATGGACTTTGTAGTAATATTTAAGTCATTCACAAGGCATGGGCATCAGATATAAATAAATTAAGCAGAACAGAAGTAAATTGGTGCATACAGCATCGAATTCTGTAAATATCAATTTGGCACAACAAAGCTCAGTTCTTTGCATTCTACTTAATTTTCATACGCAAACAGAAAACTGAGTGATTAAGTTGCAATAGTGGAAAAAGGAAATCCAGAGCCAGAACATAGCATTCCTTTTCAGATGAATCGATGAGCTGTTATCAGAAGTTCAAACATTTAGTTACACAAATAACTGCAGACACCAGATAAAATGTTGTGACTCTATCAGATGGATTTAACTTCAAACTACTCTTTTGTTTAACCAAGTTCTTCTCACCAATGATCTAAAACATTTCTCTTCAATAGTCCTATTTAGCCACTAAACTACAATACTTTACAAACAGAATGCCAGTGCTAGAATGAGCTTTTGAATTTAACCATTGTCTACATGTGGACTGACTATTTCATTTGTCAAGTTTTATATAATTATTTAATTTTCTCTACCATTAAACTCGGAATATCCAAGTTTTCACTTGCTACTTTTTGTGAAATTCTTCCTAACTGAGTACTTCTCTTACATCTCAAATTATATGGAACTTAAATTCAAAAGTCAAGACTTGAAGTTTCTTTACTATCTTTATAATTGTTTTTCAGTTACATAACTGAGGTCAAAGGTTATCATAAGACAACTGAACGGGTGGTTAATTTCTACAAGCAATGAAATCAGAATTTGGTTTTTACTGCAGAAGGAAATTAAGACTGATTATGTCTATGGAAAAATGCACAAAAAGCAGGTAACAGATAAGAAACCAGCAATATCAGAAGACTGTTCCAGGCTAAACAGCAATTGATTGATCACTGAAATACAATGTGATGGATATTGAATTTTGAGAATGGTTTTAGCAAATTGAATGACATATAGACCATTCAATGGAGATAAGAAAAGCCCACAAGGCCCAACAAGCTTTACATCATGAATTTTTCCAGACCTTCACATCATAGAATTGATGATAAGAACTCTACACATACACACCACCTTGAGATGAGATAGACTATGGTATAAATAACTTCTATTGGTAAAATATTGCCTCAATCAGACCTCAAAGGAAAACCTAAATCCATTATCCAGTAGAGAAAATCTCAAATTAAAACAGAAAATCTTGCCAAGACAAAAAGTTTAACCATTATCTTCAGCTCTGGAATTAAGGAATATGTACAGCAGATAAGCAGCAAGAAAACTGGAAACTTGGCATTAACTGATGATCCACCTGACA
Organism: Gardenia jasminoides; assembly: GCA_013103745.1. Lineage (NCBI taxonomy): Eukaryota > Viridiplantae > Streptophyta > Magnoliopsida > Gentianales > Rubiaceae > Gardenia > Gardenia jasminoides. The sequence continues at coordinate 1,112,795 of CM023097.1, forward strand.
AAGCTCAACCTTACAAGCCAAAAGCTATACATCAAGCAAACCTCAGGTGAATCGAGTCAGCTTTCCCTCTAGTTAAATTTGAAATGTAAGCATTTAAAGACAGTCAGGCAAAACCAAGTCACAGTTCCAATCCCCTATGAAATCAGGCCAACAAGCATATACCCAAGAACCACTGTATTAGCTTCGTTAAGATAAAACTTCTCTCTCCATCTCTTTGAAATCTATTGCAACTGCTAACTCACGTATATGCATGAAAAATGCAAGAACGAACTATTCTTCAATTTATGAGCAAGACTTAAAAAGAAAGCGCAAATGGGGGAGAACTTAAACCCAATATTGCAGCACAAATCACTCTAATGAGAATATTAATCAACTCTGAAAGCCACTTCTGCCCATCTTGATAGCCAGTTCTGGCAGAAACATACCTCAGGATTTACAGCAACAGCTGTATCACCAAATAAGGTCTCTGGACGCGTGGTTGCAATTGTCAAATAATCATCCCTACAAACAAAAAAATAGCATAAATAAAAGAGACCAGAACTTTGTCCTAGGTTTCCAAAATGAAGATAAGTATGGTCACAAAGAAATGGTAAATCAGCTTGCTGTTAGAAGACTGAAATTGCATGTTAAGGGCCTCGTCAGTTTGCATCTTAAAATAAGTTTCCCTATACCAGAATGCGGACATGTAAACAATGTTCTTAGTTCTCAAAGAGGAACCTGTTTAAGGGACAGATCAGTTCACTCTGTCCAAATTTCTGGCCCCTTTCTCCTTATAGGTGGCTCCAGATTTCAAAGAATTATGATAATACAGGGGCATAACTGCAGAGTGTCAAGCCAGGTCCTGTGTACTTATGTTCAAGGACAAACAGACACACCCACAAAAGAGTACTCACTCCATTTTTCCAGGGATATTTCCTCCATCTGCTTACATCTTCTCCAGGCCTTTTCACATCTACGTATCCTTCAAAGTAACCTCCACAACAAGTTACTTCAGTCTAAAGATAATCATGTTCATTTGTCTCCAACAAGTTGAACAAAAGAGAGGTAATACAGTTTTCCAAGGTCCGGTGTTACAGGTTGTATCATATGAAGATGAAGATGGTCCTAATATGCTATTATCCATGTAAATTGGTCTTCAATGTGCCCATATTCACTGCACTCTAGTACAACTACTATAAAACTGTGTAGCCTTCAAAAAACTTCAGGGGTTTTCTACAAGGCAAATTTCTGCTGCAGTCATGAATCTGCATATAATATTTGAAGCAATGGAATTTCTGTGGTTATAATTCTACCATTCAAGATGAAGCACTTGAATGAATGGATCCCTAGGATCCTTTTCAGTCCTGATACTCCCTTTGCCAAAACACACGCTATGGTTTAGAATTGCTAAAAGACATACTACAGCAGCTTCAAATCTAATCAAGACTCAGTCGGCTCCATTCTGGTGATATTGGACTGAGTGACTTATTAAGTAACTCCTCCATGCTCTTAGTACTTGGTAATGGCCAAAGATGCTTAAAGAGTTTTCTCCCCCAAAACTCACATGTAAATTCTTTCTTAGATATCTACCATGCATTGTTTGTGGAGATGTATGCTTTTTCACTTCTGTCAACAAAATGAATGTTATGGCTCTTGCCTGTGACTAACGAGCCATGCATTTTAATGGTTGGCATGATTCATCCATCAACTTTTCAGATTTGTGAGTCGAATGGCTTTTACAATGTCTATTCTGTTCCAATGAAATTGATGCCGTAATTAATTTCACATTTACCCATATTTCTAATGCCCATTTTCTGATACTTATAGTTAATTCTGCTAAGGAATAAAGTGCGAGATTAAAAGGAGAGTCGGAATACAAAAGAATGACACTCAGTAGTTAGAAGATGTTGTCTAAATGGTACTATCAGAAAAACACTAAAGGCCAGTGTGCCAGAACCTTCTTTAGGCATTATGTGCAGTAAGATGATTTGATCAGGCCCTTGCTATCTAAAAATTTGGGCTGAAATGCACAATTTTCTTCCAACTGTTTGACCATGAAAAATAACAACTCATGAGAGCATTGCTATCCCATTCCCATGCTTAATGGTGCACGGTATCTGCCCAATCATATTGCACCCTCACCCAAAATGATGTCCAAGGCACTAGCCAGATGGTTGCCTTTTTGTCTGTCAATTCTGACGCATCAAACAAAATTTAAATGACTGATTTATAGCCATTTTCAAGAAAGAAACTATCTGTTTTTATTTTTTCCTTTCCGATAGGCAGTTCATGGAGTCCAATAAGAAAGTAGGAACTGGTTTTGAGCATCTTAACAAGAAAAATCGATGACTTTACCTAAATTCTTCACCAATACCTGATACACACAGACTATCTCCTGTAATATCACTAACAATAAATTTGACATGAATCAGTGTCTGAAGCATCTACACAGTTATCTCTGTAAGAGAAAGTAAACTGAAATCGGTTGTGTTGAAGTGGGGTCTACATGGTGTTTGATGGATCATGTGGTAGCCTTTTTTAGCTGCAACCAGTTCTAAGATTAGTCATGTTAAATCAACATATATATTTGTATAAATGGTGTATGTTATATCATGGCTTCATAGAAAACTTTAAATGATCAATCTTTCTGAGAATTTTTATAGAAACTAGTCCTTGTTACCATTCCTTGTGCTCAATAACATCTCCGAAAATAAAGGATTCAACAGTCTAGTAACACAACTCTCAAGGGAAACAAAGAGATAAGATTTAACACATATGTATAGGGCTGAAAAATAGAAGGCAGTGGCAAAGCATGTTTAGAAGTTAGCACTAAAGTGTCATATTCAGTGGAAAGCCTTTCATGGATTTTAGTTGATTGTGTTGATAGCTTAGCTAAGATGAGTCAGGTTCAACGAGATGATGCGCTCTATTTTCAACTCAATATCTTGAAGCAAAAAAATTACTAATCAACTAACAATAAGTAACAACTAAAGCATGGAAAATTGTGCAAAATATCCCATCAGAGAAATGGCTGATCTATACCTCGAACCTCCAGCTACACGGTACTTGATGTAATATAAAGCACCAGGTTCATTAGAATATTCTACTTCCTAGAAAAAAGAAAAATTAACATGAACTAACAGACAAAAATAAAGCACCAAAGACAGCTGTGATATTAAAAGATTACCAAATAACTGAACATACCAAGTCAGAAACAGCAGTCTGCAAATTAGGAGACCAATTGACCAAATATGAACCTGCGTCAAAATCACCACCAGATCCTTAGATATAACCTTACATATGATAATTCAACCACTGTCGTCAGCTTAATCAGGGTCAAATCTCTTTCTCAGTGTCATGGTAACTAATAGGAAGAACCTAACATGCAATTTTGTATGTCTTATCAACCCCAAGTCTTTGGATGAGATGTCATTTCATTTCTCCGTTTGTTGGTTGCTATACTAAATCACCCCAGCAACCAGAAAATGGAACGAGAGCTAAACCTATCCTAATTCCACAAGTATTTTACCTTGCTGGATATTCAGATTATTTTACTCATTAAAATTTATTTGCCTAGTCTGCCAGAAATGCATAAAGTTTTTGCAGAACAAAAGAGGTAGCCTGTACCTTGATAAATCAGGCCTTTTTCATGAAGCCTAACAAAAGCCTCCACAACAGCTCCTGCAACAATTGGAGTTTCAATGCTTTAGTATGCTTTTTGCCATATTTCAATTGGTACAAGCAAATATCCATGTGGTCAGTAGAAATGAACACGTTAGTAGAAAAGTAAAACCATATGACAGGCAATAATAGAGACAGTGCCTCAGAGGCCAGCACAATAAGCTTTTAACATAAACCTTATGTGTTACCTTATTCAATTGTCAATATTATTTTTCCTGTTACCTAACAGAAATCATATCCAATTGAAATTTATCAAAATGAAAGATGTCTTACGACTCAGCTCTGCATCCAGTGTAAATCGTTCCCTAGTCCAATCACATGAAGCACCAAGTCTCTTAATTTGATTCGTAATGGTTCCACCATACCTTAAAATAGAATACCAATAAGCACAACACAGAGCATAAAATAGTCCCTGAATTTGAGAATAACTCAACGAGGACATGAATACTATAAGAGCTCCAAATCCTAATTTGATGAATATGTTAACATGGGTTCACAATAATGTAATACAGCAAAAGCAGTTTATCGAAAAAAGGAGCCCATATGGACAATGGGCTATTAAATTCAACTTCAGTTTGTAAGCAGCTTCACATAATGTTTACATTAGTTGTCAAATATTTTAATCTGATCTTGCATGAAATTTTACGTCAGCTTGATATTTACTTCATGTTTTTATGCATAGTGATCCATGATGATTATCAAGTAGATATTGACCTTAGAAAAGAGGAGTCTACGGTTCATCTAATAAAGGAGATTATCGAAGCTAGGAGCGTAGTTCAATTCTCTAGCCAATAAGATGTCCTTCGCAAAACTTGTGAGAGACATAAATTGTCAATGACTGGATTTAAAAAAAGAAAAAGAGGAAAAAAAAAAAAGCCAGAAGCATATGTTGTCAAAAACGAGATGCATCAAGTAGGCACCAAATATCCCGGCTAGTCTACAATAAAATAAATAAATAAATAAAAGGAATCAAGGAGAGAAAATTAAAGCAGAACTGAACAGAGAACGAAATCCTGCACAGCATAGGGAAAAAAAAGATTTTTTAAGCAATAATCTTGCCAACCTTAGAGCAAGTCAAAATGCATCTGCATAACTTGCTGACACTTAGCTTTTCTAAATTTAGATTGTAAAACCTTAAAAAACTGTTTCAATAAGATAGGTCATGTCTGAACTTTTGAAAAGAGCTCTTCTGTGGGCAATTTTCAGATCTTTTTTTTTTTCCTGCCAAATTTAAGCTCAAAGTAGACAAAAATGGACCAGATCAAACGTTACCAACACTTTCACTGTGCTCATTTGGAAGCACTCAAAGGAATTAGGCAATATCAAGAAGCAAATACATTTTCCATGGGGAGCGAACTAGGATCACCATTAATAATGACATCTTGTTTGTGTACAACTCCACAAGCCTCTTTCAAAGTAACAGAAAGATTGAAAATGAACAAGGCCACTTCTGTAGTGAACTTATCTATTTCCATACTATTTTATCCCATGGAAACCAAGTTTCATTACCTCATTTCACATCTAAAAAATTTAAATTAACAACAAAAAACAAAAGAAGCCATATCATATGGCAAGTAGAATGCATGCCCTTGCAGTGAACCAATGAAGAAAAGATAAAAAAAAGGACCAAATTCTGCTACAATTATATCACAAGCATCTAAAATATCCTTAATAGAGATGCTAAAGAATTAATGCCTGTAAATAAGCAGACAAATGCAAGGATCAAATGAATTATGTAGTAGGAGACATATCAAACTAGACAATTTGGAGGAAGAACAGAAAGAAGATGTACTTCTCTTTCCACTCCCAGACTCGCTTCGTAAACTCTTCTCTACCCAAATCAACCCTTTGCATTCCTTCAGATTCCAGCATTCTCTCCACAACCAACTGAAAGAAAGAGGAAAATATATTTAGAGAAGGACTAATACTACTTATAGACTGCCCTCATACATTGGTGGAAGTAAGTGAGAAAGAAAATGCTTGATAGTCTCAGTAAGACTGAATGATTAACATTTAAGTAGTTCAAGGAAAAAAAAAGATTATTCTGGTGACGTACAATAATTTTTTACTATTTACTATGGTGACATACAATGTCCAACGCCAATCATATGTTTCAGATCTAGAGAAAAACCTGAGTTGCAATACCAGCATGATCAGTCCCAGGGAGCCAAAGCGTAGGTCTTCCTTTCATGCGATGGTATCTCACCATAATATCCTGAAAAAGTGAAAGTTTAAACAGGAATATAAAATACGATGATGCATGATTGGGAGCAGAACACAAATAAATCTTGTGCTGGTAACCCCCAGATGGCATGATGTAAACATACAAGAGCAAGGAAGATAACACTAAATTGTATTTGATCAATAAAAATAACTTGGGTAAATAACTCACATTTTCCACAGTTAACAAGTAACCAAGAACAAGCAATTAAATTGATCATCCCCTCTTTTCCCAGTACTAATCCTATCCCACGGTTTAAGCACATGTACGAGATCAAAAGAAACTAGCTTCTTCTTAAATCTTAAGGCACACAACGAAACCGTTTAAAACTGAGCTCCCACTATCACATACAATGCATATATTTTAGGCCCAAGAAGGTAATAGAAAAGGAAAATTTAATATAATAGCCAATGGTAAAAAAGATAAGATAATCATGAAAGTGATCAACATTGATCTGACCCAAAAACCTAGAATCCATAATTCAAGGTCATAATAAGATCTCACCAAGCATCTGATCAAATCCTGAATCACCACTTTTAAGTTTTAACTGATTTGATGAAAATTGATTAAAAAAAATAAATAATAAATAACCAAAGAATTCAGGTTGTAAGCAAATCACAAAGAGGAACGGAGGCTAAGCTACTTTCAGTGAACTATCTTGTCAAACCTCAAGAGTGACAAACATAGCATGCCCCATGTGCAACGAACCAGTAACATTAGGGGGCGGCATTGGAACTACGAAAGGATCACTACCCCTATCAAAACTTGGCTTGAAGTATCCTTGAGACTCCCACCTGATATCGAACATGCACTCTCAGTTATACATTCTAGACAAAGCCCTTTGGCTTAGTAAAACGTGGCTTTAGACAAAGTACGATGACTAAATTCATTTGCCGATAAACACAACCACAAGGATTTGTGCTGGAAGATAGACATCTATTCTATAAACGAGCAAGCACGAGCAACTGCCATCAAAACAAAGAAATGAAGTAACATTACCACTTGTATATGCGCTCCTCATTAGCAAAATCAAACGACTTGGCCGTCCCGGTGAAGTAAAAACACCCGCATTCTCGGCTGATACTGCTGCTGCAACTGAATTTCAAACAAAACCATAATTAGACAGCTAACAAACAGGATAACTTAGAAACGAAAAACAAAAGGGCATTTCTTCAATTCTGTAGCCAACAGGTATTTCTTCAGTTCTCTAGCCAAGAGGTATTTCTTCAATTCTCAAGCAGTTAGTCCTTGCGCTAATCTTTTCCGAACCCATTTCTAAAAAAGGGAAATTTAGCCCAATTCTTATATAAATAGAAACTATAAAATGCTGAAACTAAAATTCTTGTTGTCCCAGCTCCAGAAAATTGAAGTGAAAGTAGAACTTCCGGGGGTTTCAACTGATTGGCAACAAGACGGAATGCATTAGAACTGATATAACCTTTTTGCTGCTCTTTTGTACTCGCAACTTGCATTTTTTTACTTTTTTTGCAATGGGATTTCTTTATTTTTGCTTAAAACTTGGAGAAAGAGAAGGGGGGGGGGGAGACTTGCCAGTGGAGAACTTAGTCGTGCTTCTTCCTCTCCTTCTTAGTCCGGAGAGTGTGGAAGTGAAGTTACGGCGTCGTTGAGGGAATAGGAAAGGGTTGAGCCTGCAGTATAGAGAGGATGGTGGAGCGCAGCAACAAGAAGTAGCAGCAGCAGAAGAAGAAGATAACGAGAGATAGAATGCCATTCTGGTCTGCCCAGAAAAGCAACAACAACGAAAACAGAAGATAAAAAAAAAATGGGCTTTTATTTCTTCTCCTTCTTCATCTAAGGTTCGGTTCCACTGAGAAAAAGAAATTGGGCATGCATTAATTATCAATTATCGGGTTTCACCCCTTAACTTTTAATGTTTGAGCACTTTTTACCACAAAGTTATGAAGTAATGACCAACAATGCACCTCCAACTTTTGTTTTGGACACATGAAATGAGAGCAGGTGTAGGAATGCTAAGGCCACTATTCCTCTGCTTCCCTACCATTACTAGAAGAGTTCGGACTAATTCTACTCTGCATCCTTTATATCATAAATTATGGCATTGCATCCTTACTGTTGTGATGCATATTGAAGAATGGCTTTTACGTCAAAAATAAGAACTTTAATATCGTCTTATCAACTCGTTGGCTTTCCAAGTAACTTTCATTTGGATTGCAGATTGATTGATTTAGATTATCTAAAAATGGTTACTCTTGTTTGCATTTTTCTGCGTAAGGTTTGTCGAAGAGTGGTAGCAACCTGTTTGGGACGAGGCTTTGGCATTTGACCATAGGTTGGGGTGAAAAGTTGTTGATATGGAGAATTTCTTGGCCTATTTGTATTGAGTTCCAATTCTGAAAAATGTTCAACATTGTGAAAGTCTCCTTTTTGCTAACTAGCGTTTGGATAGTAGATTATTTGGGATATTATTTGAATTATAATTGAGTTGACTATTGTGAATAACGAAATAATAAAATAAGCGTTTGGACTAGGGGTGGTCACGGTTCCAAAACCGCCGATTCCGATTTAAAAACCGACGGTTCCGGTTCTACTGAAAGGTGGAACCTGAACCGGCCCTTATAAGGACGATTACGGTTACGGTTCTTGAACCTCCAGTTCCGGTTCAATTACGGTTTCAATTTCTTCCGGTTCCGATTTCGATTCGTTTAGTTACGTATAAATATTTTTATTAGAAAATTGATTTTAAGTAAATATAACAACTAATGTTGAAAAAATTATGAATTTTATTGTACTATCATGTGGTAAGGAAAAATAAAGAATACAAATTTTATGAAAAGATATCTCAACTTATATTGAGAATTTGTCATAGTGACTAGTCAAACTCAAAGTGTCATCAAATGCTAGTTTAATACTTTGATTAGTTTGACTTTAGCACTCTGATTAAATTGGATCTAGATCTAAATTATTTATTATATTTGGATTTATTAATGAATTTGAATAATAGGTTGTTGGACTAAAATTGAGACTTTTGGATATTGGGTGTTGGTTATTGAAATTGAATTCTAAATGGAATCAAAAAAGCCCAACAACTTTGGATATAAGTATCTTTTAGATGGTTTGAACGAGACTTGAACCGCTGGTTCCGGTTCCGGTTCAAATTTTTTGCAAATATGAACCTAAACCTTTAGTCACGGTTATGGTTCCAGTTCCGATTTCTCAATTCCGGTTCCGGTTTTGATTCAATAAACCGTCGGTCCGATTCCGGTTCAAACCTGAACCGTGGCTACCCCTAGTTTGGACAGTGAATAATTATTTCGAATAGGTGTTTGGACAGGTAGAACATTTTTTTTCCAATTTATTCCAAAGAGAATAGTTACCAAAGGAAATGGAGCACACTTACGGAACAATTGTCGAGAGTTTGGTGTTCCTGATCATACCATTGTCATGATAGTTCAATTGCACCAATCAGCATGCTAGTGAAATAGATGAGAATCACAGGTTAAGTAACCAAAATTGTAGTAAATACACAGGCTAATTGTACTCTTTCTTGGCACTAACAAAACCCAATTTAAAACACATACGAATTAAACGATTGGAACGCGTGACTGAAGACCAATAACAAAATCCACACTTTTTAGACGTGTGCAAGTATTTAATGCTAACGTTAGCCGTGGGTGCATACATTCCATTCGCTATTGCATCCCGAGTTGCTTTCCATGCCTCGATCTCTGCACGGTAACTATTTAAAGATTGGACACGTGCCGCTTCCCCATACTCAAGATCTTCCTTGAACTGCACATTCTCGTCCTCAAACGTCTGAAAGTGGGCGTCCTCGGGTCGGGTCATTCTAAGAAAATTATGTAGAGCACAACAAGCAATGATCACACTAATCTGTGTACTTATGTAAAAGTTTGAAATTGGACCTTTAGAAATTTAAACCTTCCCTTTAGTACCCCAAAAATACACTCTATGACATTTCTAAGTTGTGAATGTCATGTGTTGAACAACCTTTTCACTGGGGCTCCTTCCCTTACATTCTTGTATGGCGGCAAGAAGTCGGGCATGTTCCTATATGCTGTATCAATGAGGTAATACTTGCCTATTTTGTTCACAAGTAGTAGTAGTTAGCAAAGAAAGATACATGACCAACAAATCTTAATCTGATGGATGTGTCATTGCATTTTTTAGAACTCGAGTATCATAGGCACTACCCTCCTACCCTACATAAATATAATTAAATCGCATGTCAAAATCACATACTATTAGAAGATTCTATGAATGATCACTATGCCAATTAGTGTATGTCATTTGCTGTCCACTAGGAGGGCAGCATGAAATATGTGTGCCATCAATTACCCTTATGGCATCCTAGCATGTGAAAAAGAAGCAAAGTGTTAGTTATTAACTGACGAACTATTAGAGACTATAGTATTTGTGACTGAGTACAGACTAATAAAAATCTTAGTAGTTATCATCTGAATAAATATGAACCAATAGAATGCACACACACACATATATATACACACAAACATATATATACATATATATATGCACACACACACACACATATAAATATATATATATATGTATATGTACATGCACACACACACACACACACATATATATATATATGTATATCTTTTACCTTGAACCATAGGTAAAACTGTCCAGAGTTGGCTATTCGGGGATGGATGGATGTTTGGTCGTTAAGGTTTTATTACTTTTGCTACAAACATACATAATCCGGCTAATACTTTGCGAATATTTCTGTTAATTATTTCGAGGGACCAGTTGAAGCGTTCGCTTAAAGTTCACTGTGTATGGTAATGGTTGACCATTACTAATGTCATTGCCAAGGCTTCCTTAATTTCAATCCATTGCTGGTATGACTGGAAAACATACCCGTTCCTTACCAATATGTCACATAATCTGAGAAAATTATCTATAGATATTCTCATATTTTCCATTATTTGTCGATAATGGCCATTAATCAACTCTTCCACCCATTGCCGACCACTCAAGGAGCCATCATGTTGTGGTATTTTGATTTTTGCCCTATCACGTTGGCTAAGTATCAGTTCTGCAGTCAATGCCAAAAAGGTCTTGTCCTCATCGTCTTCTACCCTCCATAAATTACGGTGACTTGGACTTGCTCTATTATTTGAGGCCATTGCCTTGGCATTATAGCAAAAGTGAGTTATAAATTAAATAGAACAGAATAGGAAGAACAAGAGCCTTTAAATAAGTTCTTGTTTACCTTTGCCAGTATCTGGGAGTAGACGCTACAAAAGCCGATAAAATAAGAAGTGGAGAATAAGTGCTTCGGTATCGAATTGTTGTGACAAATGTGCTCTCTTTATAGGAATTTATAGAGACCCTTAGCACTTTGTGATTCAACATGTCATAATATCACATGCCTCTTATATTATTGTGTCCCCCACGACTGTATTAAAGTGGTGTAGAGTCATTGAAGTCTGACAGGAAACTTATGGTTATTGACTACAATTATACATGCTGCCACGGTAATATTCACGTAGCCTAGGCTATACCAAAAGCTTGCCGACAATAATTTAAGAAAGCTGGCCATTACTTTATTGGCTTTTTTGCCATGGCTAAGGCAGGCATGAGCATTTCTGTGCATGTCGTAGGACATGACTTGACAAGAATGACTACAAAAAGATTCCATCATCATCTTGTTAAATTGTCAAAAGATAGACCCTTTGTCGTATTAAAACATGGGCAATGTCTATTGTAAATTGGCTTTCCCATTTGTGCACAGGTTCATTTGTTCAAGGCATATTACCTCACATTTTGTATTTAGATGGGTGATGGATAGCCTAGGCTATAGTGGATCAGGCCCTAAATGTTCAATGAACCTGTTCGGCTACAATCCAAGCCCATTTTGTACCAGGCCTAGAGTGTTTTTTGAAGAGCAATGGATACAATCTTTTCCCATGGGCCAATGACTACAATCCAAGCCCAAAAAAAAAATGGTTCGAAGGGCTGCCTAAAACCCAAGCCCAAAAATTGTTTGAAGGGTTGCCTAAAACCCAAGCCCATAGTGTACTAGGTCCAAGAAAACTAATAAACCAAAAATACTCAGCCTATATAGAACAGCATACATTCTAGCCTGCAGAAACATGTGTCGGATGAAATTTGTCCACAATATAAGAAATTATACCTAAAACTAACCATAAAAAACTAAGGATAAACACACCGAAAAATTTAGTGAACTGCCTTCCGTACAAGACAGTTCACCTAGACAGAAAGTGAATACGGCATGCAACCAATGCCTCACCAGATGTCCAACAAATATACTCAACACATGCAGTACATAAACCTAGAAAATGAACTTGAAAATTATGCGGGTCATGATTTGTGATGAGTTTTGTTACATTTATGCAACATTTTGCTAATGTTTTGCTAGTGACTTTTTCCCCATTTTTGGACATAACTTAAGTATGCATAGATCACTCACACGAAAAAACCCATGTGGACAAAATAAAAATTAAGAAGCCTTTACTATGACATAAATACCGATTTACTAGAATGTCAATTTTTTAGCATTAGTAGAATGTGGAAGATTAACTCGGTGGTTGGGTACAAATGGTAAGCGGCTTGTGAATGCTACACGAGATCAAAGATTTGACTCTCGTCATGAGTGCCAAATTTAAATAGCCAAGGGTCAGATCTTATTTCCGAACAAGAGTTAGACTTTACGAGTGCAATCTGGACCGAATTAGTTGGAACAGTGGTCCTGGATACCGGGTGCTTAGAGCCAAAAAAAAAAAAAAGAATGAGGAAGATTTTGAGGCACTAGTCAGGCTAATGTAAGCATTGCTGTAGATGAAAACTTGCTTATTTTTCCTAGTACTTACAAATAATGCTAGTGGAGAAGCTTTTTTTTTTTTTTTGTGGATGAAGTGTAGTTTAAAGGATTTTGGTGACTTATTAACATTTTGAAAATTTTCATGATCAATTACAATTAAGGAACTCAAGAAATTTTTTTGAAAAATATGTTTTAATACATGATGTAATTTAAGCTTTATTGATAACTAAAATAATCTCTTTATATGTATAAATTTTTCATGATATAATTTTCAAGGAGTAAATTTTGCTTTTACTTCAATACAACTAAAATAAATAGATTATATCAAGAAATTTGCACCTTATAAAAATTTGGCCTTATTTTTTTTTATTGTTGTTGCATACTTTATAAGTAGTATAACACAAGGGTAGTATTGGAACAAAAGATTTATCTTTCTTGCATTTCTTTCAAATGGGCTAAAATGTTACAAGAAATGTTAATTTTAGAGAAGTAAGTGAGATTTAGAAAACCTCAAGGGATCTAAGTGATATTATGAGAAATTTCAGACGAGGTTTCTGCAATTATCCTAAGAAAGTATCACAATGTTCAGTGGAAGACCCGTGACTTTGTATTTTGTAGCGAATTTCCTAACTAATGCCGTTGAGTTTGAGATCCAACTCCATGACCTCAACAAGGATGTCCTTTTTTTTTTTTTGAGAAAAGCAACATTTCATTAATAAGAAAAGAATTACAAAGTTAGAGCAACTGCTCTTGTAAATCTACTTGAAAACAATCAAGCAGCCAGTTGGGAAAACTATCTTTCCATTCGACCTCAACATCTGATGTTAATGCATGTTTGGCTAAATTATGACTAACAAAGTTATTTTCCCTTCTAGTGAAGGAAAAACAACATTCTTCAAAGTCTTTCTTTAGTATCTTAATGTCTCGGAAAACCACTGTCAGACTCGCATCCTCCTCATCTGCATTAATTTTGTCAATGACATATTTATAGTCAGACTCAAACACTACCTTGTTCCATCCTTGTTGTTTTGCTAATTGCATTGCCTCTCTTACTGCCATGGTCTCCTCCAATTTTGCACTTGCACAGCTTCTGGTCGGTATCGCCCATGTGCTCAATACTTTACCTTGCCAGTTCCTTGCCACTTACCCCCCAGCCAGCTTTGTTCAGCTTGCCATTTAAAGCTGCATCTGTGTTCACTTTCACCCAATTATACTAGGGTCTTGTCCATCTTGCGCCTTCCCCTTTTCCTCTTTTCCTTGACCTTGGCCTATTCTCCCCTTTCCTGGACTTCCTGATATTCGTTCCACTCTTGCAATGCCTTTTGAATACATTCCATAGGTTCTCTGGTTTTGTTCTTGAAGTACCAATCATTTCTCGATTTCCAAATTTGCCATAAAATGTTAACAGTTAAGATTATTCTGTCCTCTCCACTTTCCTTCTGCACTGCATCCTTCAATATGTCCCACCAGTGCCAAAAATTGTTCTTATAGTCTTTCAAACCATCCCAGTCCAAGGGTGCTAATTGCTAGATATTTTTTGCATTCTTGCAAAGAAAAACATATGCTCCAAAGTTTCTGAGCCTTCACCACAAATTGTGCATATGTTTTCACCTTTCAAGCATCGCATTTTGACTACATTACTAACTGGGAGAATACCTTTCAAACATTTCCAGATAAAGTGTTTCAGTTTCGGCTTCATATTAAGCTTCCATAAGCACTTCCAGCAATCAGAATTCTCTTTTCCTTTGTTACTGGCTTCTGCATCATGTCTTACTCTAGCATCTCTTTTTTTCAGTTCCAGAGCCAATCTGTAGCCTTATTTTACAGTATACTCACCTGAACTAGAGCCCACCCAGTATGATCGATCTTTTATTTCCTGAATGCTTAATGGGATTCTTCTGATTTCCTGTCCCTCCTGTTCTTCAAATAACTGTGTAATCAGTTCCTCATTCCACCTTCCATTTTTTATAAGTTCATTCACCCTCTTTATTTTTACATCCTCCCCTCTTTTCGATTTTACTTTTCCATTCACAGACTCAAGCAGCCATTTGTCCTCCCAGATCTTAATTGTTTTCCCATCCCCCACTCTCTTCCTTATCCCTTCCTCCAACAAAGGCCTTGCACTCAGTAAACTCCTCCAAACTCAGGAATCTGTATTCTTTTCCTTCATCTGCCAAAGAGAAGTACCTCTCAAATATCTAGCCCTCAGTACCTTGCTTACCAATAGATTAGGCCTTGTTATAATTCTCCATAATTTCTTTGCTAATAGAGCGATTAAAGGCATGTAACTCTCTAAATCCTAGTCCTCCTTTAGATTTTAGCTCAGAGATCTTTTCCAACTCAGCCAATGTATCTTTTTCCCATCATCTTTCTGACCCCACCAGAATTTTGCCATTTCAGAACATATACTTTTGCACAATGCTTTTGGCAACTTACAGCAAGACATCACGTACGTAGGCAATGCTAAGATCACAGATTTGAGCAAAGTTTCCTTGCCACTGACTCAACAATCTCTCTTTCCACCCATTTAGTCTACCAACTGTCTTTTGTCTGATGAACTCAAAAATTTGTTTTTTTGATTTGCCTATTACCAATGGAAGGCCCAGATATCTGCTTTGTACCTGTTGCATTCCTCTAAGTTCTTGAAGAACCTCTTTCTATACTTTTCTCTCACATTCTTGCTGAAATACACAGAAGATTTCTCTGTGTTGATAATCTGTCTAGAAGCTTTCCCATAAATATCCAGGATTCTCATAAATTGAGCTGTTTCCTCTCCATTAGCTTTGCAGAAGATTAGAGAATCATCTGCAAAAAATAGGTGAGACAGACTAGGAGCATTTCTATCACTTTTCAGCCCTGATAACCTGCCTTGACTGATTGCCTGATTAAGCAATCCTGAGAAACCTTCCGCACAAATTAAAAACAAATAGGGTGATAATGGATCCCCTTGTCGCAAGCATCTACCTGGTTTGATATAACCTCTTTTCTCCCCATTAAAATTTATAGCATAAGAAACACTGGTTACACAGGCCATAATCCATTGAATCCATTTTAAGCAAAAACACATTTTTTGTAAAACATTTTCTAAGAAAGCCCATTCCATCCTGTCGTATGCCTTTGACATATCAAGTTTCATTGCCATGAATCCATCTTTCCCAGTTCTTTTGTTTTTTAAGAAGTGAATGCATTCCTGTGTAGTAAGCACATTATCTAAAATCTGCCTTCTTGGAATGAAGGTGAAAAGACTAATGCAAGAGTTCAGGACTGATTTGAATCTATTGGTCAAAATTTTAGAAACTATTTTATATATGATGTTGCACAAACTAATAAGTCTGAACTCAGTGATTAGAATGGGATTATT
This sequence comes from Gardenia jasminoides, assembly GCA_013103745.1. NCBI lineage: Eukaryota > Viridiplantae > Streptophyta > Magnoliopsida > Gentianales > Rubiaceae > Gardenia > Gardenia jasminoides. Next base: position 1,128,845 of record CM023097.1, read on the forward strand.
AGTTTTAGGAATAAGGCTGATCAAAGTCTCATTAATAGATTTAAGCAATTGACCAGAATGAAAGAAACTTTGAACTGCCTGAACTATTTCAATTTTAATCACTGACCAGAATTTTTGGAAAAAAATAGAGGACATACCATCGGGTCCAGGAGCTTTGTGAGGATGCATGGCAAAGACTGCCTGAGTAATCTCTTGCTTTGTCACAGGTTTGGTAAGTCTTCGTTCATCTCAGCAGTGATGGTTTGTGGGATCCCTTGCAAGATTTCTGAAAAATCCTTTGGTTCATCTAACGTAAACAGCTTCTTGAAGTACCCTTCAATCTCCTCAAAGGTTTCTTCCTCTGACTTACACCAACTCCCATCACCTTTTTGAAGAGCACTAATGTTATTCCTCTTCCTTCTTGCCACACTAGCATGAAAAAAACTAGTATTTCTATCCCCTTCAGCCAGCCATTTTAATCTTGCTTTTTGACTCCAATAAATTTCCTCTTGCTTGTACGCATAGGGCCAATCTCTTCCTCAAACCAGCAATCTTAATCCTTTCCCCTCACAATTACTCTTCTTTAACTCCCCTATTTCATTCTTAAGATGTGTGATCAGTTTTTTATAATTACATTTTATGTTTTTATTCCAATGAATTAAAGCCCTTTTAACATTCTTGATTTTACCTTGCACCTTATACATTCTAGACCCCTCTAGATTTTCTCTCCAAGCACCATCCACTACCTCATTTATATCCTCCTGCTGAATCCATCTCCTATCAAACATGAATCTTTTTTTCCATTGTCTCTCCTGAGGCTTAGTGTTCAAGATAAGAGCACAGTGATCAGAAGCATTTGTTTCCACATGAGTACATTTAGCCTTTCCATATTTCTCTACCCAATCCTTAGTACCTAAAATCCTATCAATTCTTTCTTTAACGCCCTCCTTGTTCCAATTATTACTCCACGTCCAAGTCACACCTTCAAAGTCCATATCAATCAACTCATTGTTGTTAATAAAAGCCTTAAAATCAGTAAAACTTGCCTCAGATCTAATTCTCCCACCCTACTTTTCTTTATTAGAAGTAATATCATTTTAATCCCCCATGATTACCCATATGTTACCCCAAATCTGTTTTCTCCTTTCTATCACATTCCATTGTGCTTTCCTCATTCTACACACCACCAATCCACCTGTATATCTTTATCTGATATCAGCAATTCAATAGTAAAAGTGGTAAACAAAACTTTCCTAACAGTCAAATCTTTCCTCTATATTACAGCCAAACCTCCAGTTAATCCTACCGGATCAACAACAAACAGACTATCAAAATTAAGCCATTGTTTAACATTATTAAGAAAACTTTTCTTTCTCTTAATTTCAGATAGGAACACCAAAGATGGGGAATGGACTTTTACTAAGTCCTTGAGCTTGGGAACTGTCAAGGTGCTCCCCACACCTCGACAATTCCACACCATAGCTTTCATGTGAAACCTGGAGGTCCTTTTAAGGAGGACTCCATCCCTTCAGCATTTTCCATCCCACCCTCTTTCTTGCTCACCTATTTTCAGTTTCTTCTTATTCAATCCATCTATCCTCCCTAAAGTCTTTTCATCAGTAAACTCCAATTTCCTTTTCCCTATTATTATCTCATTAACATTTGTTATGCTAGACAGAGGCTTCCTTTTACCAACTTCCATAACTAAATGTTTCCAGGATCTACTTTTTTTGTTGCCCCCCTTATTTATTTCCTCTGTTCCCTCTTTAATTTTTCCTTATTTAACTGACTTTTGTCCTTTGTTCTTCTCAGATGTTCTTTTCCCTGACCTCAACTCCCTTTCTCCATCCTGCTCCTCCATCAGTCCATCTATCCACATCAATTCATCTGAATCCTCCTCCTTCTGAACCTATTTGTTTACTCTCAAGCCTGGATTCTTGTTTTCTCTACCCCCCTGAAAGCTCTCATCTACCTTATCCTGATTACCTTCCTTCCTCTGACTCTCTATTGATTCTTTCTTTGACTCACTACCCATCTTAATCATAGCTATACCCTCTTAACTAGAATCATTAAATGTATGTTTTAGAACTAGACCCATACCAGCCGAATTACCAGAATTTTCTTTGTAAGTTAACAACAGATTCTGTTGATTACTCTGTTCCTGATTAAACTCTTGTCCCTTATCCCCTCCTTTACCTGAGTTAAACGTTTCAGAATCACTCCTATTTCTTCTAGTAGGACTCCTAGGAAAGCTAGCCCTCAACCAATTCCCATACTGCATTTCCTTATCTAAATTACTTCCTCTTTTAGCACAATTACGTTCATTATGTCTAATTAATCCACAGCAAAAGTAGAAATCAAGGCATTTTTTATATTTAAAATCTATCCATCTTAAAACCCCATTACTTTTAACCATCGTACCTCTAGGTAAAGGCATTGTAAGATCAATTTCTACTAAAGCTTTTAAGTGTTTCCTCTCTTTACCTCCAGCCTGCGGGATGATGACCTCCTTAACTGTAGAAAAAATACTACCAATTTTGCACCCTGCCTCCTTGGTCACCCAATGCAAAGGAATATTCCAAATCTGTATCCAAATCAGAGTACGATCAAAAGCCTTCCCATCCTCCTCTAAACCTGTCCTCCATCTCAACAGAACCAAAGGCTGACCATCGAAAATCCACGGTCTTCTGCTTAGGATAGTCTCCATATCCTTCTCCTTTTCAAACACAAACTGGAATGTATTCCTTCCAACTTCAGTAACCCTTAAAATTTTAACAAAATTCCACATATTGTTAACAAAACTTCTAATTCCTGCTAAATTAGCCTGTTTCTCTCCCCAAACTTTCCCAATTAAACTCAACCCGCATTTCTGAATACCTTTGACAACCTCCTTCTCATCCAAACTAACTCCAACTCGTTTTCCTCTGACAGTGTAAATCTCCTTAAAACTTCTTCAATCTTCTCCATCTCGCAGATCCCACAAACCACCGCGCTTTGAATCTTAGTCAACTCCCTCGACTCGCCAAGCTTGATCTTCCTCTCGGTCTTCCCCAGCTTCCTCACTTAAGCTCCCAGTTCCAACACTATAAAATATAGGCTAAATTTAGATGGAATGGATCGGTGGTTTGAACAATTGAAGAACTATAGAAATATCAGGTTAAAGCAAGCACTTCCTCTAAAAAACGCTAGAACTGGTAAGATGATTTTGTAGCAAACCAACTAAACACGCCTAAGACTAATTTCAGTGAGGAACAAAGCTCAGAGATAATTCCCTTGTCTTCAGATTGAAGATTATCAGGAATGGTGCTAATGCTAAAAATGGAAATGTTTAGATTTGGGTTTTTGAATTTTTGAATATTGCTGGCAAAACACCCACAGGTGATTCCCTCTCTAAACTAGAGAGAAAACAGCTCTCATAGAGAGAGAAAGTCAGAACAATTTCACAACAAGGATGTCCTTAATAGTTGCATCTTTGATCTCATAGCCATAATCAGTCAGATTTAGAATTATCAAGAACTACGCTATTTTGAGGGCAAATAGCTGTTGCCTTGAGTTGATTTTCATCTATATCACCTGGACCCTAACATGAATAAAACAACGGAATCCGAATTTGAACTATAACCAAGTTTAAAACAATGGAATACCACTACTATTGCAACTACAATAACATCATATCAAGCTTGGTGTAGTTAATTATTGGCTATTTGGATTAAACAAATGCTAGTGCTATTGCAACTACAGTATATAATTAGAGGAAATTATTCATAAAGCTACTAAAATTTTGGATAGTAGAGTTTTGACCACTCGACTTTTAAGAGTATGTATTTACCTGTCAAACTATCGTAGGTGTAAATTTGGACGATTCTGTCTATTTTGACAATTAAATTTGTCAAATTTAAGAGTCGCACAAGTCATGAGACATAACCAGATTTGGCAGACTTAATAGTAGAAATAGATGGAATGGTTCAAAATTTACCGTTTTGATAGTTTAGTGGATAAATACATACTTTAAAAGTTGAGTAGTCAAAGCTCTACTATTTAAAGAGTTTAGTGACTATTCGAATAATTTACTCATATAGTCATTCGTTATTTAGATTATATACATATATAATTGTTTATTATATTTTTATTAATTAAGGTGGTGGATGGAGCAGGGCTGCAGGGTATGCTCCTCTCCTACCCCATTTAAGGCGAGGGGAGAACCACACCCCTGCCCCCACCGCTCCTGCCTTGCCTTACCCCAACCCCCGTCCCATTCCTCACTTGAGGAGGTGGTACCTATATTGCACCAAATAAAGCCCTTTTTACTACCAGTATAATAATTTGGACAAATTCTATTTTACAGCTTCAATTTGAGCCCCTTAAATGGCGCAGAGGAAACTTGCTTTCTATAGGATTAAGGCAGAGAAGACTTGTTGAATCTAATCCATCCGAATGGATTATAATTTACATCCTTGTTTAGTTTTTGCTACTAAATTTGGCTTTGTTTGGATTCCTTGTTTTTGCACTTGTTTTTGAAAAACTATTTTTCACACTCCAAATGTTACAATAATACACCAACCAAAAACAACCCCAAAAATGACATACACAATTTTGTTGTTTTTTTTTTCTTTTCCTTTTTCCTTTTTCTTTCTTTCCTCTTCTTTTCCCTTAACCCTCACCCCTCCCAGTACCTTCAAAATTTTTTTTTTGCCTCCTCCCTCCCTCCTCTCCCCTCTCCACTCTCCTCTCCACCCACTAGATCTGGCATTTGGTGTGATGGGAAGCATCTAGTCAATGGGGGGAGGAGGGAGAGAGGGAGAGGAGAGTGGGGAGAGGTGAGGAGGGAGGGAGGAGAGAGGGAGAAAGAGAGGGAGAGAGAGAGAGGAGGGAGAGAGAGGGAGGAGGTGAGGTGGTGAGAGGTGGTTAACTTTAAAAAATCTAAATAAATTATTCTGAAATTGTTCCAAATAAATTTTTAATTATAAAAATGTCCCAAAAATACCTAAAATTAATTTTTAATTTTAAAAATATCTCAAAAAAATTATCCAAAATAAATTTTTAATTTTAAAAATGCCCCAAAAAATTGTCCCAAATAAATTTTTACTTTTAAAAATAGCACAAAGAATTATTTCAAAAACACCCTCAAAAAGTTTTTGAAAGACGGTTATAGTAGTTTTGGAAGACAGTTATAATAGTTTTTCACATCTCAAATGCTACAATAGTGGTGTTTTTGAAAAATAACTCAAAAAAAAAAAAACTAATCCAAACGGACCCTTTATCTTTTTAGATTAGTCTTATTCTAGCCATTTTGAACTATTTTCAGCTGTGCAATTGATATCTTTTTCTAGTCAAATATGGGGCATGAGGAAGAGTACATCACTTGAAGTTTTTAACATTGTGGAGTTCCAAAGATAAAATAATAGTATGAATATCATTTCTCTTTCAATTATTAATTAACAATCGAGGGTTCAAAGAATTTGAAATAGTGGATATCAGGACTTATTGTGATCAAGACTTGGCATATTTCATGGGCACCAAATCTCTGCCCCTATTTTTTCCTTTGTCCCCACTGTCCCTCATATCACAATATGCTACGCGGCAATGTATTCAATCATTTCTAATATTCTTTTTCTTAAAAATTCAAAGGATTTAAAACATTATTGTTTATTAGTTGCTTAGTTGTTTGCTGGAATTCAAATTTTTACTTTTTCTCCCTTAAAGAATCCAAAAGACTCTTAATGTCAATTTATTTATATGTTTCTATTTCTTTTTTTTGGTCAAAAGCAAGAGTCACAAAAATATCCATTTTTGTCTTTTTTTTTAAGAAGAGAACGACATTATTCTCAAGAAAAAATGGAGAAAAATAGTGCTCTTTCATCATATAACTGTACCATTTATCAACTGATCCCCTATTTGATATCTTTTTTCAATCAACAGTTATTTTCTTTTTGTAGTTGTTTCCATTCTTTTTTCCTTTAAGGAAAAAGTTAGAATTTGTATAGATTTTATTATTTTGAAAAAAGAAAAAAGAAAAAGACTTTTTCTCTAGAGTTGCCATTTAATAAAAAAAGAAAAAAATAAAGTGAATTGGGTTGAGTAAAAAGTTGGTAAAAATAAACAATTGTTTTGATTTATCATCTAAAATACAAGATACATATGTAATAGATATTTAATTACACGGACATATGGCAGTTTTTGGTAGAAAGACAGAGGGGGATAAAGGAAAAATAGAGACATACGATTTGAAACTTGATCAGGCACAGAAAGCGCAAGGGTGCTTCGTGTCTTCTATACATCACCAAGGATTTAGAGCCATTTCCGGCTTGTAAAGTGATTTTCTGAGATGCTAATGTATCACTTAATAACAGAATGGTTAGAGATTAGTCACGACTAGCAGTCATTGAGTGTGTTTGATATTAGATTATTTGGGATAATTTTATGAAAAAAAATACTATAATACTTTTTTGATGTGATGTATGTGAGATAAAAAGAAGGTTAAAATTGTGTTGATGATGCAAACAAAAAAATTTTGGGTAAAAATTTTGGTTTTCTCTTCTTTACGCAAGACAAGTCAAAGATGACTAAAGCAATGACCAGAGCAAGTTACATAAGCTACTTTAAAGTTTGCTAAAAGTAATTTGATTAAATTATACGTTGTGTCACACAAATAGTTCGTCAGAGATGAGCCACTGATTTGTCTTCCCAGCGATGTCTAACTCAAACATGACTAGCTTAAGAGGTTGACTAATGTAGCAGCATGTGATTGAGGAAATAGGCGCCTTGTTTGGTAGCTGTGTTTTTTACCAGGTTTGTATGCTGCTAGTTTTTTACCTGTTTTTGCTACAAGAATCTTAAAAAACTTCTAAAATTTTAATGCAAATTTTTAACAAGTTTGTATAAAACTTATTTGTTTCCTACATTATTTGCAAGAATCCTCAAAAAACCTTCCAAAGTTTTTATATAACACCTCCAAAACACATAAAAAACTTCACTTTCAAAATTTTTTTCCACAACTTCTATAATAACCTACAGTAGAGTTTTATACAAACTCCCAAAACTTAACTGCCAAACAAGGACTGAACCTTCAAAATCAACTACCAAAAATATCTTTCAAGGCCCAGACTGCCTTGTCCTGTTTACTCTGGCAGATTATTCAAGAAAACCACCTCCCACTTCAAGACTTTGGTTTCAAGATATTTCAACAGACCATCCCAATTAATCTTAACAAAGCTTGCAACAGTTTTCACCCATCATTGCTGACAAAACTCCTGCCAAGTGCCAACTGAAGATTAAAGTCCACCACTGGAAATGTTATGCAGCTATATTTGACCCATATTTTGAACACATTGGGTGCATGCATGATTGTATTTCTCTTGCTTTTGGTGTGGGCATGGGTCAATCAGACAGGATAACTAACCAAATATGCTTAGAATAGAGGAAGCATCCTATGGGCAATTGCCCATGTGTTTTGCGTTTTGAATATGTTGTTGGACCCATGGACGGACCTGACCACAGAAAACAATTCCACCATTCTTCATCAGAGTCTTGGCGTATTTTGACATTCCTTTTAAGACATCAAGGAGAGGATTAATAATTCAAAGACCCTAACGAATTCTCTTCACAAGAAAAAGACAAAGGGCTAATTGCATTTAGCCCCCTTCAAAAGATTTGATCTAGTATCAACTCTCATCCCGCTAGATCAATGTAATCTTTGGAGTGATTTGGTCAAATTGGTGTCATCTGTGCATTCTTTGAAAGAGATTCTAATTTCTAATCTTTTGTATTGTTCATAACAAGAATAAGTAAAACTTAATTTTGTAAGGCAAAATGAGAGATTTTGAAAGTTAGATATTTGTAAGTATATGATTCGCATGTTTTTTTTTTTTTTAAGGCATTCGACTTTAAATTAATCACAGTAACAAAATCAAGAATTGACACACAACTCGACACAACTAACGCTGTAAAAATTTGACATGGGCCATGATCAAAGTAGGCAAAATGTATATCCCCCACAAGAAGGAAAAAAAAAAACAAATGTAACAGACAGCACATAAAATAGTAAATGCGTAACAAAATTGGACAACTTGCTTTGATTGAAAAGGAATAGATTCATCATCATCGTTCATCCGATCCAAGAGCAAATTGAAGGTCACATACGGGATCAGGTCCCACAAGTGGGGTCCCCTTAGACCACTAAAATGGCCAAATGTGCCTAGTGCTTCACGGTGGCTGGCCCCATTTCTGATGTCTTTTAGTGGGGCATTTGTGATGCAATCATCGGTGGCGGCCATTATTTTGCACTGACTGTTAGGAGTGTATTTTTTAGATTAATGTTGTTGTTTCTAGAAAGAATTACATACTACTACGTACACTATCTAAGTGGATTAGTTTAGCCTTTTAATGCTTAACTGTCAATTAATCAAATCTTTTGGGCTGATTAGAGATAAAAGAAAAACGTTAGGGAGCAGCAGTATTGCTTTCTCGAAGTATATATGGTAGCAAATGCAAATGTGTACTTTTCAATAAAATGTTAGGCCGAGTTTGGTCGGTTTCAGTGACTGTGGAAGTTATTTTGAGGAGGGCGAGGACATTTCACTACTTATCTTTGCTTTTGGTAATCTATCACTGTAACTCGCATGTGGAGCTTGTCTTTCTGTCTTTGTCCTATTTGGGTTATCCAACTTTAAAGCAAGTTTCTCCATCATTAGTGCTTCTTGGGGCTTTATGAAGAGAGAATCTAATCTTGGTTGGATTTGTTTCTCAGGTGTTCTTGATTTTATCTTCTGGGTTGGGTTAGGAGTGAGTTTTCTGATAGCATCTTGGGATAAAATTTGGTTCTTGGAGTAAAGCTTATCAAGTTCATCGGGTTTGCATTTCTGGGTACTGTTCTCAACTGGCGGCTGGTTGAGAAGATGGTACCTTTATAGGTTTCTAAGTCTGGTAGTCCTTAATCCAGGTGACTTAAGTGTTTTTTTTTTGAGCTTCTATAATAGAAGTTACTGAGGTTTTATGGAACTATTGATGCAAAAGTTCAGCTTCTAAGGAGCTTTGATCTCTTCTGAATTTGAGGTGAAGTTTCAAGTTGAGGCTGTTTGAGATTTTGATTTGAGCTAAGAAGGTGTTGGATTGAGATTTCTTAGACAGTTTTCTGACAATTTGCAGCTGATGATGGCGAAAAACTGTTGAACTTCTATTCGGAAGGAACTTTCTCTGTTCCCTTTTCAAGATTATTATTTTTTTTTAAAGATTTCTTGGAAATTTTGTGTGTGATCATGGAGAAGCAGAATAGCTTCAGACCTGCAAGAATGGAGAAGCATCCAAGTTTTCATGGGGTTATTGAAAAGCAGCCGAGTTTTCACGGTGGGGTGGCAATGGAGAAGCAGAAGAGCTTTAAGGGATTAATGGAGAAGCAGAAGAGTTTCAGGATTGCTATGGAGAGGCAGCTAAGCTTTGGTGGTGAGAAGAAACGGAGCAAAGATTCTCCTGGAAAACGAGGGGACAGCCCTCTTCATCTTGCTTCAAGAGCTGGCAATTTGATTAAGGTGAAAGATATTTTTCAGAAGTGTGATGGTAGTGTCATTAAGGGTTTGCTATCCAAGCAGAATCAGGAAGGTGAGACTGCTTTGTTTGTGGCTGCTGAGGCTGGTCATGCATTTGTTGTTGGAGAGTTCTTGAAATACGTAGATGTTGAAACTGCCTCCATTCGTGCAAATAACGGTTATGATCCATTCCACGTTGCTGCAAAGCAGGGCCAACTTGGTGAGTGTTTTCTCCTTTTTTCTCCATCATATGTAAATGCAATAATTTTTCATTCTCTCATGCCTTTTCGAGCTATATTTGGAGAATCTGTTTCATTCATGGGAAGTGTTCCTTTGGCGTCTCCAAAAGCTAAATTTTCTTTAGCTTTCTATTTGTAAATTCATCTGCAATAATATAGTCTAAGCTTCTAACTGGGATTTTATACTTGTCATATGATGCTTACTTGGTTGCTAAGAGGGTCCAACAGTAAATATCTGGAGTATCCACATTTATACTATGCTAACAAATAATAGTAATAGTAGTAATCAGTTTCTTTTTGTTCTTGAAAAATGTCTATTTAAGTGTTCTAACTTCTTGATCTCCACTTCTTCAACCATTCAATAGATTTTTCTCTAAGGATTTCAGTGTTTTTTGTTATTGATTATTCAAAGACGTACAGTAGGTCAACTTGTGATGTAATCTGAAGCTGCAGTCACTAAAAAGATTGTGCATGTAAATTAACACAAAACGCAATGTAATTTTCTAACTCTTACCAGAGCTTAGTTGCATCTGTATTCTATATATATGTACAAATACATGTGGTTGTCTTGTTTCCTTTTCTGAGGTTTATGCCCTCCAAGTGAGAGCATGATGGATGGGTGGAAGGTTCCCTACCCCTTTTTGTTTGGGGCCTTGAAACTAGCATCTCAATCTCCCATTCTAGATTCTATAATTGCTTCCACAATTCTCAAGCTGATTGAAGCTATGCTTACAACTTCTTCCCATGTGTATGTAAGGCACATATGTATCCAATTCTCCTTCTGGAACTTGTGATATTGTTGCTGCAAATATCGTATAAGATAGCTAGGCTTATGACTATTGTTTCAGTAACCAGTATAATTGGGTTTTGACACGTAGAGAATGTATGATGACCCTGGTCCTCTGTAGGATTTGTTGCTACAGGGAACAAGATTCGGTGAGTCGTCTGGAATAGTTGCAGAAATTCAGAGAAACTTATGATGCTCTCATGATATATTAGAAATATGAAGAGTTTGGTGAGTCCTTGAAGGATTTATCCTCAAATTGTTCCACTACAGGCAGCAGCCTGTCTAGTTACTGTGTTCATGTAAAAATGAGAGTTGCAATTGGATTTTTGTTTGCTTTTTAACATATTTAGTAAATAAGCAAATTTAGGGAGGCTCCACTTTGTATATCATCGCAAACCATGCAATGTTTGAAGATTGTCAAAGTAGTGGCTTTAGGATATTGTAACTGATGTCTATACAATGTTTGGAGTTGTGTTGTGTTGTGATGAACTCCTTTTGAGATGCATTTACTAGCCTGACAAGAAACTGGTGAAATGATTAGATGTCTACAACTAAGGGCAAAACTTGATGCAACAAACAGGTTGCTGTCAACTAGGTAGTTTGAAATATGAAAAGAGCTTTTGGTTTGTACAGATGCTTTTACACCTAGCCCCCCTAAAGAATCTGATTACAGGACCAAGGCATCCAGTTGCCTCTACACACGTTCCATTAACTGGTTAATATAAGCTTTGTTCTCATAGCCATGCATTTCCTACATAACTGTGATGCCGCTTGCAACATACAATTTTTACTTGAACAAACAGGTTGCTATCAACTAGGTAGTTCGAAATATGCACCATTGGGTTGGGCAATTACCAGATTAGTTGATTCCCCTGGAATCTTTGCTACGGCCAAAGGGATCTGAGCCTCCATTAACAGCATTAATTTAACTCCTTATGCTACCACTGATACACTTACCACATGACAGCTGCTGTTTGCTCATTTAGTTTCCTATGCTGTGAAATAGTTTCTGTTACATCATAAGTTTTCAATTCAATGGCTTATGTTTGATATCCTATAAAACCAGAATACATTACTTTGAACTAAGCAAGTTTTTTAGTTATATATTACTTCAGTTTGTTTTAAAATTGGTTGATGATACTAAAGGGACTTGACTATGCTAAACTTAAGGAAATCATCTCATTGATTTATCGCACCTTCTCTTCTTGCCTTTGCCATCTTAATAATCTGTTTGCTTCCATATACTGCAGTGGCATAGAACATTTTGACTGCCTTTGTGTGGATACTTAATTGTCTAGTAGCATTCTTGTAGTCTAAGACAATCTTATATCCTAGAAGGTGTTGTCTACCTGCAAAGTTGACCCTTTCACTGACGAAATTACTGATCACGAAGACTTACAATCTGATATTCTTCATATGTTTGTAGCGGTTGCCAATAAAGCTGTTGTCATCCTGTATTTTCTTAAAACTGTGCTCATAAAGGTGTGAAGTTTGATTTATCAAAAAAAAGAAAAAAAGGTTTGAAGCTTGAATTTCCCAATTTTAGAGGCAATAAAAGTTTCGAATCAGACACGCACCATCTTTTTTACAGCTTTTATTTTAAGGGTTGAGGAAGTACCCTTGGTACTGAGTAATCTTCCTTTTGCCACTTCAGATTATTGATGCAAGAGTCAGTTGTGATATTTATAATATTTTTATGAATTAAAATTGGATATTCTGTCTCTTATGTTTTGCATTTGGATTCTGACAGAAAGTTTTGCTAAAATTCGTGTATTTAATACCTTATGAGTGAGTTAACATCATATGATGCAATATTCATGGAAGTGATAGAATTAACTTAAGTTCAAATGTGTACTTGGAGGTCAGTTTGCTCTTTATTTGTCTCTTAAATTTTTTTCAATTTTGTCTCATTGGAGCATCTTTTGGTATAAATTTGCAGAAGTGCTGAAAGAACTATTACGGTTTTTTCCCAACCTGAACATGACCACAGATTCATCCAATACTACTGCTTTACACACAGCTGCTGCTCAAGGACACATTGATGTTGTCAATCTGCTTCTTGATATTGATCCTAACATTGCTAAGATAGCTCGAAACAATGGCAAGACTGTGCTTCATACGGCTGCAAGAATGGGTCATTTGGAAGTGGTGAAATCACTTTTAAGCAAGGATCCCAGCATAGGATTCAGGACTGACAAGAAAGGTCAGACTGCACTCCACATGGCTGTGAAGGGCCAAAACGTGGAGATTGTACAGGAATTAATCAAACCTGACCCCTCTGTTCTGAGTTTGGGAGATAACAAAGGAAACACAGCACTCCACATTGCAACAAGGAAGGGTCGAACTCAGGTTGTACAAGTTATTCTGTCCATTTGTTTTTTATGCTTGACAAAGTTTCTTGGGTTTCTACTTGTTCGCTAATTTCTTCGTATATTTGGACATGTGAGATTAACAGTTTGTGAGCAATGTATCTAAAAGAATTTGCTGTATCTCTTGCCTACCACTGCCAACTTATTTGTTCATGTACTTCCTTCTGGGTTTTTAAGGTGTTTCAAAAACTTAAAAATAAAAGGGACTGGGAATGGAGTTTGTACATTTATATCTCTATTACCTTGTGTTTATGCAGACCTGTGCCATTCTTGGAGAAAACTTTTTAGTCTTGGCATGGCTTTGTCCATGGACTCAAGGCATGAGTTGTGAAAAGTTTGCTAAACTATGTGACAATAAAAATGGTTGTGTTTATTTGTGTTACTTTTCTTATGGTAGGTGAATAGAACATAATTGAAGTACATGTGTCCTGGGCATCACTTTTCCTACCAATCACATTTAAAGGTTTTGAAGTTTTATAATCATGCTCCAGTATTGGTTGCAATAGGTCAATTAAAATCATGTAAACCAGGAATGCTACTAGGCCAGGATAATGAAGTTGTAGTCTTTGTCAAAATTTTGAAGACTTGAGGAGTTGTAACTTGTAAGTTTGACATACTACTTGTTTAAAATCTCTAATAAGTCTTAATACCTTTACAAGGAGAATAAATGATACCTGAAACATTTATTCACCCTCTCCTACTCCATTTATCTGCTTTCTCATGCGTGCCACATTCTTTAGATGATGGAATATATATTTTCTCATTCCACTTACTATTTCTCCTATCTTAGCAAACTGAGTTGGCCATTAACTTTACATCTCAATGATATGAATAAGATGATACCATACCACTTAGAGACTAAGAAATCTCTTGCAAAGAGAAACTAAGGCAGACGGATAATTTTCTTGTGTTTTAACAATCAATATTGAGACAAGCTCAATAGTTCTGATTTTCAGAATAGAATGAAGTCACATGGTTAATGGCAATTATCCTCATCTTAAAATAAGGTTTCAATTCTGACAGTCCAAATCTCCATTTCTCTTTGTAAAGAACAAACATTCACACAGTCCAGTATCAAATCATGTAGTTGGGACCGTGTTCTTCAATATAGAAACTTCCATCATAATTGTAACGGACATCATTGTATTATCAGTTAGACATTCCAACAATTTACTCAATCAAATCCGGAAATTGTTTATCTCAAATTATCTGCTAATTGGTAACGTGTGTCTGGTTGAAATTTCTGTACCTTCATTCAGCTCTATCTTGAATTGTAGTGGTCCTTAAAGCACATAAAATTCTTTCCAGCTTCTCATTTGCTGAAATTTCACATGACTTTAAAGAAATATGAATTATAATGTTACATAAATCCTAAACCCCATATGCAGACATGTGGATTGAATTATGTGAACATTGTAATTGTAAAGCTTGAGTTGTTGAAGAAGACATTCTGTGAACATTGTAAATGGTGTCCCTTGATATGTTTCTGAATTCTTCCACTCTGTTCAGATTGTTCATTCATTCTATTAGGTGGCAGTAAGAACTGAACCAAGTTCCTTGCCTGCTTTTGTTATCACCTCCTTTATAGCTTGATCTATCTAAATGGAAAAGCAATTTACTGACCCAAAATGTGGATTGGTCTACTTTACTCTGGCCATGAAAATTTTCAGATGCATTATATGTTTTAATTTGGAATGACCAGCTGAAATCCAGAATCTGGCCTTCTTTGTTTCTTCCTGTTATTTGAACCATACCAAGCAAGGAAGTCTTTTAGCATTTATCACTTACTTCCTCCATGGCACACGGTCTCCAGGGACACTGGTTAAGCTGCCATTTTATATGTCGTATTCTATTGTACTTTTGATCTTGATTTTCATGCTGTCAGCAAGCTGAGAGACAGGATATAAGTTTTCTAGTAATCTATTAAGTCCATTTTCAAAAAAAAAAAAAATCCGATAAGGCTTTAGTCCAATTATAGTCCTATGACAGCCATATGTTGGATGTACTTCCATGTGGTTATTGATATCTGTCCATCTAAGAGCAGGGTTCAATATTCTTCATGCATTGCATAGTCAATTTGAATTGCAATTGGAATCTAATTGCAAAATTTTGTCAAACCAACATGTATGTTGACGTTTCTTGGAAAAGAATTTGGCTTAGTGGAATTATCTGGAAGTAGCAGATTCTTGCAGTATTTACAAGTTCAAATTAGGGTGTTATTTTATTATTGTCTGGTTTCAGTGTCAATGTTCTTACATAGTTCTGTGCTGTTGCAGATTGTACAGAGTCTGATATCAAGTGAAGGCATTGAGATCAATGCAACTAATAAGGCTGGAGAAACCCCCTTGATATTTCGGAAAAACTTGCAATGCCAGAATTAGATAGCATTTTAAAAGAGGCAGGAGCTCTTCATTCTCAAGACCATGGAAAACCACCAAATGCTGCAAAGCAACTCAAACAGACTGTCAGTGACATAAAACATGGCGTGCAGTCCCAACTCCAACAATGCCGTCAGACTGGCTTTAAAGTAAGGAAGATTGCTAAGAAAGTGAAGAAGCTCCACATTAGCGGCCTTAACAATGCCATCAACTCTGCAACAGTCGTTGCTGTCCTGATTGCAACTGTTGCTTTTGCAGCCATCTTCACTGTACCAGGCCAGTATGTTGAGGAACAGACACCAGGATTTTCACTTGGGCAAGCCCATATAGCAAGAAATGCAGCTTTCTTAGTCTTCATTTTGTGTGACAGTTTGGCCTTATTTATCTCCCTTGCTGTTGTGGTGGTACAGACATCTATAGTTGTGATAGAACAGAAGGCAAAGAAGCAACTCATGTTCGTAATAAACAAGCTTATGTGGACGGCATGCCTTTTCATTTCAATTGCCTTTATTTCTCTCACCTATGTGGTTGTTGGACATCGTGAACAGTGGCTTGCTGTGTGTACAACCATTATTGGTGGTACTATAATGCTAGCTACAATTGGCTCAATGTGCTATTGTGTGGTCCGGCATAGGTTGGAAGACTCAAAGATGAGGAGCATAAGGAGAGCCGAGACACTATCAGGTTCCTTTTCTGTGTCAATGGTATCAGATTCGGAGTTATATAATGAGAAGTATAAAAGGATGTATGCAGTGTAGGGACAGTCAGTTCCTGTGAGCGTGAGCATCTGGAGCAGAAAGATACCTTCAATTACTTCTGCACTAGTAGCAGTATTCTGCAATATTAGCTAGACCATAAGGTGCTGACCTGCATTTGGCAATGGAACTCAGGATGATGAAGATTCCGTCAGCCATATTATAGTATTTTTGAGGACCATGGCTTAGATTCAGTATGCTAAAATGGCTCCTAAATCAGGATTCTGTACAGGTAAACGGAGAGCGCTGACGGTGAGATTTTGAGTTGTATCATCTGTATGATTAACCTCTGGGTACATGTTGTTTCGAGCTACATATAATTCTATGGTTACATAAATTAATAATAGCTGATAAAATCTTCATGAAGCCCCATGCTGTTTTAACATCTTTGTATCACAGTTTTCCCGTTCTTGTTAATACTTGAGAAACTGCAAGTCTACTATATAGTCAAACTGGGACCGAGGTCAATCTGCACAGTGATCAAGTTTTAAGGGGAACCAATTGATGGTTTTTGTCGTCAAGTAGAAACCTAAAAGGTGTTGATTATGCATCAATTTGTGTTGAAGGGCAAAAGCACTTGAACAGAGAGGCACGATAGAGGATTCAGAAGCTACTTAATTTTCTTTCTTCTCCCCTATTTTTTGTGTGATGCGAATGTTGAACCATATCCAAAGCTGTAAGAAGGCGTCATGAAAAATTAATTGGTGAGTGAAGCAATTTTGCATGTGATTAGCTTTGTGATTTTGTTCAGTAATTCCTTAGCAATTTTCATTCCTGTGATGAAGCTGCAGCATATGACACGAGTGAGCTGAGAGAGTTTCAGTGTCTGGAGAAATGGTGGATTTACATTACAGTTTCATAGTCCAAATCTCCATTAAGACCATTAGTGCAGTTTGAGAAATTCCTCTTCCTTTCAAAGATACTTTCTGCTAATATACCACCTAGTGTAGGTGGGGATTTTGGCAGACCCTAGCTGATTTATTAGAAAAACTAGAGTACATCAAGAATAAAATTTCACATAGCCATAATGCGTTTTATCCAATTTAAGATTTACTCTATCAAGCTTTGAATAGGAGTTGCATTGTAGGCTTTGTTACATCGTTTAGTCGCATCTTAAATTTGCCAGCAGGTTGATTGCCATTTGTAAAAGTATGGCCGAAGGTGAATCTATGTTGTCTACTCTGCCTCTTCATGTGATCAGTAGTTTCATCTATTCTCCACGGCACCCTTGCATGAACGTTCACATTTTCTGTAAAGTTTGTGAATCAACTTCAACCTCAAACCAGAAACAGTTCCTGTGATATGCACGTACCAGTCCCACTTTTTAATGCAACAGCCTCACCATACATGATTGTTTTATGGCCATAAAACTTGAGAAAGATGCAACTAGACTGCCTTTTTCTACAATCTTAAAATTCAAGAGCTCTGGAGGTTTCAATCACTACAAAGGCTGTTGCTTGCTACTAAGCTACGCTGAGGTGATCCTGCATCAGCTGGGATTTCAAGTTACAGTGTTCTACTACTAGATCCTTCATCAGATCCGAATGCATTTAGTATCTTATCTGCTAGAAAAACCAAAGCTTCATGCTTCACTAGAAGAAATAGTTCACCTACAAACCACAGTACGCTTGGATTCAAATGCTTTATGCAGAAACTTATAAAAGAATGGAAGAAATCAGGACCTGGTTCTCTGCAAGTGGTGATGAAAATTTTGGAACTTTGAAATGTACGTAGTGAACATGAGAGCAAGATCTAAGCCTACAGTTCGAATATTTACACCACAATGCTATCTAGTGAAGAAGGCTGAGGAAATGTGCTGCTAGACTGGATGTCATTTTGTCAAAAACTGCCTAGTTCATCTATACACTTTGCTTTCTGCATTCTTTCATTTACCCTTAAGGAACACGTAAAAAGCTTTGATGGTCATCAATTGTATCAGAGGTAGCACTAGCATGTTTTTGTATCGATCTTGAATGAGTACTTCCTGAGTGTTTCTTAGCATAGTTGCTTTTTGAGTCAAGACGAACAGTATTGGAAGTGAAGCAATGCCGCACGTGTATTCTGTGAGTTCCTGGCTCCAGTGTGCAGCTTCCTTGTACATTGATTAACAAGACCACTTCCTTATCTCTGGTGTCTTCGGACCACCAGCTTTGAGGAATCCCGTCAACGAACTCTTCCAAGGTGTGGAATTCCTCGTGGTGTATTGAGATCTCAGCAGTTTGGTCAGGCTTCAATACGCCTGCAGCAGGTGTGACCTGAAATTTAAATTCGAAAAAGTTAAGCTTCTACAGAACATAAGGGAACTTACCTTCCAAGTGAGCATGAATCAACATCATCTTACAAAAAAAAAAAAAACAAATAAATGAAATACCAAGTTGAGCATTTGCTTTAAGAAAGTCTAGTGCGTAATGTGCAGCATAGAGAAATCAGGACTTACGAATGATATTGAAAGAGATACTCTTATCAAAGATCTTGCAAAATCCTTGGATACCACCTTTATTTTCTTATTCTTTTACCATAGAAGTGAGTATGTCTATAGAAGTTCAAGAGAAATTAAGAAAAAACCACGCAATCAGTCACTCCTTCAGTAATCAGATCTAGGATCGAGTTTATTTTCAGACATTGACCATTTACAGTGCTGAGAATGAATGTTAATCAACGTTTGATATGAAATTCAGAGAATTTGACCTGCCATTGGGTGGATTAGTTTCCAAACAAGCTGGGATAAGGAATTGCCTAGACATAGAGAACAGTCTTAAGTTGGAATTTTGTGGTATAATGTTTTCAATGTTCATGACAAGAAAACTTATGGGAAGAAAAGGTCTCTACTTTGATAGGCCTCCAGAAGAGGCAAACAGATGACCAGCCATGGGGGAGGTTTGCTGGATGGAATGAAGTGGTATAATGCCAATACACTACTTTTGAGGGTGTGAAACTTATTTGTCTGCTGGAGTCTCTCAAAGATGAAGTCTCAGGTGACGAATAGCATATCTAGCAAAGAAAGTTGTTATTTTACCTCAAGCCAACGAGGGAGACCAAAGGAACCTCTGGGGCGATAACCAGATGGTTGCTCATCCTCCTTGATGGTGGATTGACCTTCACATGCAATTTGGAATAAAGCAGTGTCTTTCCCACTTTTGTTGGAGATTCTTAGATTGAATGTGTCTTGATTTTGGAGCACAATCCTGTTGGTGCTGACGATGGTTTCTGGAACAAAACGCAGTTCATCTAAGCAAGCCCTGACATTAGCATTGGACTCTAAAATTCTCCCAAACTCTTGTCTTCGTATTGATCTATCAACATGAGAAATGTCAACATTCAACTTGCATCGTACAGGTTTGTGATCACTTTCTGTTACGTCCATGATAGCCTCATACCTGCCACATAGGGGAAGTCAAAAATTTTTTAGATAAAGAACGGTAGCCTGGCAGGTTTACAGTAAACCAGGAAACTTACTGTATAATGGAAGCAACTACAGGACACTCTAAACTGCACTCCTCTGCTGGAGCAGCCCTACTGTCTCTGTACAGTACCCTATCACACCATGCTGGAATTCGTTTTTTCTCGCCAGAGTCATATCCTGAAAATGATTTGGTAATTTGATTTCAGTGTTCGCATTATTGATTTGCTGGGCAGAATAAAATGCCAGGAAACCAATGTCACACTGCTCAGAAAATGGAAAAGATTGTCATCATCTCTTCACAATATAATCATATTCTTACCTCCTAAACCTGCCTTTCCCCTTTCAAATTTATAGGTTGGAGGAAATCTAATAAGGGCCTCACGCATGCCTTGAAAAACTTTACCAGCTTTCATTTCTGCTCTTAGCTGATCTTTTTCACGAAGCCAATCAAAACTTCTTTGAGAAACAAAGTCTCTTGCTTCATCATAAGATATCCCAAAAAGGCGATAATTGAAATCACCACAGAACATAACCAAGTCAGCATCTGCAAGATCAGGTTTCCCTTCTTCTGGGTTAATTGCAGCAGCCTGTTAGAACAGAAAGAAGCACAGAAACTCAAAAGGCTAGCCTTAAGAGAAACAGACAATTGGTATCCAGATTATATAAGTACACATACATTTGGGCCACGAAGCATTTGGGCAGCAGATGAGACACCAGCTGCAATGGAGAGGATCCATGGAAATCCAGAAGAATAAAGCAGCCAAAATAAATATGTGGAGAAGATAAGAGAGCAACAGACAAACAGGAACGGCAGCATACCAGCAGCATTAGTAAGAGGGCTAGAACGGGAGAAAGTCATTGTTCGAAATATATGGTCAAAATCAGCATTGCGGCGGTTTACAGCTTCCAAATGTGCAGCAAAATGACAATTGGCAAAACACATTATGCGATCAAATACTCTCAGCCTCAGCCCCACGCCACCCTGCATACAGGAAAGATGCCTTGTTAGTTATATTTTGTGCATAAAAAACATTCAAAAAAAATTCACTTTATATATGGGCTTGAAGCCTGCTGTAATCGCATTAAGAAGCAGAAGGTGCAGGATGACAAGATGCAGATGCTTAAATAATGATCTTCAAATGCATAGAGCTGAACTCTGTTATCACAAGTCTATTTTCTAGTTTTACAAAATCCAAATAGTATTAGCTGTTTTTGAAGGAATATTAACTTGAAGAATTGTAGTTGAAGCAACTGTTAAAGCACCACATGCCAAACTTTTTCTCTTAGTTAAGTAGTAGAGAATTTAAAGCCATACAAATCAATGGCTTTCATTTAAGTTGCTTAACTCAAAGGGCTTAACTAAACCATTGCCAAATAACCAATGTTTCTAGCGTCTCAAATCGAATGGACACCCTCATCATCAAGCAGTGAACTTGGAATTCGGTATTCTGGAGTTAAAGGAAAAAAATGCTGGAAGAAACTTTAAATTACCACCCAAAATTATTGGATGAAAAACACTTAATTGCATTATGTTATCACCACATGGATGTAACCACCAAAAAAGTTCACAGCATCATCATTGTCTCTCAATATTTAACCAGAAAAAATGAATACAAGAAGCAAAAAAAAAAAAAAATAAAATAATAAAATAAAAGGGGAGAGAGATGAGAGTTAACATCTGAAATATGGAAATTTGGTAGGAGTCGGTCTGACGTGTAATACTTTTAGTCATATTGTCTGGATGTGTTACAAGGTATTACACTATGATTATAGCTTGTGGTCCATAATCAGCATAAATTATCACGTTAAAAGTCAAGGAATATCATAGTGAGACAGGACTTGGCTTTACACATCTATGCACAATATAGCATAGGATTTTAGTCTTTGTCTTCATTCTTGCATTTTTTTTCTTTAGCCTTTTTGAATAGTCAGAATCCAGAAAGTGAGAACAATCACACATAGTAGCTGGAAGAATATCAAGAAAAACACAAAAACATAGAATGAATGGCATGTCTCAAAATCATTGACTTGATATCTGTATATCTGAAAAAGCCAACCAGTTGGAATCTTAGTTTTGCTACTTCTGAACAGCAGGAATATGTGCACCAGAGTAACAATCTTAGATAGGTAGTATTCTTGAACTAAGAGCATAGTCCAAGTATTCTGAAGTAAAATTCAGAGGAAAACATCTGCACGCTGTTTCCCAGCATTTCTTGCTCATTTGCAAGTAAGGTACAATGTAAAATTGTCTGCTACCTGGCTAGATCATTTACCTTCTATGCAATCAAAAGAAACTTTCTTGAAACTATTTGATGCAAATTCTCTAATCAAATCAAAATTTTCAATATGGAGATCAAGTAACAGTCTAGTACCAAAAAGGATCACAAACATCCTTTTTCTTGCAAATTTGAGGGTACAGTTAATAACAAAGTAATTTGCTCTCAACTTCTCTTTTTCAAATGGGTGAAGGCAGCTACACAAAACTGTTGATTACTTTGGTTTTAGAAAAAATTTTCATGTCTATGCACTAAATTAGCTATGCAAGAGAAATAAATGAAAAGAATTGCTGTCAAATGAAGAGTTATCAAGTAAGTTCAAAAACGATACATTCCAACAATCGTAGTTGGCAAAGAAAACATAATTAACAAAAATATTTAAACTAGTTTGAAGCAAAAGGCCAAAGTTTTAGTACAAAGCCAAACACTGAATGCATTTCAAAGTATTACGTAGACTGATCTGACTACCTTATTACCGATGGCACGACCTAATCCGCAGGCTACTGCTGCAACATCTAGATCCCCAACATGTGTTCTGAGAGTCCTCCTCACCCTGTTTGATATGTATAAACAAACAAAAAAAATGACCCAGGACAAAAAGGTAGAGGACCAAATAGAATCTATCAGCAATCAAGTCCTTGGTTAAAGAGCTAAACAACGTTAATAGGAAATCATTGCATTAGGGAGGTTTTTTGTCTCAAAACAGAAACCTAAAAATCAGATAATCAAAGCACCTGAACAAATTCTTACCAGATAGCTATAAGCAAACCAGCCAGTTGCCTTGACCCCACACGCTCAAATGTTGATCCTTCATCCAGGGTCTTTCCTATGGCATCCTGCCACCATTGACCTATAGAACTTCCTTCAAGTCCTACCTACAATAGAAATGGTGGTAACCATGAAACCCAATACACTTGCATATCAGTTGCAAAGCAAAAAGAGAAAATCAACCAACTGTATGTCTAGAAGTCTAGCTTGTACTTAATGACCTTCAAGGCCTGGATAGCAAAATGGGATCCTCCACTATTGGTCGTCCTTCCTTGAAATGTTGTAAATAATAAATTGGACAGATTTATTTTGATAGTATGATAAATAGTGCAGGAAAAAAATAGTTACAAAATATGGCTCTTGCTCTTGTAATGAAGACGAATGTTTGCAAAAGGCTTTCGGCTCTTAGTGATCATATGTAGGAGACTACATTCAGAATTAAAAATTCTATTAGGTGAAATTTATTTGGTCTGTGTTTACCATAGGGGACCTGACCAATTACAATCATATTTACCAAAAGGAGAATTTTACCATTGGGAAGGAGACGTATAATCCAAAATGAATATCAGAAATCAAACAATCACTAGGGAAAATCCTAGTACATGTTGACTACAAAAACAAATAAGCTTGGGTAACACATTTTGTCTCCTTAAGAATACGAATGGTCACCAAGAATTATTCACTTTATACTAAGTGGCTTCTAGACTACAAATAATACTTGAATCTAAAATTATCTCTTGAATTCCTTTTATATCATGCATGCATATAGAATGCTTCCCAGAAAACCAATCATCTCTGGTTTCATCACATATGTGGAAATTTTCTTAGTTGGGATTCTTAAACTCATTGCTCCTTCTACACCTTCCACTAATAGACTAACAGCCTTCCAGTATCTGGAATATTTGGGACTAAAATCCTGTGACTAAGCTAAGACAATTTGCTACTATATGTGGCAGTTCTGATTGAAAAACTAATTACATGGTATTGTTTTACATACACTAGCAAGAAGTGGATTGTAAATGTAGTAGTAAAGCTGTAGACATGTGACTTAAGTGCATCATAGTACTACATTCTCCCTCTGTGTCAGATTGTTTTTTGCCCTTCTGGCTACATCTAAATAACTTTTGGGCACAGTACTTACAGTTTCTTTTGCTGCAGACATTGCAAGAAAACCAGCACCCATTTCCACTTCTTGCAATCCCACAACTACAATGCCAACGTCTGACACTGCAGAACCCAGCCATGCCGTAAGTGCATCCTGAGAGGCTCTTCCTTGACCAACATTCCATGTACCAACTAAAATTCTGAGATTTTCTTGTGTTGTGTACATGTCTTCTTTCTCAGCTAATTCTGGTCGTAGAATGTTATCAATAGGCCCAGGAGAGGCTATACTCCACCCACGTATACCGCCATGATTTGCCATGCTAAAAACATGACCATTACCTACTACCATTTTTATGACAGGGCCATTGTGAGCCACCCAACTTGCAAGTAAATTTCCTTCGAGGTCAAAAACTTGGACCATGCCACTTACATAGCCAACCCATATCCGTGAGCCATATGTGCAAAAGCTTAGTACAGCACAAGGATGGTGAATAAAATCTTGCAAACGGTTGCCACTTCCATCCCATTGCACAAGTAAACCATTTGAGCATCCAGTCCAAATAACTCCATCTGCAGCAAGTACTAGAGCTTCTGTTTTCTTAGTATCATCAACAAATGCACCTGCGCCCTTTGTTGCAACACGACGAACAGCATCTGCTGCTCCCATGATAGCATTACGTGACCGCTGCAAGAAGCTACTCTGGGATTTTTCCTTCTTTGATTTGGACACAAATTTAACGTTCATCTCATCTTCAACTACTTGGTCTTGTACTGAAGACATGTCAACTCGATTCTCAATCTGACCTTCTATGTTGTATACTTTGATAAGTTCTCTTGTGCGAGCATCCCTACAGTTTCTCAACTATGAAAATAATTAGGACTCACAAAAATTATACTGACCTCCTTAACTAGAAGTTCAAGTATGGGGCAGAAAACAGTAAGTCAAACATACCACAACGAAAATGACAAAGAGCTCGCTGCCCAGATTCTAGCCTTGAGATTATCAGATAACAAACATTTTACATCTGAAGATGAAATATTGCATACGCCATTCACAGTAACTTGGCTTCTAAGGTCAACAGACGACCGCTCTACCAATAAAGCAGCCATGTGCCTTTCTTCTGGCGATAGAGACAGAGATTTTTCAACTGCTTCCCAAGGCCAGACCTTTATACTACCGCCCTCAGAGCCTGACCAGATATCACCTGGATAATTCAGAAACTTAAAACTTAGCAATAAGATGAACACCACAAGTTGAGAAATTCAGATAATATCTGTCCCTAAATAAGACCCTGTTGAAAGTTATTCAAAGAACCATTCAAGTAAGCATCTTGAAAATTTTAATTTCCCAGCATGAATTGTTCCTCTTATCCCTGGACTTACCTAATGGAAAGAGTTTTGATTGCTGAGAGGCCAATAGTATATGTCACATATTCAGCCATAGGAATTTTCACAACCAAGGGAAATATTTATAAGCAGTCTGAAATAATTGTCAACTTGATGGTAAGTAGTTTTTACCATAAGAAGAAAAAACCATGGAAAGAACTGGACCACGATGAGCCTGCCAAGAAAGACCTTCCTTGAAAGGTGTATCGTCTGAATGCTGCTGGTCCATCTTCCAGGACCTAATCTTACCATCCTTGTGCCCGCTCCAAACCAACTTAGCCCCTGGATCCACCATCAGACAGAGTGCTGGGGGAGTATTTACCGATTCATAAAAAGGTGCTGCATCCTCATCCCCTCTCCTTGCTCTTCCTCCTAACCCACTTCCTGGCTTGTATGCATCTGATAAATTCCAAACTCTCACACCACATTCTTGACCTGCCCATAGTTCTGTGTCTGTGGAAGCAATTGTTCTGACAAACTTCCCAACCTGCAGCGGTATTTACAAGTTCCTCATTCATTTCTGAAGTGAAAAGAGTTAGAAAAGATAAGGAAGAATGAGTGCTGGAGCCGTTATCCCTGCCAGCAAAGGCTATTCTTGTCATGTGCATTTTCTATTGATATACCAATAAATCTTGTACAGCAGATCCTGATTTTACACTATTGATAAGCAGAATACAGATACATCCTAAACTTTGTTGACATTTTTCTTTAATTTCTTACTAAGTTTCTAATACCATGAAATAGATTGAATAAAAAAAGAGACGTGCATTGGAGTCTCCTAGGAATGTTAAAAGATTTGGGAAATGCTCTAGAGCATGAATCCTCTACCTACAAGCAGTGAATCAATTATATACCATAAAGCGTTTGTGTGATTCCAGAAAGTTAGAAAAAGAACAAAGATACAGACTCACAGACACGTACAAAAGCTTAGCATTTCCTTTTTCTTTTGGATTAATCTCAAAATAGATGAGATTCACCTCACCCATTCAGCTTAAAGACAATAAAACTAGCATTAATTATTTCATCAATCAATTATTTCATAAACAACAGTTACAATGTGTTCAAGAACATCCAGATTCATTTCAGAAACAATTTATACAAGGACAGCAGCGTCACCCACAATAATGTAGAAAACATGTCATACCACTAAATAAATGTCAAGTACTTCAGAACTAATTATCATCCATTAAAAAGCCAGAATACACTCAAAATTTTACAGTGCTATGGTAAAAGTTACGACCTGCTGCTTATCTAATATCTGCTTAATCACGGTGGTAAAGCATGTCTATTTGTATCAACGGGATGAAATTATAGACTAGATTAAAACAGAAATCCAGTATTCGAATTGAGTTGTAGGTGATTCAGGGACATATTCACCTCTTTCCCTCTTGATTTTCCCTTTGTAAATACTTATTATTATTTTTTCATCTTGTAAATATAATTTGTCTCACCTGAGTTTCTCTAAGAGGATGTGGCCTAAGCTCAAGGCAAGGAGGGCGACCCGGGTGCACTGCAGCCCGAGTAGGCACCTTGAAAATCCCAACACCACCCCCACTCCCCATAAACTCTGGCAATGGTTGGCAGTGCTGCGGCGGATGCTGATATTGTCCATATTCCTCAGAGCCACCACCATCCCCCATTAACAATCCATCAATCCTCTGATTAATATTATAATCCAGGCTACAACCACCAGACCCCGAGGCGGTGGAATAGGGATAGAAATCATCATCATCATCAGATGAATCATCCAAGAAATAGCTGTAACTATTGCTGCTGGAAATGCCGATGGTTTTAGCATCATCTAAGCTGTGTTTTCGCACTTGGTGGTGTTTCTTGTGATGCGTTCCTGTGCTGGTACGCAGTTGTTGGCTGTATGAATGAGTTTTTCTGGGCACAGGCGGGAAGTTTGATAATCCTGCCAATGCGTCCCTGTCGTCGTCCGACAAATCATGCTCGTCCATATTGGTTTCTTTCTTCGTTTCTGTTCTCAAATTATGGACACAGTATCTGGGAACGATTGCTTTTGTTCATGCAGGGATGAGATGATCAAATCCAGGAGAAAAGGCTTCAAAAAACTTGCAGCGGAGGGAGAGAGACAGAGAGGGGAGAAGAGAGGAGAGGAGAAAATGTCAACAAGTGAGGAAGTGGGGATAGGAAAGGTTGCATGGGAGTGCGAGGATTGAGGCGGGGCATTCTGGTTTCGTACGGACGAGAATGTCAAACGTTGCTCTGTTGTTGTATTTGGTTCCCATGTTGAGTTGTAAACTTTCATGGTCGTGGGACTGGGGATTTCCATTCCATTCTCTCTTTGCTCAGCCCTTTGGGGTCAAGCACTAACTCACAAATACAATTCTTTGACATTAAAAGAAAAATATTAATAAGGATTAAATTTTTATACACCCATAATATAATAGATTTATGCATATAAACTGTAATGTGGTGTACATACAAGTCAGACATAATTGTGGAAGTGTGTAACTACCAAGTGAAAATATAATAATCTTCACTTGTCGTTCATCTTCCCACATTTTTTATTATTTGACTTGAATTAATATACACCACGTATTTATCTTTTAGTTGTTATAAAAGATAAAGAAAAGCATATGAGTAGATAAAGCTTTCTCGTCAGCAAATTAAACCAAGTTTTGTAGGTGATTAACTAAGATCAAGGATGGATGTCCATCTCATGTAGCTAAGTAGATAGAGGGATAAATTATAACAAATACACAGAAAAGAAGTTGCTCAAACTCAACTCGTGGAAGTTGATTCAGACTAGCATGAACGACAAGGAAACTTAGATTGAACAGAGTTTCAATCTGGGCAGCAATTCAAAAGAGCTAAACGATGGAGTATCACAATTTTCATTCTTCACTGGCTGGGGTTGGCAAAACTAATGGAAGTTAGGAGATGATGGACCAGAATTTAATTTCTTTCTCAGCAAGTGTGCCTACTGCCCCACTAGCCAGAGGTGATACAAGGTGAATCCACTCTTAAAACTGAAAAACTACTAGTAAAGCATATCCTGTGTGTCTTCCAACCGTCTCAGAGAAATATAGAGTGTGCAGGGAGTCTCATATTCTCTCTTTCTTCATTTCTTCCCCTCAGCTTCTCTTCATTCCTGGCAAGTACAAGGACAAACCAGGTTACATCAAGAATGTCAAGAAGGCAATTTTAAAAAATCCTTGCCATTCCTTTAGTCAAAGGACCAAATCTTATACACTGAAAAATTAAACAACCAAGCAGACCACCTCAACTTATTTAATGAAATGACATCACAAAGACGACGGACAGACTGATCTTTTCCACCTAGCAAGCTTCTCTCGTCCCTGCCAAGGAATTAAAGACTGCAATTACTATCAAAAGGTCTTTGCTATGTATCAAGGTTAGTGATGATTAATCTGCCAAAACCATATAAACACATGGACTAACATAACCAAAAGCTCAAGTACAGGGTAAGAAGAAACGTTAGAAGTAAAGCCAAAGAGATACTATCCGTTTTTGGAAAGTTCTAACATTTCTACAATAAACATAAACTGGACATCATCAATTACGTTTGTTGTACCAATAAGAGCTATCTATTGGGCAATATCAGATATCGATTAATTCCAATTATCTCCAAAAGTGTTTTCTACGGGATTCTGCCATCTGTGAAAGGAATTAGACAATTAACTAAAAGCAGATAAAAGCAACTGATGGTTTCTATATTTTGGATCTTATATACACAGATCAGAGTATCCTAATATGACAGTGTATATGCATATGCAATTGCCAAGTTCATTTTCAATGGGATTTCCATCAAACGAACACGACAAATCTTACCTTGCGAGGTGAAACAGCCAGCTCATTTTCTATAATAGAGATAGCCTCGAACCCCAAAGGACACAGCACTTCTTCATAACTGCATCCACAGTTTTGTCACCAGTTGTGCGCAGAACCAAAAAATGAGTGCAAATAGAAAAGTGAGCGCTTCTCCATATGTCAATCTTTAAAAAAAATAAATAAATCCTCAGAAGACAAGACAAGATTGTTTTGATTAAGCTAACTAAAACTGGCACATACTCAGTAACTGATACTTTGTATGGAGGGCCCCTTCATGATCACTAATCTGTTGAAAGAGAAGATAAATATAATGAGATGAGAATCTAAACAACTCAAGAACAACTATTCAAAAAGCAATCTTGACCAGATTTAGCAGGATAAAGCACAGAATTTACTCTAAAATAACATTGCGCAAATAAGATGATGCTAATCTTCCCATCAGACATGTTAGATAGGCATATGAAACTAGAAGATAATGCATGAGCAACAATTTCAGTCAATTTTCTAAACCACATTCAACAACAGATCTATCATGTTTGTAAGTAACTAAAATCCCAACATGTGAATTACACTCTTACAACAATCACATTACACAAATTCCAGATGTTAACAAGGTAAAATCATTTTCAGAGTGAAACACTGAGAAAAGCAATTTGACAACATGATGGCATACTGGAAACATCAGAGTTATGAGCTCTCCATCTGGTTTTAAAAGGTCTCCAATTCTAGCAGCCCAAGATGGTCTCAGGTCTGGATCGATGGCACAAAAGAATCTGCATGAGAATTCGTGCAACGGTTAGCAAGCAAAAAAATTTTCTGTTATGACAATGAACTGATGGTCATCTAATACTCACGTGTAGTCAAAAATGAGATCAAACAACTGAGTGGGACACCATGTGAAGAAGTCTGCCTTCAAGAATTCAAAGTGTTCCTGACTTGATAATGAGGACAACTGCCTTGATGTGCCGAGTAAAGCAAACATTTCCACAACAGCATGAGAAAATGGACAGTAATATGTTTAAAGTACTTAGAACATGCTTTTTGTTCAGAAAAAATCAACCTCTGAGAAATAGATGGTAAATTTTTTTACCAAAAAATAAGTTTTAAATCTATTGAAATTTATTACCAGGGAGTAAAGGTTTTGAATCAAGGAGTCCTAGCATTTTGTATCCAAGGCAGTTGGTCTTCCAAATATAAAAAGGATAATCATGGCAAGAGCCTGAAGTTTTAATGTTTCTGAATAAATGTGTATAGTAAATGACCGAAGATGAGAAACTAATTGTAAACTTTAACACATGTTATGCACATTTGATGACCAACATTTAGCTGATGCCCTTTGGTGGCTTAGCACTTCCTCATTGACCAGCTAGAAAGTTGCCCAACTTTTTCATAAGTGAAAATACACTTTCAGAGTGAGAAGCACAAAAACAAGACATTCAGAAAATAAGTAGTTACCTCTTTGGCTTTTTCAACAGCTACTTCTGATATATCCAGGCCAACAACATAGCGATCAGGGCAGGCAATTGCCACCACATCATAGCCCTGCAGCAGACAAATGCCCATTGGTAAGTCAAGGAGAAAAGAAAAGAACAGGAAGGAACAAACTTTCAAGTCACAACCATAATAGAATTAAAACTAAGCTGCACAACACCTACACCAACTCTTTACCACCCAAAATAGAAAACACAAAAATAAGAGA
The DNA here is from genome assembly GCA_013103745.1 of Gardenia jasminoides. Classification (NCBI taxonomy): domain Eukaryota; kingdom Viridiplantae; phylum Streptophyta; class Magnoliopsida; order Gentianales; family Rubiaceae; genus Gardenia; species Gardenia jasminoides. Next base: position 1,159,328 of record CM023097.1, read on the forward strand.
AAGTTAAGTTTTTCTGTGGATTTCCAAAATGATCTCGACCAGGTATACAGACTCATGATTACTAAAGTCAACTGGGTAATTTACTAAAAGCAAGCAAACATGCAGTGTAAAAATGAAACCTGCATTCTGGTGAAGCCAAAAGAACCTTAATTTCTTTTCTTCCTATAATCACTGCTATGTTTAAAAACTGGATCACCTAATATCAATAGCATGAGGGTACCCACAGTGCTGTAGCACATGGTGTGAAGTGAACTATATTGAACAGATTACATTTAATGAGTAAAATCCAAATTTTCTTATTCATTGCTATTCTGCAATAAAAGCTTTTAACTCATCTGCCAATGTTCTCAGCATAATAGCAAACCAAAGAACACAAAGTGACAGACACCAAAGCAAGTCAAATAGAAAAGATTAATTTCAAAATGAACAATGACAAGCTACCAGCTTCCTGAGGATAAAGTATAAAGCATATAATCCTTTCATCTCCTACAATGTTATCTCCATCCTCATTTATAACATTCAGCATCTTCCTTGCACTCTCCTTTGAGTCCTCTTCCTCTTGTCATCACATATCCAAGTTCTTTTTTTTTTTTTTGGTTATTTTTCCCCCTCAATGAGGCAAATAGTTGGAAATGAAGAAAAGATGTGGAGGAAAAAGAGTACCAACTTAAGCACAAGTTGAGAGAGAGAGATAAGTGTTTGTCTAAAATAGGAGAGGACAGTGCAGATACAACACCATTATTGTCCTTCATATTGCAGCAGATATGATTATTCTTCTTGTTTATAACCGTACTAAAATTATAGCAACATAATCGCACACTGTCTGCACAATAAATGATGTACACCCATTTGATATGACTATGAGATTAACAAATTAATCAAATAGCGCAGGTTAAAAAATCTCAAAAACTTCAGACGAGCATACTATATTGTGCTATGAGCTATAGCGCGTAACTAAACCTCCTATGCTCTAAAATAACAGATTACCAAACTTCTCCTGGGGCTATAGAGTGTGAATTAACAACTACATTGTGATTCCACCATTTTGCAGCCCTAAAACTGTAAAGATTCATCCATATCCTTGTTCAAATAATATTATGTTCACAACGCATCTGAAGCAGTGTATTTGTAGCTACTTGGCACAATAGTCCATAGACCCAAAAACAACCATATTGAAGTGATTCATACAATCATGAAATCTTGAACAAAACATTAGCAAAGTTAACCAACGCAAGCAATGTGCAAGCCATGAACCCGAACATACAACAATTGAATCCAACAAGCACATTTCTACCCTTGTGAGCATCAGTTCCAATCCAGAAACCCAAATGCAGAAATCCCGGAAATGCAAAAGAGCAAAAAAAAAAAAAATAGAGCTTTGTAATAGTAGGGGTATACTCACACTACCGCAACCAGGGACCAAAGCCCTGCCCTTAGGAAGGGCATCCGTCTTATGAAGATGGACAAGAACTGGGGTAGGCTGCCCCAAGTCCCATGGTGTCAGCCCCTGTTCCCAGCACTTTAGCCAACCATCTACCCACACCCCATGAAAAACCCAAAAAAAAAAAAATTTTTTTTCTTGAATCATCATCATGATCAGGAATTATCAAGTAAACAAATGGTTAGTCTTGTCGAAAAGAATTACCTGTGGAGTTAGAATGGAATACTTGTTTGAATTTATCAACTACAGTAGTACTAGATGATGATGATGATGGTGATAGAGGAGTTGAATTTGTGCTAGTGATTGAGTCGTTGCTGGATTCTGTAGCATCTGATTTGGATTTCATCATCATTCTCAGAGGAGATGGGCGGGAAGTGGGAATGGGCGGGAGTAACCGCCGTAGTAAGGAGCCGGAGATGGGTCTGAGGCTAGAGGCGCTTCTCATATTTTTCTTTTCCCTCCATTTATAATTTATAGGTAGTTGCGGTAAACGTATCAGTCGTCACATCGTATCATATTAAACACCACTATTAATCATATCACGTCATCGTATTATACCACTAACCATACCATCATACGCATACGCATAGGGGAGGATTGGTGCCTGTGGGTTTTTGCCAACCGCGAGGCAAGCAAAACAGTGGAAGCTTATACAGAATGGTATGGTTTTCTTTTTTTTTTTTTTTTTTTCCCTTGGTATTAGATTGATAAAACTTGGTACAGAGCAGTCGGTGTGTCATATTAGCTCGTACCAATACTAATGGCTTGTGCGATTGTATGGGTAAGTATAATCTAACTGCTGTTATATGCATGTTAATTACAATTAACCCTCTCGGCCGACCCGAGGAAGAGGGAGGAACCAACAGTGAGATACCATTGTAGAAGAGATAGAATTCTAATATTATGTAAGGATTTACGGGTTAAGGAACAGTTTCAGATAGAAAGTTTTTATGGGGCGTAGGCCTCTCAAAAGGTAATAGAGACATGTAAAGGTTTTCCAAGTTGAGTAGAGATTGGCCTTAAGTGCAAAGATAGAAGGGAGATTGACTATAAGACCCACCCGTCGAGTAGGGACGAAAGTCGGCCTTAGTGATCTGATAACGCTAAGTGGAAGAGCCGTCGCTTAATGGATACAAGTTACTCTAGAGATAATAGGTTGATCTTTCCTAAGAACTCACATCGACGAGGAGATTTGGCTCCTCAATGTTGGCTCTTGGCCACTTTAGGCTATAATATATTCCAAGGGTTGGGTTGTTCGCCTATTAAAACGAGACGTGTGCTAAGTGCAAAACGTCATGAGGGTTCAGAGCATATCTAATAGTTGTTCCCAAATCAATGAAAAGTTCCAAGCAGATATATAATGGATCGATAAAGAGTTCCAAGGAGATATATAACGGTTGTATTTGGTTTAATTTAACATGTTGATTGGACAACACATGTTAACCTACTTAGCATGTGAATTAACACATGTTAAGGTCTTTTATATATCCATGTGGAGTTTTCCATTAACAAGTGAGTTTTCTATATGGGCACGTGGAGTTTTTCTATTAGTTCCGAACCAACTACTAAACATGTCTAATAGTTGTTTTGGACCGATGTAAAACTTCTCCTCTCAGCCTACATACCATTTTATTTTGTATTTAGACAAATTAAAAGGGTAATTTGTATTTAAACAAATTAAAAGGCTGAGGCTAAAGGTGCCTCTCATATTTTCTTCGTTTTTATAATTTTCTTTCCCCTCCATTTATAACTAACTGTAGTAAACGCATCAATCACATCGTCTCATATTAAATATTATTAATCATCTCACATCATCATATTATACTACTAATCATACCATCATATTAACAGATCCTAGGGGTTTAGCCCATGCACAGACACGGTGCGTGGATTGGCCAGCCTGTGGTTTTTGGTCAGCGCCAGCAAAACAGAGGAGCCTTATACGGAATGGTACACTGATTTATACTAAATCCCGGTATTAGACTGGTAAAACTTGGTATAGAGCAAATGGTTGTATCATATCGGTTCGTAACCAATACTAATGACTCCTGCAATTGTATGGGAAGATATGCTCTGAGGAAAATCTTATAATAAACGACATACGATTTAAGTCATAGAAATAAATTAAATGATAACTCACACTCACCTCTTTCATTTTAGAGTTTTTTTATTTTTAAATCTATTGCTTAATAATATTGTGATTTGGAGTCGCTTTTATAGATGAACTCATAATCTAATTGGTTCTCTATGCATATTAATTATAATTAACCCTCTCGGCCTATATGTCTCCTTTTAATTTGTATTTATCCCTTTTAAATGTGGGTATTATAGTAATATAATATCCGTAAATCAAACGTGCACTATACATGAAAACTAACTGGATCTTTTTGCTCTCTAACATATATAAAAAGAAAATGAAAATTAGTTTTATTCCTATTTGTTTGACCATTCCTTAGACTACAGTTTAAACTCTCGTCACCCTTTACTCCCTTGTGCTCATCATTCACCTTTGCACCACAATCGAAATAAATTTACATTTCTCTCATATATGTTTAAAACACTATTTTTACTTGATAGTAAAATACTCAAAATATTAAGAGCTTATTGAATTAAATAATATGTAATTTAAAATTTTGAAATGTAATTATCTCTTTATTTAGTTCATAATTCAGGATGAGAGGGGTCAATTTTTTTTTTTAAGTAACTAGAAAAGCACCAATTTTGAGCTGTATACAAAATGTATTTTAATGGATAATAACTCTATTCCTAAGTTGATTAATGTTGTTTAATAAAAACTTAAAATGTCCTTTCATCACCTAAAAGTACTTTTTGAACAAAAGCACTGCACACTAACAATCTTAGATATGGATACACATTAGATTTATAAAAAGAGCTAGAAGTTGTTATTGGAGAAAGAAACCAAAACAAATAACAATCTACAGAAATATAAAATGGGTAAAATCCAACCTCAGAATTTTCCTACCAATCTCTTCAATTAAATTTGTCATATGGGAAATAAAGAATATATATACGAGTTATAAAACCGTGCAAGGCATTTGTGCAGTATGAATAATCTAATAAAAACACTTAATAACATAGTAATTTCACAATACTTTGTAAGAAAGTTATGTACATTTAAAATTGTTAAAAAATTTTGCACATCAACGGATTATGATATTATAAAATTCGTCAGATAATGCATCGCACAAGAAAAGTCAATAGGTTTATTCAAGAAATTAACAAACACTTAGAATTATTATATACCTAATACTATACAAAGTCATGCATTCAGTTCCAATTAAAAACAGAAGGCGTGCTAACCAATTTATCATAAATGACTATTGAACTTCTAGCAATATAACTAAATTTACCAATATATCTACTAAAGCTTCACTTAGAAAAATTGCTCTATGCGGTTTATGGAACATAATTTCCAATCTGGTTGTAAGAATAAAGTTTTGCACATTTTAAGAATCTAGAATTTAGAAGTTTTGGATTCAAATTCCATTCCCCACTTCTTAAATCTCACTCGGCTAGAAAAACAAATTACTTGATTTTAACGTGAATTCAAGTATGTCATCTTATATTATACTATTATCCATGAAAATACATGCAATACTTTGACATGAAGATTGTTTATTGTTATGCTTTGAGAAAAGACAAGGAGGAGTTATCATCTTGCATTTGTCCCTAATAAAAATTGTTCTTAACTATGTCACTACATAATCTAACCAATATGAAGCTTTAAGTTTAAGCATGCATGCACTAGTACTGTATTAGTGCACATTACTTGGTATGATACTTTCTTTCTTTCTTTTAATGCAGTCATAGTTAGCAATAATTATAGTTACATGTGGTTAATTAGCTTTGAAATTTTTGAACGAAAGTAATAATTTAATGAATGGTACATAATATCCTTAATACAAATATGTAGAACTCGATCATTATTTATAAATGAGTTTGCCTAAAATACCTAAATCACACTCAATTTGTTATGCGAATGTACATTAATCATTATTACACTTTCTCTAATAAATTTTACTACTTTTTCTTGAAATTTGACACCTAAATGGTATCTTAATTGAACACTCATACCCAAAACATTAGCAAAAAAGAGGAAGAACTGGAACTTTAAACTAGTAGGACCATACTCACACCACCACAACCAGGGACCAAAGCCCTGCCCTTAGGAAGGGCACCAGACTTATGAAGATGGACGAGAACTGGGGCAGGCTGCCCCAAGTCCCATGGTGTCAGCCCTTGTTCCCAGCACTTTTGCCAACCACCTACCAAGAAAAACCAAAAAAAAAAAAAAAAAAAAAAAGGCAGAATTCTTGACTCAGCATTGTGATCAGGAATTATTATATATTAAGTTAAAAGATGATTAGTCTGGATGAAAATAATTACCTGTGGAGTTAGAATGGATGAGTTGTTGGAATTTATCAACTATAGGAGAATTAGATAATAATGATGATAAAAGAGGAGTTGAATTTGTGCCAGTGATTGAGCTGCTGCTGGATTTTGTAGTACCTAACTTTGGGTTCATCGTCATTCTCAGAGGAGGTGAGATGGAGCAGGAGATGAGGCAGAGGCAAAACGAGCATCTCATATTTTTCTTCTACTATTTTCTTTTCCCTCCATTTAGCTGTAGCTGTAGTAAACTTACCAATCACATCGTATCATATTAAATAGGGATAATTTTACAAGCCTCCTCTTAGGTTTGCCTTGATATCACTTTTCACCCATGTAGTTTTGAAAATCTTTTTACCCTCCCTATCAAATTGGCATTATAAGATGTTTGCATCATGAGTGGGAATTTAAAGATATTATCCTACTTGAAACTCCTAATTGGCTAACCAAAATTGGCACACAAAAAAATTGAAAAAAAAAAAAGGTACAACAAACAGGCATTGGATTCATATCAAAAGCAATAAAAGATTTTTAATACTACTATTACCTATTACATTAGAAGCACATCAAACAGATATTGGAAGCAAAAATAGCTTATTTCAATTCTTTTCACTCTCTGAAATCCAAATTGTTGTCTTCCTGCTGTAACCATAATATCGATTCTTTATGTTAGATGATGTTGGTACTTATAAGATTGCTTTCCAATATTAAAACTTGTTATGATCTATTACTTTCTTTTACAAGTTGCTAATTTTGCTGCAACATTTGTATTTCTTCTTTTGTTTGGACTACTAGTTGTTGCAGCAATAAGGCTATTAATCTACTACAACTTCTCTTTATTACATTTACATCTCACCCACTTTTTTTTTGGCCTATTAGATTTATTTATGGATTTAATTGCTGCTCGAATATTTATATAAAGGACTATGAAAGGGTGCAAATGAAACTAAAATATTATCTCTCCTCTTATATAAGTTTTTTAATGCACAATGGATGATAATATTACAAAACATGTTAATCAATGAGAAATAAGATAGATTTTTGAAACCATGAAGGTGGCAAGTGATATTAAGACGAACCTCGAGAGGTTTGTGAAATCATCCTTAATTACATCACATCATCATATTATACTACTAATCATACCATCATATCATTATATAAGTAACCATCGTATCAGTACATAAATAAAACGTCTTTATCATATTTAGGGTTGCAAAAAGTTTGAGTTTTGGTCAGGTCGAGTTGAGATTGACTTAATTTTACCAAATTTAAACTCAAACCCTCTAATCAAGCTAAAGAAAATTATTATATTTGTAAAATAGATAAAATAGACATTTTATCTTAATAAAAAATAAAAATATCAGGGACATATGTGTAATTTTTCTACTAATAAAAGATAAAAAAATATATAATTTTAAATCTACTTGACGAGCTAACAAGCCAAGCATAGAGACACTAGGCTCATCAAGCCAACTCAAGATGGATTTGATCTTAGCATTGATAGAGTTTGAGTTGAGTTTTCACTGAACAGATTCAATTTTTTTGCAGCCATTTGTTTCGGTTATTCTCTTTTTAACTTAGCAAAGGGAATGCGCGAGTCTATTGTATTTGCTCTCACACACCTTTACACAGTATATTTGTCTCTCTCTTTGATCTTTCTTTCTCTCCTCTCCCTCCTTGTAAAAGAAGACTAACTAGTTTGGTGTTAACTAAACACGTCATTTATCATACTTTCCAAAATACAATTCATTAATATTTTGTAAACCATAAACTCTGAGAGTAGGGTTGGTGATGGGAAATATTAACTTGACAACAATCATCATCGCATGCTTTATGAACTACTATATATGTTTCCATTTTTATACTTCATATTTTTACGCTAAATAATAATTTTTAGTAAAATGAATCTTGTTAATCTACTCACGTATCAAGTGTGCAGTAATTACTAGTCGGTAAAAGCATTTCTAAACTAAATCACAGAGAAACAAAAAAGTTGTAAAAAATCTATCATTTCTTAAAATTAGTAGTTTCTTTATTTCTTATAATGTATTATCTCAATAGGATGATAACTTTGAACACTGTCACTAAGCTAACAAAATCTAAATCTTCCAAATCTATCATCCCAATTAAATAACAGAAATGATAAATTTTTGAATATCATTTTCTTGGGGATTTTTAGTGAAGAACCTAAATTCAAGGTTTCAACTTTTAGGAGCTTGATTTTTTGGAACTTCTTTAAAATGAATTTTGAGGTGCAAAATTACGCCCTTTAGCATTCTTAAATTGGACCAAATACATTACTCTGCATGTTAAGTTTTTGTTTTAAGACTTAATTAAAAGCTTTAGTAAGCTTTGTGGTGCAAAATTTAATTTACGAAACTTGACATGAATGAAGCAAGCGCAATCTGTCCTCAGTGGCGCCTTCCGCGATGACGTCAATGCCTACCACAGTACCTCCGAGTTGATGGCTCAACCATCAATCACTTGGGATGGTCTCTAACTCGCCAAAGAGTTTTTGGTGAGACTCAGAAGCTTTTGACTTTTAATATTATGCGTCATGAAATTCAGACCAATTTTGAGTTTCAAACTAACAAAAATTGTTTTTAATTTCCCTTGACATGTGGTGATCCCCATTTTAATTAATTGCCTCCACTATTGAAGACAAATTGATCTATTCGTTCATAACATTTCAGTTCGAAGTGGTGATTTATGTATAACTTTCAAAATCATCCAGAAAAATGTGCTGCAAAAGCATCAAACCTCTAAGGACTAAATCATACCTTACTCATGTTAATATGTTAATAGGGGTGACTAGTAAGAAAAAATGTATTTTGAATATCCCTAACAAAAAAAAAAGGGAGGACGTATTCTTGGTAGCTAAGCTAATATTCAATTTTCCTTTATGCATTGGTTATTCTTTCTTCACTTTAACGCTTGAGAGGTATATCTCTCTCTCGTACATCAAAAGTCAAAAGAATCTTGCACTTCGATTAATTAATATATATATGTTAATCCATCCCGGCCTCAAATTAAGTCTGATTTGTTCATATGGTAAACCATCCCTGAAAATTTGTGCTTGCAACCTAGGAGAAAAAGGATTAGCGTTTTTGCCAGCTGAAGGATCTTTCATTTGCAGGCTTGCGAGTATGAATGTGATTTACGGAATCACATATTTGCCTTTCCAGTTAAATTGCATTGCAGCTATGCGTTCCATGCTGCTGCAGTCTTCTGCTTTGCTCACTTACAAGCAATTGCACCTGTTCACTGGGGAGCACTCTTGGGCCACGCGAATGAGGAATGGAGATCATTCCTTGTACTAGTTAGATGAGGATAAGTTGAGGGTAGGATTATCCTACTTCCAACTGCCCTTCTCTACCCCGTCTTTCGGAAACTCAACCCGCTCTTCGATCGCGTCATCCCCACTAGCATACCTGCATTCCGTGATCATTTTTCGTGTATACTTTGTTTGACTGTATTTTTATGTGTGTAGAACGCTAATCGAATTATTCATTTCAAATTTTTAGCTAAAACTTTGATGTGAAATAAAGTTTAGAAAATATATTCTTCTTTCTATATTTAAATTTGCATAAAATCTAAATCAATTATCATTATTTTTCTTATAAATAACATGGCATACTTAAAAAGAAAATTGGCCTGACTTAACAATATCCTCATTTTACTACAATAAAGTAATAGAAAAAACTATATTGTTTTATTACCATATTATTCATTTCATATTATGTATATAAAATTATATTATGTTATATACTTCGTATTCTATATATATGATATTAAATTGTAAACAGCGTGAGGGTTGGGCTAGGATATATACAATATTAAATTATAGCATAACATGACTTTCCCTTTTTTTTTTTTGGGAAATCTTCAAGTCAAAATTGAGCAAAAATTTAAAAAGGGAGAAGACAAAAGAAAGTGTGGACTCAAGAACCCATACAATTTTCGGTTGGGTATGGTTAAATTATTCAACCCACGTATGTATCCATGCTCATTATCTAAAATTTTGGAAGTAGTTGACGACTATAATCGACTCGAGTCGATCAAGCTTGATCAAGTAGGAGTTCGAGCTCGAGTAGTAAAAATGGAGCTCGAGTTCGAGCTCGTAGAACTATTTGAAACTCGAGTTCGACTCAATTAAGTTCAATTATTATGCGTGTATGATCGAACTCGAGTACTCGAGAGCCGAGTACTTGACTCGAGTTCGAAACTTCTACCAAATTATACTTTCTACCTATCAAATTATATTTTTTTTCACGTTAAATTACTATATGACCCATAAATATTTTAAAGTCATGTATAATATTCTGGCAATTTACACAACTTCTAAACCTAAAGAGTAAAAATATAATAACTACATAATTTTTTAAAATTATTTATTTAATGCTCGATAAGACTCGACGAGCCTTCGAATTTGGCTAAATGATACTCGAACTCGACTTGTAGCATCTATTGACTCGACTCAAGCTCAACTTGAACTCGGTCAAACCAAGTTCGAGCCAAACTACTGACCAAGTTGCTCGCGAATTATTATGTGAGCAGCTCGGTTCGATTGCAACCTGCATTTGAATTTAGATCAAGGTTATTTTATAGTATGTGAGCTCAAGACACACATGATGATAAGGGGTAGGTTGAACGTTAGTTGTCGGAAAAATTTGAAAATTTCTTCGCTAAAGTTTCAAGGGGTGAATGATAATGTTTGATATTTAAAGTGCCCACTGCTAAATTTCGTATGCTTATCCTTCGGACACATAATTGGGAAAAAAAAAAAAAAAAAACAGTTAGAACAAACCGACTCGGGGCTTCAGATCGAATTACTATTCTTTCTTGCAAAATTGGAAGTATTTCTAAATCGGAAGTCACATTTCCAAGTCCATGTAGTATTTATATTTTGTTTTCCAAGATTTCCACCTTTACCAATGAGAACAATCCATGGAATGATCTTGCACGAGTACGTTATGGAAACAGTAGCAGTCCGACTCCTGACAAGAGTAGGAGAACCAATTTTATTCTATTCCCATCAGCAATGCAATTATTCAAACTCTATATATTGGGATAGCCAGGATTTCATCTGCCTCCAGATCATATATTCGGGTTATCGTAGACAAGTATAGTGTGTGTACAGGAAAGTTACCAAGAATGGAGGGAATGATAGAATTTTGGAGTCAGGTTGGTTCGTTAATGGCCACTCTGATGTTTGTTTGCACCTTCCTGGAGAAAGTCTTGCCTTCTGGAGTTTGGAGCAGATTTGAATCCTATTTCTACAAGTTTTTCTACTTCCTGTTTGGTTTCTTGTTCACTGATGTTAGCATCACATTCCACGAGTTTCCCAATGATGCTTCCGGCATCGGGTTCGCAGCAAAGCCTACTCTGCTATAGAAACCTACCTCGGAGCCACTTCCTCTGAGAGAGCTTCCAGGCTCAAGGGAAAACGAACCAGAGGAAACGCAGCCATAGCTCTCAGCATGGACGACTATGAAGAGGTATCAGACGAGTTCCAAGGGGTTAAGGTTAAGTGGTGTTTGAACAAGAAGTTGCCTTCTGGACAGACGATTTCTTGCCATCCAAGCAGGGAAGAAGGGAAAAGATCCTACCTGCTCACTTTCAAGAGGAGGGATCGTGCCATTGTTACCAATTCTTACATCCAATACGTGCTCGAGGAAGGAAAGAAGATCAAGAAGAGGCACAAGTTCCAGAAGCTTTATACTAATTGCGGCTCTGGGGGGGATTATGACAGTGATCTGTGGACGTATGTAGATTTCGAACATCCAGCTACTTTTGATACTATAGCCATGGAACCCGACAAGAAACAGGAAATTGTCGATGACCTGATCGCTTTCACCAAGAACAAAGAGTACTATAACAAGATTGGCAAAGTATGGAAGCGTGGCTACCTTCTTTATGGTCCTCCAGGAACCGGCAAGTCCAGCATGATTGCTGCCATGGCTAATTTTCTGCACTTTGATGTGTATGATCTTGAACTGACCGCTGTTAAAGATAACACCGAGTTGAGGAAGCTATTGATTGAGACTTCCAAGAAATCAATCATAGTCGTCGAGGACATTGATTGTTCGTTGGATCTTACGGGCCGAAGGAAGGATCAGCCTAAAGAACACGATGGAAATAAAGATTCCAAAGCACCTCCATTGGGCGAGAAAGCAGCAAAGGACAAGGAAGCGGCCTCCAAGGTTACTCTGTCAGGTGTGCTGAATTTCATTGATGGGCTTTGGTCGTCGTGCGGTGGCGAGAGGATTATAGTGTTTACTACTAACCACGTAGAAAAGCTTGATCCAGCACTTATTCGAAGAGGGCGAATGGACAAGCATATAGAGCTGTCCTACTGTAGATTTGAAGCTTTCAAAATGCTTGCCAAGAATTACTTAAACCTCGAATCTCACCATTTGTTCGACAAGATCCGTGTTTTGTTGGAGGAAACTAACATGAGCCCGGCTGATGTTGCTGAAAATCTGATGCCAAAGTCTCCAGGAAGGGAGAATGCTGAAGAGGTCGGTCTGGAGAATTTGATTCTTGCTCTAGAAAAGGCAAAAGCAGCAGCAGCGGCAGCGACGTTGAAAGCTGAGGAGGATGCAAAACAAGGGGGCAAACTGGAAGGAAAAGAGGGATTGGACGGTGGAGATGAGGTAGAAAAACGATCACTTGATGAGCAAGAATCAACTGCGGAAGAAAAAGATGATGAAGATAGCAGCGAGAGTGATGAAACATCTGATGAAGATGATAGTTAAAGTAACTGATTTTTTTTTTCTTTTTTCGTGTCCATTTTCTTGTGTTCTTTTGAATTGTGACATCAATATATGCTTGTCTAGATATTACTGTAAGATTACTAGTGTTGGCTGGGTTGTTCAGTGTCTTCTGTCGTTTGTAGTAAATCCTCTCTGATTTGATCGAAACTTTCCCTGTACTGATGGAGGAAATTGACTGACATGTTTCTAGAGTTTTACTGTCACAACTGCTCCAGTTTGTGATATAGCAGTATGTTCTTTGGCCAGTGTGGCCATCCAAATATATAATCTTTTGTTGATAGGAAGAGATGAATAATGTGTTGAAGGGTTTATAACCTTGCACAAAAAGAAGTCCAAAATATTATTAGCAACTCAATTGCTTGCCCCTTTTCCCTCATGAAGTTTGGATTTCAATCTGCATGTGTGGATATAGCTGATCAAATTTTGTTCTTCCACCTCTCAGTTTCTAATCTTCAAAATCACGTACCAGCCTAGGTTTGCGGAATTTTGCAAGAATGAACTGATCGCCAACGTTTAGCTCCTTGGATTTTTGTAGAAAGTTTAGAATCCATCCTCTTCTTCTTCTTTTTTTTTTTTTTTCCTAATTGCATATGCGAATTACAAACCTCTAACGTATAAACTGTCAATTGAACAAATTAAACAAGCTGGAACCGAAGTACAGATTGAGAAAAAAAAAGGTGGGGAAGATTAGGAACCAAGATTCAAAATTGTTTAGAATGAAATCTCACTTTATCATAACACATTTCACGAGCAAAAAGCTTTTTCCCACTCATTTATCTATTTATTTTTTGAAAACATAGAGGGACATACAATTAATTAAATGCCTTAGAAGACAAACCTTATCATTGTTATAACAAAAAATTGATTGGTCCTCCAATTTATATAACAAATTATACGATTTTATTGCTAATACCACTAAGAATAAACAATGTGACTATTCTACATTAGAAAAACTTTTTATAAAAATATCCCATATTTTGAGCTAGAACCTCGAAGGATCTAAATTTGCACTTTATCAAGTTCCTTTATCTTTGACAAATCAAAACTTAACCATTTTCATAGGAAATGTGACCCATCATTGAGTGATTTGAGTCCTTGTATTCTTTTGCGGTTTAGTGTACAATTTTTTTACTAAGTATTTCCGGTTGATCATTGAAAGTTTCCAATTTCATTGTTGGCCATGGAAAAACAAGCAAGAATACAACAAATATCTTGTTCTTTGCTTTTTGATCGGATTGGTTATAAATTTCAAATTTCTTGTTTTTTGCCCTTTGATCAAATAGATTAGATTATTAACAGATTGATAATAGATTTTGACCAGTCTAAAGCCAAATGTGAATAAAGAAAATAATAAACGCCCTCATATTAGATATATTTTCCAGATAAGGGTACCAAAAAAAAAAAAAAAAGATTACAATCCAATACAGCTTTGCATCATTGTATAGAACATCCTCACAAATATTACACTCTAATATCCCCAGTAAAAATTGAGAGCTGTATTTCTAAATTGGCTAGTGTTATTGAGATTCATCCCAAGATATCTATCCCATAAAATGACACATAGACTATACTGTGACAAAAGAAAGAAAAAGCACCTCTGTGACAACAATCATCATGTCTCTGTTACTGCACAGAACAGCACCATCAAGTGAGAAGGTTTCAAAAGCAGTGCATTCCTTCTGAAAATAGAACACCATCAACAGGATAGATTTCGAAAGCACTTATGAAGCAACTCCAAGTGAGGTTAAAGGAAGAAACTTCTTGCCGTTTGATGTTTTCCTGGATTCCGTCATATTGACATGCAAAATCATTGTCCAAAACCCAAATAGTACCAGACTGCATTGTACATGCTACAGTATGAATTGAGCATGTAAAACTAATGGGTCGTCGCTATTTAAAACAAAAATTATACATGGTACTTGATTGCCATATTTTGATTCTAACTTCTTGATTTACAGAAATGGCACATTTCTACCATTTCAAGCCTCAAAACCGTAATCGACAAAGCAAAAGGTACATTCCTTCAAGTGATGCTGAAAAGTATGTGCTGATGGAAACTAAGTGGTTCATAATTTTCAGCAACCCTGCCTCAGAACTATTAACCACAAAGGAATTCCTGGAGATAATTTGAACTCATTCTGATCACTCTATTCAATGGCATGAACTTATCTCCATTTGCTTAGTCAAGAATACCTTTTTGTGGCTCCTGTCTTCTTTAGTTGGACACAAAATTGACAAATGGTAACAAATGCTTTGCACAGCTACAAAAAAAAAGAGTTGACAGGATCTCACAGATGGTATTGTGTGGTTTCCTAAACAAAGATTATAATGGATATGAGGTGCATAGAGATTACTCTCTGTGTCTTCGCTAATAAAAGGTTTCGACAATAGATTGAATTCGACAATATGTCACTCTGTTGTTACAACTTTGTAGCAATTGAAACATGGGGTAGCAGATCTAAACTACCTAATAGATATTATGATAATCAATTATGCTTCCAACTTCAATGATGCGACATTTATATTATGAAATTGAACATCTCCACTTTTTTCTATTACTTCATCATTTGTTTCCAGTATCCTTTCTTTTTTCCCGCAATTTTTTCCCATATATGGCCTTCATCTTTTGTATTGTCACCTATTAACAAGTACATATATGTATTGTCACCTATTAACCAAGAATACATCAGGCAATGATTATATGAGTGCTGACTGACTATACAATAACTATCTCATGCCAGAAACTAGCCTTTACAAAGCATTAGGGTCCAAAACAGCAAGAGGAACTCGTAATCTAAAGGTAGCTCTAGATTTTGCCTCAATCTAGCAACTGGATGCCAATCCAAAGGAATGCCTCCGACATCTCTGATGATGTTGGCACTCATATTTGTGGGAGGGACAGCAATATCCCAGAATAGCTTTTGATTTCAGCATCTCTAGATAAGCAAGCAGCAGACACATAGGAGACAAAATTACTCAGAGCATAGTGAGTTACCTGTCAATCAATGTACCAGACTAGCCTTCAGCTTTCCTGCAATTCATACATTTCCTTGGAGCAGCTGAAAAGGACACATGAAAAGAGTCCTAGAGAGATTCAGCATCCTATCCTTCATAAACAACCTAACTATAAATGCATGTTGCAGATCATTTCTCTTCCCCCAAATCAATTTGAACCAAGAAACATGAGATCCAGAAATGGCAAATTGCCTGAGAACACATTTGGCAGAGGAAGATCCTCTAGGGCCTACAGCTCCAGACAGAAGAATCTAACTGATTTGATAAAGGAACAAGAGGAGGAGCAGCAGAAACCAAATGCACCACTTCCCCATTTACCTCCTGCCAGTAGGCCATAACGAAGCACCATCCTCAATAATAGATGACACTTTTGCATTCTAAGAGCTCCTAACCTTGTGTTTTATCTTTTGTTGTTGTGGGTGGGGGGGGGGGGGAACGTGAGCTGGAGGTCCAAGGAGATGCCACCAATCCTGCCAAAGATAAGTCATCTGACCATCCCAACAACCATCTGCATACAATTCCTAGCAATGGGATGCAGCTTCAACATTTTACACCAATTCCAAGAGAAAGCCACATGTGGTTTCACAATCCAGATTATAAGAGCATCCTGCTCATCCAGATTATACTTTCAAGATGTATGAGGCAATTGTGACACATGGTTATTGCATAGTTGTCCTGCATGAAAAAAATGCAATATGGAGAATGGAAAAGTTACTGCTATGATTAGCATTTGAAAATGCAAGTGAAATTCACAGAGCAAATACATTGATACAACTTCCCGACTATAAAAGCAGCCACAAGCAGTTAAACAACTGAAAGAACCCCAGAATAAGAACAAACTTACAGCTTAAATGCATTTCCAAAGATATTGAAGGACAGATAAATATGAATATAGGAACTTCCATGCAGAGTTTGAGATGAAAAGCAAATATACGACGATGATTAAGACAATAGGAATATCCTGGTGCCAATTGGGATTGAAGTAAGGGTCCTTTTTTTTTTTTTTGGCCAGTAGCAAACCTTTAAGAAACAACCTGGATTGTCATTCATAATCTAGATATTAAGTGCACCCTAGACATCACTCAAAATTAATATATAAAACTCGATCAGGATGTGAACATCAAAAGTCCAATACACCAAATAGATAATGTAATCATTTAAAGAAGATTACCATGAAGAGTACCACAGAAAGTGATTGAGCTTCTTTTTAACTTCTTCATAGAGTGGAGCTAAAAATATGTTTAATAATGTAAATCTGTTCCATGATGGTAACCTTCTAACATAAAAGGATCTCAAAATGCTAAAAAGCAACAACAAGAAACTGAAATCTATCACTTGACCTCTCCTACACAATAAGCACTTATTGATATCTCAGGAATTTAATTCTTATCTTTTTCAGACCCTTCCAGAAAGTAATTTCTATACCACTTACAGCATTTAAAAACCATTCATAAATCACAAACTACACCATTTATAGCAATTTGATTATCACTAACCTCTTTACTGACTTAGCTGCTGAGACCACTTTCAAGTAAGAGCACAAGCCAACCAACCACACCATCTTTGGTGCTAAGGAATCTACATGTGAAAAGAAAGAACACATCATATGGAGAAACCCTTCCCAAGGCTAGCTTCCTATACCAATATGCTCCTTTATGGGGTGCAGCCACTAGCTTTGGGAGAAGAAGACAAAAGCATGAAGGATGAACAGTTGTACATGTCAACTGTCCCGGGCAACCTTTGTCCTCTATTTTTCGACCTTCAAGATATGAATAACTTTTAGCTTCCATCCCATTCAAGAAAAGACTGGCCTTATTACAGTTTCCCAACTGTTCAACACTATACGACTCTTGTCCTTGAGAATCACTGGTTATTTATAGGTGACCTTAGAGAAAACAGAACTTACTTGGCAATATGAGATGCCTGTCCTCTATGATGCATAATTGAATCAGATGATCAGTGCTGCCTATACATCTTTTGGTAATGAAATGCTTGTTCCATAGTAGACGAGGTTCAGCCTCTGGATTGTACCTCGTAAGCCAAATCATGAAATGTTTTCTTTAAAAGAATTTCTTTTGCAATTCCCTATACAACATTTGAACACCGCATCAGTGCCTACACAAGCAAATTAGTGATAGAAACTATGATAATACATTTCCTAACAATCCAATTGTTTTCTCTTCTATTGAGGACAAGGTCCAGGATTCTTCAGAATTTTGCAAGCAGAAACGACTAAATCATGAGAAAGATAATCGCATAAGACCATATTCTCCATGTGCCTCTGGTATGGAAAACTGCCTTCCTGCTTGAACTGTGCAAGAAGAAGAAATACTTGTAAAAGCACACTCGCACAATCATCTAAATCAAGTAGCACCCACAACTGATAGATAATCAAGTACTCTTTCCAACAGGAGACCTACTACAAGCTGGACATGCCCCTAATGCTAAAACTGAAGGGTTTTCTGGAAGTCAAATAGCAAGAGATAAAATCAGTTCTTGTGTTTCAGTATCTGCATCTGGCCTCATTTGTGTTATAATGGCACCTAGAATCATATATATGTGTTCGCATTTGGGATGCATCTTTTCATGTGCAACAAATCTGTGAAGGGTTCCCCCTATTTCAACAAAACTAAAGCCAGGAAATTTCTTCACTCCTCTTGTTTCCATGAATTCCCTCATTGCTCTTGCTTCAGCCCAGCGTCTTCCAATTGCATAAACATTTGATAAGCCAACATATCTGCCATCATGATCAGGCTCCAACTCAACAAGCTTCTTTCCCACTAATTCTGCAAGATTTAAATCTCCATGGTGTATACAGCCACTGAGTAACGCGCCCAACATGGATGCAGTTGGTTCAATTGGCATTTGAGAAACAAATTTGTATGCTTCCAATAATAGGCCTGCACGCGCGAAAACATCAATCATGCAAGCATAATGTTCTGTTTTTGCTGTCATACCGTTTTTACCAATAGAGTCAAAGAAATACCAAGCCTTCTTCACCAAACCTCCATGAACACAGGCACTCAAGAGGCACAAGTAAGTGATTTCGTCTGGCCTGATCCCCAAATTCTGCATTTCAACATACATCTCAAGGGACTCCTGAACAAACCCATGAGTAGCCAGCCCACCAATGATGGCATTCCAAATCAATACATCAGTTTTTCTCTTTGGAAACCCATGGAAAACAACCAATGCCTCATCAATTGCCCCACATTTAGCGTACATGTCAACTATGGACGTCATCAACACTAGAGTTGAAGGCAACCTGTTTTCTACAACATACTGATGCATCAACCTTCCCTGCTCAAGCGCACCCAAATGAGCACAAGCACACAAGACACTAACCAAAGTCACCTCGTTTGCCTTCTGTCCTTCAGCTTTCATCCTGTCAAAAACTGCCAATGCCTCCGTGTATTCCCCACCCTTGACATAGCCATCAACCAAAGAGCTCCACGACACAACATCCCTTTCAGGCATCAAATCAAACACTTCCTTCATCAAATCCAGTTTTACACACTTTGCATATCCATCCAACATTGTATTCCAAGAAACCAAGTTCCTACTAGGAATTTCATCAAACAACTTCCTGGCGCTCATAGCGTCACCACAAGAACCATACATATGAATCAAAGAATTCGAAGCAAACCGATCCGACACAAACCCATTTCTCAATATTACTCCATGAATACACCCTCCGAGCCTCAGCTCCGACAATCGAGCAGAAGCCTTAGCAAGAAAAGGGTACGTCAGGTAGTCCGGCAGGACACCATTCCTCAACATATCAACAAATAAACTTATAGATTTATTAGGGTTCTTGCTATTAGAATAGGCCCTTATCATCGTATTGTAGTTAAAGATTGTTGGGTCTGAGAGCTGACGAAAATACTGATTAGCATAATCTATGTCATCTGAACTGGAGACTGCAGAAAAGGAGAGGACTTTGGAGGCAAATGGGTGGTGGTTGGAAAGGCCAAAGGTGATCAAGAGGGCGTGAATTTGCTTGAGCTCTGGCATGGATTTGCATCTTTCCAGTAAAGCAAGAAAAGAGGCTTGACTTATTAGGATGGGAGCTTTGGTCCGCAGGGAAGCATTAGACATTTACAAGGCTGCCTGATTCTTCTTCATTCGTAATCATAGTTCATAACTAACTTGTTCTGTTTTGGAGGGAAAGCAGCCAGCTGCGAGGGGTGCAATTGTAAACTTGTTAAGCTAAGGGGTCACATCTATAATTTTGAGAAATATGAAGACAGGTTTTTGAGCTTATTCCCAAATAAATGCTCAAAACTGTGCCAAAAGAAAATTCTCCCTCTGTCAAGCTCAAAACTGCGCCAAAAGCAAAGGTCCCGGCTCAGCACCCAAGCCTAGGACTCAGCAGCTAACCCCTCTGTTGAACATTTTTGCATCTGGGTTTTAGCCTTTTTTTGGGTCTTTAAAAAATTGAGGAATTTTTTGGGTTTTCGTCAGAATCAAAATTTCAATCCTGTTTGCTTCTAAAAAATTTCTAATAGGTACAAAGTTTGGACTTTTAATTGGTATAACTGCTCATTGGATTGGGATAACAGCCTTTCAATCATCAATTATTCTGCTTTTTCTTTGGGGGCTTAGGATAGGGGGATTGAACAATGGGAAATATATTTGTGAAGAAACCAAAAATAACGGAGGTGGATCGGGCAATCCTCTCACTCAAGACCCAAAGGCGTAAGCTTGCTCAATATCAGCAGCAGGTGAGCTTGGTCAATAACTAATTTTGTGATGTTTATTTGCAGCTTCATTTTGTCTGTCAATTATGTTTGAGCGATTTTATTTCTGAAAGTTAGGATTGTTGGCGTAATTGGATTGTTCTTCTCTCTCGTGGGATTGCTTCTAGTGTCGTAAAGATTCAATAATTTTAAGCTTTTGCATGTTCTATTATTCATAGCATAGAGACTATAGATGATGGTTTGTTAAAGAACCTGACTATTTTAGGATCAAAAATGCAAATTCAGTGTGTGATGGAAAATGCACAGCATAATTTGTGATATTTCACCATCATTAGTGCTATGCTAATTTCAGCTGGAGAATGTGATTGAGGCTGAGAAGCAAGCTGCAAGGGACTTGCTTCGTGAAAAGAAGAAAGACAGGGCCTTACTAGCATTGAAAAAGAAGAAAGTACAGGAAGAACTGTTAAAGCAAGTAGATACCTGGCTCATTAATGTTGAGCAGCAAGTAAGTGATTCCTATTTATTTATTTATTTTTTTGCATGTTTGTCATTCATCCATCTGGTGGTGTTCTTGTGGATGGTTCATAAGCAATTGTGCGGGAACTTGAACATGCATCTTGGTTTAGTTGGCAGATATTGAATTGACAAGCAAGCAGAAGGCCGTATTTGAGAGCTTGAAGACAGGAAATAATGCAATTAAAGCAATACAAAGTGAGATCAACTTGGATGACGTTCAGAAACTGATGGATGATACTGCTGAGGCAAAGGCCTACCAAGATGTGAGAGTTTACAATGGTTTTTCTGTTGTCTTCCAGATCAGCATGGATTATTCTCCGTTGTCTTATGTTTATGTTGATTCTGGAGCTCTGCACAATTAAAAATTTTAGCAAAGTATCCTAATCGACTACTCTTAAAATCTGCTTTTATACTTATCTGGAGCTTAATTTATTTCTTGCTTGTTGGCTTGAAATGGCCCCTAGATGATGGTTAATGTCAATTAAGTTGAGAAGATGCATTCTCATAGTTCTAGAACTGACCATGTGGCTTTTGGGCTTTGTTCGCTGGGACATTAAATGTTTCAGATGGAAAAGGCTCTCCTATCAAAAGATGTTCTATTCAAATAAGTTTTTCTGTTTTATGATCTCAGAGAAAAAGGAGTTTCCACCCTCTGATTATTTTTTTTTTTTCCGGTTTGTGTGTGTATTTGGCTAATAAAGTGAAAATTCCTTTCCTACCAGAAAGGAGTTAATACAAGAAGTGTCAGTATAAGGTCCAACTGGTGGGAATAGTTCTGACCGTTTGCATGTAGGCCTACAAAATAGATGGGTTGGTCAAAACAAATATGTAGGCTGTAGTCCTAATAACAGTTTGTAGCTATTAAGTACATTGAGTACCTCAAGAAGAGTGAGAAAAATTACATCAGACAGAGGTGAACTTCTCTACTTCAGTTCTCTTGATGGGAGGAATGATACTAAGTGAACCAAAGGGGGTTTTGGAAAATAAATGTTTTTGAAGACATCCCTTTTTGTTATTGGGTTTATATTGACTTCTTTAATTGTAAGTTCCTTTTTGAACTTCTATCAAGAGTGTACCTTTTGCAATTTGTACTTTTTATGAGAGTTCATGAACCACCAAAGGAGCACAAGTATTATACAGCTTTCTGTCACCTTCTTTCTAGGCAAGCAGGTAACTCTGCCTTGAAATCGACTTATAGATCTACTATTAGTAGGCTAGCTATTGTAGTTTATTGCAATTTTTTGCCTCGCGTCTTTTCTGTGTCTATATTCTTTTGAGAAATTCCATTACTCCTTTTCACTTTCTATTTCTCCTTGCTCCCAATATAAACTCATTTCATCTCTCCCCAGCCCCACTTAGATGCATCTTGTGCTTATGCTTGAAGCTTTCAACTCCCATTTCTTATGCCAAGCTCTCAGCTGCCACCAAACTTGTCAAGATATGCAACACTTTATGAGACAAACAATACTGAAACATGAAGTTTTAAAATTGATGGTGGTCGTCTGTACTTGTGAGGAAGCTTCTTAACTAAACAAAAGCATTAATGAATGTGAAATGTAATAACTGCATTGAAATGATTTACATCTGCTCTATATTTGCTTCGGAGAGTTCTCCATATGTTTACTTCTATGTAACTTCTGTGTTTGTTGGTTAGCACTGGTCCACTAGTATGGTTTTAATGTTATTCTTTTCCTCGTTTCTCTCATCTTCTCCAAGTTTCTTCAGGAATGAAGGCTTTCTTTCTTCTTTTTTGTCTCTTATAGCTCATGGACACTGACAAGTTTATTTGTAATGGGAGTGTTTTATATTGTAATTCATGTATGATATAATTATTTCAAACCTGCCCGGCGTATAACACCCGTATTGTTTCTTTATAGGAAATTAATGCAATATTGGGAGAGAAGTTATCAGCAGAAGATGAAGAGGAAATTTTGGCAGAATTTGAGAATCTTGAAACTGAGGTCAGTATATTTCAAGCTTTTTAAATTTGTTGTTTTGTTTCTCCGAAGGTTATAATTATCAGAAATGTCTGCAATATCTTTTTCTTCATGATTATTTTATGGATAGAGGAATACAAGGATTTTTCCTGCTTGTAGTTCCATATGATAAATGGTATGCAATCAAATTTGGGTGCTAGGAGGCTTTTTGATGTATTGCAAAATTGTGCCTATAGCATAACTCAATTATCCTGCAATAAGTTGGCCCATGATTTAGAAGTACTTAGTTTCAGCTGACTTTTGTCTGCTTTCTTTGTACCTCATACTCCATGAGATAAAGCTACAATAATGGGCTTTTAAATTTTATATCTCATTCATTTTTGTTGCTGTCTTTCATATGAACAATTTCCTCTTGATTTATGCATGCATTATGTAAAGATAGATGCCTCTGATGATAACGTGAGGAATTGTTTTAAAATTGTGCAGATGACCGTTAAAGATCTGCCAGAAGTTCCAACTGCAGTTCCACTGTCGGTGGATGAAGAGAGATTAGATCTTCCTGAAGTACCAACTAAAGCACCAGCCATTGCAGAGGCAATTGAAGAAAATATTAAGCAGAAGAAAGGTCTCTCCCTCCCTCCTCCTCTTTCTATCTGCCCTTTTTTTCCCATTTAACAATATTGCTTTTTAATTTACTTCTCTTCTATTTATCTCTCTGCTTTTAACTAAATTGTTTTTGAATCTAATTCAGTTCTGGAGGAACCATTACCTGCTTGAATGAGCAGTTGTCATTGCTGTCCCGGACATCATCTGATCTCTATGTACATCAAAATTTGCTGTAGGATGGCAATCGAAGCCCTAATCTACTTTTGTGTACTGGCCTCCGGCAGCTTCAATTGTACATTGTAATTCAATCTTTCGTTTAATATACTACGAGTGGATTCCTTGGAAACTTGAATGATCAAACTTTTGTCACGAACATGTAATTGTTGACATCTGTACAGCAGTGTTTGTCACTTAACTCCATGTAATTTGAAATGTACTTCCTATTCTTAATTGAACACGATGGCTTTCATGTCCATGCTAGGTAGGTTCATTTTAGATGCAATAAACATTTTCGCTCTTTTAAACTGTGATTTTCTTTGTCATCTTCATTTATGTGGTTTTCACTCGGACTCGGAGGTTCAGCAAACCAGCATTTCTATATTTTTTATTTATTGTCTTGGAACTATACGCTGCTTCTTGGCCCCTTTCCTAGTGTGAGGATCAGTGGCATAATATGTTTGGTACTTAACTCACGGCAATAGTGTGTATTGGTGTTTGCATATTGTTTTTGCAGCAGCAGGGAGGGAATACACCTGGGAAAGGTGATTTACCATGTATGCTAGTCAGACCTTCTACAAATTTTCCTTCATGGAAGATGAGGTGTATATCTTGTTTGCCTGACTCCTTTTCCTACCTTTGTTTAGTTTCAAAAGATAGGGTTAATATTAGATATTAAACCGTTTGCTTTGCCTATGAAGTTGAGCAACAAACAGCAGTTAGGCAACAATATCCTTCAGATTTAGAAAATGATTCCAATAACTTCTGAGAGAATACATGTTGTGAAGATACATAATATCCTCCAAACGCTAGGCCAAGAGTTCCATGTCCGGAAAGGAAGTGAGAATCTGAGTTTGAAAATCGTTAAACGGCTGTACTTGGTACAACATTACTAGAGTGTTAATTAACTTGGCCCTTTATATGCTTAATCATCTTAATCTGCTCACTAGTGCTATTCTCTCCCAGACTACTGCAAATCTAGCCAGAGACCCTGGAGTAATGTTATGCCACTGTCGCTAATAGCAGTAATGTTGTGAATCGGCAACATCCAACATGAACGAGAGCTTGAAAGTCGATAGAACTGACAAATGGTTCAGAGCACTAGTAAGTTCCCACGGACCAGAGGAGTAGAGGATCATCTGCCAAGTGCCCAGGCAAATTAAGGAATTTAGCTTGTCTGGATCAACAAGTTTGTGTTGTGAATCGTTCTTGCATTTCTTGCACGAAAGCATACTAGATGATGGAAGGTTTTATGGAATTAAAAGCTTGAATCATATCAAGTCATCAAAATGCAAAAAGTACTCATCAGTAATTCTAATAGATGTACGACACCAAGAAGCAAAAGGGATATATATACACAAGATCTGTATTGCAGATTTTACAGATAAGACCTATCACTAACATCTTTGTGAAACACTCTGCAGATTTAGTACATTTCTTAATTTCTCTTGCAAAAAGTATAATCAACTAGAAGCTTCCCTCTACTTTCCAATATACGAACCATGAATCGGCTGTTTCTCTGCAGTGTTCCACTTGCAGAGACCAAGTCCATTCTGTCTGACCCATCCAATCCAAAAACCAAAGATAATAATGGCCTTGAAACAAAAATTTATATTGACAGAAATAAAAAGAATTGCAGCTTTGTCAGTCTAAGTAGAAAAGGGTAACTATCTTCCTCATATTCTTAGCTTCTTGACAGGTTTCCATGAGCAGTCTGCTATCATGAAAGGCAAAGCAAATAACTTGCTGTACTTGTGAAATAATATCCATGTTACACAGCCTGCATTCATTAAGACAAGTTTAGATTTAAATGCTTGCAAATTCAATACCAAAACTACAGATTTCCATCAGGGAAGCGAAAGAAGCACTGTTATGTAAAACCTCCAGAATAACTGGATAGAACTTTAATTACGGTATTCTTTTATTTGGTTATCTTTGAGAAGCCATTAGATTCTTAATATTAAGCAATGATATGTTTCCTAATAAAAATGCTTCTTTAGGCAAATGGAGAGGAAGACACTAACCTAACCTGGGCTGGAAGTCTATTAGACATAGTAAAATATAAAAAATAAAAATGATAAAGATGACAACAAACACTTGCCAGATAGGTTGAAATTAGTCCCCCTCTTTCTTTAATTTCAATCCCGCTTAAATCTTGGGTTACATCATAAGTTACAGGAACTTTTCAGTTTTAAGCCAAACATGCACCCTACCCAGCATAATTGGCAATGAACTTCATAAGGTAGACATTATCCATAGGCCACCCAACTATCTAGATGTATAATTAGGTATCACATGAAAAAGTCATTAGGGAAGGAATCTCAAACCATTGAGTTAATGGTAGCAGGTTGTGAAACTAGCATTCAGCAAATGACATTGGTGGTATCCCCAATTGTCTAAAGTTTTCTTCTTCTTCTTTTTTTAAACCCCCCCCCCCCCCCCCCTCATTTTTTAAGGTGATGAGAGGAAGAAGGAAAAGCAAATAACTTTCAGAAAATTGAGACCCCAAGGAAAGGGAATTTCTGTAGACTCCCTTACGTACCTGCTGGCTTCTATAAGAGGAAGATGATCATTATGAGGCTTCTCTATTACATTTTGAACCTGCAAATTAAGAAAATAAGATATCAGGAGTGACTTAATTAACTCACCAGTCTCATTAGTCACGTAAAGGCATCTTAAACTAGTTTTGCCTGATGCATAGAGCAGATATTTCATGTCCTCAGACACATATGGCATGTTCTCATGTTTGAATAAATTTCATCTCCATCAAGTATAACAATGAAGTGCTCGGATCCCCTCAGTGGAGGAACTGTGTTGAGCACTTTGGGAATCAAGCTATCAAATATGACGTTGATCAATAGATAAACCTGCTCAATACCTGACTTTTAAAGATTATATACCCCAAGTGAGTCAAAGATGCAGTAAAATTGTAGCTTTCGTATATAACCAACCATGATCGGATAGCTAAATCAAGCTTGAAACAGAGAAGTCGAAGCAAACTTATTGACTTACTATTTAAAAGAGCTGCTTCATTGCTCAAGCTGTACCCAGAATATTCCAGCACTGAAAAAGCTGGAGTAAATTCTCTAGTTTATCTAGTACTACAAAGAAGTTTCTTACGGAGATTTTTCAGTGGGTCAAACTTTTATGCTTCCTGCAATTCTGGACCAACTTTACATCCCATAATTCAATGTAATGAACCAGATGAAATAAGGTGATGTTGGTCATGAAGGTGGGGCCATCAGGTGATAAGATGAAACATAGGTATTGATCTTTGCAGCTTTACAGAAACAAGAGCTTTGATCCAGTGTACTTACCATCAAAGCACACTCTACATGTGTGCAACAACAACAAAAGCAAAATCACATTTTAATGACTAAATATAGTAAAACATGCAAACTTTGGCTCATTCAAGAACTTGCAACCTATACTACATCTTCCTTTTCTCCATTTTTCACATCCAGTACATCGTATTTGTAGGAGAAAATTTTGTATAACATGTTCAGCTTCTTCCTAAATGAAAGACATGTTATATTCTTAATGAAAACATGTGCCTGGATAGAACACAACGGCATCATATGATCCATATAGCCGACCCCACATAGTGGGATAAAGGCTTTATTGTTGTTGTTGTTGCTATGTACAGCTTTTTCCTAAAAAATCACTAATGAGAAAATTCAACGGATATCATAAAGGTGAGAGACAAAAAAACATTTTTGCCTATTGTCTCACATTGTGGTGGCTCTGCAGACTTCCAAGACAAACAATTGCAAGTAAAAAAATAAAATAAAAGAGAGAGAGAGATGACGAAAAAGTAGGGCAAAGAAGAAACACAGGAGCCAGAAGGAAAAAACTAATTAAGCAAATACAGTAACTCTTACTTTAGCCAATAACTCCTGACTCTCAGGAGGTTGCTTTTTCAAACTCTGAGGCAAAATAACAGTGAGAAGCTCTGGCTTTTCAGCACGAAGAGCGCCTCTAATAACAGCAGCATTAGTTCCAGATGCTCCAGATGTGAAAATATGGTTTTTCTGGAAATAGAAACAGAAGAATATACTAATTACACTATACTCATTCTGGCCGAAAGGACAAGAGATATGACCTATTCAGCAGCCTGAAATAATCGACTATCATTTCGTGAATCGGTTCAAGCTATATCAGAATACCGTTATGACCAATGCATAGCTGAGAATTTCAATAAGTTCCTGATGCATGAAACCCATATTTCTTGTCCCAAAAAACCCAATAGCCCTTGGGCCTTGTTGTTGAATTGCTAGTAACTCCTACAAACACAAAAAAGAATATTCACATAAGTTGTTGTGAATCTGCAAAAGAATTGCAGATGTTAAGATATTCATATCAACCTTCCAACCCAATCTAAAACCTGAAGACTCGACAAACTCACCAAAAGCTCAACAATACCAAGAGGAAATGAGTAATTAGTTGTAATCAAGTTTGTCTCTTTATCTTTCTGATTTATTTTCTGCTTACCAAGGTGACTACTTAAAGTTGAAGCAAAAGGGCCTTTACCCAATTAGTGAATACTTAAGATTGAAGCAAGAGGGTCTCTATCAAACCAGTGAAAGAAACTCTCTTATGTAGCCTTTTGGCAGGTGCTTCTATAGTGAGGATTTGCAGGTTACAAACAAATGGAAATTTTGAAAACCTAAACACTGAACGTAAAAATGCTTTGCCAATATTTTATTTTAATATCCTATCTAAGCAATTATTCTGTTGAAATAAAGTCAAGTAAATTTATCCACGTATAGACATGAAAACTGTCTAAGGTTGTTCTGCATGCTCTCTTGCCTAATGTATGGCATGCTTGAGAGATTACGACGTAAAATGGTGATCCCATTAGAGGTACATGGAAAGTAAGTGACAAAAATTGCTAATACTTTTAAGTGGTGTGAAGAGAAATTGTAGTCAAAACTCCTTGCCATATGAACATAATGTTGTGCATTAAATATAGCAAACCTGTATGTAGTCCACATCAGGTGCAGGCTTATACTCGGACAGCAGAACTGCTCCTGAGCCTTCAACAATAGATTGGGCTTGTGTTGGAATCTGAGTTTTGACTTCTTCATCAGAACCATACATTTGCACCCGATGGTCATCTTCATCTCTCACACCCTCAGAACTTTCATGTCTTTTCTCATATCCATAAAGCCACTATATCAGCACATAGAAAAGAGTCCCCTGGTAGTAAATCATTAGTGAAAACCAACTGATGCATGTAAAGAAATAAAAGAAGCTCATGCTTGCAAGAATAGCATTTCTAATGAGAAATACTCAGTTTTCCAAAGCAAAGTTGTTGGAGAAAACTTGTTAAATAAAACCACTGAACTAACAAAGAAAATTAATGTGTTCTAAACCCAAATACCCCCAACAAAGTGCGTTCACATGTAAGACTAATAATCCGTCACAATGTATAGTTAGTCATTCCATTCTAGTTGCCATTAAACCATGGGTCAAGTATGCCATCATGACATAACATAAGTTTGCAGCAACTGGCTCAAACATTCTTATCAGGAATCGAAAACAAAATCTCTCTTTTTAAACAGCCAACAGAATACCTGCAATTTCAGCACAAACTGCACTTAGGCCTAATATTCTAACAGATAACTATCTAACAGCCCCCAGTAGTCTTGTCTCTACTTCATTAAGCGCTAGTTTGATTCTTCCTGCCTATAAGTTTGGATTCCGATGATCAAAACATGAAGAAGCACTCCAACGACAAACAAAAATTCCAAACTTTGAACAAGTTGCTTCTTAATAAAGACAAACCGGAGGGGGGGGGGGGAATAAAGGAAAAGATATTCAGCTTCACTCATATACAGCTAATTATCCGTGTTGTCACTTATTACAGCTGACAACCTTGAGTTATATTCAAGTATGTGAACAGTTGCAATTTTCTGACATTAAAGATTGCAGTGCTGGCTTATGGAAAAAGGAGAAAGAGAAAAGCTGGACAAAAAAATCATTTGTTTTTTTCAATTTTCTTCAGATTGAAAATAATTATCTGTTCAGATCAATGCAGTAACATATGCCAAAGAATCTCCACCTAATTTCTCATTCGTCTTTAAATCCTCAACTAAAGAATTACTAAATAAATAAGCGTTTATTGTTCTGCTCAAAGCATCCGAATTCCAAATTAGTGAAAAGCAAAATGAGATAAAGCTTCACTCAAACCCCCTCCCCCAGGAACAAAAGCTGAAAGCCCTCCCGTTTTTTTTTTTTCTTTTTTCCCCCAATTCTCTTATCCCTTTTCAATTTTTCTTTTTCCCTTTTCGTCCTCAAGAACAACGAAACGCATAAAACTCACATTCCTTTGAACCGGATAAATGGCAAGCTAGACAGATACAAGCGCCCCATTTTCTACTTACAGCTTCACAGAAATGCAAATAGCAGAATCAAGAGAGCAAAAGGAAATAGAAAAATGCTACCTTGTTTTTGCGGAAAGAAGCCCATCTCGCATGGGAGGACGAAGAACAGGAAGACACAGAGTCCAATGCGGAAAAGGGATTGTTTGGGTGGGGAAAAGGAGAGATTTTAAAAGAACCCAGAGGGGAAAAAGCACAGGCCAGTGGATGAGAATGAGGAAGAGGCAACAGCAACAGCCTCAATGACAAAGATGTGGTCATCTCTCTTCTTCTTCTTCTTCCTCTTCTCTATCCCCTCCCACAATCTTCTCTCTTTAATATATGTATATATATGATATTTTTTCTAAATTTCCCTTCTCTCTTTGATAGACTGATTCTAAAGAGAAGCTCTTCTGTATTTGCTGGTGTCTGTGCCTGAATAGCCTATGCTTAGCAGCAGCACAGAACCCAACACTGAAGAAGTCTGAAACGAATGCTTTGGCTTTTTTTGGGTAAAAATTTGGATGGCTTTGCGGTGGCAGGCTGGCAGGTTTTGGCTTTGGCTGTGTCTTTCCTGACGAGTCACCACTGCCACGAAGGCCGTTGTCGTTGGGTTTATTTTTTCCAAGTAATAAAGAGAGAGCCCTTTTCACCTTTTCATTTTTATCCCTTTTTACGACTGTGTGAGTGTGGGTGCGTGTGGAGGAGAAGATCGGTATACAGCATTGCAATTGCAGCTCATGATTGATAGTATTGGTGGTGAATAGTACTGAATAGGAAAGGAATAGAGGGTGGAATTTGAGGAAAGGGTCGCTGCTTTTCCATTTTACTTTTCTTCATTTCTCCTCCAACCCAATCCAATCCAATGCCCCTTTTTCAACTTTTCTTTTTTCTTGGGGTGCTGCTGACTTTTGGCTCCTGTGGATTATTTTTGGGATTTTACCTTCTCAACCAAGAAGTTGTTGTCAACTTCTCTTCTACACTTGCTAAACAGTAAACAACACTGCTGTTTAAGGGTGCTGCTAGTGATTAATATAAGATGAATGGTAATACAAACTGAAGAAAAAAATTACCTATAAAAATAGCTGTATGGTCTTGTCTGGTTTGCCACTTGCTGAATTTTCATGTATGTGAAATAAAAATGTGTTTGGGAAACGTGCAGTCACGGAAAATGTAAATATTTTTTAGTGGAAAACTCCAATCCAAAAAAGGTTTTTACATAAATCCATAAGCTTGAGATTGTAAGATTAAAAAACCATTATGATTGAGATTTAAAAAGCATGCATGCTGGTTGGATTTTAAAATTTGGCTCTGGCAAAACAAAACAATGAAGCAAGAAGTATGAAAGCAACTTAAGAGCAATGATTATTACAAAAGCTAATTAATCATCCCTCTGTTGATTACAAAAAAAAAAAAAAAAGTTGAATGATTGCTTCTTTATGTACTGCTATTATAACCACATTCTATTAATCTCATGGAGTGTTGACGAGAGATGTAAGGGAAAAAAAATTCCAACAATTACGATGCAGGTCTAGCTACCCTTTTTTTTAATTGTACCAACTTGTTAGATTTATTAAATGCAATCATCCCATGTATATATACATATAAAAACAAAAAAAAAATCCAAATTTCAACATAACACCTAAAAATAAAAACAAAAACACAAAACACTACTAAATCTATTAAAGAATTCACAGGCGCTAAACTGGATAAAAAAATATTAGTAAATACACCAACGTCTGAATCTTTTCCACTTCAAGTCATCATAATAAAATGAGATAGGAAAAGGAAAAATTATTCATTTAAAGGATACCCAATCTTAAACTTGATAATTATAAAAGCAATGTTTAGCATAAACTTGCAATAACTAATCTATTATCCACTCATTAATAATCAAAGAAAGGCAATTTCATAAAAGTAAGTTAAAATACCACTTCTTCATACCTTTTTCACACAATTCTAAGCAATAGCAATTTTTACGAAATTCTTCAATTTATTGAAGAAAACTCAAGGTTAAAATTAGGAAAATTTAACAAATTATATCAGCTTCGAATCTAGTTAACCATGATAATTTGAGAAAACATTAGATTAATAATACAAAAAATTAGCAAACCGAAATTCATACATTTAGAATGATGAAATAACGTGGGAAACTAATAAAATTGTCAATCTAGGGGCAAGGAACATAGATGGAAACAAAGAAAAACACACCATCAACCAAAGGTGAAGGAATAATATGGAAACAATTGGAAACCAATGATATAATTACGAAAATGAAGAAGAAGGATTAGGTTTAAAGAGAATAAAAAATGCAATGGAAAAAGAAAGAATAAGGATTAGGTTTTTAAGAGAATCTGAAGTAACCTAAAATGAAGAAAAGGAAATGACATTTGGAGCATTAGAAGTAAAGGTTATGAATTTAATCTCCCATTAATTGAAGTAAATACAGAAAATAAGGTGTGCAGCATTCAATATGAATACAAGAGCAGAAAAAGGCAAAAATGGTATAAAATCTAGCGTAGCAGCAACTATTGATGGTAAAACCTATAAAGACAGTAGTGTAACTACACACAGCAAAAAATTGATTATACCCCCAAACAGGCAGAAGAAAACAAAACTATCACTGCCACTCAAACTCCTGTTTATATAGCCCAAGGATAAGGAAATACTAGATACATAAACACTAAATAAAACACTTAAGAGGTACCATTAATGAAGCAAAAGATCAAAAAGTAAGGTTACAACTATGGTAATTTTGTGATTATTTACCAACAAAATTCACTTGAGGTCAAAAGTGGAGCTTCAGTCCTTTCTTCGTTTTCTTCAACTTTATGTTCATCCAAATAACCCATAGATATGGTGTGCATATCCAAAAGAAATTTATATCCATGTCTTTTTCAGTACTATCACGTTAGAAAAACTTCCTGATTAGTTTCTCGAATGGGAACAAAGAGGATGAGGCTGCTGCTCAAATATATTTTTGATGTGTTAATAAGATAGGTAAGAAGTGGCATGGCTTACAAGATATGTTTTCAATCCTAGGCTATCTTAAGAATGACATTGCAACTTGTATAGCCAAGCTTCAACCCAGTAACCAGCTAAATATGAAGTTAGAAGCTACTAGGAAAAGGTACCCGTAGATAAAGAATTTTTTTTTTTTTTCCCCTCAATAGGATGTTCCCCAAGGGACCAGAGAAAGAAATGTTGACTGTATGTGTTGTTTAGTATATTGTACTCCATTGTCGGATAAACAATTGATGTCAACAGCTGTAACCAAGAATTATCAAAGAAATTATCCAAGGCAAAATGCTTGATCATTTCTTTTCCAGCTCTCTATCATAATAAAGGTAAATCTTCTACCCAGTATGGTGACCTGTTTGGTACAACACAATTATGATTACAACAAATATATTCAAGGCTGCACCGTCACTTGAAACACCACGTTCGTCATTACTGTGAAAATTTAAGAGATCATCACTGTACAACCTTCAAAGTCATATATCCCATCTCTTTTTGACACGGAACATCAAAGCAGAGGATTTGATGTCATCTTGGGGCACCTGGAGCATGAATTGAACTCTCATCTTCATGGGAGCAGTCTTAGCTTTGCCATCTTCTTCTCCAACCTAATCGCAAGGCAGTAGAAAGCTCAACTCTAGTGCACCAAAGTTTCACTATGATAAACCAGGATGTTGATCAACAATGACCAAAGAAGCAGAAGACAACCTAACAATACAATTATGGGCCTTTGCTAATAGATATACCATGTATCTCACACATCAGCAAAGCAACAGGGAGCTCAGTAGGTCGAACTAATGAAGCTCCTTAAACATCGGCTACTAGTGGAAACAAAAGAAAAAAGAAAACGACGATGGGACAAAGGCAGCATGATATGGCATCTTGCAGTCAGCAGGAGTTAATTTTTCTAGTATACTCAAAAATATGCTGCTGATCTCATCAGTTGAAATAGAACATGCATTTCAATTTGAATTAATTTCTGCTTTTTAAGCTTTTTCTCATTTGTTCTTCGGATTGTGTGACAAGTATTATACACACAAATATAACCTAGAAGAGGTAGAATAGAAGATAAGGGATAATGATTATTTTATTTCACACTGATTAATAGGTCAACACATTGTTCTCAAGGAAATAGAATAGGAAAATATTTCATGAAACCCATGCCCAGATTCTCAGCAGATCAGTAAAACGCACAAGCACAATTTGTATTATGTGGTAGGCTATCTCGGAGGTTCCTAGTCGTCCAACTAATCGGGCTCAAGTTGAACATTCACTCAACATTTTGAATGAGTAATT
This sequence comes from Gardenia jasminoides, assembly GCA_013103745.1. Classification (NCBI taxonomy): domain Eukaryota; kingdom Viridiplantae; phylum Streptophyta; class Magnoliopsida; order Gentianales; family Rubiaceae; genus Gardenia; species Gardenia jasminoides. Next base: position 1,193,621 of record CM023097.1, read on the forward strand.
ACACTTAGAGCCAACATTCAGACAATTAGAATGAATGCTTTATGTTAAGTTAATGCGTAACAATTAGCAGCCAAAGACAATGAAATTACCGCAGAAAAATAAAACACTTACCCAAAGAGATGCCCACCCAAGACGCACCTCTGAATCATATCCAGCTTTGAATTTGAAGTCCTTGCCAACTGTGTGTTTATACACTGTGCTCCAGTCATTTGAATCAAAATTATACCAGTAACTGTCCACGTGGAATATCAGAATCCATAATGAGCATCAAACAACAGAGAAAGCATCAATCATAAACAATGAAGACTTTAAAACATAAAAGCATATTTCACTGTGATACTAATATCAATTTCTGTCACACCAAAGCATCAAGAGAAGAATAATCACATTTCTTTCTCATTGCCCATTGCCATATTCTTGTTTCGTGTGCCTTAAGTTTGAGGGTACTACTCTTTCTTTAGACAGAACTACCCTTACTTTTGTGTGGAGTAACAATTGTCAAGAATCAGGTAAGAATTTCTACAGAAGTTCCTGTTTTAACTGTACCATTTCACAATACAATTGAAAATAGGTTCTGCTTGATTGGAAGCAAGATACAGAACAATTCAAGCAGAGCAATCAATGACATACTAAGTTATCCAATCAAACATCTACCTTTCTGTGCTTTCAATATGTCACAAATTCTGAAACATTGTGTAGCATGATCATACTTATGTAGATTTCAGTTAAACAAGAAGTGTAAGACAAGAACGAAGCAATGACACCAGCTAAGCAGAACCTTGGCCAACTGATACAGCTTTACTTCTCAAATACACCATACTCCCAAGTTAGACAATGTACTAAAACCAAGCACTTCTAATAATGTTTTTGCTTCACAATTACATACTCAAAGGCATTTTTTTTTTTTTTCACTATATCCTCATAACCATCAAAGTGTCTGCTATCTGCTCTTTTCCTTTCTCAATTAATACAGCTGGGTATCATGTTCAAATTCATTAGCATAAATGGTCTAAGAGATAAGGAGCACAGTCCATGTCCACATAATAGATAGATAGATATCTATATATATAGAGAGAGAGAGAGAGATCTTGCCTCAACTTGTCTGAAGGGCCAAATCTACGCTTAAAAGCAAATGATACTGCATTTGAAGGCAAAGAAATTCTTGGAATGAATGCCATTTGCTCATCCTATGATGATAAGAATAGCAAAAACAAGTTAGCATTGAACATAATATACAGATACAAGGAGGGAAGTCTCAACATACTACTAAATCAGATTTTTCCTTTTTCTAAAAGAAAGTTAGTTATAGAGTTCTTCAGAAGTTGTGGGCAGCTCACTGTTAAATTATCAGGTAAAGAGATACAAATGATCAACTAAATTAGGGGGCAAAAAAAGTAGATAGCCTTTCAAAATGAATGACAGGAAAATTAGAATATTTTGAGAAGATTACCTTGTAGGCATAACGTAAATTCAAATCTTCATCCTTGAATTCTGCAGTACAAATCCCATTTGGAATTTGAGTCTTGAATATCCCACTAACAGATAACCTTCTCTTTAATTCTTCCTCTTCATCCTCCTCTCTCTCCTCAAATGAAACTTCACCTATTGGAAACTTAAGGGTTGCTCTAGGCTGCAGTAGCAGAAGAATGAAGCTTAAATACCATAATTTTCATAGATTGAAGACCAATATAATCCCAAAAAAAAAAAAGTTCCAAGAAATTTAGCTTAACATGTATATCTACCGTATGCCCTATAGCACAAGAATATGTTGCTCATGATATAAATTTCAGATGCATAGCACACTCAAACCAATCTCACCATGCCAACAGATGGAACAGCAGATGACAGCTCAAGTTTCAAAGCTGGAGTGGCAAGATCTGCAATCATTGACACCTCTCCTTGCTGAGCCTAAAAAGAAGTAAATAAAAGGTGTAAACAGACCAGCATAGAGCAGATGCTATATATCCCAGAAAGAAAACAAGGGAAGAAATTACAGGCATCATGTACCAGTTGCAAAATTTCCACCTCAATATCACCAAAAAGTACGTTATAGCATACATTGAAGCAAAAGTTAAATGAGGTGAAATCTTTAACTTCCACAGTAGTAGAAAATCCAAGCTTTGCTCGCAGATTAATGCTCAAGTTGAATGTTAATGTTGTTAAATCATAGTAGTATCCAAATAGATATATTTTTGGATAACTTTTTTATACACTGTCAGTGTATAATTTTTTTCCACACTAGAAGGTATAGATTATGTCACATAACACAAATTTAAATTTGAAATTCAAATCATGCACATGTGGCATGCATCCAAAGCTGTTAGTGTAAAAAAAATCACTGCACTATTAATGTATAAAAAGTTAATCCTATATTTTTTGGTTAGGGAAGGAAAAGAAGATATTTGAATCTAGAGTACAGAAAAAATGAAGCTGAACTTAGTTTATACTTCAAAGTGTAGAATTACATGATCTCTAAGGGCGCAACAGATTCTCTTTCTGTATTATCTGATTACAGAGAACACAACTTGCTTTTAGTTTCATACTTAATACTAGGCTCTCGTAGCTACAAGCACAAAAACAAACTTTATGACCAATTACATGAAAATCCATTGACTTCCAAACTCTTCTGTCCCACGAAAAAAAAAATGCAGAAAGCTGCAATCTTGCATATTTGACCAAAAGAATAGCACAAAGAATCTATTTTTCCACTAGAAATTCTGAAGTTCTGAGAAGCCAGTTTACCAGTAACCATTAGAACTTTCATCCATTCAACTCACTGCCAGAGCCAGACTATATAAAAGCAGGTAATAATAATTCCGAAACTATTCACAAGCCCTGCCTATTTGGTCTGAAAATTATGGCGAAATTCTTTTAAGTCAACTAATTCATGGCAAATTCAAATTAATTCATGAAAAAATGAAGCAAAATTACTGCGATGCGAAACAAATTAAAACAAGAAACAGTAGTGATATATACTTTGACGTCGTGAGTGGCTTTGAATTGAAGGCCGGGTCCAACATCAAAGGCTCCTTTGACAAGGGTGTTTTTTTCCTCGATATCATAGTTAAGAGACAGGTACTTGGAAGTGAAAGCCAGCTGAGGTTCGGCGATTTCCCCCTTGCCGTCATTCTGAAACGAGAATTTCAACTTGGCCAAGCTATCCAGCAGCTTGCAGGAGATCTTGTGGAAGAACACCGAGCTGTCGCTGTCGTACTCGGAGGTGACCCTAATCTTCGGCCTCCGCCTGAAAAATCTCCCATTTCCGTCAGCAGTCCCGACGACGATTGGCTGTGGCGGTGGACCTGGCGGTGGTAGGGAAGGGTTTTCCGGTGGCGGTGGTTCCGCTGGGGAGTCGGAATCCACCATTGCTATTTGGCTTATCTGGCTGTTGAAGGAAATTGACAGAATAGGAGTGGAAGTACTACAGTAGTGCTCAGTGTGTGAGTGTGTGTAAATTTGTTTGTATTTAGGCGGAAATGTTGGATTTGAAGGAGTGGTTGATTGCCACATTTTTTCCTTCTTTCCTTTTTTTTTTTAATTTCATTTTAGAGTGCAATTTTTTTTCCCAAGTGCATTTTTTTTAGGAGCTTTTTTCCTTTGATTTTTTTTCCTTAAGGAAAATAATATGAAGTTGTATTTATAGATTTTTGTCATTCGCCCACAAATTTTGTATATTTGTTACTCAATTACCAATTTCATGTACTAAAAAGTGCACGTAGATTGAATTGGATGAAAAATCATCCAAGTTTTCTATGAAAAAATAGAAGTTGAACTTCTTTTAAAGACATGTAGTTACGTAGATTGAATTGAAACATTGTTTAATACTAAGAGCAATCTTAAATTAAAAAATGGAAATAATCACATGTCAATTTAGGAAGTAAAAGTAATTTTATTGGGAAAAAAAATATATTCACTCTATTGCACTTCACTTTCAAATAGAAAACAAAATAAGTGTGCCCAAGTCATTTTTTCCCTCTTACCAAAAAATTGGTATAGACTCTAATCGTCGTGTTATTTTTCTTCACTCTCCTCCCTTCCCTCAACAAGGAAAAAACAATCCCTTAATTCAGAGGTAACAATCCCATATTTTGTTTGGTATTTCAAGTTTTTAGCAAGTTTGTATAAAACCTGTTTGTTTCCTAATTTACCTACAGGAACCCTTTAAAAACTCTCAAAGTTTTAACTCAAAATTTTAGCAAGTTTGTATAAATTTTGTTTGTTTCCTACTTTATATGTAGGAACCCTCAAAAAACTTTCAAAATTTTTAATATACCATCCCTAAAACATACAAAAAACTTCACTTTTAAATGTTTTTTTTACAATTTCTATAGTAAGTTATAGTAGAGTTTTATACAAACATTTAAAAAACTTCACACCCAAACAAATAATACAAAGCACAACACTTTTTTCAAATTACACCACTAAGAAACAAGGAAAAACAGCTACGACTTGATTAAGGTTGTAGAAGAGACTAGGAGGCTGTAAACCGTGTGTTTGAGCTGGATTTTGTAAGCTTAATATGGTATGTACTCATGTTTTCTGGCTTAGTTGATAAGTGTGGTATGGCTGGGAATGTATTAATTACTTAATAATAAAGGTGGAGTCATTTAGTTGTTGGCTTAACTAATTCGTAATATAGTCGTGAGTGACTACTGATTGAAAAACTAATGCATAAAAACTATTTTGCTATGTAAATTTTAATATTTGATTGGGTAGATTTTCAGTTCTTTCAATTTCTTATTTTTTGGCCTATGTATTTTTCGTGCCTAAACATAAAACAAAAACATGTCAAACCAGGTAGTACAAAGGCTTTAATAGGAAAATTTTGTAATAATAATTTGTATTACCAATATTTGTAAGTATTTTTAATAATTTGTAATAATAATTTGGGATAATTTGTAATAATAGTTAGTAATAATGGGATTTTGTGCAATGATAACCTGGAAAAAAATAATTTGTAACAACAGAACGTGGAAGTGGTCCACCCATGCATGTTTGTTACTATTTTGTGAGATTTTTTTAATTTTTTATTAAATATATTTTTAATTTTATAATGGGATAAAAATTTTGCATGTATACGGTGCTAATCTTACTCAATACAAATAGAGAGAGTAAACTATCATTATCGTTCCTAAACTATATATAATGTAACATGCAATAGCAGCTTCCAATGGCTGAAAAAATACTGTGGCGTTTTTTTGATATGATATATGTGAGATAAAAAAATGATTAAAATTGTGTCGATCATGCAAGTAAAAAATTTTGAATAAATAATATCGATCCAAACAATCAAATCTTACCGTACAAGAAAGACTGTAAATTCATAGCATATGCAGTCATCATCCCAAGCAAAGCTCATATGAAAAAAGCATTACGCAAAGGTCAACAATGCATAGATAGGTTCACCAGCTTTGATTGTTAAAGTATATCAGATAAAGTAATAAAAGCTCAAGCAACTGATATCCCAATAGTTTGGCAATATAAAGAGTAACTGTTTAAAAAAAAAAAATCATTGTAAAGATGAATGTAATATTAAATATTTTGACTACCATGCATTCATAAAAAGTAGACAAAAAGTTTCCATAAATATAATATTAAATATTTTGACCAGAAAAATACACATATTAACTATCTGCACCTATGAATTGAATATATGATAGATGAATATGTATAAAGGTTCTTGATCATCAGATAAATACAATATGTAACAAGATATATTCTAATCATAAGAGAATGAAGTGCGTAAAAAAGTTTAAACTTCAATCGCAAGCTAACAAGCCATTGAATATGTAGCATATAAAAAGTAATAAATATAATATAAAATGCATACCTTATTAGTCAATCTAAACACGACGAAAACAATAGCTTATTAGTCCCATGATTGCAATTTTACTTATTATACATACCTTATTAGTCTTAATACAATTTTATTACTGATATTAAATTACCAAATATAAAATGCATAATTTGTCAATTATAAATTTTTCATATTTTTGTTCGGCTGACGGCTGTACTCCTTTCGTTCGTTGACTACTCACTCTTCAGGTCTCTCCAGCCTCCACCACAACTCTGCTTCTTACTTACTTATTTACAGTTCAGTCCAAAAGAAAAAGAAATTCCCCATCGGATCAGATCCCATCCACATTTCACAGAGTGGGGTGGGGTGTGGGGTGTGGTCCAGTTCCTACTCCCAACTCCCCTCAACAAAATATAGCCAACCAAGAAATTTATATTATACCTTTGTTCATTTCCTGTTTGATTGATAATTTCCGCAGCAATCAGTGTGGAGTCTTAAGGTTTATCCAGTTTTGTACTGCATTTGCTGTCCCAAGAACTGAACGCCAGAAGACAGGACAGCAGCAGAAGGCCCAATCTTTTCTTTTTTGAAGAACTTGGTTTTTATTGTGAGTGATATTCCCAGCAAATCTCTCTCCAGCATTGTCTGCTTCTTGTTTTTCTTGATGGGCTTTGCTTGCTTTCCTCGATGTCTTAAACTGATGATTGCTTCAGTTCCTTTTTTCTGTTTTCATTTTTGTGGTTTATTACAGCTGTTCATTTTATTTTCTGAAGTCCTTTGGGGACTTGAATTTGACCCCTGACACTTGACTTGATCGAGTGTGTTTGGATTGTTTTCTGCACTCAATTGGTCCTCCAGTTCTACTACCTTATTCAAAATGTCAGTTTTGCAATTGTTCCTAGGTAGAATTTACTGAATTGGACTCGCAACCGATCATCTGGGCAGGATTAGATTCTGAGATGAACACCAGAAGCTTCTTAATTCTAAGATCAGATAATAGCTAGCAGTTAATTATTAGTATATGGAATAAGTCGTTAAGTTTTAAAGACTGTGTTCTCAGTTGCCCAATCCAGCTGCCCGGAAGAGAAGGGTCGTAGGGGGAGGAAGGAATTCTTCTAATTGCATTTCTTGAAAAAAGATTCTTTTTTTTTTTCCTTTCTTTTCTATATTTCAGTAGGTAGACCGAGAAAAGTATATCAGCATTGATTCTCTTTGGTACCCAAAATGTTAGTTAGAAAAAGTTCAAATTTAGTTGCATACTTGTGCAGTCTAAGGTTCACCTGTATCGAGACTGTATAAAGCCAATAAAGCAGAGGAAACTTATTAGCCTGTTGATCCTATAACTGACTTAAACTCAATCAATCGTCAGCTGGTTATTGTAGCTTCACCTTCCTTGAGCTTGAACCATTTATTAATGCCTTGTGCATAAAACTACATGTCAATTGTACAAAAAGGTTCAAAAGTGCCAAAACTGACTTCAAATGTTTTCTGAGTCCTTTTTTTTAAAATTAATATCTGTCTTTGTGTTCTTGTGCCCAAGCATGATGTTATATTGTCTAGATCAGTTAGATGAGTTTAAAATAGAAGCTGCTAGGCTGTTGAATTTACTGAAGCATCCAGTTTTGTGACTGATTTTGTGTATCACTTTCTGCTTTTCCTACTCCTTGAATTGATTCATATTCTGTGGTCTGAGCCAGATGAGGCTGTAGGACCAACCATTATCATTTCTTTCTAAAAAATGAGGTAATGTTACTCCCAATACTTGAGGGAATATGCTATATTCATGGGTGCTTTCAGGTCACACGATTTAGAACTCAAGTGTGGTGTCCACAGGAATGATTAAAAATTAGTGATTGGTTTGTACATGTATCCTGCTTTAACAGTCATTCTTAGGTTAAACAACTGTGGTCCTGATTATTTTTTGGTTGAAACCACATGTGTGTTAGTTACTTGAGGTTCCCATGCCGAAATACTCCCCATTGATCATGGGCCAGTAAGATTGTTCATTCTCGAGCGTATGCATTAAAGATAAGTTGCATAGCTTCCAATCTTTGTCTACTCAATATGGTATGTATCCTGGGGTATGTACAAAAGTAGTGCAGTGTTCTAGCATTATGGTTCTTGGTAGCTTTCTGCAGTGACCAAACCTCATTCTATATTTGTCCTTGCCTTTCATCTAGCCATTATCAGACTGTTTCCAAAATAAGCTTCTCTTTCTTCTCCTTATGGCTCTATCAACTTGGTCGGATTTCACTTTCTGCTGCTAACTAGTTTCTACATGGTCTGGGTCTTTTTCTCTTATTTTATCTCTCTCTCTCTCTCTCTCTCTCTCTCTCTCTTTTTTTTTTTTCATCTTCATCTCCTTTTTCCCTCTTTCTTTTTTCCATTTTTCCTTCTTTTGTTTGGTGTATGGTAAAATCCTACTTATTCTTTACTATTTGAGCTTGTAAATTTCAGGTTTAACAGTCAGCTTTTCTTTGTTGACTTGAAAGTGAAAATCCCATGACAGCATCTGTTCTTCTATATTTAAATAAATTTCCTGTTCTCTTTTCTCAAGCTTTGATGTTTTTCATGTTTCCTTGTTCATTTTTGAGAATTTGTGCAAAGATACATTTTTTTTGGTCCATTGTGTAGTTCATATACTGCTTTGCACGTATATAAGGGTTATTTTCTTTTCAGTCTGATTTATTCTGCTGTCCCTTTGTTCGGCGGATACCTGTTCAGGGATTTTTTTCGATATATGATAAGCATATTTATATTTTTAGTTGTTTGTTTCCTTGACATGCTTAGTTGAAAATTTTCTTGTGTACTTAATAGTTGGAAGCTGAGATAACATGTTCATGCAGTGAATGGCTCCAATTGTGCAAGGAATAGGAGCTACAACAGCTCCTCCTGCCAGTTCCAACAAATTTCTCTTGTTATCTCTTGGATCATCACTCTCAGGTATACTCTGTTATGTTTTAAATCTTATACTTGCACTGAATACATCATTAGTAGAGATCTCTGTTTTGGCTTTTATATGGCTTTAGATTGATATGACATGCATGGATCTGAAGCTGGGTGTTCCATTTTATTTAATTAAGTGCTAATTTTCTTAGTTTTTTGCAATTCCTTCTTTTCTTTTTTTTTTTTTTTTTGCTTTCATTTTTCTTGGTCTAAGTTCCGCTTTATAACAGTATCTATTACCTAATTCAATTCTTCATTATTCTTATGCTTTTTTTTGGTGGAATAAGTTCTTCAGGATCTTAGTAATTAGGTTCTTGTTTTGTATAAACTGTTATCCATGTGGTGTGAGTAAACCAAGTTCACTTCTGAGACCTTTGCAAGGCTTTACTGTTTTAAGGTGCACCTGCATTCCCTTTCATGGTGGAATGATTTATTTTTGGGTTCTTTTAACATCTTATGTCTCTTTGAGTAACCTTTGGCCATTGTTCTCATGGGTGTTTATGAAATTGTTTTCTTTTTTGGTCTTTGCTACAGGGAAGAAAAGGAAAATTTTTATTGTTAGATCAGAGGGAAAATCTTTCACTAATTTAAACCAGCAACAGAGGAGAGATCAAAATTTGGTCATTAATGCTGTTGCTGTAAGTCTTAAACTTTCCCTCTCACCCTATGCATAAACATGCACAGAAACATGTTGCTTCTTAGTGACTATTTGAATCTATATGATGAATGCTGATGATTTTTTTGCATCATTTAGAGCAAGGGAGATAAGGCATCAGCTGCCGTGGCTTCCAAGCCTGGGTATGATTTTCCTTACTCAACATGCGTACACAATAGCAGAAGTTTTGGACTGTTATAACCATGCATATGCATAAGGCTGCTGACAAAAATGATTTTATTGTTAGAAATTGAATTTTGGAGTCAGTTTAGTACATTACCTGAATACACTTGTGTGAGGAAAATTTATATGTATTGGGAAGCTAGAAGTCTGTTTTTGAATCAGGGAACTAGAAGTTTATGTTTGTTACAAAAGGTTTGTTTGGGGGCTAAATGGTGCGGAGCCTACTTCAGGGAAAGTTTTCATTTTTCTGGTAGTAAATTCAGATGGAACTACCAATTATTTTGCTCAGTATTCACCAATTGATCTTATACTTTCCTCTATTCCTTTCCTCCTTTTATTATGTTTGAGTGGTACCTCTTCTGGTGATCATTTGGTTCCTGCAGATTATCTTGTATGAGTAAAATGGTGTGTGTGTGTGTGAGAGAGGGAGAGAGACATTTCCTCATGTTCAATGCTACAGAACTAAGTGAGACATTTCCTCATGTTCAATGCTAGAGAACTAAGTGAAAGAACAAACTCTAATATTTAACAGGTCATGGAAACATAGATTCAGAGTGAGAGAGAGATGTCCTCATGTTCAAAGCTAGAGAACTAAATGGGAGGATACTCTAATGCGCTATATCAGAAGCAGCCATATAGTCAATAAGAAACTTTTGGAGGCATTCAGGGCTTGCTCAAGCAACTTTATATGGTAACTTATGACGGTTTAGATCAGAACTCTATTCTTTGTTTTTGCACACATACAGCCACATTGTTGGTATGGTCATGATTGAAATAAAATAGTAAATTCTATTGAAGAGAAGTAAAGAGAATTACAGATGCTGTCCATAGAAGTTTTTTTTAACAAAACTTAGTATCCAGTGTTACTACCTGCTCTATTGAGAATTAGGGACAATGGAGGTAAAACAAGCTTATGTGATATTCATCATGAACTGACCACTGGCACATAAACTGCTTGCTGGTATTCCTTTGCTGGCCTTGATATGTCTTATTATCAACATGTTATCATCTTATCTTACTATCACATAAGTGAAGTTTAGTTTCCAAAACTACCCATGATGAGTATTATCCTCACATTCAAGGATAAAGTGGATAGTATGTAAGTTAGTGCTATCCAACTTAATCCCACTATCTTCTTCAAAAGCACACTCATACAGTGGACCTCTATTACTAGATGTGCATGCATTGAAGTTGTTAATTCTTAATTCGCCAATTGTGCGTTGAAGTTATTTATATGTATCTCATAAATCTTGATTGCTTCAGCACTTATGTATATAAGTTATCTCCTTAGTGAGATGTTTATTCTGTGCTTGCTATTCCATCGATCTTTTGGAACTAATATATAAGGTGTACTCTTCATCCAAAGGCATGAGCTTTTGCTGTTTGAAGCTCTACGAGAAGGCCTTGAAGAAGAAATGGACAGAGATCCCTGCGTCTGTGTGATGGGTGAGGATGTTGGTCATTATGGAGGCTCATACAAGGTGACCAAAGGCCTGGCTGAGAAGTATGGGGATCTCAGGGTTCTTGACACTCCCATTGCTGAGAACTCCTTCACTGGCATGGGAATTGGTGCTGCCATGACTGGCCTGCGACCAATTGTTGAGGGAATGAACATGGGATTCCTCCTCCTAGCTTTTAACCAGATCTCTAACAATTGTGGGATGCTCCACTACACATCCGGAGGTCAATTTAAAATACCAATTGTCATCCGGGGACCTGGTGGAGTTGGTCGCCAGCTTGGAGCAGAACATTCACAGCGGCTTGAGTCTTATTTCCAATCAATTCCAGGTATTCAAATGGTGGCATGCTCAACGGCTTACAATGCCAAGGGCTTGATGAAGGCTGCTATTAGAAGTGACAACCCAGTGATTTTATTTGAGCATGTTCTACTTTATAACTTGAAGGAGAGGATTCCTGATGAAGAATATGTTTTGAATCTTGAGGAAGCTGAGATGGTTAGACCTGGTGACCATGTGACCATTCTTACTTATTCGCGGATGAGGTATCATGTAATGCAGGCTGCCAAGACACTGGTGAACAAAGGATACGATCCTGAAGTTATTGATATCAGATCATTAAAGCCATTTGATCTTCACACGATTGGGAATTCAGTGAAGAAGACTCATCGTGTGCTGATTGTGGAGGAGTGCATGCGCACTGGTGGAATTGGTGCCAGCTTGACTGCTGCGATTAACGAAAATTTCCACGACTATTTAGATGCTCCGATTGTTTGTTTGTCATCACAGGATGTGCCAACCCCGTATGCAGGAACCTTGGAGGAATGGACTGTAGTTCAACCTGCGCAGATTGTAGCAGCAGTTGAGCAAATTTGCCTGTAGTTGAAAGGGAATGGCTCATTTTTTCTTGTGTTTGTACTCTAAGTTGGCAGTTTCACCCTGATGTTGTTGTTCGGTAGCAAATTTTGTTAGATAGTTCGGTTTTCATTAAATAAGATGTGAGTGATGCCAAGGTCCAGAATTGGTCTCTACATGTGCCCCTTGGTCTCATTGCTTTCCCTCTATTATTTTTAACTGGTACCAGAATGGTGATCAGTTAACTTCTAGTTACCATTGTTGGCAGTGTAATGACAAGTCTCTTTGGTTATATTGGCCCTGATTTGACGTTCTTCGTTTCCTTTCTGTCTTATTTTCTTCTCATGTTAGAAGAGGAGTTCAGACATCACACACAAATGAATCAGAAAATTGTAGTGTATATTAGATGACAAAAGAGTAACTTGAAGTAGCAAGGGCTGCAATCAAATCGAATCAAATATATAACTTGTAAAGTTTTGAACTTTCGAAAATCTCAAAATGTGAGCTTGTTAAGTAAAGTTTTTAAACTCACACCAATTGAAAGAATTCGAGGATCAAATGGTATTTGAGCGATCGCAAACAAGCTTGACTTCCAAGATTAGTTCAATAATTACATGTTGAAAATGCCTAACATTGATCATTTTCGTTTTGAAAGTGATATGCAAAAATGTTGCTGATTTAGGTTGCCTACCCCAGTTGAGGAAAGTAGCCTTCTAAAAACCTTAGCTAAACGACTCAAGCCCATTATTAGCCTACTGCCAAAACCCACCCATTCCACTCCCAGCCCCTTCGATAACTTTCTCCCTTGCTTCGGTGCCAGTAGTTCATCTTCTTGCTCATTGCAAGCTTCGAACTCGCGCTCCTCATCCCCCTCCTCTCCTCCTGCTGTTCTTCATTGAAGGGTTTTGAAAGGAGACAAGTTTCGCCTAGAGATTGTAGCATGGAGGTTAGTTTCTTCGCTATTCTTGGCCTACTTTTCTTACATTAGTTTTGTGGAGTGGAGGATTGTCTTGGGGCGCCCGTAACGAAGCCTTGTGAGACCATTCCATGGAAAAGCCTTGAGACGATGAGATTCTGATGAGTTTAGCCATTGAATTCAATCATCTCATAGTTAAATTAGCGATCTTTCATATCAATGCTTGCTTGATTCTCATCTTTCTGGACAAATAGGCAGAAAGCAAGGAGAACGTCTTGGTGGTCGGTTACGTAATGAAGACTTCTCGGAGAGAAGATTTTGCTAAGGTCAGTTGGGACAAGACTCTGGAAGTCTTTAGATAGTTTGGAAGATGTATGATTGGATGTGTTTTTGCTTGGTTTAAATTAATCTGTTACAAGGTTCGTTGCATTATTGGGTTTGTCTGGATCAACAACAACAATGGCCTTCTTAGCGGTTGCATGTTCTCTTGAAAGTTGAATTATGATATTTCAATATGTACGCCTTTATCATATCCGATTATAATGCATGTGTAGAAATACTGCGGACTAGCTAGATTTGATCTGAGTTTGATGAAAATGACTCTTTAGGTTCTGCTTATATGTTGAGCTTGTACATGTCAAATTTATGTCTGTCTTTTGCCAAAAGATGCTTAATTTCCGTGTTTGGATTTGCAGAGAGGTGCATTCCCGTCACATTCAACGCAAAATGGGTTGATATTTTTGCCCCTTAATTTTGAACTTCCCATATCTTCTCAGTTACAACAAGTAGATGTGCTGCTTCATAAAGCAACAGATGAGATTGTTGATGTTCAAATGAGTAGCAGTTCGGAGTTTGTTGACAAAGTTGAGTATACCAAGGGCATGCAGGAGTTACAAAGGTAATTTGAGCATCATTTTGTCACTAATACTTACATTTGACTTAACTTCATGTGGATGCTTTTGTTTTGATTTGAGAGCTTTATAAAGATACACTGGAAAGTTAGGACTGTCTGGTTTCATTCATTTTTTCCACATTGGTCCTTTTTATTAGTATGGAAAGAATGAAGGCCTGACTGTACTCTGTCTGACCTCTAATTGAGTCCAAATTTATATCAAACACCAGCAGAAATGCTTTCAGATATTTATTAGTCCAGAAATTTTTTGTAATTTATTGAATACTTTCCCTGCTTCAAGCAAAGGATGATAAAACTATTTCTCTAGTGGTTTCCTCTGTTCCCTCATGTACTCATGTATATTGTGCATGTCACATCCATGCCTATTGCAATAAAAAATAATTGTCTTTTATTTTTTGCCCACTTCTATTTCACTTGAATTACCCGCTGTGTGGTGTAATGCAAATGTGGGAATAACTTTATGTCTAGCAGTAACCTGTGATGCATTTATGAAGTTGTTGTTCTGGGTATTTGGTAATTGCAAATGTTGATAAAAGTATGAGAAAATTTTCCAATCTGCTGCTCTTGAGCATAAAATTAGTTAGCTGAGATTTATGTATTCTAATTATTAACTTTCCAGGTACACTGAGAGCCATCCAGAATGCTGTGTGATTGATCCATTTCCTAACATTTATCCTGTATTGGATCGGCTTAAAATCCAACAGATCCTATTTGGTTTGGAAAATCTCTGCATAAAAAGCCGTCCCAAAGTCAGGGGTCCTCGTTTTCTCAAGGTCCTTTTGCTAGAATATTATCTATGATATGTTTATATCATAAATAATATCTTGTCACAGTTAAGAGTTATTTCTATGGTGTGTCATTCTGATAGTATGTGCTAAGTATTTCCTATAAGTTCATCTTACTTTGTCTGCTTCATTTTCTGTTTTTTACATTAATGAGAGTATTAAAACCATAATTTAGGTCTTACCTCCTAACGCGTGAAAAACAAGTGACTGCTCTCTTTCTTAAATGTTACTTACAGAAAACCTTTGCTGAACATGTGGTGGATATGGGTGAAATGATTTTGCTTAAGAAATGAAAACACAAGGGTATAAAATTTCACTTATCTGAGATTCTCTCTCCTTTTGAGCCTACACGTCCAAGTAGAGACTAGGATTCTTTTCTGCAGTGCTAATTTTTGGTTTGAATACAGGTTCTTCCTTTGAAACTTTTGTTGGAAAAGAAAAAGAGGCTAGTGCTAGCAAAACCTTTAATGGATATGCGGGCCCAAAGTTTCCACCTCTTCACCTCAGTGGGGTTTGAGATAATTTAAGGCATTCTAATCATCTCAAGATGAAAATTTTTGACTGAATAAGTAGACATGTTTAAATATTTTTCAAATTTACACGAGTAGACTCTTTCTCAAAAGGGAATAAGTTTCTGTACATCTCATGGTGGGCTGTCCCAATTAATAGTTATAACACTGTATGCTTACAGGCCAAAATTCTACATATGTGGAGAAAGGTACGGCCATCATTAACGTTGGAATACTTTGCCATTCAAAAGAAGAGCAATAAGCCCCGATTAACGTTTTCTGGATAAATTGCAAATGATATAGTACTCCATTTCATGTACATGGAATACTTTGCCATTTCAAGGAATAAACTACCAAGAAATAGGAATGTCATTTGAAACAAACAAAAAACTTGTAGATAGGGGATGCTCAAGATTAGGAATGTTGTCACATAGATTTGAACCTTGGTAATTAGGATGTCATCTTCAAATCTCTCGTAAGTGTTTGGCATCAAACTAGCAGACTGACATGTATCAAGGTTGCCTAGAAGTGAGGTGAACTATAATTCCATATTACCTAATCACAGTAAAATTACCTTTTGAATGCAGTTATATGAATGAACTCTGTGTTACTGTAAAACTGCCTTATTCTTCATTTCTAATCACCTAATGGGTAGAAGTGGGTGTTGTGGAGTCTGCTAAGCTTACTCGCCAGTCACATTACTTTATGGGATTCATTGTGTAGGTTAATAGCTTTGAGGAGCCCAATTTGGAACACAGGTTGTTTGAAGCCAAGCTCTCATTTCCAAATATTGTGAAACCTCAAGTTGCTTGTGGTGTAGCTGTTGCGCACAGCATGGTAATTATTAGTTCAACATTCACTTCATTTGAGGGCATATTCTTGGAAACTAAGAAAGCTTGACAAAGTAGGATATGTACATTTGCAAAATGTTCTCTTCAACTTTCTTTTCATTATGCCTATATTTTTCTCAATATTCTCTGAATATCAATTATCAGGCCTGTGTATTCGTGTATGAAATAGCGGCTTTTGTGTATTAAGGTCAAATTAAATGTATATGTTTCTTAATGAGGATTGACATTGACGAAGTTGGAATTAAAAAGAAGTTTTTAACTTCTAACACAGAGAAGTGATGCTTTCTTAGTTTATGCTGCCATGAGTAGCTGCAGCTCTTCATTTTTTTTTTTGGGGGGGTGGGGGATAGATAGTTGTTACCTGCCTGGTGATTAAGCTGCTGTAGTTACTTCAGCTTGGCTAGCCCAGGTTAAATAAGAGACTGGTATCTTTGTGTTTTAGTAATATTGTTGCCTCGATTATTTGCTAAACTGTACCAGTAATAACTGTTCATAGGAGTTAAACTATCAATTTGCCCCTATGAACTTAGATCCCCTTTCTACCTCTGCAATTATATTAAATTGGTCAGATTTTTTTTATTAAGAATTTGCTTGCATGAACATTACTTCTTAAAACTTAAAAACTGAAAGCAAATACACAAGTCTCTTAAAAACTGAAAGCAAAAATGCAAGTCTATCTTTTGGAGCTTTTGAGTTCTGTCTCGATTATTTCAACATCTCAAGGTAGCCTGGTTATTTAAGTTGAAATTTGAAATTACAGACAGCAAGTTGCATGAAAAATTACCCTAGATTAAAGCAGTACTTGAGATTTTAACAGTTTGATTTGTGCAATGCATGTTATGTATTTCCAAATCTGACTTTCCAAGTACAAGGGGCATTGCAAATCTCCCCTGAAACCTAAAAAGTTTATGAACTTTTATGTAGAAATTCTTTTGTCAAGGTGGTCCTTTTCTTTTGCTTGCTTAACTTGCACTAGTTACTCTTTTGCTTCTGTTAATTGTTTTTGACTGACAGTGAGATCCAGAGTTATTGTCACTTTGATCTCTTTGTGACTTTTGACTTGCTGTAACTGGCAGGCAATAGTCTTTAAGGTGGAGCAGTACAAAGGCCTGAATGTTCCCCTTCCAGCAGTTGTGCAGGTAAGCCAGGAACTGTGGGGACGGTTGATAAAAATTGGTAAAGCTTTGTTGTACTGCAGCTCACTTGTTCGTTTTGTACCTGTTTTGCTAAAATTTCTGCTGTCATGCGTACGTATAGTTGTATGTGTCTTATGTACAAGCATCTACGAAGCAGTGTCATGAAGGTCTACCACTTACTATAGTTAAGTTACATGTTCATAAAACCAATTTGAGTTGTCTTATGTGGTTATCATGGAACCTGTCACGGTAAGCATGGCATGTAGACATTGACACAAGGGGATTATTACTCATTGTTGCGTGCCACTTTTAAGTTTTTAGTACCATGGAAAATACTTATCCCCACTATACTTCCAGCAACCTCGTCAAGCAACTCATTTGAAACTGCAGGAGTATGTTGACCATTCATCCTGTCTGTTTAAGTTCTATGTCCTGGGGGAGAAGGTTTATTATGCAATTAAGAAGTCTATGCCCAATGCGGCTACTTTGATGAGCTTATCAGAGGCGAGTGGTCTCAAGCCTATCCTCTTTGATAGGTACTCCATTTTCTTGATTTCCTACTCTCATCTTTTGCCATGATTCTAGAATTGTTCATGCGAATGAGAGCATGTGCTATTGTTTCGTTGCTGCTGGCATTGCTTGCAGCTTGAAATCTTTGCCTATAGACAAGAAAGATCAGCAGGTTGAGGATGGGGTGAACAATGGTGGAGTTCAGCAACTTGACCTTGAACTCGTCACTGATGCTGCAAATTGGCTCAGAAATGTTCTCAACCTTACCATATTTGGCTTTGATGTTGTTGTAAGTTTCTGATTCAACTCCGATCATTTTCTGCTCTATTATTACTACTCTTTTCTGACCAGCTGTATTTTACACTCAGATGAGTTCCACATTATTATTCGCAAAAGGCAGGATTTTCTTTTTGTGTGGTATATTTTCAAGAATTCATGGGCGTGATTAAGGAAAGTTATAATCTGTGCAAATGATATGGTTCAGGCACAGTAAGAGGAAATGAAACAAGGAGGGTGGAAGTGCTTGCTTATTTTTGACGTTGTGATGAAAAATCAAAACTTTTGCTGTAATGTGATCTACCAAGTAATAAATGCTGGTAATATAGTTTAGGCCGTTGTGATCCTTAAACCTCTAATTTTGTTCCTCTCAATCGTTGGTTGATAGATTTTGTGGAAGGAATGGCAGAGGAAATGAAAAATGTCTACCGTGTAATTCCCTCAACCACTAGCATCTGAATGGTGACTACCTTTTAGACATGGCTTGTAGGGTGCTCTGCCTACTTTCTCAAGAAGATAAGCTAGAAATCTTATAGATTTGTTGCGGCCACTGTTTGGGCTTCAGTAGATTTGTTAACTAAATATATGCATGTTATGCTGTTACGAGTCAAAGTACTACTTGTAGCATCTGTTTCTTTTAGTTATCTGGCGTCCCATTATGCTGTTGGAATTTACAGTTTTGCTTCATTTAAACCTTCAGATCCAGGAAGCCACAGGTGACCATGTCATCATCGATTTAAATTACCTGCCATCTTTCAAGGAGGTTCCAGATGATGTTGCAATACCTGCCTTCTGGGAAGCTATAAAGTGGAGATTCAAGTTGGAAAGGGGTCGAAGAAACCCTTCCTCGGCACCTTTATCTGCTGATAGCAATACAGTTTCATTCCCATAATGTTGCTTGCTACTAATTCGTAGCAGATGAAAGCTTGGAGCACTGACAGAGAACATTTTTGTTGTTTGATTATTAGAAGTCGAATTTGCCACTCACTCAAATGTCATGGCAGATTGTTCACATGACTCTTCATTGTTCATTTGAGCCTTGGACAATTCTTGAATTCTAAGACAATGGCCCTGTAAAAGCCCAGACGATCCCTCATTCCTTCTCGGTTCATTCTTTTACAAAGGGATGCTTTGCCCCTATTTTGCTTATGTATATGGGGTTTTATTTTAATATCGAGCCAATTGATTTTACTCAAAACTTGCGTTTATCAATTATACTTAAGCGAAGTTAGAAATTATTTGGGGTATCAAATGAAAGTTTACCTTAAAAGTGAGGACGAATTTTGAGATGATTTTTGTATCATGCCAATTTATTATAAATAGAAGCATGATGTGGCAAACACTTTTACCAATTTGGCACATGAAAACTCGACACGTGGCAGCCTTGCCATGTATCCGGCAACCATTAAGCATGTGGTGGCAAACTTGGCCACATGTCTCGTAATTGAAGCTTGAGGTGGTATTACTGCCACATGTCTAAAATTGAAGCATTTGATTGGCAAAATCTTGCCAACTTACTTTAAGCTTCTCAAAACTTTATATAAACTTGTTTCTTGATACAATTGCAATTTGCCGCCATTCTAATTACTACTACTACTACAATCAAGAGCAATGCAAGAACAACTTAACTACTACTACTACCACCACCGAGAGTTACTACTACTACTTGCTAACTTTACCGGGCCGAGAAGAAAGCTTGAAATTGATTGCGTTTTGACTACAATTTTGTGAAACTTTTAGCACTTCTTGAGGAGGTATAAGGCTCTTACTATCCTCCTTAACTTAAGCTTTAATCATGTGTTTAAAGTTGAGAAATTGGTGGTGAATTCAAACTGAAATTTTCTGCCCTACAACCGTGTTTACTTGATGAATTTCCAGTTTTGATGCATGAACTTTTCATGATGATTGCAACTAGGCGCTTTGCTTAATTGAGTTATGTTTCTTGATATAAAACTATCCTGTTGATATGTGAACAAATTGAGGATGAAAAGCTGTGTTTTGTGGTGAAAATTGCACCTCAAAATTTGATGGGTATCGAAACCACCAAAAATAAAATACTTACTCTAAAAATATGAATTCAAATATAATGGCGAGTAGGTCGTATTCTCAGGAATTGGGTGATTTATTTCCTATGAAATAAAATGGGGGCTTGGAAAATTACCTAATAAATTCACACAAATAAAAATAAATCAAGATTAGAAAAATTAAACAAAATTAAATCAACAAAAAACACGTCTCTAGTCAAAGGCCTAATCTCCACTTTGGTTCAGTTAATTGATCATTGATGCAAAGATAAAAATCACTTACTTATAAATAAATTGGTTATGGCTGTTAACAAACTCTGACAACCTGCTAATCCTTACTGTGTCGATAATCACAACAAACTCTGCGACTATTTCCCTTGCCAATTAGACAACCCTAAATAAGCTCTTAGGATTTAGCCTAGTGACAGCATTAACAATTAGAAAGGTTACCAATTGTAACCAACAAACACACAAACTCGGTTCATTTAGATTAGATGATATATTCCCATGATCTAATGCGAAAGTTTTTACTACAATCAAATTACGTCAGTTGCCAGAAGTACTAAAATCAAACAATTACGAATTTGGTATTTTAGATGGCAGTAGATTATTCACATAGTTAAATAATGGCCAGTTATTTAATCACATAAAATAATCATAATCATGAACGAATAGAGAATATATAAATACTTATAAATAAATGAAACAAAATAAATCAATTAGATCTCACAACATTCGATGAACCAAAGTTTCAATTGCCTCTGATTAGAATGTGAAATTCAGCCGCTCCTCATGTTGAATCGCAGCCAACAGAAAAGCTAGGTTTTATTGTTTAGAAAAGAAAAGGAAAAGATCAGATAAATAGAAAGACGGAAAAAAGCAAAAGAGAAGACGTCTCCTGCTTCCTCCCCCTAATCGTACTAGTAGTTTTCCCTTTTAAAAGGAAAAGAATCCTACTGCTATTAGATTTCTAATTAGGTGCTGCTATTACTACTTAATAAAACTGGACATTTTCTGGCTGTGCCCAATGCCCAATATATTGTGTCAAAAGAATTGGAGAATTTATTGTTTTTGTGATTGTGAGATGCAAGTACAATTATATATAAATTCTCATTCTACTTTAAAAAGAAATTTCTTATCTGAAAAGTTTAAAATGTAGGATGGCTCGTTGATTATTCGTTTGTGTATCGGCAAAGAGTGGGATAATCTTAAGAAGAGGAGTAGGGTGAATGAACTGCTCTTAATTGAAAAGCTTTTTGTTTTTTGTGTTTTTTGATGCATAGGAATAATGTTATTAATGGAAATATTTATACTTCGGACAATAAAGGAGATTGACTATATTGAATGCAATCGATGTTAATTATATGTAGACAATAAAGGGAATTAAGAAGATTGAATGTAATAGATATTAGGAAAAATTGCAAAAATCATCCCTCACATAGCTAAATTTCAGTCCCTCAGAATGAAAATGAGCTATTTTAGTCCTTCATCCTGAAAAAGCGAGTACTTTAGGTCCTCCGAATCCTTTTCTAGCCACTTCTAGCCGAAATTAGTCACGGGCTTAGTTGTCAGGATCGCGATCGGATCGTGGGATCTTACGATCCTACGATCCGAATTATGGCTTTTGATTTCGATCCGATTTTGATACGATCCTACCATTTAAGGATATTATGATAAAAATTTTAATAATTTAATCATAATTTTGTATAGAAAATTCTGCTATTTGTTGCATTAGAAATTAGATTCAAAAAACTTTAAAACCACATAATTATGTTATGCTAATTCCTTACTTATAAAAATTAGTGAATCTTTAAAAATTGGTATTTAATTATCTCATTAATAAATACTTAAATGATACACACACACATGTACAAAGTTAATTTTTTCAGCTACCTTATCCAATAATTGCATTTGGACTCAAAATTGAGAAAGAACAATATTTTTAATTTAATCAGATTCATTTACAATATGCCACATGTAGTTCCAAAATTTTTATTTAATTTTTAGATTATCCCAAATATTTTAGATAATACGATTTTAACCTCAATTAATAATACTATTATATTGATTATACATGAGTTGCATTATTTATTGCTATATATGTGAATTGCAAACATCAAAATTACTCGTAAGATTATTTTTTATGGTTTTTGTAGGATCGATCGATCCCACGATCCGATACTGCAAAGTAAAAAACGATCCAAAGTAGAATCCCGATTTTAAAAACCTTGGTCACGGGCCCACCACGTGCTCCAAAATTTAAGGGTAAATTTGGTACATCACCTGCTGCCAAATGTAAGGGACGTTATTTACACTAGGGAATTTACTGAAACATTCCAAGATTTGGTGAATATCTGAAGTGGATAACTCTTTTTCTTCCTTCCAAAACCTAACTAAAACAACACCAGTAGATTGAAACCCCAAATCCTTAAAGAAACACCAATTGAAGGTCGAAGATAATTGATCGGTGTTTGACCAAAGCAACATAGAGTAATGGGTGAAGAAGAGACAGTAGAAATCCCAAAATATGGTGCGTAATTTTTTTCGATCATTTGTGGTAAAAGTCATTTGATCCAAATGCTTTTGTTGAAAAAGGGTTACATTAGTTAATCATGATCTAGGTGACATGTAATAGGTTTTACAGTTAATTTAATGGTGGTCCCGAATTGATGCTTCTCTTTTCATTTTCTATGGATTATTGTTGTCTGCACTTTTATTAGCATGGGTCCCAAGAGTTTTTGTCTGATCTGTTGATTGTCGCCTAAATTATTGATAGGTGAGAGTGAGTTGTTTTTGGTTAGGGTTCATTACAAAGGGGAATTGAGTGATTTGCCAACAAAACAATACATTGGGGGGCATATACATGTATTTCATGGTTGTAATGTTGAGAGATGGTCTATATGTACCCTAGATGCAATGGCAGAAAGACTCGGTTTTGTTATGTACTATTACTTAATTCCTGGTAGGAAGATGGAAGATGGGCTGGTGTATGTATTATGCGAAGATATTGCTCAGGATTTAACCAGTTATGGAACAAAACATAAACTAGTTGATGTGTATTTTGTGCACCTCAAATCATATGTTGTAAATGGCAATGAACCTGAGTCATCTAAGAAAAATATAGGTGATGAATCCGGCAATGAACCTGGCCAGGGGCGAGGCTCTTCTAGTGTTGAGGAAATAGTGATGAGCAATATCCCTATAACTCAATCTGAAATTGAGGGTGAAGCTGATAGTTCAGTTGCAAAAGTAGGGAAAAGTTCTGAAACTGATGGAGGGCTTGGCACTATAGAAAACAATGACAAAACTGAAAAATGTAGAGACAACACTTGTGCCTCTCAACCTAGTAACAATAGGGTTGAACCAGATGTTGGAGTGGAGAATGAAACCTTCTGTGATGCTGATGTAGGACCTAAATCAGGGTTGGGTAATGCAAATTATAATGGGCAATCAAGAAAAGAAAAGGCCTCAAAGAGGAACACTTCAACTAAAGCAAGAAGTGGAAAAGGTAAAAGAAAGAATAGGGACAAGGGAAAGGATAGGATAGTTGAAGAAGTAGATGAAAGGAGTGATGGTGATACCTTAGTTGACAGTGAGTATGAGTTTAGTGATGAAGAGTATATAGTGAAGTCTATTGAAAATAGAAAAGCAGAATGGGAAAAGATTGTGAGTAGTTTGAAATCTAGTAATAAGACAGCAGCAGCAAGTGTAGAAATAGAGGACAGTGAAATAGAGGCAGGCCAAACTGATTCTGATGATTTTGATAATGCTTGTGACTCTGAAGAAGAAGAAGAAGAGGCAAAAAGAAGGGTTAAATGGCCTAAATTCAACCCAGAAACTAAAATGCAGGATCCTAAATTTGTTGTTGGCCAAACATTAACTTCAAAGAAGCTGTTCCTTAGAGCATGTAACAGTCATGGTGTTACACATGGTAGGAGGATCAAGGTGCAAAAGAATGATAAAAGGAGAGTCTCGTGTGTTTGTTTGGACTGCAATTGGAAAGTGTCAACAACTGTGATGCCTGATAAAAAAACCTTTCAAGTCAAGAGTGTGCAAGATGAACATGAGTGTGGAAGAACATTTGACCATGGCTTGGCAACAGCTTCTTTTTTATATGAAAAATATAAGAAAGAAATCTCGTATGTCCCGAATGTAAAGAATCATAAATTTCAAGACAAAGTGCATGATGATATCAATGTCAACATTTCTAGGTGGCTAGCTTATAGGGCAAAAAAATTGACAAAGGACCTGATAGAAGGGGATTATGCATCTCAGTATTCAAAGTTATGGAACTATTGTAGAGAGGTGAGGAGAGCAAATCCTAGGTCTAATATATTCATGACAACTACAGAGGATGATGAGGGAGAAGATAGATTTGAAAGGCTGTATGTATGCTTTAATGCATGTAAACAAGGATTTTTATCTGGTTGTAGGCCTGTGGTGGGTTTAGATGGGTGTCATTTGAGGGGTCCACATAAAGGAATTTTACTTGCTGCTGTCGGCATTAACCCAAATAACCAACTGTATTCCATAGCATATGCATTGGTCAAAGGAGAAAACAAGCAAACTTGGACATGGTTTGTCAATGAGCTGATTATTGATCTCCAAATAACATAGCAAGACAAATGGACATTTATGACAGACAAGCAAAAGGTGATAGATTTCTGCTTTTGTCTTTTGTACATTATGTATTATTTGTCTGTTACATCCTAATTGCATTTTTTATTTTGTTTAAGGGCTTGATTCAAGTTTTGCATGAGTTGCTGCCTGATGTGGAGCATAGAATGTGTGTTAGACACATGTACAACAATTTCAAGAAAGTGCATGGTGGGTTAGCATTAAAAGACAGAATTTGGGGCCTTGCAAGAGCATCATATGAAGCCAGGTTTGTTGGTTTGATGGACTCTTTAAAGGAGTTTGATGAAGGAGCTTTCAAGTGGCTAGTTGACAATACAACACCAAAGAATTGGTCCAAAACTTTCTTCAGAACATTTCCAAAATGTGACATTCTTCTCAACAATCTTTGTGAAAGTTTCAATTCAAGCATCCTTGAAGCAAGGAAAAAGCCTGTCCTTGGTCTATTAGAAACCATTAGACTCTACTTACTGGTTAGAATGGACAATAAGAGAGAATGGATTAGGAAATACACTGGAAATGTGTGTCTTAAAGTACTGAAGAGACTTGAAAAAATCAAAGTTGATGGAAGGACTTGTATTGCTACACCTGCTACAGATCTACGAAGTTAGATGCATGTATAGAGATAGATACAGTGTCAATTTGGCTGAAAGAAGCTGTAGTTGTAGGAAGTGGGAATTAAGTGGCATTCCATGTGCTCATGCAATCAGTGCTATTTGACATACCAAAGAAACACCTGAATCCTTTGTAGATAGCTGTTACTCAAAGGATGCATATATGAGGGCTTATGAGCCTATCATATATCCATTGAATGGTGAGAACTTGTAGAAAGATTTGAAGAAAGGTCTTGTGATGCCTCCTTAGGACATTAAGCTTCCTGGTAGGCCAAAGAAGGTTAGAAGAAAAGAGCTTGATGAACCTCTAGCTTCAACAAGTGTTAGAGGGCAACCTAAGAAGCTATCTAGGGTAGGGCTTATGCAGTACAAGTGTAGAAAATGCAAAAAAGTTGGGCCACAATAGTAGAAAATGTCCAGAAAAAATCCAGCAATCTTCTGGTCAAACCGCACCAATTTCTAATCCAACAAGTGGTCCACAGCCTGCAGAATCTCAAGAAGTACATGTGGAGAGTATTTACCAACCTACAGCTACAACAAATCAATCTACTGTGGGACTTGAAACTGAGACAACTTTTGGTGCTGAAAACTAGTTTGATGAGATAAGTGACCAGCTATTATTTGATCTTATAAATCAGATAGAATCTCAGGCCACTAGTAGCCTAACACCACAGTCAACAACAGCCCATCAGCCTGCTCAACCAACAACAAGAAGTGAAATATCTCTAGTAGTACTTTCTCTTTTGTTATTTTTATTAGCAACTTATTTGACATATTATTAACTTATTCTTTATTCTTCTTGCTAGAGTAAGAAAGTGAAGTATAGGTGTGGTGTATGTCGAAAATTTGGTCACACTCGAAGCAGCTGTGATAGTACACTAGCTTCTCTCTATAGGAGGCAGCCTTATGAACCTCGTGGTTTGAATGTATGTATAATTAGTTTATACTTGCATATATTTAGAAGTCAAACTTTGGTGATCATTAGTTCTTATCTTTTCTTCATTTCCAGGTTAACAAAGTTAAGAAGAAAAAGGATGCAAGGGTCCCACTCCGTAAACCAACAGCACATAATGGGTCAAAGTGATCTTAGCAGCACAAGCATGATACTACAGAAGACTTTATTGTGATGTTAAATGTTGAGCTGGACTGTTTTTGTGTTATTAGATGCTGACTTCAGCTCATTTGAGTCAACTGTTAGCCTATTTTTGTTAGATGCTGATTTCAACTCAAATGCGCTGAAGATAACATGCCACAGAAGATAGCATGTTATCTTCTTGTATATTTTTTGAGAAGCACTCTAAATTGTCATTTATGAACATATCATATTTTTGGTCTATTTACTTCTTCGAACAGCAGTTTATGAGCTTTTAATCTTTGTGCTTTTTCTGTGAATTTTACTTTTTCTAGTCGTTGTAGTCTTTCTATCAGCTTTGCATCTGTGATGATTGGAAGAATGCAATCCTTTGGTGCTCCAATTTGTCCCTAATGAAATTAATAGGTGAATTCCAAATGACTAATAAATTCAACTTCAGCTACTTCATTCCAGCCTCTTATATCATGATAAACTAATAACTTGTACATTACATACCATCAGTCCCCTAAAAGATCAAACTTACAACCCGTCACTAATTAATTATTTTTTCAGCCATAAATGGAGTATGACTATACAGGTCACAAATAGGACAATCTTCAACTTCATCTCTTTGCTGCTTCGCTTTTCCGCTTCTGCTTATCTCTCAACTTTCCAGATAACCTTCGAGTGTGCCTGACCAGTGTATCGCACCTCTCGCACCCACTTGTTTCATACCACTTGAAAAACCCACACCCACCGCCATGCTGTTCATGATGAATGCAAAGTAAGTACTCAAACAAATTACTCTTCAACCTCTTTTTAACTGAATATTCTTTGTTCTTCTTAAAACTCAAACAAATACTCTTCAGCATCCATTGTCCAAATTAAATTTAAGAAATGACTCACCTCATAGTAAGCGCAGCCATAGAACTTTTTACCTGGGTTGTCAAAGGTCCATGAAGTTTTCAACCGTGCTGGTATACCACAATCACAATTTGGGTTTGCCATTGCGCCCTTGAATCTTCAGATTTGCTCCACCAGTGAAGAAGAAGAAACTCCAGTCTTGGATCTAAAAAGATTAAATACCAAGTGTAAATAACGTCCCTCACATTTGGCAGCAAGTGATGTACCAAATTTATCCTTAAATTTTGGAGTACGTGGTGGCCCCGTGACTAATTCCAGCTAGAAGTGGCCAGAAAAGGACTCAGAGGACCTAAAGTACTTGCTTTTTCAAGATGAGGGACTAAAATAGTTCGTTTTCATTCTGAGGAACTCAAATTTAGCATCAGTTATATGTGAGGGATGATTTTTGAAAATTTTCCTATATATTAATTGCATTCAAAGGTAATTATATATAGATATAAGGAAACTGAACCGGAAGGAGTGGAGTTGAGGAAATTAAAGATACAATTAACAGCAGTTGTGGATAGATAACATCCATGGGACCAAAAGGGTGGAGATATCACAAACTGTGATAATAAAAGTCATTTCTAAATATTTTTTGTACAATTTTTTTTCTAGAATAAGCTCCAAGTTGAGATGTCCAAGTTACAACATTTGGTTTCAACTTCTTTACAGGAAGTGACAGCAAAATATCTTCCATTTTGCCAAAAAATCCAGCTCGTCCTTTGATATTGATCAAGATATTTAGGTGCAAATATTAGCTGCATATGGTCCAATTTTCATGCTTCTAAGACCTCTTCCACTTTATCAAACTGGCCTAGCCGACCATACAGATTCAGCATACTATTAAGCACAAAAGTGTCTGGTTTACGGCTTCTGCATTTCATTCAAAATTTCCTCACATTTTTTCATGTTAGTTGTACTTGAATGGGCTGATCAGAGTAACACGTGTGACTTCATAGTTGGTGATATGCCAAGCTGCTTCATTTGTCCAAAAATAGCTTCTGCATCTGCAATAGAAAAAACCAAGAACCCACAAGCAACAATGAGGATGCTGACAAACGTCTGAAATTTAAGAAGTATGCCATGATTTAGGGAATCTGGAAAAAGTATAAATTCATGAAAAAAAATTGATGAAATGTATGTCAGTTAAAATTATGTCATAATTGAAGTTATGTCCAGAGCACCAAATAAAAACAATTCTAGGGTGAATAACAACACTGACAATGCTATTGCTTGTAATTAAAAAGGGTAAAAAACAAGTCTTGGGTGAATAACAACACTGGTAATGCTGAAGATATACTAATCAAAGAACTCATCTATTAAACGGCAGCTTTGGCTTGTCTTTCTTTTCTTTTCATACCAATCAAAGTGACACTAAATGCTTTTAAATAACAACAAGCAATCAGGAGGATAAATTTAAGGTACATAGATGAATTCCAATCTAATGGAAAGAGGCAAGTAAATAATGAACATAAAAGCAAAAGCTAAATACTCAACTAGTCATATTCAAATAATAAGAATGGTTGAAGTACAAGAACCAGTTGCTCAAACATAGTCAGATAAAGAATAGAACCAACCAATAAATATAAGCACAAAACTTAAGTAGAACAAAGATTAACATTCACAATCATTGAACAGCCAGTTAGGTGCCCAAATTGACAAACATTTGTCTCACAAACAAATATACAAAACAGACAGTAGCACTAAACTTAACATAAATGAAGCAGCCGCTAAAAAAATGTGACTAAAAAGAGGAGGGAAAGCTAAAATTATGCTTATAGAGATATCAGAATCAATGACAACAAAAGTTAGCCAGTGAAATTTGCTCGTACATTGAAGCAATAGAAGAAGGTGACATATAAGTGAAGCGATTCCTTCGCGAACTCTCTCAATCGTACATAAAACACTAAAAGATTTTTTCAACCAAGATAAAATCCAAAAAGAATTTATCACTTAGAGCATATGTATATTAATCTCCTTATTTGTCGACTATTGCTAGGTAAAAAAATTTAATAAAAGAAAGAGGGAAAATTAGTCTCACCAAAGGAGGAAGAAATTGTCTCCAAATCACAAAAATAGAAGCATAGAGTGAAAAACAATCAAAACTAATGTATACATTTAACTGATTCAACAACTATTTTGATTAACTACCATAATTGTTCTGTTGCTTTATAGGTTGTACTCCACATGTTATTTGGCATTCATCAGTCTATTAAAATCTGTAGTTCTATGGCTCATATTAAATATAAAATATGACCACATAAATCAAAAGAAAGCTAGAATTAGGTTCAATAATACAGGTCTTACTTGCAGTAGATTAAAACACTTAAAACCTCCAATTTCAAATAATTCTAACGCCAGAAAAAATACAAAAGACAAGAAAAAGCAAGAAAAGAAAAGAAAAAAGTGGAGAACAAAATACAGTAGTACCTTTTACCATTTTAGGAGTGATTTTGTAGCTATGTAAATGCTTACAAAACCTATAAAATGAGAACAAAGTAGAGCTATTAAAAACATGTTAATTCTCAAAATATTCTTAAAGCAACAATCAACAAAAAAAGAAGATGTTACCACTTTCTCATAAGTAAAAGATTATAGATGCCTGAGACAACTTTTACGGTATAGCTCGCTCTCTAAATGCTTCAAATTTAGCAAAGGGAAAAAAAGAATTAAAACTAACAAAATTGTAGGAGTGTGTGGTGATGCATAAAATACTGTGGGTAATGATGAAAAACAATGAAAATTAGGGGAAAAAACTTACCTAGGAGAGACTTCCTTGGCTCAGATTTGGCAATAAAATTTTTATTTGAAAAAGATGGATAGAGCCTTGACTACAAACTCAGTTGCAATTTTTGGGATGATCTACCCCAAATTGTTATCCAAGTTGCCTTGCCATTGTATGGCTTACCCATTACCATATCATCCAATAACCCATCCAGACATGTAAAACTCTGGGACAGAAACGGAAATAGGAAAATGACCAAAGGCTCAAATGAAGAGAGGAAATAATGCAAAAAGTATTCAGGATATATTTGCATTCTTACAAATGGTCTAAGAAGAGGAAAAAGAAAACCAATAAATTTGTTTACCAGAGAGCAACAGAGCGAGGAGTTTAAAAGGTCAATTCCTCTATGTACTTTTTCATTATAAGATGTGTTCATAGAAAACCTTTGTGTTGGATGTTCATGTAATTTTGACATGCTTCGATTAATGAAAACTCTTGAAATAAGGACTATGTATTGTAAGAATAGATGAAATATCCATGAAGTGTGAATTAACAGTCTCACTAATGTATTTAAGCGAAGAGTAAGAGCAGCGTGCCATCCTCTGACATCATGACGATGAAAGGCTATTTGGTTGTGATTCAAAATTTCATGACAAGAAAACTTTCACTTGGAACATTAATGCACACTCGATATGGTTGAGTTAAAGAAAGCTTCTACCACTATAAGCATCTAATCTAGGGATAAATGGAACATCGACAAAAAGATAAATAGCCAGGAGTAAGCCTAATTTCATTGTAATAGATTTCATGATACTCCATAATCAGTCTATTGTTTAAGTGAGCAATTTGTAATCATTAAATTAATGCTCAATTCTTTGACTTAGCATCAGGCAAAGATCAAGAGTACCACCATGGCTGCAAACCCAGTTGCATTTGTAAGTAAGAATCAACCTCTAATTCTAGTTAAGAGGATGACTCAAGTTTCAATGCCATCAGGGTTGCCCTACCAAGATATGGCAATAAGTATACAGCTTGAATTGTAACTGCAAAAGCCAAAGTTATGTCATCACAGCCTATTTTAATAGAAGACAAAACAGTATATTATTTTCATCAAGTCCAAACTACTAAAAAGAAGTAACACCACAAACTAATTGTTTAAAGGTATTGAACAAGGACTATATTGTTTTGAAAGCTTAATAGTTGCACATGGACTCTTAGCATAAATATCTATTTGAGAAACCGAGTGTATTTTAGCAAGCAGAGCATTTACTGGCAATTTTTTACATTGGTCAAATATATGAAAACTGTTTTACTTATTCATTAATAATACCTGATGCTTGTAATCTCCAACAAAATATCCATCTACTAAACTAAAGTTCTGACCTATGTTTCTTTTCTTTCTCATACTACTCAAGCTGATAGAAAATGGACCTCTCTAACAACAGATTGGGAAAAGGAGATTCTTAATGTGTGTGGATCAAGTTAAATCTAATGAGAAGAAGCAAGCAACCAATGGATACAAAACGAGAAGGTAACCACTCAAAACAAAAAATATTAAAATGATCAGAATCATCGCATACTAATAATCAATAGGCAAGATAAGAGTCACATGAACCATCAAAATTATAGGCAAGATAAAAAAATACTGCATAAGAGTTAAGCACTAAAAGCATTAACATCAAAATTATTAGGGTCACTAAATTTTGACAATCAGCTAGCTGACAAACAAACACATGAAATATACTATAGGACTACATTTAACATAACTGAAACTGGTAGAAGCTAATATTGAGCAGAAGAATTTGTTTAGTAGATACCTTGTTTGTTCACTTCAAACCTGAAAATCAAACATAAAGGGAACCAAAAAAAAAAAACAAAAAAAACAAATTAGTAATTCTATATTCATATTAATTTTTATACAAAATACATAGAAGAACATTCTAACAAAAACTTAAGAGAAGAAGTTGAAAGTATCGTCATTCTTTTCCTTTTTTTAAAAAAATAGAAATAGCCCAAATAATACCTTCTATCCCTTTCTCACGATAAAGAAGAAGGAAATTATATGATTATTTTTAAATCCTGCAAACACATGAAAAAATCTTGCAAACTCAAAGCAACAACACTTGAAGTTCAAGGATAACAACAAAAATGATAGTGACCATCTAAACAAACTGTCATGAAATTATAAATTAGACAAGAGAAAATCTAAATCAACAATAGTATGAAACTAACCACTGAGAAAGGAGGGTAGAGATCAATCTCCTAATGATTTGAGTAGAAATTCGTAGTTTCAGTTAGAGAAAAAACAAGGGATCAAAATAAGTAGGTGTGGAATTTGACAAAAGGAAAAAATGGGAAGAACATTACCTAGTGGAAAGGGGTTGCCACTGCTCTTATTTCCTTTCAATTGGAAACCTGGACTTGCAAAGCAAGAGAAATATCTTTATGCGCCAATAAGTGTGCTTCTTCCAGAGTGGGTTTCATACCTATGGTTCATTCTACCTAAATCTAAAAAAAAAAAAAAAACTTGTTTCACATAGCAGTAAATTATCAGAGCTAAACAAAGTAAGCAACATATTAGGGGCATTCATGAAGCAATCTAGAAAAAAAAAATGCAACCATACTAAAAAGCAAGCGTAAAATAATTAGCTATAGCAATATATTTCTGATTAAAAAAATAGCACTCAAAAACACAAAGCTTGTAAAAGATAAACTCATACATGGAGTTCGTATGGTTCCTTCTATCTAAATCTTAAACCAAAACATGCTTGTTCAAAAACCTGCAGACCATCAGAGCTAAACAAAGGAAGCAACACATTGGAGACATTCATGAACCAATCGTATAAAAATTTGACATAGTTATAAAAAGTCTAGTAACAAACCTGAGTAAGAGTAAGAAATTTTAAATAAAGATTCCACAGCTGCAAACTTGGAAAACAAAATCAACCAGGAACAAAAGCTTAAATGATGTTAGGTGTAAAATTCTATTGAAAAAGTTGAACAGAGAAAATCAATGGGGAAATTATGTCCAAAGAAAAATCAATGGGGAAATTATGTCTGCAGTTTCAGAACAAAACAAACTAATGACGATTAAAAGGAAAGATTTTTGTAAAACGAAGCAAAAAAGAAAATATTTCTAAAAAACTTCAAAAAGCAAGGATAAAATTTTCTAAAAATATTGCAGCAAAATTATTATCCAAAGAACATGCACATGTATTCCAAGCATGGAAGGGAATTCGCATGGGAAAAATTGAAGGGAAAAATTTAATAATTAAGAGAGAAATTTCGGAAGGGAGGAAAAAAAAAGTGCAAGGGACTCACTATTTTTGATATTTAGAAGCGAGAGGAAATTGGATGTTGTAATATACTGCTAAAGGTCTGCACACGGATATGTGCTGCCTCTAATCTTTTTATTCGACACACCAGGCAAAAATAAGAGTGCAAAGCGAGCGGGGAAAATAATTTAAGCTCTCCATGCATGGGCAAAAAGGACAACAAAAGTGTTTAATCAGAATAATGATGGAAAGGACAAATATAATCCATATCCGGATATAATTTCAGAAGACCATCCCATGGGTGAGAAATTGCACTGAGCATGAGGGAAGAGATGGGATGGTAGAGGATGGAATCAAGGGAAATCATCTGGTGGTTGAAAATGACAGGCACAAGACAAATCTAGACAAACCTTGCACGCTACGGTTGCCTAACAGTCATGGAGGCAGTCTCGATGACTCTGGCGAAGGAGAAGAAGAGAACAATTAAGAAGGAAGCGAACAAGAAAGCAGAGAAAATGAGTTCCAACCGACCAGGTCATTCATACGTGATATAGTGGGAAGGGTAAAATAGTAAATATAACCACAAGGATGAAACTGCCAGTAAACAGGGCTTAACTATTCCGCTAACAAGATACTTCTGAGGGCTATTTTTGGCAAGAAAAAAAAAAGAACAGTTCCCTACCCCTCTAAACACTGCCACGTGGGTGAATCTGGGAGTAGAATCCTTAGGTTTTTATATAATTTGTAGATAAAAATCTTTGACCCTAAAATAACGAATAACAACTAATCTAGAATGGAAATAAATATTGTTTCTATCAGCAGCAATTTTAAGTAAAGGGGTCCACATCTATTCTTGCAATCCAACATTCACAGCAGAATAAGGCGTGCCCATACTTTATCCTCAATAGTCTTATAGAATTTGCACTTTAAATGCACTTTTTACTCCATTTTAACTCCAAGTTCCTAAAATCAACACCAAAAACCAAATATGAGTAGAATCAAGCAATTAACACCATATTTTGGCATAATAAAAAGGAAAATATTCATAAAATATGTGCATAATTAATGATTTAACAATGGCCGCTATAGCAAGTCGAGAATTGCTGAAAAATTTTTCTGGTTAATACCTGCATGTGCAAGCTTGATTCTAGTCGATTTTATGACTAAAAATTGCTAAGAAACGGCTTGCTAGTTACTTATGTTATTGTGCCTTGTGCTAGTTCGAAACCGGTTAATTTGCTTCTAAGAAATTGCATGAGTATTGACTAGAAAGTTGCACAACCCTTACTGGAAAAATGTCTAAGAGCTGGTCGTGCGTGTAGCTTAGTTTGTCACTGAAAATCAACCCTTAATCGATATTAAAATCTTAGAAAACAGGCCTGTAGATTCAATGTCAGAACGAGTAGAGGTTTAGTAGTAGAAAGCCGAGTGAATTTTGACTAAACGATGGACAAACGGCAAGTAAACCTCTTGGCCAGACCAAGTCGAACCTAACTGTTTTCGTTAACCAGATTGATGACCATTCCGAACTTGTGACTGATGGGCGAGAGTGCACACAGAGTTAGGTGAAGGCGCGGGAGTAGAGTAAGGCCTAAACGGCATCCAAAATGGTAGAACGAAACCAACACAGGGCTAGTCAGTTACCTAACTGTTAGGCACTACCCAGCCCTTAGTCAGCACACGACTGTTAACCAGCGTCCAACCAATGATCGGTACCAACAGTTAGACGACACCTGACCTGGAAACGGCACCCATCGGCATGTCGACACTTGGTCGCTAGTCGGCACCCAGCCATTAGTCAGCCTTGACCGTTAGTCGTTCCTGATCGTTAGTCACACTCAACCGTTGGTCGGCACCAACCATTAGCTGTCATCCGCACGTAGTCGTTACACGATTGTCACTCAATCAGTAATCGGCCATCGGCCATTAGTTAACCGTTCGTCGTGGACCGTTGACGGACCATTGATCATAGCCGTACCGACCAGTAGTGGTGACCGTTCTGCCCAATAACTAATAAACAGCCGTTAACGTTAGTCATCACCCGATAGGCAACCCTGACCGTTAATCGGTAATCGGTGTCTGCTGACCGATACTTCCTAATCATAGTCGGCAGCTGCTGAGAAAAAACCGATAACCGTTACCCAACTATTAACCATTAGTTGTTAACCGATACCAATAAATGGAACTAAGTACTGACCCACTGGTATCAATAAATGGTCTGAAAACAAGAAAATACTACTTTTGGTCAAAATTAATTTTAATTAATAAAATTTAATATTCTTTGATAAATAACACTATTTTCTTATAAATTAACTGATTTAGAGAAAATTAACACTAATTGTCTTTTGGACAAAATTTATCATTTCTTTAGAAAAGTAAATACAATAGATAACTAAACATCTGTATAATCTCAAGACCGATGGAGAGACCGAGAAATATCAAGTTCGAGACCCGAGTTTAGCTTCACAGAGATTAGAGTTCCAACTTGTTTAATTGATTCAATGCTAGTTGCTACTTGCCTATTTATTATGTGCAATAAGTGCTAAACTTGCAAAATATTTTCAAATCAAGGGTCGAGTGTGTACTTTATCGCACCCGACCCCAGGTAATATACGATTTATATATTGTTATTACTTGTGCATGATTGATTAACGCAGTTGTGTACTTTACCACAACTGGTCACACTGTCTTGGGATCCCAAACTCTATTGGCGAATCGGCTTATTCCGAGTCGGCAACGGGCTTGATTGGATAAATCGACAAATCTTGAGGAATGTTTCAGATTTGCTCTAGAGTATTACTGTTTATTGAATGATTGAGGTTATCGGGTCCAAAGTTGGGTGAAAGGGGAACGGCAATAAGAGGCGGTGTCAAGGCAGTTGCTAC
The DNA here is from genome assembly GCA_013103745.1 of Gardenia jasminoides. NCBI lineage: Eukaryota > Viridiplantae > Streptophyta > Magnoliopsida > Gentianales > Rubiaceae > Gardenia > Gardenia jasminoides. The sequence goes on from CM023097.1 coordinate 1,229,546, forward strand.
TCTACACTGAGAAATGTATCCTTTTATTATTATTGTTATTGTTTTCCGCTATATGTGGAAATTGCTAAATGTGACAAATGATAATTGTGCAAATTTTCATATGTGCGAATTGGTTTATATGGAAATTGATACTTGTGAAAACTTGCTATATTTGGAAAGTGCCAAAATAAATATTTTTTAACTGATTTCATACTTAGGGGCTCTCACTGGGCCTAAACTCACCCTTTTATATTTTCTCTTCCCAGGATTTCAGACTCTAGATTGTACAGCAGACTCGAGATTGACCTTTCTTTTAACTGTCCATCTTTTGGGATAAATTTACCTGCACTGGATAAGTTTGGGAACTTAGTGTGTTGGTAGTTGTAAATTTCTTTTGATTTGTAATTTCGATAGTTGATCTAAGACTTGTGTATTTTAAGCTTGGATGAAAGTGGATTGCTGTTTCATTTTTATGAAGTAAGGTTTAAAAGTGACTGAGTGAGTCCTGACGAGAGTTAGGCAGGCGGCTAGTAGACCCTAGGGTCCACCCTCCGGCACAGGCCCCATCATGTTCGGCAGTGGGTACGACTTATTTGAGAATCCCCAAATCCAGGAATATATAGTAGGCAGGACAAAAGAACGAGACTGGGAAATCTAGACGGAGCCTTGCCGACAGAACTCAAACTGAAGGCTGTTCATGCATGCACAAACTCTTTCTTTTGAGGGCTATGCGGGTGAATGTCTCGTTGGCAGTATCGGATTTTTTTTTTCTTTTTCTTCTTTCCCCCCTTTAGTTGGGGAAGTCTTCTTAACGTGCATTGTAAAGAATTCCTTCGTTGTATGAGTTGGAACCTTCTATTTTGTTAGTCTTTTTACAGTCATGAGTTCGATGGAGCTAGCTGCCTCTTATCCTCTCCAACCCCCCTCCTCTCGAATGATATGCTACCAATGACATCATCAATCATCAAATAGACAAAGAGGGGTGGAGAGGTCCTGTTCATTTAGGTCGTCCCTTAGTTCACATGCAAGTCATGTGCATTTAACTTTAGAAGCCCAGCAATGACAATCATGATGTTATCAAACATCAATCGAAGTAGAAGTGGTGCGAATTTGACTGGCCTGTATGTTCTTCTCGGACAAAGCACACCTTTACATGCAAAGTCAATCTATTTTTCGTGTTCTTGTGTCCTTCACAGCAAGGTGTTTGACCTGAATTTGTGGGGGAATACAATTTAAATTATTATTTGAGTTGATAGAGTGGTTGAACTCTGTACTTGTGCAAGAAAAAGATGTTGCAATGAAGGGTACAAGAATAGGAAATTGAAATATGTGGTCCCTATTTTCCTCGCTTATTTATTTGTTCAATTAATTATTTGATTGTTTTCTATTTTTACTAAAAACGTCATAGTATTCCTTATTTCTATGAATTAATCAAATAATTTGTATATGATGAGATGAGAATTGGCTATTATTTATCGTTTTCTATTGACTGATTGAGCTCTGTACTTTGTTCGTGTATATTGAGCATTAAGGTATTTTTAGTATACATTGACCCTTTAGTATATTTTTAGTATATACAATATCGGTATTATAAAAGAGGCATATAGTGTTCCTGTGCGGTTTAATCATTTTTATCAAGTGATTTTTATATGTCTTTTTGTCTATAGTATATACAATATCGGTATTATAAAAGAGGCTTGTAGCATTCCTGTGCATTTTCATCCTTTTTTTCACGTGGTTTTCATTCATTTTTTTGGTTTATAAATGATTTTTAATTAATTGTTCCATTGTTTTCTATTTATACTTAAAATGTCATAGTATTCCTTATTTCAACGAATTAAAGAAATAATTTGTGTATTGTGAAATGAGGATTGCATTTTATTTATTATTTTCATTTTTTATTGAGTAATTGAGCTTTGTACTTTGTGCATGTATATTGAGTCTTTAGTATACTTTTAGTGTATACAATATGGGAATTATAAAAGACACCTACAGCGTTCCAGTGCATTTTTATCATTTTTATAACGTGGTTTTCATGCATTTTTTTTTTTGTAAATAATTTTTTAAAACGTGATAGATATGATATAAGATAAAAACTATTGGAATAAGCAGTGCATTTGGTCTCCAAACTTGCGAGCAAATTGTGATACAAAAAAAAAAAAAAAACCTTGCAATGAAGGACACAAGAATAAGAAATTTAAATATTCGGTCCCTATTTTCACCGCTTATTTATTTATTTACTTATTTCATTGTTTTGTATTTATACTAAAATAAAAATGTCATGTTAATTCTAATTCCAGCAAATTAAGAAAATAATTTGTATATGGTCACATGAAGATTGATTATTATTTATCACTTTTAGATTTGACGGGGAAATTGAGCTTTGTACTTCCTGCATGTATATTGAGGCTTTAGTATATTTTTATTATATACTGTTTTGGTATTATAAAAGAGACTTGTAGTGTTCCTATGCATTTTCATCATCTTTCTCATGTGGTTTTCACGCATTTTTTTTTTGTAAATATTTTTTTAAACATGATATAAGAAAATAAGTGTTGGAATAAACGACATGGCTGATTTCCAAATTTGCGAGCACATTGTGATTCCAATTTTGTAAATTGTGATATCGTACTAAAATATTTATTTGTTGAGTGCCGAGCAATGAAAACCTTCTAATTAACTATGTATTTGCATGCTAAGAAATATTATTAAAAATAGTTTAACAGTCATAAAAATTGTCTACCAAGAGTTAAGCACTTAGCAGCAAATAATAATTTCGTTTATATTGTTAGATTAATAGCTGTATTTGTTTATGTCCATTATGGTAACAAATATAAATGGTAAGTCTATTGTTAATTATAGTTATATATTAGTGATGAAATCGCTCCATTTGTCACTACCTTCCATTTTCTTGTACATTAAATACTGTAGAGAAGGGTACGCCTATCATTTTGTCAGTCAAATGACAGCACCTTCAGACGCAAATTTAGGGTGCGTTTGATAAAACTGAAATCTGAAGTCTGAAATCTGAAATCTGAATCTATTAAGTGATTGAATTGTTTAGTACTAAATCTAATATATTTGAATGTATATCACATTAAGTGATAAGTGAATAGGTTATCACTTAATTTCGGGAGCAAGTTTTACCTAGAAGATTCAGTGCCACTTAATTAATTCAGATGTTCTATATTCGGTTATCAAACGGTCTGAATGTGTTAAGATCTGAATCCATTAAGTTTAAGTGCTGAATTGAATTATCAAACGGGTTTCCTCTCCTTTTAACCATCATTGTATAGTCTTTTAGCTGAATTTTGGGGAGAGTACAATCTAAATCATCATTTGCCTTGATGGAGTAGTTGATTTCTGTACTTTTACAAGAAAAAAAAAAGACATTTTCTTCGTTTGTTGCCTTTGCTTATACCGTTGCTTGTGAATACAGCAGTTGCATTCTCAATTGTTTTGTTCAGGTTAGTTTCTGTTGTCTGCTATTTTTCTATCTTCAAAGTTTTGGATTTTTTATCTGTCTAGTGAAATTCCATTGTAAAAATTCTCTGTGCATGAAGTTGAATGCCTATTATATTATGATTTATTATGTATTTGCTTAAATATAAGAACCATGTGTCCGCGCGGTTATCTATAAATGGATAGCCCCCATGCTGATTAAATGGTCTATATTTTTTGATTATTAGGCATTGTGCTGCTTTTTAGCTTCTTCTTACTTGGCGATGTATACATGCATAGACTCCCTGTAGCCTAACATGAAAGCTGAATAGCATTTCCATTCAAGACTATAATGCAACTAAACTGTTCATTATAATCGCTGTCATTCTGATTTTTAGGCTACTACGACTACATTGCCTTGTTGTCATATAACTTTGTTTTGCCTCGCTGCTTCCTGTTTCAAAAGTATGAAGAAGGTATGTGTGTATTATATTTTTTTATCTTAGTCACTGTATATATTGATGCATTATTGTGATATCACCAAGTTTGTTGTTTCGAGCTTATGTAATATAAATTAATCATCAAAAGCACAGAATATATGTGTTGTAGATCTTCTCGAGATCTCTTTTCCAATACAGTTGCTCATGGACAATAAATTCATAGAATCTAAATTTATATACTATTTGTTGCAGAAAAGTATTTTGAAATTTGCCATTCTATGCTATTGCTATGTGCACTGTGCTTTAGGATAGATGGATGATAGTTTGGTTATTTATTTGGAATGAGTATAATTAGTGCTCCAATAACATTTAATCAAATGCATTAAAATGCTCAGCGGTGCGAAAAAGTATGCAAAAATGCCATAGGACAGAAAGGATGAACTGTTGCATCGGTGAAGGGAATCATATGCTGCCAAAAAAAGATCAAGGCAGCTAAAAGTGTCTCCATATATATTGTCAGCCTCTTCCTGTTAGACCTTACAAGAAAGCGTGCCGGGGTGATATTACCGGAACTTCATCACAGAGTGTCGAGGCTGGCATTTCTACTCCACATTCTTGGATAGCTTCTGTTCTTAGTCTTCATCCTAATAATCCAGTATGTTTACAGAGATTAATGTCTACGTTAGGCAGTGTTGAGACAGGCAGCATCTCTAGCTCAAAGTCCTCCATGACTGCTTCTACTACTTTGCATACTGATAAGACTGTCCAGGGCAATAGTCTGATATTCAATGTTAAGAACTATGTCAACCTAGAAAGCTGATATTCTATAGAACCTACGTGTGATAGGCTTTCTACTCTATTTGTTTTGGGATCTAAACATGTAATGCTAGTTCAAAATAGCATTTCTCATTCTGTTTTTCCTGGCATTTCCCTAGCTAAGCTTGTACAAAGCAAAGTTTATATTACTATCTATTTGTTCATCCATTTATACTTTTATTTCTACATCAATCATCGCTCTATTCCATATATCATATTCTTTTCCTCCTGTCTCTTCAATTCGGTCCATTCACATTTGTACTCTATCTGGAACTTCGTTAGAACCTTTATCACATAAATACTTTACATTTTTTTTGTTTTATGCTACTTCAAACGTTATGCATTAGACGCTCCTTGTTTTTTGCCTTGTAAAACGTTGCATTGTTTATCATTATGAAAAGATTATGCTTTTACTTATACATTGTTAATATATTTTTGTATAGTCTATATTTAAACCTTTAATTACAGTTCTATTTTTACACATTAACACCATTTAATGAGCCACACTTTTATTTTTTTTTCTGCAGCCTATTTAAGAGTCACGTGACGGAACTATTTTTTTATTGAATTTTTTTTTATATACACTCTGTATAAGTGTGAAAACAAAGTAGAACTCTTTTTACAGTATTTTATGTTTTTCAGGAATTTTATTTTATAAGTTAGTATATTTTGCTATGATCACTTTCAGGTTGAACAGTTGTGTTCCATTGTAGTATGTTTTTGTAAACAATAAAGGCTCGTACCTTTCATTCACAGTACAATCCTTCATCATAAATATTTAGATCCATATCACAATCTCATTGATTATGCTAAGACTTGGAAAACATCACCATTTCCGATCTTCACTGCTCATCCTCCTAACTGCTAATAGGAACATCTGGAAGTGCATCTAGAGAAGATGTATTCACAGATGCACTTGCAAAAAGGTTCAACCATACCCATATTCAGTTTTCTCGTTATGGTCATATATCTTGTTTCTTGTATCCTATTTTTTTCTCTTTGAGGCCAATAAAAAGAAACCACGTTATTCTCAGGAAGAAGAGAAGTATCTAGTAGTACCAGCCTTTCTAAGTTGGAAAAAATTCCTAAATCATCTCATATTCTTCCTGATGTTCTGAAGTGCAAATACAGTGAAGCTAAGAGATTTTGCCAAGAACCTGCTAGCTTTTGTTGCTCTCAGGGAGAAGTTTCACTCGTTAGTCATGCTCGCCCATACGATCTACAGCGCCACTAACAGGAATTGATGAAGAGAGTGTTCAGTTTAGAAGGTTGTTGAGGACTTGTAATAACAATCTTGCATTTACTTCTCTAGCTGTGAGATATGATACAGAGCTTATGAAAAATCGAAATGGTGTTTACACTTTCCGTGTTCAAGGGCAATCTATCATTTTCTAGATGATTTATGTACATGAGGAGATGAATCTAATGGGATCCAACTTTACTTCTATGATACCGAAGAAAAGTAAATAAAAGATTAGTGACTGATCCCAAATTACATGAGAGCACACTCAAACTTTTAATGCGTATATTGGCTGACAATCCTTATACCAGATTCTTTAAAAATCTCTGTGATATTCCTGATCTTGATCATCAGAACATTGTGCTCAATTGCAATCCTGGATTAGATCAAAGGGTATATAATCTTCTAGTGGCATCATAGCAATCTGGACAAAATCTGATGATCAAATGATTGCTAAGAGTGTTCATATTCAAGTATATACTCACTTAGATCAGAGTAACAGAATTCAACATTATTATGCCTTCTATGATCCCCTCCACAACCCTTTTCTATTTCCTCGATGAGAGTTTGGTTGGCACTATGGAGTTCGACGAGCGTCTAGGAGTGAGCCAAACACCAAACCTAGTTCTGCCTCTGTCAACCAGCCTGCTATTGATTTATCAGCCATAAACTCTCCCTCACAACTCATAAATTTAGAAAGAAAAGACAAGTATATGTACTCTTTTCCACTCTTGTAGATATTGCACACCTAATCTACTATTTATAATTTAAAATTTTAAAATTATGTTAGCTGCTGCTACTGGCAAGAAAGAAAATGAAACTGTTTCAGTAAGAGAGTACTACTGCCATAAACTGCAGAGAAGAGAAAATGACAGATCAATGCTCTTACACATGTTAAGGTTGTTGCAGCAGTATGTAGTCGATGCATATGTAAAAATCAAAACAGGCAGACTTGACTTTCAGAGGAAAAAATAAAATGAGATTCGCACAGAAATATTAGAAGGAGTTCTAGACAGTATTGCAATAGGAGAATCTAAAGGATCCAATGTAGGCCGAAGAATTGTTTTGCCAACTTCTTTTATAGGAGGTCCTCGTGATATGCTTCGTAGGTATATAGATACTATGGCTTTGATGCAAAGGTATGGAAAACCTGACATCTTTATTACTATCACTTGCAATCCATTGTGAAGAGAAATTCAACAAAATCAACAGTTTGAGGAGAAATCGCAGGATAGGCTAGACTTATTGTCCAGAGGTTTTAGAGCCAAACTAGAAATTCTAAAGATGAGATCCTTAAAACAAAAACCTTTGGCGATGTTACTACATGTGTTATGTAGTTAAATTCCAGAAAAGAGGTTTGCCACATGCCCATTTCCTGTTGATTCTAAAGCCGCAGTGCAAGCCTCTTAATGCAGAAGCATACGACAAAATAGTTAGTGCTGAAATTCCTAATCCTTTGGAAAACCAATATCTGTACAATTTTGTCAAAAAACACATGGTTCATGATCCATGCGGGAAAAAGAACAAGTTTAATGTTTGTATTGGAAACGAGCTTGCAAGAATTGATATCCTAAAGATTTTTACTCATGCTGATGACGGACATCCATGTTATCGGAGGAGAAATAATGGTAGGTTCTAACAGTTCGGCAACATGACACTGATAATTGTTGGATCGTGTCATATAATCCTTATCTTTTAGCCTTGCTAGATTGCCACATCAATGTTGAAATTTATTCAACAATAAAACTGGTGAAGTATATCTACAAATATATTTATAAACGACACGACTGTATAAGTTTCCATGTGATAATACTAGAAGAAGATCCAAGGTAGATAGATGAGATTAAGAATTTTCAGGAGGATAGATGGACATCTCGAGTAGAAAGCATTGTGGCATATTTATCAATTTCCTTTAAGTCATATGAATCCTGCTGTGCACACTTTTCAGGTCCACCTTGACAACCAGCAATTTATCTCCTTTGATAAACACTCCGATCTTGTAGAGCTTATAAAAAAATGTTGACTTCTCTAAGACCATGCTCAACGAGTTTTTCCACATGAATCAATCAAACACAGAAGATCAGCGTTTAAAATGTTTATATAGAGAATTTTCTAACTATTTTTTCTGGAGCTCTTCTAATAAAGAATGAACTGAAAGAAAATGGCAAAAGGTGATAGGAAGGATGGTAACGGTTTCTCCAAGTGAAGGCGAAAGATACTATTTGAGGCTTCTTCTTGGACATATAAGATGCCCAACTTCATTCGATGACCTTTTAATAGTTAATGGTCAAAAACTAACTTCTTATAGAGAAGCTGCATTCAAATTAGGCATTTTGGAGTCTGATACATATGTTGAGGATACACTTGAGGAAGCCACAACATTCCAAATGCCTTCATCTTTGCGATTTCTATTTGCCATGTTACTGGTATACTGTTCTCCAGCTAATCCTAAAAAGCCTATGGGAGAAATTCGAGCTTGAACTCTCTAGAGATTATCAGAGATTTGAAAAGTATCATAACTTTGGTCCAATTAACGCCAGGTGTAAGGTCTTAACTGATATCAATAAGGCGTTGCAGCAAATGGGGAAGGGTTTAAATGAATACCACTTGGCACCTAGAAATTTCAGCCTAGATCATAAAGAGCATTTAACCAAGGAACTAGAAAGTGAAAAGAGCATCCAGCCAATCTCCGAAGAATTATTTATGCCTTCAATGCTCAATGAACACCAGTGAGTAGCTCAATCTAATTCTTGAAGATGCTCTATCTAGTAAAATTAAATGCTACTTTATAGATGGTCTTGGCAACATAGGTAAAACATTTTTATATCAAGCACTTTTTGCAACACTTAGGTTACAAGGTTTTATAGCCATTGTAGTTGCAATATCCGGCGTTGGAGCTTCTATTCTTCTAGGAGAACGAACGGCGCATTTGAGGTTCAAAATTTCATTGGATTTATCGCAAAACAAAACTAGTCAGTTGAGCAAACAAAGCAGTACTGCAAAACTGATTGCTCAAGCTAGATTAGTTTTGTGGGATGAGAACTCAATGGCTAAAAGGAAACTGTTGAACTACTCGATCGACTACTTCAGGATTTAATGGACTGTAAAGAACCATTTGGTGGAAAAATTGTGGTGTTTGGAGATGATTTCCGCCAAACACTTCCCATAATTGAGGATGTGCCTATGGAAAGTCAATCCTATTCTAGCCATGTATACTCCCGCCCATGGCCTCAAATACAAAAGATCAGGATTTTGCATAACATGCATGCTCTTTTAGATCCAGCGTATTCCGAATTTTTACTTCATATAGGTGAAGGTAGAGAGCTTTCAAATGCCGATGGTGAGCTCTTTCTACCAGTACATCTTGTTATTCCATATGAAAATAAAGAAGACCCTTTGAATAACTGAATTTCAACACTTACAATATTTAAAATTTAAATGATCACATTTATAAATTTTACATTATATCCATTTAACCGCTTTGTTTTCTACTCTACAGGCTTAATGACTCTGTATGCGCTAACCTTTATGCCTATTCACAAGATCAACAGGTGTATTCTAACACCCAAAAATAATGTTGTGGATGATGTCAACAATCTGATCATTAAAAAATTCCTAGGAGAATTGATCATGTATACAAGTACTGATTAAAACTCTAGATGGGCGTTACTAAGGAGATTATGAGGATTTTTAAATTCTCTAAATCCAAAAGGTCATCCTCCACACAAACTACTTTTGAAGGAAAACTGTCCAATTATTTTGCTCAAAAATCTTGCTCCAACCAAAGGTTTATGCAATAGAACTACATTTATTTGTAGGCAGTTGAAGAAACATACTATTTTAGCAGAAATGGAATTTGGACCACACAAAGGCAAAATAGTTTTTGTTCTAATAATACCTCTTCAGATTCCTGATGGCAAAAAAAATGGAATTCCCTTCAAGATGATTCAGTTTCCTGTCAAACTGTGTTTTTGAATGACAATAAATAAGGCTCAAGGTCAAACTCTTGACACTATAAGCATATATCTACGTGAGCCTATGTTTTCTCACGGCCAGCTTTATGTCGCCCTTTCTAGAGTCAAGAATTCAAATGCAGTGAAAGTTCTCATAGTTTCAGGAACATTCTCTGATAGAAAAACAAATTGTAAAACTAGAAATATTGTCTGCAAAGAAGTTCTAGAACTAGCTAACTTGTAGTTGTATATTTGAATCAGGTATTTAACAATTTAATTATAGGACATTTTTATGTTTGTGGTACACCTAAAACTATATTTGTTATTATAAATTTTATATTCTCATTTCTATTCTTATTGTTATGCAGAATGGAATACTTGTTGCCATTAAAGGAAATCCGCAAAGAGGTCTGGAACTGGGCAGCTACTCTTATTGTCCAAGAAAAAAGACAAGTAAACACCTCCTTGGGCACACGAACAAAATATTAGAAACCCATTCTGATTGATTCACAGGTACACCCATCATTTTTCTTTCTTACTCATAAGCAACCATAAGAACAATAGCAATATCAGTTAAGAGGTTGGATGGTGCGAGACTGAACAAGAGGTCCAGATGGAGTTGCTTGAACACTATAGCAATTTGTTCACATCTACGAATCCAAGTGACATGGACCAGATTCTGGAGCTAATACCCCACTCTATCACCAGACAAATGAATGATCAACTTAGTAAATCTGTGGAAGATAAAGAAATCAGTGCAGCCATTGCTTCTATGCATCCTAATAAAGCCCCGGGGCTAGATGGTATGTCTCCTATTTTTTTCCAACATTTTTGGTCTGTTATTAATTCTGACATTATAGATGCAGTGAAAAGTTTCTTCCATTCTAGAAATCTTTTGAGAGCCATTTATGAGACCATGATTACCCTCATTCCCAAGATTGACAATCCGATGAAACTTGCTAACTACAGGCCTATTAGTCTTTGCACAGTGCTATATAAAATCATTGCTAAGGTGCTTGCTAATAGGTTAAAAGTTGTCCTTAAGCACTGCATTAGCCCCTCCCAATCAGCTTTCATCCCCGGTAGGCAGATTTTAGACAATGTAGTTATTGCACAAGAAGTGTTTCATTTTTTGAAAAACAAAAGAAACAGAAAAGAGGGTTTCATGGCTATTAAGCTTGATATGTCTAAAGCTTACGATAGAGTCGAATGGGTTTTTTTGGGGAGAATAATGATGAAAATGGGTTTCTGTCCAACTTTTGTGAATTGGATCATGAGATGTATTTCAACTGCTTCTTACTCCTTCAACCTAATGAGGGAAAAACTGGATTCATCAAGCTTTCCAGGGGCATTAGGCAAGGTGATCCATTGTCACCCTACCTATTCATAATTTGTGCGGAAGGTTTATCATGTCTACTCAAGGAAGCAATAAACCAAAAAATGTTAACTAGTTTGAAAATTTGCAAAGATGCACCGGTTATCTCCCATTTATTTTTTGCAGATGACTCCATGCTCTGTTGTAAGGCTAACGAATAGGAAGCAACCAAGGTGATGGAGATCCTTTAGGTACATGGAAGAGCCTCTGGCCAAGCAGTTAATTTTAACAAATCTGCTGTCTTCTTTAGTAGAAATACTAATGGCCGAACAAGAGCAGAGACGTGTAGAGCAATGGACAACATGAAGGAAGAATTCTCTGGGAAATACCTGGGTTTACCAATGAACATAGGCAGATCCAAGAATCAGATTTTCGGATACATCATGAAAAGGATCAGCGGCAAATTGAATGGATGGAAGCCAAAGCTCCTTAGCCAGGGAGGTACAGAGGTACTAATCAAAGCTGTCATTATGGCAATGCCCTCTTACACTATGTCATGGTTTAGGCTACCTAAAGGGCTTTGTAAGGAGATCTGTAGGAAGATAGCATGCTTTTGGTGGGGAAGTGAAGAAAATAAAAGGAAAATTCATTGGGTTAGTTGGAAGAAATTAACTCAAGTCAAAGGGAAAGGGGGAATGGGTTTTAGAGATTTAGAAGCCTTTAATACTGCCTTGCTTGCGAAACAAATTTGGAGGTTTATCACTTCCCCTAATTTGTTAGTAAGCAGGATATTTAAGGCAAAATACATGAGGAATGGGGACTGTCTGGAGCAAAAACCCGCAAATTCAGCATCTTGGACCTGGAAAAGCATCCATAGTGCAGTCAAGGTCCTCTCCAAGGGGTTATGGAAGAAGGTAGGAGATTGAGAGAGTGTTTCAATATGGAAGGACAAGTGGGTAGTGGGGTCACCTGAGGGTAGGATCTCAACCGTTAAACCAGCAAACAACACCCTAGTTAATGTGAGCGAGTTGATCGAAAATGGCAGCTAGAACTTCCAACTTATTCGGCAATGCTTCAACAGCAACGACTGTCAACTTATTACTAGCATGCCAATCAGCTTTTATAAAAGGAAGGACAGAATTTTTTGGAATTTCTTAAAATCAGGCAGCTACACAGTGAGATCTGGATATGCAATTGCAAGACAGGAACAGGAGAATCAGATAGCAACCCAAGAAAGCAATGCGGAAACCAGCTGGGAACGAAGCAAGGAGAAGAGTTGGAACAGATTGTGGAGTCTTAACATTAAGTTTAAGCAGAAACATTTTTTGTGGAAGTGCTTGAATAACTGCTTGCTAGTCATGGATACCATGCTAAAAAAAATAGGAAAAGGAGACAACATTTGCCCCCACTGTGGTGACGCTGTGGAAACAGTGGAGCATTTACTCCTGTCATGCCCAATAGCAGAATGTGTCTAGAAAATAGCTCCTATAAAGTGGGAACATCTAAGAGATTACCACACCAACTTCTGGCAATGGTGGAATGCAGTTATGCAAACTGCATCAAAGGAGACAGGTTGGGATCATATTAACCTCACGGTTAATATTCTTTGGCATTTGTGGAAAGCTAGAAATAAGTTGGTGTTTGAGAGCAAGCAGGCTGAAGTCTTGAAGATTGTTCAGAATGCTCAGGGCGAATGGTTGGAATTTGATAAGGCGAATGTAGAGACAAGAAGCAATAGCAGGAATGCAACCCAGCAGAATCTGCATCCAAGAATCTGGGAGCCACCAAAGGAAGGAATCATCAGAATTAACACGGATGCAGCGATCTCAACCCAAATGGTGAGAACGGGAAGAGGGATTATTGCTAGAAACTGGACAGGGAAGATCATACAAGCACAAGGCCAGATGGAGTCCAAAAGAGGAGATGCAGCAACAGAGGAAGCTTTAGCTATAAGGGAAGCTTTAAGAATGGCCAGAATTGCAGGATGGACTAAAATTGAAGTCCAATCAGATTGCAAATCAATTGTAGACCACATCAACTCAAGTATTGTGACGGTAGAAAGCCTGAGAACAGTCCTCGAAAATATGCAAGAGATGAGGAAAAACCTTGACATGTGCAATTTCTTGTTTGTACATAGATCAGGAAACCAATGCAGTCATTTACTTGCCAAATTTGCTGTCAAACTGATTCATGATGTTCAATGGGATAATCAATTCCCGATTTGGTTAATTGACAGAGCAGCAAAGGATATGGGGGTAGTTACCCCCTTTTGTAACTAAAACTTGTTGTATCAAGTGTTAATATATATATATATATGATATCTTTACAGGTTGAACAAAAAAAAGTTAAGCCCTATTTATATATCAGAGAATGTCAGTCTATATGTAGAAAATGCTTTATACAAACTTTAAAGGCTATTAATCTGCTATTATTCTTTTTTCATGTATACAAGTAGGGCTCAAAGTAAAGGCAGTTATTTTTAACACTTACATTCCTAAAATGGCTGTAAAGCTTTAGCTATCAAAGAAGCATATGATTTCTAATGTTAAGGTTAGACCTTTGGATAAGGAATACAAATATGATGGAATTACAATACAATGGGTAATCAGTACACGTACTGTAATTGAAGAACTGGTTGATGATCACTAGCTCTTGCCAGTGGAGTTTAACTTCATAGAATTTGATAAACTGCCACAATTTGTCAATGCAAAAAACAACAGCCTAGGTAAGTACGTGCTGCTCAATACACATTTTATTTATATCAACACTTAGATTCAACAAAATTAATAATATCCTCCATCCTCTCTTAGATGTCATCGGTGTTGCCATCCAAGTACTACCTTCTAGACAAGTTATTGTGAAAAATGAGAACATGACGGTGCAAAAAATTATAATTATTGACCAGAGATAAATATGTAATTCCTTTTAAATCGTTAATAAATAGTTCATAATTAGCTTATTACAGCCATTGCTTAATCCTCTTTTTACATTTTATGATAGACTTGAGCCAATCAAACTGTCAGTTTGGAATGACTTCATTGAAAATAAAGGCCGGCAAATGCATAACAACATTTAGAAATATTCAGCCCTTGTCTGGAGAAGGCTTAAAGCGAGCTTCTATAATGGTAATTTAACTCCTCTAATTCTATCATCTATTTATCAATCTACTCTACATTTCCTTGTACTTAATCAATCCTGCATAAGTGTCAACAAAGTTTGACTCTACAGTCACCATCGATCCACCAACACAACAAGTAAAAGCACTAAAAAAATGGTTTGTACCATTCATGCATGTACACATATAAACTGCCATACTATTAAAATCTAACAGCCTTTTTATATTACAGTTGTGTATACATTTATAGGGCAGTGCAAAATGCTAACTCAATAGATGCTATAGCTCGACAGCACAACTATAGTGTACATAGCCCTCGCATCCCCTATAAAGCAGAAAGGTAGTTCATTCTACTCATGAATGTTTCTCCAGCACAAAAGGTCCAAATCTTATCTTATATATTCAAATATTATAAAGTTAGACTAACTTCTGCGCAGCATATTCAACCAATGTTATTCGTGATACAGAGCTATTGGGTAAGAGTTAAATTCTCTTTCCAACATATCTTTTGAAAATACGGGTATATGGCATGCAAAAAGTGTAATCGATCAACATCTGCAGCCCATAAACTGATATTCATGTGCAACTTTTGTGGCGAACAACATTCAGCTGAACCAAGGTATCTTAAATGTTCTCAGAACTAGTTGTCTCCACCCTTATAATACTCAAAACGCCTAGCTAGAATAAATGATAACAATTTTTTGAATGTCTATGTAGATGTCATTTTGATGTTCAACTTGATGATGATACGGGCAGAATCATAGCTTCGATCTTTGCAGAATTAGCAGAAAAGCTATTGGGATATACTACCTTAGAAGTTGTGGAATGTTTTGAACAGGTCATTTAGCTTTATATGCAAAATATTTATACAACACTTTAATTGATTCCACATAAACTATGGTCACCTTTACAAAAGGATCCACCGACCACTAGTCTCAAATTTATAAAGGCAAAACTCCTGTTCCAGTTCTGAAACCATTTTATAACTAGATTGCTGGATAAAGTATATCATTTTAAACTGTATATAAGTATTGTTTAATTCCTAACAATTATTTACAGCGGTTTATCTTTTCTGCTATATATCGACACCAACTTCTCAATTCTGTTTGTTCCAAAATTTTTCCGAGCAGAACACAGAACTCCCCTTTAATCACTCTATGAAGAACTCAAGTTCAAAACCTTTATAGCTCAAATTCATCCAGCAACAAATACTTTGGCAGATGGAAGGCCGCGATACACAGTCATAAATTTTGAAGAAGAGATCCAGGAAAAAAGTTCAAGAACAAATCCTTCACAGGCTGATGCGCTCATACTTTCAACCTCCTTTCAACTTCAGGCATCTCAAAATATAGCTGCTGGTAGTTTAGACTATAATGCAACATAATAACTGCTACGCTTTTTCCTAGACTTCTAGTACGTTCAACATACACCTAAATTGAAGCTTTATATGCAGATACCACTGACTCTTTGTCAATGGTGTGTCAATCTCCAGCTGAAAAATTTGAACAAGCAGATAGAGTTAAAGAGAATTCCTCTGAATGCTCAGTTTTTGCTCGTTCCAAGAAGAGGAAAATTGACGGTCCTTAATGAACTACATCGCTCAAGTTCACCCCTTATGTGCTATATAAGTTATATGAATCGGAGCTACAATAGCTACATGAACACCATCTTTTGTATAGTGTGTCCAGTCCAGGACAAACACCATCTTTTGTAACACTTAAAAACTTCTAGTCCCTTACTATCTAGTAATGTACTCTAATTTGTATTCGTGTAGAAGGACTTTTAGCTCTATGCTATGTGTTTATGTGCCGTACCTGTTACTTTTGCACCACCTATCTTATTGTTAACCCTACAAAAGACGAGAAAATTCTGAGTTTGTGATGGAAAAAAAAATAGATTCTGTGACTGGGGTTGTTTGGGAGGTAGTGGCTGAAAATAGGGGATTCGCATTAGGTAAATCGAGTTCAATGAACTCGCATTTACCTAACGCTGAGGATTATATGTCGGCAAAAAAAAAAAGGTGAAGGAAACTGATTTTCCACGTAGGACTCGCATTTCACGAATGCGAGTCCTAAACAAACCAAACAGGCTCGCGGGTATTCCATACAACCAAGCAAACGATATGAAATTGGGGATTTTGCAAAATTGACTCGGACGAACGGAAAATCTCCAGCAAAGCTTTGAAATCGTTTCGGAGCAAACGATCGAGCCCCTGAACCGAAGGAAAAGGTGAAGGTTAAAGGGCGGTTGGCGGCCTTTGGAGCAAAGGTGCGGAATCAAACGGTGGCGGCTCGGAATCTTCGGCAACGGCGCCGTCGTTGCTGCTATTCCACCAACCGGAGGAAGCTGTGTTTGCACCGGTCAAGTAGTCTGCGATTGTGGTCGATCCTCGCTGATGCGTTTTGTTTTTTTTTTTTTTTGTTCTTCCGTTCGCTGCCCATTTTTTTTGTTCCCATTGCAATCTGAAAACTCGACCGGAAAGGCATAAACAAACAACATTGCTATATAGCTTAGCTAGAAAAGCCTGTCCTGTTTTTGTTTTTGTTTTTTTTATTTTTTTTAATTTCTGTTTTTAAAATTTTTTTGGTTCCCGTCTCTGCTGCTGCGCTATTTTGTTGTTTCCCGCTTGTGCTGCGGTAATTTGTTTTGCCATTTCTGATGCTATATTTTGCTTGATGTCTAGTATTTCCATTTTTTTTCACAAAGCTTAATATTACTTCCTATGCCTCGAGTCAGGCCTGTTTTCTTTTTTTTTTTTTAATTTGTAGTTTCCGAAAATTACTACTGCAATTGCCGTTGCCTCCTTCGGTGAAGTACCTATTCACCATTTGGTTGGAGGAAGCCGAAAATGAATGCATTTGCCCATTTTTGTAAAATCTGTGGCCTCCCTGTGCAGCGGAGGAGCTGAAATTTTTTCGTTTATGTAATTTATTTGTGCACGAATTTTAGGAGCATTCAGAGAATTGGAGGAGTTGTCTGGCGAAAGCAAGGCTTGGGCAGGCTGGAAAAGGACGGCCACGCCGCAGGGGTTGCTGCTCCATCCGAAATTGCCGTGGCATAGGTGAGTTCCATCTTCTCCCGGGCCGCTGGTTTGAGCATGTCCTGGATGCTGATATTTTGCAAATGGGGGGAAGTGGTCACAGTGTTGCAGTTAAATTAAAAATGCAGCTTATTACAGCATTTCTGGAAAAAATACTGGTTTGAGCGTGCCTGGGAATTTTTTTTTCCTTATGTTTTGTTATGAGTGAAAACAAATATCACTAAGAGTAATGTGAGATGTGGTAGTTTGTTAGTAAGGGAAGTGATGACATTTGTTTTTTGTAGTGGGAACTTGTTTTCAATTTGGTTTGCTAAATTTGATTGTCCTATATTTGGTCTCAGTATCAGAATCATGAGTGACAGCTTAGCTGATGCAATTGTGTCGTATGTGGCTCGAGCTTAATTATGTAATGTGGAAAAAATTTGGACAATGTGTCCAATGTTATTGAAAAAAGAAATGGTGTCTGTTGGCAGGGAGTTTTACTCATTGTATAGGGGAGACTCTGCCGAATTTTTTATAAATCTTTTGTATATAATTTGATTTCTGAATTCGGCGAGACAGTGAAGGACGCGCCAATTACATTACAATGACAAACATAAAAGCAATGTAATTGATTAGCACATTTCTAAGTTATCTCCCTCCTACAAAATGGACAAATACAAGCAATGTAGATTATTAGCATATGTATAAGTTATATCAGTCTAAAGAAGTGGAGAGAATGCCTTCCCTGCCAAAAAACCTGAACCATTCATATTCGTTTTTTCATGTGGTGAGTATTTTCAAGTAAGTATGACGGCTAAATGAGCTTCTAAATCGTTTTTCAAAATTAACGATTAAGAATCAGACTACTATGTTGTATAACATATATAAAGCTACCTACAAGGGGGGGGAGGAAAAATTAAACGTGTTTCACCAGAAATTTTGTTAAAAACTGCAAGGCATAAGATATTGCACGAGCAGAACTTTGTTCTTGGCGTGCTTAGGTAGTTAGACCCCATAAAGGGGAACTAGTATACAATTGGGAAAATAAGGAAGATGAAATGTAAACCAAAAAGTTGGTACACGAACTAATTTAGTACCTTAAACCTAGTATACATTTGCAACATTAAATACTTAGGTAGAGAACATTCATATTTCTTGCAAGCTGAGCGATAGTTTTGAAAACCTTCAGTGTTTTAATTATTGGTGAGGCGTAAAATATACTGTTTGGCATACATAATCTCTATTATAATTTCGTTCCTTTCTTCTTTGTTCCTGACTAGAAAAAATATTTGTTTGGTGGCGGGGAGTTTAAGTAATCTTAAAGTGGACATTTTGCCAAAATGTTAGATGATATCTTAAGCTCCTCTTCCTCCTTGTTACACACTAACATCTATCGTGCTATTCCGCGATACATCATATGTCACGAAGTTCTCTAGATTTTCTTTCACCGTTGAACGTGCCAATTTTCAACAGCTTAAAGAATAATTGTCATTTATTTTAAAGGAAAATAACAACTCCATCATGGATGATTGGCTAGTAAATAACAACTGTCTTTGGATGATTTGCGTTCAGACTCACGCTGCACATTTGGAGGCTTCGTAGTGCATTTAGGGGCTCTTGGGGACCAGCAGTTATTATCTAGGTTAGTAATTTGATCCCGAATAATTGACAATTTTTTGGGATCTAAGCAGTTGTTGTTAAAGGATGCATGCCTAATTGATTTTGTTGACCTTAATCTTCTCTTCTCATTTTTTGTTTTTCTTGTATTCGTTGTAATCAAACTTCACTACAAAGCTATAATACTATTGTAGTCATACACCCGAATATCACGTAATACATTGGTGAGTAATTAAATTGATATCATCTGCGCAGGCTTGGTTTAGCCATGTTACCCATGCGCTTCTGCCAAAATGGATAGAATTTTAGCTCGTGAACTTCCCAAAATATTCGAACTACGCTAATGGAAGGCCCGTGGTTAGAGAAGCCATGTGAACTCATTGTATCAAAACTTACGATTGGGATGTTGGTAAAATGGAATGTTGTTATTCCTTATTCATATGCATCGGCTTGATGGCATGTGTACCCTACACCTCTGTTACATAATCCATTAAATTTAGATTTCCCCTGCTGCCCTCGTAAGCAAACCGACGCTAAAACTCGTTTCACCGTTCCTGACGACTGGAACTAAGTACTCGTCTATAACAATAGGCCTTCCTGCTTGCGGTCCTCGTACTGCAAAGTTTGTGTTCATACAATGATTGACTCCAGTTTAGTAGTTCATCCTTATTCTGACACATGTCATGATGCCTACCCTCCGTAGCAGTTTTTGTAGTTTCCTTTCACTCTACTTTCTATTATTACAGGACTGAAATGTTTTGAGGTTGCAGGGACATTTGGGTACTCTTCCGAAATTTTTTAGTCATTCCAACTTTGAGATTTTAGTTTTGAATAGAATCCTTAATATGCACCAATTTTCTGGATTTCTTATCCGTAACTGCGTGCTTCTGTCTAGTATAAGTTGATGTAATCATCATCTTCATGATCATGCTGTTAGCTTTGTGATTACAGAATTCGGGAACATGTCTGCCGAGCGGCCACTACGAGTATTTTTCTATTGGGGAGGGCAAATACAGTTCCGTGAGGGGTCAGTGTGTTACTTCCCTCCTACCTGCAATCGATCCGTAAAATTGCGGCGTAGAGTTTCGTATGATGAGTTAGTGGACAAAGTTTATGAATACATGGGAGTGAACAAGGGGATGTTCAGACTTAGATTAATGCTCCGTCAACCGTGCGGTCACCTGGTGTATACTACTTCTCCGATTGTGGATGATGAAACGTTGGAGGATATGTACGATTTGTATGGAGACAAATCCACAGTATATTGTAGAAATCTACATTGAGCAGGAGCAGTTTGCCCAATTCCTCCAGCAAGCACAATGTTGGCCCGATGATGTCCCTATTCAATGCATGTTCGGATCCAATGCGGGTGCATCGTCCTCCCCTCACTGCTGTGCCCGAGACGAGATCCGCATCCCGCCCCTCGAGCAGAAATATATTTGGGGAACAGTTGTGGTCACAGACCGCAGCTAGTGACATGGGGTATGCTTGGAACCAGTCTGCCCTACCCCATCGCATTCACAGCCCCCATGTCCATGGTCTTGATTCAATGTCGTGCTTTAGTGACCCTACACCGCCATTGCAGCTGTCTCCCCGTGCACACCACTCTAGTCCGGGTCCAAGTAACCCAGGACCGGCTGATGATGATGTGTACTTCGGGACAGGTACCACGATTCCCACTTCTGAGAATGAGACTGATCGAGAGGTTGATGTAGATGATTGAGTCCAGTCCGAGGGGCGTCCCACCGGCGACTTCGGATGATGAGACGGGCGGACCGCTTCCAACGCGTGAGTTCTAAGTCAAGCCGGCGTTTTCGATGACTCCGGTCCTTCAACCCAGCGATTTGGTGGGGCGTCCTGAGTGCTTGTGGGCTTCTATGTTCCACGGGCGACATTCTTTCAAAACCTTGAACCCTTCAGCGCCATGACCTTGGTGATCGCGATGATGATTTCACCCAGTATTCCTATATACATGATGAAACGGAATATTTGTTTACACATGCGTTTCGAAAGCAAGCAGCAGCTCGTGAAGGCTATAAGGTTATGGTCCATTGAGCAAAATAGAGAGTTCGGGGTTGTGGAGAGTAAGCGGGACACTTGGGTGGCAAGATGCAAATCGTGGTATGACGGGCCGGGTATCCAAGAGTGCGACTGGTCCATCAGAGCTCTTCGGAAGAAGACGCACGGACTCTGGCAGATTACTAGGTGGACTAGGGATCACACTTGCCTTGGTTCATTGTTCGCAATAATAATGAAACTTACGTCATCGGTTATTACTGTCATATTGTTGTGATGTTGAAGATGATCAGTTTCAAGGTTAAAAATATCAGCGGGCCATAAAGAATTTGAAGGTTGACATCAAGCACAAGAAGGCGTGTACGGTAGGGAAGGCTATTGATATAGTACTGGGAAGTTGGGACACAAATTTTGCCGAGCTTCCCAAATACATGCATGCACTTGTGCAGTCAAATCGTGGTCAGTTACGGGGTGCATCACCGGAAAGTGGTGACGGGTGAAGACATTTGATGCGTGTTCGGCATTGGACTTGCAATTCCTTTTCAAAGACGTGCCGCAACCTGTAGTTTGTGTTGGCGGCGCACTCATCTGCAGCGGTGAGTACAAAAGTAAAATTGTCGCTGATCGCATGATCGAAGATGCAAACAACTGTGACTTCCTCTTGCCTATGCTTTAGTCGACGAGGAGACAAATGAGGCGGACCGGTTCCTATACGCCACGCTTATCATGTGCTTAAAGATCGGTTTCGTATCGCGATATCAGATCGACATCAAGGTATCGTCGAAAGCAATGTCGACACGACTTCTTGGATGGAGCGGTGGCTTTCCCGCAGTCACCGCCGACATGTCGAGCTCATGGCCAGCGTCATAAAGGATTACAGCTTAAGCGGTTGTGTTGGGCGTTAGGGAAAGCTCGACAGATGCGCAAGTGGAGGGGATTGAAGCGAGAGATGCAGCGAAACTTTCCGGATGCGTGGGCGTATTTATCAGAAATTGACGAGGAGAAATGGTGCCTGACTCACGATGGAGGTCGCCGTTGGGGTATTCTTACTACCAACATGTCCGAGAGTTATAATAATGTCCTCAAGGGGGCACGCCATCTGCCGATTCGAGCATGTGTCGATCGACATTACAGCAACCCGACGAACTATTTAGGAAGAAGAGCGGATGTAGTCATTGTCGCATAGATTTCCCGCGGATATGGCGTTTTACATTGGTCGAGGAAGAAAATGGAATGCTTGAGGTTGTGGAGTATCATGCCGCAACCGGTGTTTACAAGGTAGTGACAGACGCCCGACCTGGACGGCAAAGGGGAAATACGCGAGAATGTCAAGTATGAGGAGAAAAGAATACTCATGCGAAAGTGCGGCAGATTATAGGCTTCCGCTCGCACGCAGTTTAAGCTTTTGTAGATCTAGAGGGGATAATCCGAACATGCATGTCGAGTTATTCACCAAACTTCGTTAGTTCCAACAGACTGGGATTTTTTAATCCTTTACCCCATCGGATGGTAATTGGAGGAGGCTTGGGGGTGGGAAGCTTTACAAGGTGATACCAGCCAGATTCATTACAAGGAAGTCGGGGAAGGGGAGTGCGAGCAAGAGAATTAAGTAATAGGAAATGGGCGAGAGAGAGAACCCTTGAGGCTTCGAGGTGTACTAGCTTTGTAATGAAAGGGTCATAACCGGAGGAATTGTCCAAGTATTTAGGCGCGTGAATAGTTGTATCGGTTTTACAGATTACGATACTCATTATGTACTTTGGTAGGTCTCGGTCGTTCGTCTTTTATAACTCAATTTGTAGGGTTTGAAATTCGTGTGGGGATTGTACTCCTTGCCGCGTCAAAGGATTAGAGACAAAACTAAATGTTGATTACTGCGTTACTTTATATTGTGAAATGCAAGGAAATGTATTTGTTGACAGGGAGCTATAAGCGGCACATAGGGAGACTCGCAAATTTTTTTTTTAGCAGTACTTCACGGTAAAAACACATCGTACATATGGCAGCGCATGATAATGTCATGAATTTTTCACATTTTCTAATTCGGATAACTTTGTTCTTCGCTCGTTGTATCACTTTAAAACCTTTTACGTTGATGTAAATTGCTAACTGCCTTATATAGTTGCTATTTCTTTCGCACCCAAAAAAAAGAAAAAAACAGGGACAAGGATTTGGGGAACCTGTAAAATGGGTTATGATTGTTTATTATTGCTACAGATGTGTAAATATCTGTAACACAATGTTGGACTGATTATTGGTTTGTTAGAAAAGCGCCAGTTTTAACGAGGAATTTGTTAACTTACGGTTAGTTTCATTGTTTTTCCGATGCGAGAGGCGGTTATGGCGAATGCGGTGCCGATGGATGTACACTGCGGACCTTGTCCGATATTATTGCGGAGGGCGCCCCTGAGTCACATTCCATTTTTTATGGGTGCATTCCAGGCGATCAGCTCGTTGTCCGCCGGTGCGATAAAGCTTTCTGGGACCCGCAGAACCGATACGGCGGTACTCCCCCGCACATCCGCGAGTGGGTTTGGGTGTACTCTATCGCTCGGCACATCGATCATGCATTGATCACCAGTTTAGTAGAGAGATGGCGGCCGGAGACACACACCTTTCATCTGCCCGTCGGAGAGGCCACAGTTACGTTACAGGATGTTGAGGTCATTTGGGGATTACGCGTCGGACCCCGTTCGGTGTGGATGTTGCGAACTCTGTTGAGGAGTGGACAGGCATTTGTGTTGAGCTTCTAGGATTTTCCCCAGATCCGACTGACTTTGATGGGGGACGTCTGAGAGTGAGTTGTTTGTCCTTGGGCTGGATAGAACATGCCATTGATGCGCTCGTTTGACACATTTAGAGCAGAACGCGTGTTTACATATTGTTGCTTTTAGTGACCATTTATTCTGGATAAGTCCGGGGAATAAACTTTCCGATGTGACTTCCACTTCTCGAGATTTAGAGACCCAGGAGGTTGGGGGAGGCGGTCTGGCATTCTGTACCGATCCCCTATGCACCGCCACTCTTCCTACTTGATTTACCGATATTTTAGGGACCGTTACTTCTTCTCGGGTATGGCCTTGAATCGATGCGTCATTGTCATCTTGGATAGGGTTTTACCATGTTACCTAGCAGAAATAACCCTTTTTTAACTTTCCGCTGAGATATAGGCGTGGGGCGGATCACCCGACATTACTGACTGATGGTGTCGACCACTAGACCATTATCCGGGCCTTATGGAGCCGTCGAGTACTAATCTAGTATTATATACAATTCAAGCGTGGCCGGTGTTGCAAATGAACTACTAACACTATTTAATTTTTTTCATAAACTTGACAGGTGGGATGTTGGCCTCGACCTACATCGAGTTGTGCGCCATGTCTTGCCAGCTCTTAGAGACCGGTTGGCGGCTTACGTCCCCATGCGAGGTACTTTACCAATACCATGAGCGCATGCAATATTGTATAAATTATTAATTCATTATACGATCGAGGTTTGTCGGCGAACTTTCGATCGATAAAGTTTGGCTCGCACTATAATGCGTTGTTGCTTAATGTTTTGCAATGTATTTACGATGCTCGGTGATCATAGTCTTTTTTATTACGTTTTGATTCGTTTGGCTCCATTTTCGAGGCGTTCTTGCATCCCTCCACATGCATCTGCGGGCGTGACATTGGAGATGTCACGTTCATCATTTGTTGGGGAGGTTGCCGAGCCCATCTCCGCATGTCGAGTTATCGCGGTGATTCGGTTGCAGCGAGCTTCGTGCCGACTCCGGCTGGCGAGAACAATGCCGTGCTACATAAATTTAGCCGTGGGAAGAAGAATCGGGATTGGAGCTTGGCACGCGCATTACATTGATACATGGACACATCGGCATGCGATGGTGAGGGATGGTACTGCGGTGATGACACTACTTATGCATCGGGATGACTACTTCGGTGGTATCGTCGTGGACGATTATCTCATATCAAATCGAGCCGACATCCTCACTATTCGAGGGGTTTCAGCTGATAGCGCCCGAGTTGGAGTATCGGTAAGTTTCACAACGCATTACTACAATACACACAAATACATGCATACCTTGCGATCTTAGGGTGTGCGTCTAGGCGGTTGTACTTTACGCCCGCCTTAATGTGCCCTTTCTTTTAACAGGGTGGATGCTATATGTCGCATTCACGCATGGCCTTCGGTTCGGCAGCACTTGAGGCGGCGGAGCATCATCTCCGTGCCATCGAGAGTATGTAGCTAGTTCGACATGTAGAGGCGGCGTCTTGATGTTGGCCTCCACCGCCATTAGTGGCATTACCGCCATACAGCGTGTCTGGCCAGCGCTCAGATATAGGTGGAGGCCACATGGCGGTGGTAAGCGTCGTGGGGTGCAATCCGGAATTACATCCCGGTAGGGGCGGCAGCGTATGTTTACGATCACTTTGTGGTGGATGACTATCTCAACCGATCCACGGATCATGCTCCGGGTACAAGCGTCGGTCCTGCCGGTGGCGTTCAAGAACATACACCTAGTGCGGGACCTAGACCATGGAACCTCAGTCATCTGCATGGCGGTCCTGAAGAGATGGGGCTTCGGTTGAGGATTTGCATGATCAGCAGGAGGCACATGAGGCACGCTCATCGCATTTGCCTCGGTTGTGCGGATCCATGCACGTAGAGGAGTTAGGGCACCGGCGGTATTAGAGTGTGGTACTGGTGGACACCTTGGAGGACATTGACACTATATTGACTGAGTAGTTTTTTCCCGTTACGTCGAAGTTGGTGCTATATATTTTTTTCCTTTGCTCACACCCTAAAGGTAAACATCTGACAGTTTAAGATACTACCAACATCGTGACCGACCGAATTGGTGTCACTTTCGGGCCAAATTTCTACACCTAGCCTCACATGCGAAAATATTATTAGCGAATTTGCTAAAGGACGTTGACAAAAAATTCTGAATTTTGTCACGAGATAACATTGTTAACTACTCTCCTGGCTAACATAAATAGAAATCCATATGCAATATGGAGGCGAAGTTATGAGTTAGGGTATTTTCAACCCTACCGTCTACAAAAATGACAAAAAGAGTGCTTACAAATCATTATCAAAATTAGGTACAAGTTTATGGTTTACATGAACCTAGCGACAATAACGTTACATTATGTTTCAAACGTGTAATAGGTGATTACCGTAAACCAGAAATTAATTCAATTTTGCCCGTACTGCGACCCTTAAACCCTAAGATGTCTAAGACAATTGACTTGAACAATGTCTACGAATTTTTGAATACCTGAACTTACAAAGAAATATGTCATACTACTAATTCAGATGTAAATGATAAATTATCTATTAATATGAAAAACTTAAACAACCCAAATCTGTTTAAATGTCGCATGCAAAATATTTAGTTCAGATACAGACAAAGTATTTTATAATTTGAAAATATACAAGTTCTAACATAGCCAAACTACGTTCGACAGTTTAATGGCCATCAGGATAGTCATCATTTCTACGATGAAATTTACAGTCCATGATTAAAAAACGCTTGACACGAGGGAATATACGTTCAAGTTGTAGGGTTTATAGTTTTAGGGTTGGAGGGTTTAGGGTTTCGGCTTCCAGGGTTTACGCCTTTAGGGCTGTAGGGCTTATTCATAGTTTAGGGTGTACGGTTTTAGAATTTATTTCTTTAGCGTCTTAGGGTTTTGAAGGTTGGCGTTATTTAGGCGTGCCCACGACTAACTTTGTGCCTCGCCAAAAAAGAGATAACAAATTCCTTTCCCTTCAATACCAAATCTCACTCTGTTTGTTATTTCATAAAATAAAGGCACAACTGTTCTCATTTATAATTCCAAAATATAAAACCCTAATTCCTATCGTTTTCTTTCCTTTCTTTCTTTCTTCCTTTATTTCTTTCTTTCTTCCTTCATTTCTTTTTCTCCAAAGCCTAATTTGTTCTTATTTATAATTGCATAGGTTAGACATCTATCAATTTTTCCTAACATCTCATAATCTACAAACTTAAGAAACTGTAGTATTTCAAATGTCAAATGTTGGTGGGTCAAAAAATAGCAAAAGTACAAGGCGTTTACTTATTTGTGGAGAAATTTATTTTGATATGTTATCTAGGTTTTTTGTCAATGAACATGTATTCCGAGCATTTTCCATAAGCATGTTTTATGAAAGAAAACGCATTCTGAAATTTTTTTCATACAACTTCGCATTCTCAATCACGAGCTACACATTATTAATTTCAAAATTTGCTCAAAACTGGCATTCGGACGAATCACGAGTTCGAAACTCGCATTAGTTGAATGCGAGTTGAATCGCATTCGTTGAATCGAGTTTCAACTGAAATTCATTTTTTTAAAATATGTAACTTCGCATTTAGAATCACGGTTTTTATCAAATTCGCGATTCTAGCAGAATCACGAAGATCATAGGTCTGAAACCTATCTCCAACTTACACTATTTGCAGAAAAAAATTGAAAATCATACTATTCCTAGAAATTTCTCTACAAAAGACTTGCACTTTCAAATCTACAAATAAACTTCTTAGAATTATATCTCTGAACTTTTGATAATTTCATGAACAAACTTCATCAACTTTATCAATCTGCCTTCATGTCATAATCTATTGGTGTAATTAAAACGTTACTAATAAAAGTACAACTATAAAGCAGCCAAAAATACAGGCTTACACATATCTTACCATCGCATTGCTGTGGAACATATAAAGTATATAATATAGATAAAAAAACTCAACTGGCGTACATTCCCATCAAATAGTTCACTCGACAGCTTTTGCTGCTAACAGCTTTATATTCACCTACTACCAACCAACTTTTGTATTTCGTATTCGTATCTTTCAGTTTAATCTTTAGACATACCATTCTCTATTTATCTATCTTGCAAGTTACAGCCAAAACAAAAACATAAGAATCTAACCAACAAATTCATTTCACAACCTTTCCAGATATTTGCATTTCACTAACATTTGAACTCTTGTGTTCTCTTTGACATTCGATAGAATTTTCTCAGCCAACAGTTTTTTGCAGTCCCCGATGGATATAGAGTAGGAAGTTCAAGGTTCATCCTCCGCATCTTTATCAGCTGACAATGTGATCCCCTGCTGTTTTTTCATGTCCATTGATGACAAGAAAAAGGTACATAAAACTCACTATCTACTCATGCAACTACCATTTTAAAAACATACGCATATTTCTGAAGTCTACATTAATGTATAATGTGTACTAGCAGAGAATACCAGACCAACTTTCAACTCTCCTTTCCTTACCCAACAAAAAAGTGATAACTATTACACAAGGCTATCGAACCTGGAACATTCGCATTAGGAAGAAAAAATTTGCAGAAGGATGGATTCAGTTTAAAGCAGATAATCTCCTTTGTCAATCAGCTTCAATCCTCTTACGATATAATGGAAACCTAAACTTCGACATGATGAACTTTACTGAGTTCAAAATGCACACTTTTTTACCACGGACTGTACCGCTTTTTAATGTCTTGCAGTAACACTACCTTACACAAGCAAATGGTAAGTGTGGCTTCAATTTTCCATCTTGCTATAAACTTATGTGTATTTTACCTCTAACACTGATAAATCCCTCTGTTTATAATAGATGTGAAATCTAAATCCATCTTATATCAACATGCATGCTTATCAATTCCACCAGACGTGGTTCATGATCTTACTGATTCCCTAGCTTTTTTTATCAAATCTACACCGACAAAAATAAAGACAACTTTGAAAGTACTACTTCATGTAACTTCAGTACTATTTTTCAAATCTATGTATACAAAAAGATAACTTTTAGACAAAAAAATCTTCCTTTACTCCGTTTCCTTTTCCAGAAAGTGCCCAGATTCCTCAAACATATTATCGGCGGTGACAAACTCCATTTCTTATATTAAGATCAGGCAACAAAATCTTTCAAGTCAACATGGAGGATAGAAAGCTTGTTAACAACTGGGACGTTTTCGCAGCAGCTCATCAACTAGAATACAAAGACAGGGTGGTTTTCACACTCCAGACAACTATCTCATTTATGAGAAATTTCTAAAAATATTATGATTTTTAAATTTTTTTTCACAAAATAGGGTTGATTTGGGTGTAGGGTTCGAACCAGGTGATGTTAGCATTTGCAAAATCACGAGTTCGATGAACTTCGCATTTTGCAAATCTTAATGAAAAAAAAAAAAGAAAATGGCGAGACTTCGCATTCAGAATGCGAGTTCTAATGAACTTCGCATTCGAGGAATGCGAGTTACATGAACTCGCATTCTATGAATGCGAGTTCGATGAGGCTAAAAAAAAAAAGAAAATTAATGCCGTGAGGCCCGAAACAGCTGTGAGGGTTGAAGAAACATGATTCAAGGCACCTTGACATGGGATAAGATCAAGAAGGTTGACCCCAAAGCTTGATAATACTTTGGGAAATAATAAAGAAAAAAAGAAAATGTCTTGTATCTTTCTTTTCTTCATTTTCTTCTTTCTTCCTATTATCAGGGATTTGAAATCTTTGATAATACTTTATATGACTTGCTTTCGATTTCACGGAATTTATATTCATTACTTTTCTTTTCAAAACCTTCTTGAACATATAATTTCCTTGCTCATAAATTGTTTAGAGTATCCTATATATTCAAAAGACATTTGTTAAAATTTGGATATGTAAAGTAAGGTTCGTTGTGTAAAAAAATTAATGAGCTTACATTTATATCCTAGAACTTCATTCGATTTTTGATTGAATAAACTCACTATTTGGCTACTTAGTTGAGGTATGCTATCCATTGAACACTAATACAACACTGCTTTTATAGGTTTATTCCTTGGACACTAACTTCCTAATGGCTAGATGGAGCTTGGCCAATGTTAATATTGTCTTGACAATTGTTCAAGTAAACTTAGCTAAAGTTTTGATCTAGTAAACTCCATAACGATTTGATAAAACTTGTTAATTTAGGCGTGAGTATAATAGTACCAGTTGGACATCATTAGGAAAAAAAATTATTTGCTACATTATATCTATTTGACAATTGTTAGAAAACTTCTTTTCCACCCTAATATACTTACATAAAGAATCTATATGATTTCCTTTATTTCTTCACAAGAAACCTTTGCTCTCTTATCTCCCATATTCTTATTTGCATGAAATTTCTAAAATATTATGATTTTAAATTTTTTCTGCAAATAGGTTGATTTGGGTGTAGGGTTCAAATCGATTGAATTTAGCATTTGAAATAAAAAAAAATATTTTTTTGAAGTTGTATTCTAAGAGCGTGTTTACTTTCCAACTTCTCATTGCCTGAATGCAACTTCACTTATAAGTAAAATTTATAAAAAAAGTAAATTTTTTGAAATCGCATTAGAATAAGAACCTGGGGACTAGAAATACTTTCTCTTTGTGGTTTAAGAAAATACTTGATTGTTTAAAAAATGAATTTTTTCCCCTCTTTATTTTTCTTCTTTACTACTAATGATTAATTTGTTATGTAGTGAACATTATGCGCAATCCCCAAACCCCAAACCCTACACCCTACTAAAACCGAAACCCTAAACCCTACAGGTTAGTAATCGTAATCCCGAAACCATAAACCGTAAAACGACAACGCCAAACTATAAACCATAAACCCTAAACCCTAAACCATAAACCCTAAACCCTAAACCATAAACCATAAACCCTAAACCCTAAACCCTAAACCCTAAACTATAAACCCTAAACCATAAACCCTAAACCCTAAACCCTAGAGAAGGGTGAAATGGGAAAGAGAGCAAATCCCTAGAACTTGGGTGAACTTTACTAGAGAATTTAATGCTAAGTTTCTTCCCCCACTAGTCCAAGAGAAGAGGGAAGATGATTTCATTAGATGTAAACAAGGGACGTTAAGTGTCGCAGAATATGAGGCACTCTTTACCAAATTGTCGGGGTTTGCTCCCGAGTTAGTGGCAACCAGACAAGGAGAATTAGAAGATTTGTGCAAGGATTGAATGTGGAGATACAAGAAATTTTGGTGGCTGCCCAAATCAATAGCTTTAGTGAAGCCGTTAAAAAGCCAGAGGGTTGAAAAGGGCAAAGGCTCAAGTTAGATCTTTCAATGCAAGAAAAGGAATGCTCCTAGTAGAGGACCATTGGATGTGGCTGCTCCAACCCCTAAGATTGGAAGAGACATGGGAAAGAAAACCTTCTGGAGCGTTGAGAGAATCTATGGTAAAGGAAACATTCTCTAGTGGAGCGGGGTCCGGACCCCGGAGGAACTTTGAGTGGAAGGGGACAATCAACGAATGTCTCACAAGGTAGTCAGGTATCTACTCCCAGTATAACATGTAATTTCTGTGGGAAGTTGAACCATACTGAGGATGAATGTTGGAAGAAGGCAGGAAAGTGTTTCCGATGTGGTAGTACCGAACACCAATTATTTGCATGCGCCAGGGTCTACACCATTAACCAACAACAAGTGCCCGATCAAGCTGAAATTGTTAAAGGTACTACCTTGTCTTGTTTAATGAAATTTTAGGGCGATACTTTCCATTTGGTTGTTAATCCTACTTCCTTGTATGGAGTAAATATAGACCCTGTTAGAGTACTTTATGATCTTGGGGTTTGAACACCATGAGAGACATCTCCTATGAGTAACGGCTGTCGCAACCGCATGGTAGAACCTCTAACACGGTCTCAAGCTAATAATATTTTATTAAAAAATGAAATTTATGATCTTTTCAAATTGTTTTATAGGCACACGAGTTTTGGATGACGCAATGAAGAGTACAAGAAGTTTGCCGATCCTATACCCCATCGCTGCAAAAATGAAAGAGGAAGTGGCAGAAGAATCAGCATGCTCTCTAGAATCACCGCCTCTCGAGTCTCGAGAAATTTCTAAAAATATGATGGTTTTTAAATTTTTTCTGCAAATAGGGTGATTTGGGTTTAGGTTTCCTGGCAGTGATGTTCGCATTTGCATTCTGTTGCTTGACGGGCTTCGCGTTTTCTGTTGCTTGACTCTTCTTTCTCAAGCTATCTCAAAGACATAAAAGCCATTAAGCAAACACACGACTTTACTTTCTTTCAGACTTTATTGACTCTGCCATCTGTGGATTAAAGGAGAACTAAGCGTTTTCCTTTCCCCTAAAACATCACGAGACAAATCGATATCCCCCGTCGATACGGATGTTCCAATCAAAAGTGGTGTATAAGCAAGACTGGCACTGAAAATTTTCCTCCCTGGCCTAGTAAGTAGTAGCCATGTTTTCGTTCAACAACATCATAGGAAGAAAATCGAAGGGGCTGAATGGAGAGG
This sequence comes from Gardenia jasminoides, assembly GCA_013103745.1. NCBI lineage: Eukaryota > Viridiplantae > Streptophyta > Magnoliopsida > Gentianales > Rubiaceae > Gardenia > Gardenia jasminoides. Next base: position 1,261,810 of record CM023097.1, read on the forward strand.
AAGATACAACACCAAAGTAAATATAACATACATTATTGGATTGAGGTCACTTCCGGCTCCATGGTTCCACTTGATTCATCCTCGACAATCCTCCTATTTTGGGCGTCTTCGATAAGGATAAAGAATGTCATCAACACTCTCTTTTATTCGGTTCCCTACTTTACGCATGTTCTTGACCACACCCAGGGCAACCAGGTTCGCATCTCTAGTGAACCTGTATTTAAGTAATGAAGTCTCAGATATGAGTTAATGAATTGGTGTTTGCAAGTATTGGCAAGGAACTATAAATGCAATATAATTCCAAGTTAACCATGCATCAAACTGCTTGCCTGGTTAAGAACTCATCCCCAGCAGGCTGTGCCGGTTTGCGTGGACAAGGTTGTGGAATTCTAGCACCATCTACAGAAAAGAATGACCAAATCTCTATTTAGCGATGAGTATCTATATAAATACAGATCCAGATCCCATCCAAAATAAATATGAAAAATTAGAAACATAAAGGGAAAGTTGCTCAAATAGTTCCAAAAATATTTTCAATTTTCAAAGTTGGTTCGGATGCGTTTTTTCCTCAGTCCGCTGATTCAGATAGTACAAGTAGACTAACAAAAAATATAACCTATCATCCTCTAGCCTCCCTCCCTCTTGTGACCTCTGCTCCCCCTTTGCTCTATAAGTCCTAAGCTCCCCCACCTCTAACAAGGCCACCAACCCATTGCATCCAAGGGCCCCAAACAAATCAAGGCCCTAGGTTGTGCTTTTCACCTCAAGATGGGTTGTCTTCCAAAGTTCTCTCTATTTAGTCACTCCTACAAATATTTTGAAGATTAACACTCATTCACCCCTAATTAGGCTTTGCACAAATATTACGTGGGTCACATATGCATTAACCATTTCATACACCATTTCATTCTTCTCTATTATCATACTGAGGAAAGCATGACATCTGCACTAAAAAATTACGTATTGTCCAACATCAAGGAATTGAGAATTTCTTAGAGTCAAAACTTCAGTTGGCTTCAAACATAACGTGCTTTTGCTTATATAGATTTAAAGCACGCGTCTAGTGCCTCATAAAAACTTCTCTCAGGTTTTGTAGATTGTTTACTCAACCACTTTTTATGTGTTTAATTTTAAACATCTTTTTCCTCTTGATTCATTGAAAAGCAAGCTGAATATCGCCTTTCAAGTCGATATACTTGTAGCATCAATTATGCATAAACTGAAAATAGATTGTTAAGTTCACTCTTTAGTTGGTGACTACCAACACGTTAAACCATCATTGATTATGGACACATACCATTGAAATCCTCTGTAGTTTAACCATATTAACATCCCAATTCATGGGTAAGAAATGAAAAAATACCTTCTTTGTTATGGCTATGAGCAGTGAGTAGTCCCAAGATAGTGACTCTTCTATCCACTAGAACCCGTGGCAAGGCATTAATATTTAGCAACCTTGTATTTTAGAATAAGAAGTGACAAAGCATTTCTATTTAAACATCTTATTAGACAAATCCATATCATCGGTGAAGTCCAAGTGTACTTGTCACCAACACCGCATAAGCATTTCAAAATTAAAGGTACACATCCCTCGCAACTAAATCACCTATTATTCCCTGTCCCTTCTCGGTCCTTGGTTCTAAACTTGTACAGAGGATAGTATCCTTGGTCTTTAGTTTCTCGCTTACTCACTTACGGAAGCAAGATTTTTCCCTTGAATAATTTTAGTAGTTGAAACTGGCGGTAACAATTCATAACACTGGGAATGGTCCAAGGCTTGTCAAATGATTGGGAGGATTGCACAAGCATCCCGTGTCATTAGTTAAACTAAATGTGAACAAGAAGAATTTCCTATTGTCCTCAATGTGTCAAATAGCTAGCCCTCAGACTCTTTTCCCCGCTAAAAAAGTTCAAAGATGCGTAAAGAAAGTCGATAAAATAAAATATTATATGAAAAAATTTCCACCCATTAGAATGAGATGAAGATGAGTACAAGGAGATAAAAAACTCCTCTAAATTCAGCATCTTGAATTGAAGCCAAAATCCAGACCAAAAAATAAACCGGCAAAACAATCAAGCACAATGCAATATGCCCATGAACGAAATTCAACCAAAGAAAGTTGAAGGAAATTTCTGCAACTGTACATGGAGGAGCAGTTGCAATGCTCGCCGGAGACACACTCAAAACGGGTTGATGCTTGAGAAGCAATGGCTTGCCCTTGCATGCTCCCGCGAAGTTCCCATGACCGTCCCCACGAAGTTTTCCCTCAAGCTTACGCCGCTCACCATGGGATGGAAGCTCAAGTTTCCTCCACGTATTGTTGAAATTATTTTTCCCCCAAATCTTAGGGCTTCGTTTCTGTTCCGCTTGAGGAGACAGGCGTGTTTTGATCCCACATAACTCGCATTCAGTGAATGCGAGCATTACGTGGAAAATACACTTACAAAGCCCTTTTTTTTTTTGCTAAAAATGTAAGATCTCGCATTTGTCAAATGCGAGTTTCTCTGAACTCAAGATTTGACAAATGCTAACAACCCTTGTCGAAGTACTCAAACCGTCTTTCAGAAATTTTTTTTTCATAACATTCTTAGAATTTTCTCCTGAGTCTCCTGGACAATGAGAAAATTCTAAATTTGTGATGGAAAAAAAATTTCTAGACTGTTTGGGGTGAAAATTCTAGGAGAGGTGTGATTCGTTGAATGCGAAGTTACAAAGAACTCGCATGCTACGAATGCGAGGTCTGTTTTTTTGGCCCACCAAAAAGAAAAGAAGAAGGAAAATAAATTTGCCACGTGTATCTCGCATTTGTACATTAGTCAAAACCCAGCCCGCTTCAGCTTGGCTCTTCTTCCTCCCGACGCCCAAATCAGCCAAGAATAGAAACCCTAGCCTTGTGAAAACTTGGGAACACCCAAAGCGCTCAAATACTGCTGCATCAGAGAATTGAGCACGGGCCGCATCTTCCCGAGGTAGAACAGCTGAGAGGGAGGCTGCACTGTTCCTGCAAACCCGGAAGCTTTCACCCTGTTGGGAGGTCGACGAGTCGAAGAAACCGGACAGCTTGTGGTAACGCCAAGAACGGCGGCGATTGTAGCTCAACCCATCAATCGAAAGCTGAGGTAGGCTAATTGACTCAATATTCTGCGAACATGGAAATGCAATGCGTGGTTTTTTTTTTTTAAACGACCGCTAAAATTGAATGCTAACCGATTTCAAACAGTAATGCAAAGCAGTAAGTCTAGTGGATTTGTGGGGAAAAATTTATCCGCAATTCAATTTAAGTATAGGTGAATTTTTCCCCAAATTGAATGCTAACCGATTTCAAACAAAATGCAAGGTAGTTACTATGATTTTGTTTAATTATCCTTGATTTGCCAAAACATTTTGTCTTTCAAACATTAAACACAAACTTGACATGTAAGTTAGGAAAATCTTATATTAAACTACATATGACATAAGCAACGAAACAAATTAATGAATAACTTACCTTCTTAATTTTTGATTTCACATATTTGTATCTATGACCTATTAATAGCGGATTTAGGTGCCCCTTTGGGTAAGTAGACTCCAAAACTGAACATTGGAGGGTAAGACTGCATATCTTTCACAGCTTTACCTTCATCTCGAGGATTGTTCTTGATAGTGACTTTAGAATTTCATTAGCGTAAAACCCGTGTTCCAGCTTTGATCTTTACTTGATGAGGTTGTGCTTTTATCTTTGGTGGATACCGATAGTGGTTGGTGACTGTATGTAGAAATTCAGAATGAACAGTAATCAACTTGCAAGTTTTAATCTTTATTTTTTCACATTGATGTCAATTTTGTTCAACAAATTACCTCATTGATGTTTGAGTTGTAAATGCTTTTGACTGTAGGAATTGAATGAATCAAGGCAAGAGCTGCTCAATAGAGTTCAGAATTTGAAACATGTAATGCCATATCTCACACTTCATGTTTCTTATTGTTGTTGTGTGTCTAAAAGGCTTATGCTTTAGTTTTGTTGATGTCTCCTGTTTGATGCTTTAGGACCTACAAAGTTGGAGGTCTAAGTTGGACACTCAGGTTAAGGTCTACTGTGATGTAAGTGTCAAACTTTGCTTTTTATTGCTTCCTATCACTTATAATTTTGTGATAGTACTTAGATGTGTTAAATTCTTTCATTGTGGATTCTAACAACGTGGCAAGTATTCTCAATCTGTTTGCAAATTATCTTTGCAGAAATCCAAAATTATCTCAAGAAGCCACCAAGTTGTTACTCGTGTTTGACTCGTAACACCAATGCTATAAGCAATGGGTAAGCTGAAATCTCATCAGGTTTAATTTTCCTTTATTGGATGCGCTATTGGTTAATGTCTTCATTGTTTCTTCCATTAATCTTTTGGTCCTTCAAAACTATGTCACGAGGAAAACCATTTAAGATCTATAGCTAATGCTATTTTTTGCAATCCATCTGAACAGGAAAAAGATTTATGCAAATAATCTAGAAACAAGTGTAGCTATCCTCCAAAAGCTTAACCAAAGATTGCCAGAGCTAGCTTCAAAGCTGGATTCTACCGATGATTTATGTGACATTCTCAGGAGTTTTAGGCAAAAGGTAGCTATATTCCCCCCCTCCCTCTTATATAAGATTGCTGGTTTTGCTTGTTTCCATTGATTTAAAAGTTGTATAGATTCATATCTAATGAAATTTAAGGTAGAGGAATCCAATGCTAAGTAACTGTTTTTTTTCTTTTTTTAAAGAATTGCCCTGTACACTAATCTCATGGTCATTCTTTATGTATTAAGATCCATTTTTGCTAAAATCTGTATGCATTTGTTATATTCCCTAGTATAATTTGAAAAGTATAATCCGCTAGTTTATTTTTCCTTTTATCAAGTGATGAGGCATTCAAACCTAGTAGCAAATCACTGGAAAGCATCCCAAGTGAGATCCCAAACTATAATTTTAGTTTTCTCTTACTACCTACTTATCTACTGATTTAATAGGAAATGAGAAGATGAAACAGTGGTTGCAGTGGAAAGCACTCCACTTTTGATCTATTGATTTTATGGCAATGGAAATTATTCTTCGTTAGCCTCAAAAAGAAAAGTTATCTTTAGGGCCCCTTCTGATTTTGCTGGAAGAGTTGGAAATTTTTTAAGCTCATTCTATTGATTTTGCTTTGTTTTGAAGTGGGTTTATTGATTCTTGTTTTAATGAGTAGTTTTCATCATTTTCTGCTTCGTGAAGAAAAGGTTATAGAGACTTTATCTGAGGAACAAAAGAGTTTAGAGACTTTATCTTGGTGTTTTGAGCATGAAATAAAAAAAAATTTACAAGTTTTAGAGACTTTATCTATTTTAGTTTACACCATTTTCTTTTGGACTCAATTAGGCTTGTGTTTATTGTCAAACTTGCTTTTGGACTCACAAAGTCACAATTATATAGGTGTGATTATGGCTTTGTCTGATCTTTCTATGGAGTGACTTGTAAACTCTTTCTAAATTGATTACAAAAGGCTTGAGGCATTGAAGCAAGGAAAATAGTTCCCGATTCAAACACCAAAAGTGATGGTTTTTCCGGGTGAAATTCAAAGCAAATATTGCACATTTTGTAATATTAAGGCATGCTATGCATGCTTAGATTTGCCAATTGCCCTGGACACGAATATGGAATTTGATATTTCCTTGAGAATATAAGGATCCAACTGGAAGTCACTTTAGAGGACCTGTCCTTGTCTTAGTGATCTTTTCCTCTGCATTAACTATCGTTAGTCATATTCTGAATGCCTTGTTTTCTCAAATCATGTTTTTGTTGAAGTATGTCGCTTTTGTAGGTGTTCAAAGGAGAGGAATTTATTAGCAAATGAATGCTGCTTTACCGTTGTATCCAAGACATTGTTGCCAAAAGTATTAATGATAATCAGCTTCATTGGGATATATGTTTTATCTTATTGCCCCAACAATAGTTTCAAGAACATGGAGGCAAAACAGATGCTATTTGCTACAAAATGCTAGTATTAATTTCTGCATCAAGCTTGAAGATCTTGATTTACAATTTAGGTAGGAAAGTGCTCGTTTGTTTTATAGGCTTCATAGTTGGTCATTTTACCAATCACCCCATGGGCTCCAAATTTCCACAATTAAGGAAGCAGTAATTGATCAATTAACTCACTTAATTTTTTTTTTGTCTAATTGAAGAGGAAAGAGTATGACATAACCAATTTACGATTGACTAGGAAAAGGTCGTGACTTTCCTTTTGCACCAATACTCAGATACTTCAAGGCCTTGTGGATACTGAAATTAGATCAAAAAATAAAAGATTGACTAGGAAAAGGTCGTGACTTTCCTTTTGCACCAATACTGAGATACTTCAAGGCCTTGTGGATACCGAAATTAGATCAAAAATAAAAGGTGCCGTGGATCTCGCATTTGGCAATTGGAAGTTGACCTCGATTTGGCTAATGCGAGGTCCCAAGTACCTTTTTTTTTTCAAATTGGAAATTCATGATATCGAGGTTGGTGATTCAAGCAAAATGCGAATATCACTTGCTGGAATTCCACAGCCAAATTGTCCTCTTTGCAGAAATTTTTTAAAATTCATCACAAAATTGGAAATTTCTCCTGGACAGTCCAGCTTCTAGAGAAATTTCTAAAAATATTATTGTTTTTAAATTTTTTCTGCATTTATGGTGATTTGTGTGTAGGGTTCAGACATGTGGGATTCGCATTTGTGGAATGCGAGTTCACTGAACTCGCATTTCACAAATGCGAGTTCTACGCTGTAAAAAAAATAAAAATTGGAGAAACTCGCATTTCAGGAATGCGAGTTTTCAGGAAATCGCATTCCACAAATGCGAGTTTATTATTTTTAAAAAAATAAATCTTGTCAAATTCGCATTTCTTAAATGCGAGTTTCATAGAACTCACATTCAACAAATGCGAGTTAAATATTTTAAAAAAAATAAAAATCGTCGTAACTCGCATTACTTAAATGCGAGTTTCTTATAACTCGCATTACAAAAATGCGAGTTTCATATAACTCGCATTACAAGAATGCGAGTTCAATACGTTTAAAAAAATAAATATTATCGAAACTCGCATTCCTGAAATGCGAATTTCTCAGTAATTTTTAAAAAATTAGAATTTTTGGAAATCGCAATTCACATTGCTTGTTTTTCTTATGAATCGCATCATTCATGAAATGCGAGTTACGAAAATTTTGTTTTTTTTAAAATTCATCTAGCGAATGCGATTTGTATAAAATTCGCAATGTTAAGAACGCGAGTTCCCGGAAATCGCAATCCTCGCACACGAGTGTGAGTTCGTGTGAAAAATTAATTTGATAATTCACATGCTTTATTGGAATGTTATGAACATAAAAACAAAAAAAAAAAGTTAGTGATATTTAATATCGAAACAAATTTTTGTGAATTCAATATTTGGTCATGTGGCTAGAAATCCAATAATCTTAATGGTTAACAAATGTGGCAGTAGTAAACATCTTTTACTTGGCAATTTTTTACCCGCCAACAAACACAGAAAAAGAAATGGAGGAAGAAAGAATGAAGACAGAAGAAGGAAGAAAGAAAGAAAGAAAGAAAGAAAGGAAAGAAAATGAAAGAACTTAGGGTTTAGGGTTTTTTTATTTTTTTTGAAATAAGAACACAACTGAGAGTTGGAAAAGGGAAAGGAAATTTTATTATTTTTTATTTTTGGTGATCCACTGTAGGCGCACGCCTAAATAGCACTAACGCATCTGACCAAGTAATTGGAACATCAAAGTACTTTTGCATCTCATGCACCTCAAGTGATGATGTCTTGTACCTCCCACTTACCAACCCGTCCGAAAAGCACTCACGATCTCAAGCTTACCACATTTGTTCTAGATGCTTCATCGTAAAATACTCTCACCATTCTCGACCAGTACTTGGTCACGTAACTCTCAAGCTGCATTCAGCGGTTTGGCATCAACAACACTGATGTCAAACTCAAAAAATGGTTTGTTGAAGCCTGGGCAGTACCACCCAAAATCGCCACTAGTCGCCAACCAAATTCTCCACGCCTAATTGGTCTTTGATTGTTGCCTGGCCGTCCTTAGACATGGCCAGTTTAGGTGATACTCGCCAACCTGTCATCCTAGGGGTGGACGTCCTCGTGATCGCCCTCGGTAACGATATGCTTAGTTTTTATTGTGTTAAAAATTGTGGTGAACGTTGGAGGTTCTGTTAACAATTAGTTTTTCAATTTCTATTGGATTACAGTACGGACAACCCAAGTTTGATTGTGATAAGCGTAGATTTGTGTGACAGGGAGGGGTATGTAGTTGATCCTCGTGGACCTTCCATTAGTTTGCGTTGAGGAAATTGGAACTCGACGACACGAGCCTACCTTCGTCGCTAACATTCAGAGTCGACCAACGCATGGACTTGCAAAACTAAAAAATATATGTATACATTAGCCAATTGAAGTAAACCGGGAAAAAAAAGTGTAACTAATCAATCAATACAAGGTTCAATGTCGCCCTAGATGTCCACCGCATTACACTCCTCGACGCCACGCTGGCCCCAGCTCCTCTACGCGCACATATGTCGTAATCGGAGTCACTTGAGTCAGGAGTGACTCATGTGCGGCATCCTGATCATGTAATGCCTCAGGCCGAGTCCCCGACTGTTCGGCACCTCCTTCGCATTGACCGGAAGTTCCAGCATCTGCGTCAACCGTGGGTGTAATTTGTTGAAACGTCACCGGTAACCTAGACGTTGGACCCGCCTGCGATGCCTGCATCAGGTGTGAGTGCCGATTCATCACACCGATGTCTGTAGCTTCGTGCCGCCACCAAGATCCGCTCTGAATATGTGCGGGACTGCATCCTATGCCGCCGACCACCACCGTGCTGGCCTCCACCTATATTTCTATGAGGCGGCAACACGACGCTGGTTCGCATGAACTGGAATGTCGAGGTACAAAGTGGAGGTCGAACCGCAGACGCCGTGGTCGCCTAACATGATGTAAACTTCATCTACAAACTTCTGGATGGCACGGAGATGATGTCGATCTCCGCTTCCTCGCATACCGCCGGAATCTAGTGCTGTAAATGAATGCGCTAATACATCAACCTATGAAGAGTTTGGCATGATAAGAAAAGTGTAAGTGCGGTAACTTGTACACGAGTGTGATAATACACGTCAGATAAATTTGTGTCCGTTTTTAATAAGTGACGAGACTTACAAGATATTCTGCTCTGGCACTATCGCCCTGAAACCCCTCGGAATCGGAGGATGTCGACCGACACATACGTAATGTCTTCACGACGATACCACCGGAAATACCATCGATGGGTAATGTAGTATCGCAGGTCCGGCCCCGCCACCAAAGAATGGCGATATGTCCAAACCTCAATATAATGCATGTCGCCCCAATCCGATTCTTCCTCCCCCGCCACTAATTCATGTATCAAGGGTTCTCCAGCCAGAGTTGGGCACGGGCTGTCAGAACCTAACCGCCGATAACTCGGCGGGGGCTCAACGACTCAAACATGATGTAATGCGATGATCTCCAAATGTCACGCCCGCAGTGCAATACTCAGGGAGAGATGCAAGACAGTCCTCTGAATACGGGAGCCAGACGAACTGGGAAAAATGCATAGCCAAAAGAATGTTAGCCGGCTTTAATGAAAGTATGAATAAATCGAACACACAATTTATACAAGAATATAAGGTATGAACTAGTATTGCAACATGTACCTCATCGGCCCGTAAGCCAGTCAACTGGTCTCTAAGAGCTGGCAAGACATGCCGCACAACTCTATGTAAATCCAGATCAATATCCCACCTGCAGAACCGATGAAATAATGGACAGCGTTAGTTACTCATTTGGAACAACGGTTCCGAAGCTGAAAAGATGAGGAACCCGACCTAGCTCCGTAAGGGCCGGGATAGTGCTGTAGGGGCCGCACTCGATCAGGCCGCAACGTAGGCATTCGTTCCCACGCCCATATCTGAAGTTTCAAATTGGGTTATATTAATTCATGTACCATGACTAAATAAAGCTGTATATACATCAATGTCGCATGCATCATACCGCAGAACGGCCCCGCAATATCCGTAACATCTGCCGCATGGAAAGGTAGAGACCGTAGAGGAATGCCGGACTCACTACCCTAACCGTATTCCCCAACCATCTCTAGATCTCAAGAAGTGGTTACATCAGACAGCTTTATTCTGATTTATCCGAGAATAGATGCCCTCAAAGTAACAAAATGTAGACACGTGCCCGCTGCCTGAAACTCTCATCCGTGGCATCAACCGGCAGGCCCCTATCCAACACCCCGACAAGCCTCTCAGCGGCCCCGATCAAAGTCAACAGGCTCTGGGGAAAACCCTAGAAGCTCCGCACAAATGGCGCTTTACTGCTCTACGACATCGACACCAGGGGCTGCCAGTAATCCCCATATAACCTCGACATCCTGAATGTGAGCCTCGGGAGATGAAATGCAGTGTCTTCGGCGCCATCTCTCCACCAACGCTGGTGATCAAAGCATGATCCAAATACGATATTCGCATAACAAGTATTCCCCTCGAATCCAGCCATGCGGATGTAGGAGCACCGCCGTATCGGTCAGGTCCCGCACGTTTTATCACACCGACGGACAACGAGCTGGTCGCCTGGGATATGACCATGAAAGATGGAATGAGCTCGTGGTAGTCCCTACCGCATATGTCGAACATATACGGACGGTGGTGCACATCGACGCGGATCATCGGCCATAACTACCGCCTCCTGTTAAAAATATGTAAAGTATTTATAAATACGCCAATACCGTAAACAACTTATAATTTTTAACAAACACATAATCGTTGAAGCCTGAGCTTAAAAATACAACAACCTTGAAATACCGTAAACAAATAAAACCCCTTTAACACCAATAGAGACGTCAATACCAAAGCCCACTATATCAAGTAGTTGTTTCCTTTTCCAGTGGGAATGACACCAAAACTAATCCTTGACAGTTAGTCGGTGCGTTTATCAGGGATGGGAGATTTGGGTATAAAATCGTAGGACAGTAACAGAAATCGAACACAGTAAGCGGAAACAGAAATCGTTAACAACAAAATGTTGCCTCAATTGCAGGATTTTGATTGGCACTTGTGGCTACATTTGATATACAAATTTCGGCAGAACCTCCCCTATAACATTAGTAAAACTCCCTGCCAACAAACACATCTCATTCAATACAGAAATATGAAATAACCTAACAAGCAACATTTTACATACCATAAAGGTAGTGCAACTAATATATCAACCATACGAATTACAAAATCCGCAAATAAACGCATGAAGAAAAAAACGACCGTTACGGTACAACGTACAGCATGAGGCAATAACTTTAAAACACATAGCACTATTCACGGCCTAACATGTGGACAGTTCCTCCTGTTATGACCTCTTTCATGACAGTTAGTACACCTCCTCGGCTCCTGTGGATCTCTCTCGTCCATTTCATTACGCATTCTTCTTGCTCGAACCCTTCATGCCTTCCTTGCAATGAATCTGCTGCTATCACCTTGCAGTTCCCACCCAGGATCAGCCCAATTATCCGGATGCGGTAAGGGATTGAAAATTCCAGAATACTGCTGGAACCACCGAGTTTTTGTGAAAAGCTGATCTACATGCATGTTCGGATTGTCCCCCCGGTGTCTGCAAACAGCTATACAGGTGAGCACGCAGCCTATACATCCGCCACTTTCTCCGCATGAGTATTCTATTATCCAAATAATGACGTCGTGGTTTCCTTGCCATCCAATCTACGCCTAATGAATCTTGTATACACCGCCATGGTAAGAAACTCCACCACTGCATCCCCGCTTTCTTTTCAGTAAGATCTAAACCGCCGCCATATTCTAGGGGAATCTATGATGACGGCATCCGCTTCTCCGCTTAAAGAGTTCGACAGTCCGGTGGAATGTCATATCAACGCATGCTCGAATTGGCAGATGTCGAGCTCCTTTAAGGACATTATTATAACTCTTGGACATATTGGTAGTAAGAATACCCCAACGACGCCCGCCATCGTGAGCAAGACACCATTTTTCTTCTGCAATTTCGGATAAATACGCCCAAGCATCTGGAAATTTCGCCAGACTCAATCCCCGCTTACGCGCCGAAGCTTCCCCAACGCTTCAACACAATCTCTTCAGATGTAAACCTTTATGCCGTGTCATAAGGTTGCTTCTAACATGTCGAAGGCAAAACTGTGGAAAGCGACCGGCTCCATCCAATAGTCATGTGTCGACATTGCTCGGATGATGCCCTGGTGCCTATCTGATATGACACATACACCATACCGGTCTTTCAGCACATTATAGCGTAACTGGTACATAAACCAATCCCAACTCTCGGATGTCTCTTCGTCCACTAATGTATAGGCAAGTGGAAGTGTTGTTCGTGATCTTGCGTGGGATCGCATTGTAACTTGCCTCCTTCACCGCAGTGGGTGCCGCCAACATATACCACGGGCCTGCACATGGTAAATGCCATAATTGCAGGTCCAAATGCCCAGAACACGTACCTTAATGTCTTGATCTGGCCGCCACTATCTGTGTGGTGCAACCAAGTGACAACTGACCCGGGATTTGATTGCACAAGTGCATGCATGTACTTAGGAAGGTCGGCAAAATTTGAATCCCAAGTTCCAAATACAATATCAATAGCCTTCCGCCTGCCGTACCACGCCTTCTTGTAGGTGATATCGACCTTCATATCAGGCTTTATAGCAGACATTATGTTTTTAACTTTAAAACCAGATCGCTTTCAACACCAACTATATGGATCGGGTACAATGAAGTCAAGCTTTATTGTTGCCGGACAACGTACCGAGACAAGAGTGATCCCTAGTCCATCTAGTAATCTGCCATAGTCCGTGAGTCTTCTTTCAAGTGCTCCCCGATGGACAGACTCCTGTAGCTTGCCCCACCACCCCATGATTTGCATCGCGGCCACCCATGTGTCCCTCTCTTACTCTAACCACCCCGAACTCTCTCGCTCGCTTCGACGGACCATAATCTGATGGTCTTCACCCGCTGCTACTTTCAAATCTCATGTGCAAACAAATATTCCCGTTATCCTCGCCAGATATAGGAATGTTAGTGTAATCATCAGCATCACCAAGGTCATTCATGTCAGACGCTCCAAGGTTCTGGAAAATGTCGACCTTTGAACATAAAATGGCTAATCGATTCTGCCATGCCAACGAATTGCTTCCCAGACGGCCCGGAGTCATGGACAAAGGCTCGCCACCCAGCATTCTTTTGAAGCGGGCCGTCGCCTCATCATCGGATTCGCTTGGGGGGCGTCCTCAGAGGTGGACTCATCAACATCCTCTACATCAACCTCGCGATCAGTCTCATTCTCCGAAGTAGGAATTGATGTGCCTGTACCGGTGTAGACATCATCTGATTCCGGAACTCGGGTACTTGGACCAGGATTCGACTGATATGGATGAGGAGACGGCTGGACGGGCGACGTAGGCACACTAAAAGTAGACATTGAGTCAAGACCATGGAACGAGGGCTGTGAGGGTGTTGAGATAATGCAGACTGCCTTCCATAATAACCCATACCGCCAGGAACAGTTTGTGAGCAGAATTGTTCCCCAGCTATGTCTCTAAACGGAAGGTGGGAGGCGGATCCCGTCTCGGGCACACCCATGTGGGGCGGACGGTGCATACCCAACGGATCCGTACAGGCATTGAACAGGGACATCATCGGGCCAATGTTCTGCAGGGAGAATTGGGGCAATTTGCTCCCGCCAATGAGTTCGCATATGGACTGCACGCCACGCATCGCATATATCCTCCAGGGTTTCATCATCCACTATTGGGGACGTAGTGTATATATTGCGGCCGCATGGTTGACGGAGCAATATTCTAAATTTGAACATCCCCTTGTCAACCGCCATGTATTCATAAACTTTGTCAATTAACTCATCATATGAAACTCGACGCCGCAGCTTTACTGATCGATTGCAAGTAGGAGGGAAGTAACACACAGATGACTCACGGTACTGTATTTGCCCTCCCCAATAGAAAAATACGCGTAGAGGACGCTCGGAAGACATGTTCTCCAATTCTGTGATCACAGAGCTAACAAAACGATCAAGAAGATGCTTATTGTTGAAATTTATAGTACCGTAAGCACGTAATCAATCCAAAATAAATATGTTTGGGTAACATAAAGAAGACTTGGTGCATACTACGTATAGTAGTCTGCACCACGTCTCAAAGCAGTTTTTTTTTTTGGAAAAATTGCAGCAACATCTCCCCTATTTCATGACGGAAATGTCCCTGCCAGCAAGTCCCTAACAGTCCAAGAACATAAGAAAATAATATGGAATGAAACTAGGAAAATAGAAACGGAGGGGTAGGCATTACGACATATGACAGACTAAGGATGATGAACAATAACGTGAACTCAAATTTTGCCCTGCACTACACGTTTGAAAGTATTAGAACCGCCAAACGTAAAGACTCTATTTGTATGGATTTAATTTTAATTGTATTCGTCAAAAACTATGGTCCGATTCGTAGAAGCGATATAAAGAAGGGGAAAGCGTTGGAAATGAATAACAGATGGATAAGTTACGGGAGATTTAGGGAAGAATGAAATCAGAACATTGCAACCGAACAAGCAATTGCAGAATTTCCAATTAACGGGCAGAGTATGAAAAAATTCTAATAAGTTACCCTACAGATTTGTAACACTTTTTTTTTGGCAGAATCTACCATGAAACATTACGCAAACTCCCCGTCACAACATAAAATTTATTACTCAACGAATAATAAAATCATCGGATTCGACATCTATATGACAAGTATAGTATTATAACATTGTATTACAGTTTGGGTACAAAGAATAAAGAAAAAAAAAACAACCAAATGCGAAAGGGAAGCTTAGTGCGCAAGAAACTCAATTAAGGCATGCATCCGTCTAACATACATCAGCTAACAGTAATCGCAGTTATCAAAATCTGGAGTCGAGCTTACTAACCTATAAAGTAAGATGCCGAAGACAGAGAGACTCGGAAATGCAGTCCAAAAGGGTCCAAATGTACAGCAAGAGTTGTGTCTACAAATCATGCAACAGATGCTGTTATTATTCTTGAGTCAATGATATGGGGAGCATAGCAATACGCAAAAGAATGCAAACTTATCAAAAATTCGGCAGCGTTTCCCCAGTAAAACGAGTTAAACTCCCTGCCAGCAAATACAGTTATTCCTAGATTTATAAGGCACCATAACCGGAAACAATATATGCAACAGAAAAGAAAACAACCTCATATGTGAGGCAGCCATAAGCAAAGCAACAAAATACCATCGTAGACGGAAAAAAAAATATTTCTCCGAACAGGAAAAACAACATTTCGTGCGCAACTGGGAAAAACAAAGTGCCCCGGAATCAGAACAATTCCTATACTGAATCACAAATCAAAAAACAAAAAAAAAAAAAACCCTACCTTCACAATCCTACCTACACTAATCAACATTATTCTATCTTATTTGAAGCAGCTCCCCCTATCTACAGTATTCTTTTTTTTTTTTCCAGCCCGTGGAATAGAAATTTACAAATGTCACTTGACTATAATATTTTTCAATTTTTATAACATTTTCAACTAAGTTCGAATTATGTACACGATAATTTCCTCATACGGTCTATGTTTCCAGCCCTGACCTCTCGTTGCTCAGTTTTTGTTTAAAATTGTACGTATTAACCAAATATTAGAGATAAGGGCAAAAGACAATGTCCTAGGAATATAGTAACTACAATCACATGCATTTTTTTTTTGAAAAGTATAAACAAATACCACAAGTTTCCTATCCCCTTTTCAAAATTATCTTAATTTCGACAGAGTGTCCCCTATAACATTAGAGCTAGAGCTACCTGGCGCTTTAGGCGTTAAAACTTTCTTGGCTATCATAAAAAATAAAAAAAAAAACATCTCACAATGGCTTTTTTTTTTCACACCCGCATTTGAGAAAAAGTTTAAATTTTTTTCACATTGGGAGAGTCTCATGTTTATGTCACTTCACCTTTTGCAAAGATTCAATTCCAAAATTTTGTATATGCCAGGCCGAAATTATTACCTTCGATGCATCCGAAAAACTCGATAATTGACATAACAAAACTAATCCAACGACGAAAACAGGTTCTTGGGGTTTCTTTTTTAATAATTAAAATATTTTACTGCAAACAGCTCTCCTCGTTGAGATCATAACGTTTTCGTCGAGGACCCTTATAATTTCTACAATGTCTCTTATCTATACTATTAAAAAAATGTTACAGCGTTTTCAACTCTATTCAAATTATATACTTGCTGTCATCATTTGAGGGACTTTGTTTCCAGCACTGCCCTTTCATTGCTCACGTTTTATTTTCAATTGTACTTAATAGTCACATAGCTGAATTAAGGACAAAGAACAAGGATAACATATAGTACCTACCATTATAAGCAATTACCTTTTTCAAAGTACAAACGCATAATACACATTTATGTCATACGTTCTTGAAAATATTTTTCCCTACACAATTTATATAAATTTCGGCAGAGTTTCCCCTATACAGTGACAAAAACTCCCTGCCAGTCAAACACAATTTTTTCAATCTCAAACATGCTAAACATCTCAATTTTCAACAGCAACCGGAAACAAAATTCCTATGCATTCATTTTTTAGCTTTCTACAAATACATGGTGAAGAGGTACTTCATTGAACCAGGCGACGGCAATTGCATCTGTAATTTTCTTTAAAGGAAAACAAAAAAAAAAACCATCATAGACGAAGACACTATACAATTGAAGTAAAATGCAGCTTTCGACATAAAAAGTGGGGAAGAGGTACTTCACTAAACAAATTCACATCCGGCAATTGTTCATACTACATTTTTCAAATACTACAAATCAGTCAAAAAAAATGCAACACAAACGGAAAAATAATTTGGAACATAAAAGGAAAAAAAAGAGCAACACATGCGAAACAAAATAATGCAACGGAAAACGGAACAAAAAATATGCAACACAAATGGAAAAAAAAATCCGCGTCAGAAATGGAAATAACAACACCATCAGAAATGGAACAAAAATTGTGCAACAGAATCATAAAAAAAAAAAAGCCTCACAAATGAAAAACAAGGTCAGCACAAACAGAAAAAAAATACTTGCATCAGAAATGGAAAAAAAAAAATCAACACAAACGGAAGAAATAACTTGCACTAGAAATGGAAACATAAATTAGCTCCACAGACGGAAAAAAAAATTGCACCATAAAATGAGAAAAAAAAAAGCAACATAACCGGAAACAAAATTGGCATAACCAATGGAAACAAAAAAACAGCAGCACAAATGGAAAACAAAATTGCATCAACAACTAAATAAAATTCAGCAACACAAACGCACAGAAAAAAAATTGCATCAGAAATGGCATACTCAAATTACCAACACAATCGGAAAACAAAAAATGGATCATAAACGGAAAACAAAATTAGCAACACCAACGGAATAACCTAATTGCACCAGAAATGTGACAAAAACAAAAAATCAACCGAAAGGGAAAAACAAAATTTCATCAGAAACGGAAAAAAAAAATTTACCACCGGCAACGCAAATTACAATTAATGCATCAGAATTGGGCATAAAAAATAGCAAATGAATAAAACGTAAAAAAAAAAAAACATCCTCACCAACTCTGGCAACTGTTCAAAAGCTACTTCCCCGACAATGTTCCCACCGTCACTGCCTCCGCCCTTCCGCTTGCTCACTTCAGTTGTCCGTCGCTTTTTCCAAAAAAAAAAAAATTCAGTTTCAAACCACCCAACAATTGCAGCAGTTGGAACGCGCCGAAGATGGAGGGGAAAGCTTACCTCAGCCGCTTGTTGCTTCTGCGGAGCTTCAATGCCGCTGTCCGGCGGGTGTCCGACGGCGAGGGGAAACGAGACTTCTTCACCGAATTGCAGCAGCTCCCCGCCTCACCACTTCACCAAGCCCTCCGATCGATTGCAGGTGTGCGTATCACTCCGCCTCTCGATTGACAAATTGGCCGTGTTTGGGGCTGGATTTGTGGAGTTCCCAATCCCGTCCGGAAATTAGGGTTCTTTGTTTTAATTGATTTGGGTTATGGAGGTCAAGAAGACTTTATTTTTGATTCCACGAAACTCGCATTTGTCAAATGCGAGTTCCACGTGGAAAATCAATTCTTTTCCTTTTATTTTTGGGGTGCCCGGGAAAGCATAACTCGCATTTGTTGAATGCGAGTTTCGCTAACTTGCATTCAACAAATGCGAAATACCTATTATCGGAAACTTCTACCCAAACACCCCCTGACGTAGAAAATTTTTTTTTTTCCATAACAAATTTAGAATTTTCTCCCAGCTTCTATGGACAACTATAGTAGTTAGATAACTAACAAACTTCCTCTCCAGCATCCTTCCAGTTTTATGAACTCTCTATTATAGCATGTATTACATATTAATAATGTATAACAAAGTATAAACATGCTCACGTACTCATGTAATACTATCCTCTAAATTACTAATACTATCCAACAATTCTACCAAATTTTACATGCAAGATAATTCCATAAAATTTCCATCCTCACAACATCATATATATATTATATGATAAAACCTTCCCTTCTTAATTAACACACATACATAATTTACCACAAAGCTTTTCTATTTTTTTAACAACCTATATTTTTATAAACAACTACTATATATTTTTTTAACATACGCATGGTTTAACCTCCTACTTACTTCATATAAGGCAATTTGTACCGAACTAGTAGGTAGTCCAATTTTTTCTAGCATTCAATTATGACTACATGATAAAAACCGGGAAGCAGTTTCCCGTAGTTTGCTATTGAAAACCCAATGAAAACGAAACAAACATCGATGGTTAATGAGAGTTCATAAATAAATCTATCTATTATCTATTATCTATTATTATTACTATATAAAAAGTATGATGAGTTTTGTGTAAATGTAAGCAAAAGTTGATCTTAGATTTTCTAATACCAAAATTATCCTTGACACTAATAAATAGACAAATTGCATTGCATTTCCTTAGTAAGTAATAAGAATCATGCTAACAGTTACAATGAAACATTCATGGTGAAGTAAACTATATAAAAAAAAAGAAGAAGAAGAACAACCAGCTCATTTGATTTCCTCAATAATTAATATCAATTATGCCAATAGTTACAAGAATGAAAAACATTCCCTTGAGTTATGGTGAATTAA
The DNA here is from genome assembly GCA_013103745.1 of Gardenia jasminoides. Taxonomy (NCBI): domain Eukaryota; kingdom Viridiplantae; phylum Streptophyta; class Magnoliopsida; order Gentianales; family Rubiaceae; genus Gardenia; species Gardenia jasminoides. Next base: position 1,281,080 of record CM023097.1, read on the forward strand.
ATCGAAAAAGAAAGAGAAAATTATTTATAAATTATAAAAAAAATAGTGAATCTTGGTGGTTAGTAGTGTAAACAAAAAATGATATTAGTTTTGTGATGCCAAAATTACACGTCTCTCTAATAAATGGGCAAATTACATTATATTTCATTAATAAATAATATCAAACATGCTAGCAATTACAAAAATGAAAGATTCCTTACTTTTTTATTTACCAAAAGAAAGAAAAACAAATTTTATTTACAAAATATCCAAATTTAAAGAGTGCTTCAAATATGAAACAAAATATAATAAATTGATGATGTATGTGAGCCTCTTAAAAGGTACCATGAGTCTTTTTACTTTTTTTGGATACAAGTAAATTAAGCCATTTTATGATGCCAAAATTACACCTCTCTAATAAATAGATAAATTGCATTACATTTCATTAATAAATAATAGGGATAATTTCACAAACCTCGCCTGAGATTTTGATAATTTCACTTAGCACTCTCAAATTTTAAAAAATCTCACTTAGTTCTCCTATTTTAAATTTTTTGTAACATTCAAAATCCATTTCAAAATATAATGCTAAAAAATTCATTTTAGGAGAGAGAATATAATTTCATTCCATATTTGCTCTTTTCTTGTAATTTCTTAATTATCATAATATATCAAATTTGTCTCTTAATTTTTGTAAATAGATGGATGTAGTTCATTAATGAAAATTTAAAAGCTAATAACAAGATTGAAAAACTCTTTAGTAGTTTTGTGACAACAGCTCAAATAAGTTATGATAAATTACTTAAATTATGAATGATTTAGAATACTATTAAAAACAACTTACAAAAATGCATAATCATGATAATACCTTTTGCATTGGCTTAAAAACAATAAAAATAAAATTTCTATATAATTTTTAGCATGTCGTATCTTTTTAGTTTTCAAACCTTCCATTTAGAGAAAAAAGAAAATTCAAAAATAAGTAACCGATTTATAAAAATTCTTAAATTAACTCAAAACACTTTACAATAAAGAAAAATATTATCTTTGTAATTTACAAATTCAAATATTAAATCTTAGTATGTAAAACACACTATATTTTGTCAATCAGGATACATTTTCATACTTTTCTTAATTTTCTTTTCTTATTAATAGACTCATTTTTGGTAATAAAAAAATAAGACAACAAAAGAAGTAAAACAACAAAAGAGCAATTTTGGAATGAGATTAAATTTACTCTCTCAAGATGAATTTCTTAATATTATAATTTTCAAATGGGTGGTAAATAATACAAAAATCTTAAAGTAAGGAGACAAATGAAATTTTTCAAAATTCAAGAGTGCCAAGTGAAATTGTTAGAAACCTCAAGGGAGGTTTCTAAAATTATCCCTAAATAATATGGTAGGCAAAGAGTTTTACATTAAAATTTATTTATTTAAATTGCAACAAAAAATTAAATTTAATGAACGTTATTGGTGGTATTCTTGTAACAACTGATAGCATTAAACTATAATTAATAAATATTATATACATCAATGCCAACTATACTAATAATTACAAAGGTGAAACATCCATTTAAGTAATGGTGAATTAAATCAAAAAAATATTTTTTTATAATATCCAATTTTAAAGGATAATATATATTTTTGAAACAAGATAATATATATTGTTGTATTTTGATTATTATATAATACCTAATCTTCGTGACTTACAATTATTAATCATATAAACATTATAATTATAAAGTATGTCATTAATGAGAAATACAAATAAGTTTCACCAAACTAAAACATTTCTCTACAAAGTTAAACTATTTAAATTTGAACAATGGAATTTCAATATATCTAAATGCATTAATTACAGTAGTATTATAGACCATTTTGTAATCCGCCATTAGCAAATAAAAATAGTAATAGTTAGAAAAGCTAACTAAAACTAATAAAAAGTTCATAAAATGACTTACAGAGGAACAATAAATTATTAAAAAAGTTAAAAATTTTAATTCAAATGACATAAATGAGAACATTCAGACCATTCAAATTTAATAGAAAAACAAAAATATTGATACTATTACAAAATAAAAGTGCTCTTGGGATAAATAATGTTTTATTATTATGCATTCATGTTGGTTAGAGCAAACCAAGTTTAGAAAAAATAAACATATAAAATAATATGAATATTAAGTATTACATATTTGTCTCAATTACACTTATTCCTTCAAAACAATTGATTTTCTAAAAACTTTAAGGGAAAAAAGTCTAAAAGCATAATATTCACATTCAAAGCACGTGATCCATTACTAGTATCAGAATGAGGTAAAGAAGATGGCCATTAACGGTTACATTAGCCCATTAAAAGAAGAAACTGCCGGGGAAGCGGGGCAGGGCGGGAACTAAATGCTGCCTGAAGGCTGGGGAACACTTCTTGCAGAAATCCAGTTAGGTAGTAATACAGGAACCAAATGCTGCCAGAAACAGCTTATGCAGAAGGCAAATGAACTTTAATAAATGTACAACCACCTTTATTACTTCTATTCTTGCAGAAATCCAGTTACAAGCAATACAGGAATGAAATGCTGCGCTGGCGGACTATCACTCAGCTTCATTTACCCAATAATTGGGTGTTGGAAAGAATCAGGCCCAAACTAATAACTTCCATCACATCAAGGCTCGAATACTCTCTTTGCTACCAGAAATTCCATATCTTACCTCTTTTTCTCTGATTCTTGAAAGCCAGTGAAGTTCCAGTAACGTTGTTCACACAAGTTACAGGCATATAACCCAAGAGGCAAAGGCTGAAATAGCAAATACCGGAACCACTCTCACCAGGACTTGTTCCTTCATAAGCTATCAAATGGGGCAATGCTGCCACTAGTGTCCACTTCTTCCCAACTTATGCTATCTAGAAGAAGAGTGTTCATCATCAAAATAAAATGGGGAATCCTAAAAAGGGGGGACAATAAAAGAAAAGAAAGAAAAACCACTACCTGTCACTGGGTTTAAATCTAAACATTAAAGAGCTCAATAGACATTAAATGGTAAATGACAGAGTCGCGCAGACCTCCCTTGAGGTTTGCTGTTATTCTACATACCATCCTTGTGTTCATGAAGCAACACCTGCCTCCTCTGTCAATACAGTAAGGTAAATAGTGTTTAGATAATTTTGTCCGAAGTATTATGCCCCATCAGTTTAAACAGACTCTTTTCCTGTGCTGGCCTTTCACCCCACTATCCCATCCACATCCTACCCTTCAACCTCCTCTACTTCCTCTTTGAAACCCAACCCAAAACCCTGTTTGCTATCCCATCTCACACTTCCCCACAACCAATCTTCTCCCTCTCCCATCTCCCACCTGCTTTCTCTGTGAAATCTCAGCCGCCCATCTCCTCCCTCTCCTGACTTATTTCTCCCAACTCATTTGGCTTTCCTTTCTCCTCGCTACTCCCTTCAGTTCTTATTTCTTATGCCACAAACACACTCCTGGTCCTGGATTTAATCCTGCACTTCCTTCCTAAGAATAAATTGTTTATACATTATTAGGTTTGATAGATGCTAGATTTTGTGCTTAGACTAAGTTGATTTTTTTTTTTTTTTTACTCATTATCTCACAATTATTGGGGTTAGTTAATGTGGCTACACTAAATTCCAGTCGTAGACCCTTTTGTATGGATATTTGTTGAATTCAGAATTGGTTTTCTTAGCGGTTGCTTAGCCTCCAGTCCATGCTACCAGAATTCTCTATTAAGCTGCTGCTGCAACTACAGTTGAAGAAGAAAGACAAACAAAAATATGAATACAAACCACATATTGATTCAAGGGTTTTATTTTTTTTTTCTTTTTGGAGAAGGCAATAATTAAATTCAGAGACACCAGGGGGTGCAGCCAAAGCAAAACAACTAGTTATCTTCTTACACAATGATGAGCCCCATCAAAGTAACCAGCAGAAGATAGTGGCTTGATAGTACAAATGTTTGAAAATGCAACTGCATCAAAAAAGGCCTCGTATACCTTTGGTACTGAGGGACAAATTTAAATACCATTGTGATACACGCAAAGTAGAACAAAGTATGAGGAATCAAACATTTCACATCATTATTATAATGCATAAGGACATTAAAGGAGGAATAGTGAGGAAAATGAAAGAAATCTGCACCTTGCAAGAGACTGTCCTCCAAACTCACATTACTGAGCGCAATCTATTGCTTCATCAGAACCACCAGCCAAGTCCAAATCTTCATGCAAACTACCCGCTATACTCTCTTCCTCACTTGAACTAGCGACATTTTTGTAATCATAGTAAGCGTTTGCCTGTCAGTGAAGTATAACCTAAAGTTTTATGACGAGCTGATTATCAAGAATACCCTCATAAGGAAAACAGAACAGAATATCTATCTAACCACCCTCTCTAAGCAGTAAATGCAAGGAAACAAAAGTGAACAAGTACTATAAGAAGTAAGAGCTAACAACTTAATTTCTACTCAGCTCTTTGCCAAGTGAGTTGGAAACGCTACCTTGGGTCTTGGAGTGACTGCTTCAAATATCCGTACAGATGGAGCATCAAAATCAGGGTGGTTCAAAACAACGTATGCTCCTTTACTCGGGTACCTCGCCTCTTTCGCCTGCTATGTAGAAATGTATAAACGTATGTGGTGTTACATGCATCAATAAACAGGTGCATACATTAGCTTCCATAGTATTATAAATGCTCTCTACATTAGCTTTGAAAAACCAATTCAGGCCTACTTTCAGCATCAGGAAGTGTTGGACATTAACAACTTCCCTGATTGAGGCCAGCTTTACTAAATTCTTAGGCCTACTAAAACCATCCAATGAATACTAAAAGCCACATTTCAAATTGCCAAATATATTAAATAACCACACAGATGAATGGGCACAGAAACACAGAAAACAAGCATAGAAGATTCTCCAGCTTTACTTTTCTTACTTTGCACCCTAGAAATAATTTCCACTCTATGAAATAGTGATCTAAAAGAAGGATTTCCAACTTGGCTGACCAGAATTGCAAAGGGAAGATCTTTTTGGAGGCCCATACACAATTCCTAATCAACCATACAAAAGAGGTTAATCTATTGTCATGGTGTAGATAAATTTCAATGAAAGACTAACACACGCCACTAACCCAGCAACAACTCCATATACTCACAGCAGGACAGATAGACACCTGCACCATAACATTCGATCTCCCCAAGCACTGCTAAAACAATAGGGTGACCATCCACCCAAATGAGAGTCAACTATCTTCTACATAACTAAACATAAGATAATGGATCTCTTGAAATGACAAATTTTAATAGATTCTGTAGGACAAAAATGCTAAAAAATCACAATAAACCACTTGACCAACCAAAATATGTTACACTATGTGATAAAGAAGAGGATAAATGAAATTAAAAAGAAAACGGACAGGAAAAAAAACCTGGAACTGTGGATAATCTGGAGCACTAAATACTGTAATTAGTCTTCCAGCTTCCACATCATGATCAATGGTGTACCCCTCATCTATTCCTCCAAGGCCAAGCTGGTCTTTTCTTACATCAGGACCTTCATGTCCCCTGATAATTAACTGATGCAGGAAAAATGGAGATTTCTATATCTTTGGATACAAACATGTGAAAGAGAAAGTGGAGAAAGGTAAAAACCATTCAAAAAAAAAAAAAAAAAAAAAAGCTGATCTACATTGCTCACCTTCAAATTTGAGTTCTTTAAAAACTCGTACGTACAATCTGGGCCCCATAAGAGGCCAAAAGATTGTTGATTAGTCTTGGAAAGTCCAGGGCTCATTGACGGGGCAGACCACAATATATCACCTATAATTGCATTCCTGCCATTTAAAGGAGGATCTAGGATGAATCTTCTTATTTTCGATAGGTCCTCTAAAGAGCCAATCTCCTTCAGGTCATCTACTGAAGTCTTACTCTTCTTTCCTTTAGTGATGCTCCGAAAGAGTCCTCCATGTGTTACATATGTTTTATCAGCTATGACAGAAGAGAGAGGAAGCTTTATAAAGCAACTCAAACATTTTTGGAACACATCTTTTCCTTTTGTTCCATACTTAACCAAAATTTCCTGTCTGAACCCATGCTTGCTAGAACAAAGTTTGGTCTCATGATTACCGCGTAGGAGGTGTACCTTGTTGGGGAAAAGGACCTAGAAAAGCCCATGAAATTTTTAGCTAAAACTCTAAACAAACTGCCTCTATGGTATAAACTTATGATGCCATAATTAAGTTTAACTACTCTTACCTTCCAAGCCAACAAGATAAGAAAGGTTTCGAGTCCCCAAGCTCCTATATCCACGTAATTCCCATTGAATATAAAGAATCTATCATCGTCAGGGTATCCAGCATCTCTTAACAAGAATAGCAGATCATGCAGCTGTCCATGCAAATCTCCAACCACTACAACCCTAGATCCTGGGCTCAGTCCCAATTCGCCATCTATTCTCACACAGTTGGGCTCTTTAGACATGATACTTGATGCTGATAAAACCAACTGATTGAACACCTCTTCAGGAACCACAGAGGGAAATTGTTCAGGAGGCATGTTCCTAGAGGACCAATCAAGAGCAATCTGCAAATCCATGATCCAGTCACGAGTTAAAAGATGACTAGAAGGCCATGATAGGGGAAGAGGTGGACAAGAATGTGGAAGAGGTAAAACTGAGGAGGAAAGTTCTCCAAATACAACTGGTAAGCCTGATGCATTTTTTGAAAGGCAAAGGACTGGTGGGGATTGAGGATCACTAGGCACAGATGTAGATGGAGGATCAATAGGAACTGAGGGACAAGGAGGATCAATAGGCACCAAGGGGGAAGGAGGATTACTAATCACTGAGGGGCCAGGAGGATCAATAGGCACTGAGGTGCCAGGAAGATCAATAGGCACTGATGGGGATGGAGGATCAATAGGCATGGATGGAGATGGAGAAACAATAGGCATTGATGGGGATGGAGGATCCAGTGACAATCCGACTGCTGAGGTTGCAAGAACACTAAGTGGTGAGTGAACTGAAATTGATGCAGCATCTGGTAATGGATGCGAAGTCATATCTGTAGGTGCAATTGGTGAAGCTTCATTAACATTTTTCTTCCTTGATTTCCTTGGAGGTCTTGGAGCAACAAGGCCTCTGTGCCTCTTACGCGGAGGCATATGTGAAGAAGAGGGAGCTGGTGTTGACCTTGATACAAGGACCTCAGATGCAAGATGTCCAGCTGGACCAGGGTGTTTCTGCATTGTCTCCAGTGAATTGATGCACATCCTTCGAATTTGTACAAGTGATTGTAACCCCAAATCCTCATTGTAGTCCTTGATTGTTCCGTCGCTTTTCTTATAGATGCTCACAATTGTCTCTGCCTGAAAAGAGAAAAGAGTACATCATTATAACCCAGTAAGCTTCACAAGGTAATTAAGACACAAAAATTAATCCTAGCACATACTATTGACTTGATTATGTCTTCCTTCTCAACATATCTTTCCTCTTGCTTCTGACTCGGACTACCAATCCTTAAGCGAGTAATCTCACGATACCACACAAGATAAGGATCATCATCAACCATTATTCCGTCAAATGGCTCTCCCTGAATGATATGCTGATTACGATCTCTCCAGAGCAAAACATGGTGCAAATGAAGTTTTTCAAAGTCATAACCTTCCCTTCCACGCATATCAGTCCGATGAAGGTCCCTGCGAGTGTCACAATTAGGTGGCTTCATCTGCTTAAGCCCAAACTGGCGCATTACTCGGTTTGGAAGATGCCATTCCACTATACTAAAACATATAAGTGGCGAAACCGTATGCCAAATTGCTTGACCAGACAAACAGTATGATGGCAATTCTGCTGTAACTTCAGGAGTATAAGGTCTCCATATAAACTGAGAAGGAGAAAAGAAAAGAAAGCTAAGGTTACCACAGAGTAAGTGCAAAGGTTAAAGGAACAGATCCATAGTGCCGCTTACTAACCTCACCCTCCTTTAGCCTATCTAGCTGGTTTCTGTAAAGCTCCAGATTGTGTGCAACACCTTTTTTATGCCTGAATCTCTCTCTCCACCTTGTCAAAATTAGATGAAAATTATAAGTTTCATTCACAGGAACATCACTTGTGTTTTTGCTGGAGTTTACCAGCACCATTTCACTTACCTACTCCCTAAAGGTTTCCCCGGTAAATCATGGTCTCTTTCACTGATAACATGAGCTTCAAAATCCTCCAAAGCAACAAGATCAGAGCCATTCGCCTCATCTTCAGTATATGGTAGCTTCAATCTTGGAAGTTTCTTCTCCAAACGAAATGGCAAAAGCCTTTCCCATGCCCATAACTAAATAAAATCAAGTCATCAATAAGCATTCTAATGCCAAAAAGTAATACTGGTTAAGAGAAAATTCTTTTACCTGCAACAAAATGAGGGGGCCACCAATCTCCTTGGCTTTAGACTTACTAGCTCGACACATTTCACGATATAAGCAAGCTAATACAGCACTCCCCCAACTGAGTTTCCCACATGCCTCTAAATCTCTGAGGAATGGTAGATACATGAGTTTTACCTTAGACTGAGATTTGTCAGGGAACAATAAGCCACCGATCATACGCAAAATGTGAGCTCTCGCATGGCATAAAACTACAGTGTCATCAGCATCTGATGGAAGGCTCTTAAACTTTTCATTGAGACAGCGAAGCCTAAGTCGATTACCATTAAAATCTTTAGGTGGAGGAGTGACTCCTAATAACTCCTGGCACAGAGCCTGCCATTCCTGCATCTTCTTGGAAGACTCTGGTGAAGTGATTGGATCACCATCTATAGGCAACCCTAAAAGAATTGCAACATCCTGTAATGTGATTGTGCACTCTCCAACTGGAAAATGGAATGTGTGTGTCTCCTCTCTCCATCTCTCAACTAGTGCAGTGATGAGCGAATGATCTAATGGTAATTGCCCAATGCAATATACACCAAAAAATCCACCTTGTGCAAGATGAAGAAGCACACGCTCATCCAAAGGCTTCATTTTCCAAAACTGCCTATCAGCTCGTCTACATGTCAGTGGTGCCAAATCCTGTCACAGCATTCCACATTTAGAATATATCAATGGCAATCGATACTGATGATGAACACAATAAAAATACCTTTCCTTTCTCTATGTCACTAGATCGATGCTCAGCCTGCAAACTGAGTACAGAACCCTCACTTGGTGCCAGTCCCAGTGCCAATTCTGGCATATTACCATGGGGCTGCTCATATTCCTCCATATTCAGCGTTGAACCTACAAGTATAAAACCATTTTTGAAACATAGTGTACTACCATAAACAGCAGACAAACAGTTGTGTAATAAGAATATGCATACAAGTTTTAAAGGAAAACCAACATATCTTGAGAAACCCATGTTTGGAAATAGCATAAATTTCATAGACCCTTAATAACTGGATGTCAGGTACTACCTTCTTATTTCATGTCATATAAACATTATACAATAGAACATTCAGGAAAATGTTGTTAAAACTGTTCTAAAATGGTAGCATTTTTACTTATAAGGGGGTCTGTTATTAGTACTCCCTCTGTCCCACTTTGATAGCCATGTATTCCTTTTCATCCATCCCAAATTATAGTCCATTTTCCAATTGAAAGCTATAGTCAACTTTTAACTTCTCCAAAATGCCCTTAGTTAATCTACTTTGTTCTCAGTGCTTTGATTGAACTTTCTATCAATAATTGCTTTGCTTCATGCCTTGAATGGTGCAAATTTCCATAAATATTATTGTTGTAATTAATGTACAAGGTATAATGATTAGTTATACTCCTAATATTAATGTAAAGGTATATTAGGAAAACACTAGTCTAGATTTATTCTTCCAATAAAGTTAACTAATTTTTCTGAAACTGTGTGAGAAAAAAACCAAGACTATCAAAGTTGGACGGAGGGAGTAATATGATAAAACATTCATTTTAGGGAGATAAAAATGCAGAGGCGCATAGGCAAACTTCAGACAGTTAAATATGCTATTTATAGGGAAAAAAAAATTTAACAGTCTCAACACACTAACATGGGGATCAGAAGGAAAGACCAATCCCTAGTATGCTTTTCACTATTAAATTGGATTTTGGGCTGAAACAGCTTAAATACTACTTGGAGATTTGTCTATAACAGCTGAAAGAAGCAAAACTACCCCTAACAATGGTGAAGTGTACGACTACATTAACATGCACATAAAATGGTAAATCATCACAAGAAAAGTGTTAAGTTAATAGTCATAAGAATTTCCTCTAACACCCCTGACCAATATTGTCGTGGGTTTTGTTCCTGGAGGTGGGGTTATAGCCCACAACAAGTGCAGAGCCCAAACCTGTAGGTCAAGAAGCCCAGCACCCCTCCAAAAGGCCTCAATCAAGTGGGGAGTTACCCACAACAGGTTATAAAGCGACCAGAATCCCTCCTCCCAATCGATGTGGGATCGTTACAATCCACCCCCTAGGGGACCCAGCGTCCTCGCTGGCACACCAGAGTCGGGAGTCGGTTCTGATACCAACTCTGATTCTGACTTTGACCAATGGATTGGAATGCAAACAATCTCTGACCTCTAAAAAAGATCATAATCTAGGGGTTCTACCACATAACAATATAAATAATGGAATCAAAGCCTTCAGTAAATGTCTCGAAACCGCTTTTTCATGACTGAAAAAGGCTACTCGGTGTGTAAAGAGCTAACACCCCTGACCAATATTGTCCCACAATTAGCTACCCTGAAGGTTGTGGGTTTTGTTCCTGGAGGTGGGGTTATAGTCCACAACAAGTGCAAAGCCCAGGCCCGCAGGTCAAGAAGCCCAGCACCCCTTTAAAAGGCCTCGGTCAGGTGGGGAGTTACCCACAACAGGTTATAAAGCGACCAAGATCCCTCCTCCCAACCGATGTGGGATCGTTACATAATAGTCATAAGAACTTCCTCTTCCTCCCTTTAAATAAAAGGAAGTGGCTTGGAAGGGGGAGCTAAAGCTTTTCCTCTCTTTTAGTTCAAAAAACTTTTTGGTCTCACATTCCTTTTTTCTTCCTTATTAAGCAATTGCTATCCTTGTCCAAAAAGGAAGTAATAAGATCCTATAAAAATCACTCTCTACTCCTTCATTTGATTGGCTAATTTGAATATTCATCTACGGATGAGTAAGGGCTTTGCAAGAATTCGTTTAATCCTACATGAATCTTGTCAACAATTATTGCGCTATTATTTACATCACCCACGCAGAAGAATTTACATATTCTTTTTAACCTGGACATTTCACAAAGTTCATTATTCCCAGGGCAAACTTCCCTCCCTTGGCTTTCGTACAATGATTGCCAACAGCTAGTAACATGTGCATTTGTTCCAGATCATGCTTAAAAACTTTTAGGTAAGTAAAAATTCGGAGTGACACACACAGAGCTGAAAATACTCTTTTGCAAAGAGAAGTCATCTGAATAGCTAGAAATTAAACTAACAGCCAAACTTGAGTAAATTTCAAATCAATAAATAAAATTAAGTAGTAGAAATTCCAATTCAGAAATTAACAATAGTTGCATCATCTTATGGGTTAATCTCAGCTAAAGTGAAAAGATAGCTACACAACTATCAAAGCCTGTGGTGGCAGTAAATAACACAAATTTATGAGCATAATTAGATGGCAACCAGTATTAGCAGCAGTGTAGAGCCTGAGAAAATATCCGTCATTCATAGAAAGGGGTACATATCCATCATTCAGAGAAAATATAGAAAGTCTGAACAACAGTATTAAAAGACTCTTGGCACATACACTGACGGGGTACGTGTCCAGCATTCAGAGAAAATATAGAAAGTCAAAATAGAATGAAAATGATTATGTGACTTAAGGAACTCTTATAGAAAAGAGTATTCTAAACAACTTGAAAACTATGTAACGCAAATTAAGAAAAAATGAAAAAGTTAAGAAATTCTAACAATAGATATAAACCAAAAGAATGTCATGCCAGGAGAAGATCCTGACATCATGAATAGAGAGTAAGAGAAAGTTGCATTTGGAAACTGAATTACAACAATTAAGGCATGAGATTAACAACCTGACCCTAGTGAAAATTGGATATGTTTGAAAAGGTCCAAAGAACAAACTTATAGCAAGTAGTCTATTAGTGCTTGAAAGATTAAATTGAACAGTACAGGCTTCCAACGGTAAAGCTCCCAGAGTTCTCAACAAGTGTTAGTATGATTTATGGTCATGTTAATAAAACCCTTTGATTATTGATTTTATCTTCCTTAAGGACACTCAAGAAATTCTAGCAAGGAAATACAGATTCAAATAGGAAACTTTGAAGGTCTAATTTTATTCAAAAGAAAGACTGGTCAACTGAGGTAGTTGAAGAAGTTGACAAACTGACAATACGGAGCTGCCATATACCATGTAGCATCAGTAGGAAAAAAATGTTGCTCTGTATAGTTTAACATTCTTATTACTGTATTCAAGTTACATTCCTTATCAGCTGATAAGAAGTCAAAAGAAATGTTGCCAATGATGAATTAGCTGCAACAAGAGGCAACTGGCGAAGATAAAACAGCAAATTGGCAGACCTTTTCAAGGTAGTGTACATCTACACGATAATCTCCAGAATCTCCTTGACTAATGTATAACGCAAATGATGAAACAAATCCTTAGGTAATTCGCTCAGTACATGAAAAGTACTGACAAACCATAAGATATGCAAGTTATCTAGTAGGAGAGTGAGAGGTTTAGGTTAAAAACAAACAGTAATTAGCCCAAAAAAAATTGTGCTCAAAAACTCCAATACTATATATAACAATTCAATGCAATGGACATGCATTATATAATTTCTACAGCCATCCTAAAATAAAAACAGATGCTGCATAACTATTGAGGTAATTCAGTTAGGAGTTTAAAGGCCATCTAATTCAGATTACTCAACTGAGATTTAGAATGTCACAAACTATTTGTAACAAATGACATTAAAGAAAATATCTACAAAGTATTTTCCAGTAATACCACCCAGGATGCATCCAGTATCAGGTGCTCAAACTAAAGATAAGAGTTTTACACATTGAAGCTGACTTCTTTTGATAGTCAAACATTTATTAAAGCAGACAAGATTTCACTCCAACCAGGTGACCATCTAAAATTTATGAACCTGAGGTTCCATCTCAAAATCAATTGATAGTGAGTGGAAATGCCAAGATCTGATTAATGTCGCTTGAAATCCTTAAGAAACCAATAGGGGACCTTCTACCTCTTAGCATCATAGATACCAAAAACAAAATACTTTTTATATAAAATGGCTAATTTAAAACATTAAATCAAGAGACTTTTTCCTTGTCATACAATTTTAAAAGCACTGGCTGAGATATCGACAGTCTACAAAGAGAGGCATATACATGACGGTGTCTGTAGAGCAAAAGCAATAATATAAAGCATAAGACTTTTATCCAACTGCCATTAAAACTAATCCTGCACATACATCAGCAGCCAACAAAAAGATCGATACTTTTCCTCACCACCAATAACATTGATCAAGAAACAGACAATGCATAAATCCAACAGTTTTTCAATCACATATATCAATGCATAAAGACTTGTTGCTTGAGGACATGGAACTAGTTCATCACACACATCAATGCATAAAGAACTTACCTTTGCTTTCAGGACATGCAACTAGCTAACACATTGGGCTTATTTTACAAGTCTTTTCCAAATTTAATTTCAGTTTATCAACCTTGAAGGTAAATATTACATTTTTAATCCAAATAGTTTTCCAACTAACAGATTCTCTCACAAACCATAAGCCATCATCACTTGCACAGTTAAACTGGAAAAAACACATTCACCACTTACACTATAAAGCAGAAATAAGAATAAACAAAAGCCAAACTTGACGAAAGAAGCATTCCCCAGAAGTATGACTCTTTTTGCGCATGTAGCATTTCATTACTAAGATTTTATGATGAAAATGATACTGTAAAGAGTTGCAAGAAGAGAAAGGAAAATTGAAAAAAAAAATATTGCAATATGGTATTTAATAGACCTGCAGCGCTAAAATGAGAGAGCCAACGATCCTCTGCAGATTTGTCTTGCGGATATTGTCTCCGGCGGCCGGTGAAGTATTTGAATTTTGCGGACAATCAGGTGAAGGCGTGAATTGTAGATTTAGGGTTCCGACGCACGCCTTTTAAGACGGAGAGGATTAAAAAGGCGTACGTTTGTTAATGTGACGGAGACAACACGCCTTCGTGCTGGGGTGGGCACTGAGCCCCACGGCCGGAGAAGTCTGAGCCATGTTTAATTTTATGCGCGAGATTTACACGAATGCCCCCTAACTATATCCCGTTCACATATCTTACTGCTACATTATATGAATTTCATCAACTTGGTCCCCCCCCTCCACGATGTGTGATTGCAACTAGTACTATACTACATCATCAGAGCCAGTTGTGATGGTATACTAGAATGGCCATAATCTATATGCTAGTTTAGTGTAGAAGAAGAAACTATTAAAGAAGAAAGGAAAAATTAGGGAAATAAAATGAAAAAGGCGAAAGAAATAATTTATGTTGTTTCTTTTACAAGAAATGCTAGATATATCTAGGACCTACTATATATATATATGTATTGTATTGTTTCTTGGATACCGAATGCGTAGCTACGCCCAAACAACATTTAGCATTTATGATATTAGAACATGAAGTTCAACTAATCACTTATATTATATCTTTCACAAATGTTATTCTCCTTCTCCCCTATTGGTACTGTCATGTTTCGCATTTTTCATTGTCTCAAAATTTGGTCATATAATAAATTTTCCTTCTACATTCCATTATTAACCTTGAAAATTGACATTATAAAAGAGTTAACAAGTTGTCATGGATCTAACGGTCGCAATTGATCCCAAGTCCTAATGGGCTACCCATGCCGAGAAGGACTTGGGGCGGGATGGGTCTACGAAATTGTGCTTAAATCTTAAATGGAATTAATCTCAAAAGTACCCAACAACAAATGGGAGTACTTGGTATTATTTAGGATCCCATTGAAACAGCGAATTTCTGAGAAAATTGCTACAATTCAAAATCGTTCAAAAAGCAGGGTTCAGCTGAAGTGGCTTCTAAAAATACGTTTAGCTGAATTGACAATTGCGGTTTCTATAGGGAAATTTTGCACGAATAAAACACCTTTTGCAGTTGCAGCAAGGAAATGATAGCTTGGCCTCAAAGAAACCGCATCCAAAGGATGCGGTTTTAGTCTGAAAATCTTCTAGATAAACCACATCCTTTATTGTACAGTTTCTTTGGTAGTGCAGTTTTCTTTGCTGAAACTTTCTCAGAGAAATGACAGGCTACAATAGGGAAATGACAGGCTGACGATGCGGTTCCTTTCATTGTGAAGCTGCAATTCTCCAAAATTGCAGAGGCATACTGGAACTCGTCTAAAGAAAGTTGAGGCGGGCACGTTCTCATGTAGCAAACGTCCAAAAATAAAGCTACACCGATCACGTTTCCATGCAGCTTTGTCGCGGAGAAATGGGCATAAAGTGGCTCTTACCTAACCGCTTCACCTCCACAATTCCATCTTCTTCTTCCTAACTTTCTTCTCCATCCATCTTCCTCCTCACATCCTTTGCATCTTTTCGTAACAAGGTAGAAACAATAACAATCACTACTGCGACCTCCCTTCACTTCCCCCGTTCTCTTGTAGTATATACGATGACGAGAAGTAGGAGCTAGGTGAAAGTGGTATGGATTGTTTAATTTACCTCGCTTTAATGGTTCTAGCAATTCTGATCTGCCTTTTTATGTATTTACATGTATTGAAAAATAGTAGCTTGTTAAATTTTATTTTTTTTTCCATCTAATTGTAGATGCAAATTGCAATTTTACGATTTTTATTTTCAGTGCATGGATCCTGTGATTTGTTCAAGAATCTCATTACATATAAGCTAGGGTGTTTTAGTTGTTATTAGTTTTTTCATGCATGACAAACACAAAGTCTTGAGGAATTATGATTTGGTATGTTTCTGTTGATTTTTTTTTTTGGGAAGTGTGGTTTTATTGTTGAAGCTTCAATTGCTGTTGGAAGTAATTATTTTGGATGACAAGTATCCTTTTTTTTTAATTTGATTTTGCCTCCCCCCACCGAGGGTATGCATGATCTGATTAAAAATAGTGTGAGAATACAAAGTTTTATGTTTCTAAACAATGTTACTGAGGGTTTTTTCCTATTAAGAATGGCTAGAATATGATATTTATTTCTTGATAAAACCAAGATGAAGGTTTTAATTTGCTTACAGGTTTTGTTATTTCTTTTGATGTACCTCAAATATTACAGTTTATTTGGGAGCCGTACTCCAAGGATCTCCTGACATCTCTTCCCCTGTATTGCACAGCTTGTAGACACATTTGGCAAATGCATATGCTTTTGATATTTTGGGATATCATCGACCTCCATTTTTCATAGTGAGTGTTGCATCAATTTGGATTGTACTAGCTGTAAGGCCCAAGGACAACCTAAGAGGGGGGTGAATTAGGTTGATTAAAAATTAATCAAGTTATGATGCCCCTTTTTCACACTATGAAATGTGACCTTTTACACAATAGGATTATCAATGAATGAACAATAGAATTCAAGAAAGATAGAAGATATATGCAATAGAGGAATTGTAAAGTAAGCTGTAAAAAGGAATGAGAGTATGCAAACCAATTGTCTACCAAGCTCCTCTTGAGCTTGAAGAACAATTCTCAACACAAGCAACTTCAATTTGATGAAATTCAACCAATCTTGTGTACAATGGAAGGCTCACTTCCTCCTTGTCCCAAGCAACACTCGGTCAAGCTAGGAAATTTTACAATCACTCCGGATAACTCTCACAAAACTACACTATTGAAAATTTCAATCACAAATGAAATGCTTGCACACTAATTTACACTCAAAGAACTACAAATCTTATTAGAAGAGTATTTTCTAGATAAAATCACTCTTAAGAACTTGTAATCTCAGTGTTCAAAAGTTGTTTTGAAATTCAAACAAGACTCTATTTAAAGGAGACCAAAAAGTGCCTTGATAAAGGTTGTCAACGGATAGAAGGCAGCTGAAGAGTCAACTAGCCGTTGGAGCTGTCGGACGTCCGATACAATGTTATGCGTCCGGTGCCATTGTCGGAAAGTTTGTTTCAATCTTTATCGGACGGCCGATGCATTTTTTTGCTTCCGATGTATCTTGCGTCTGACACTGGTCAGAGAGCTCAGAAATTTTCTTGAATTCGATCGGACGTCCAATGATGCTAATATGCGTCCGATACGTGTGTCCGATACTCTCTCTATCTATCGGACGTCCGGTGCTTCAAGTTGAGTGTCCGATGGAGAGTTCTCGACTTTTATCGGACGTTCGATACGTGCTATTGAGCGTCCGACAAATTTAATGTCCTTTGTTCCTTTTTGATTGAGTTCTTTAATTGCACCATTTACACCAATGATCTGAGCTACCAAATTTCTCAAGGGAAAACATTAGATTGATTTCTTCAATTATTTTATAATTGCCAAAATTTGGGATCAAGATTTACACCAGCCAATTTTGGATGACGTTGACATGGACACGAATAAAAAGTTGCATAGGTTAGGGCAAGTAGGGCACCCAGAGTGGAATTTGGTGCAGGAGCATCTGACATGGATTCAATAATGGGAGGCGTGTGAAAGATTTGTAATTCATGGTCATGCATTCGATCCAGACATGTTCAAACACAATCACTTGGTATATGAGTCGGACCATCTAATATATCGCGGCTTCAGTACCGAGGGACCCACGAACTGCCAGCTACCAAGATGATGCGACTCAATTCGATTACTTGGTTAGTTATTAATGCAATCCGTTACATTAAGTCACCTCATTCATTTTATACCTGTGATCCGATCAATTTATTAACTTTTCAAAACTTTATATGGAAAGGTTGACGCGATGGCTTGTGCAGGATGGGTCTATAATCAATATATTGACCCGTTCGCTCCTACTCGCTGTGAGCATCCCGGCCTTACGACGATAAGAGATCAGGCTTTTAGCGCACTATCATATGTAAATCAGAATATGCGGATGATGGCAGAATATTTGACAATCCGAAAGTCGGGTCATCTACTTATTAGGATGTCCCTATCCATTAACCTATCGATCCTATCAAGCGTTTACCAAGAGAAGTTCATGCACGTGCTTGGGGCGGCAGGCGCAGTAGGCGGGGCACGGAGTCGAGGACTGAGACTCTTCATGCAGACGACGCCCCTATCCGCATGCCTATTCACCCTACTACAAGTTCTCTCACACCTCCATACATTCCAGAGTTCGGCACCGATTCTCTTATAACACCCACTTCCATGCTTTCAATTTACGGAATGAAGAATGGGCGTTTTCATTGGATGGAGAACATACAATATTCCAACCTGATTATCAGTGTAGTGAAAATTATGGAGATATTTTTGTATTTTTGGGATTGTCGATGGCAGACTTTTCTACTCCTGATCTGACTCTGTCTGCTACATCTACTGATTTCTCTTGTTCTAGGTGTGAAAAAATGCTTGTGGTGGATCCCACTGTTCAAACTAGAACACATGCAACCAAGGAGATCTGTGCATCTATAAACTCAAAATCAACAGGGTTGGCGGGTCCATTGAAAATGCGATTGCTCTTCCATTCCTCATGATAAAGGCAAAAGGCCTACACATTGATGAACTTCATGTTTGTTGCATTATTTTTCATTTTAATTATAAAAACTCCAATTTATGTACACATACATCTGCTTGGATTTTAATTTCTCGTTGGTATTCACGTATTTAGATTAATTTCTAACCAATTCATTTTCAACTTTAATTAAATAATGTAAGTCTTAACCTTAATAATTTTTTAAAAATTATCTAATTTAACAAATAATGAAAGTTGTCAGATGTAAGTAAATTACATCAACAATATGTCAAAAGAATTTTTTTAATTCATATGCAGCCTAACCCTTGCCAATCGTAGAGCCACAATTCAAATACATTATAACTGTAAACCCTAACATTCAACACAATAAATTTATATTTTTTCAAACATTATTGCCTCTTTTCATATAAATTCTTCAAATTAAATTTTTTCCCACTTTGTTATTTCTTTCCACTTCCTTTTTATATTTACTTAAATCAAATAATTCTTAATCTCTATAAATTTCTATTTCACAAAATTGAAAGTGATTAAAAATGGACTCGTATACTAAAGCGGTTCCAAATTTGATAAAAGTCATCTAAACTCTAAACCCTAAACTCTATTCCCTAAAACTTAAACCCAAAACCCAAAACTCTAACCCAAAAATCCTAAACCTAAACAAAAAACCCTAACCCTAAATTCCAAAACCCTAAAAGGAGTTAACTACATCTCAACACAATAAATTTATATTTTTTCAAATATTATTACTTTTTCATATAAATTCTTTAAATTAAATTTTTTTCACTTTGTTATTTCTCTCCACTTCCTTTTTATATTTAATTAAATCAAATAATTCTTAATCTCTAAAAATTTTCTATTTCATAAAATTGAAAGTGATTAACTATGACCCATACACTAAAAGGGTTCCAAATTTGCCAAAATTAATCTAAACCTTAAACCCTAAGTGCTATTCCTTAAATCTTACACCCTAACCCTAAAACCTTAAACCTAAACCCAAAACCTAACCCTAAAACCCAAAACCCTAAAAGGCGTTACTTATTTCAACATACCTTAAAAAAAATAACTAATATCAAACCGCATTTAAAGGATGCGGTCTCTTATTTTCTATAAGAAATCACATCCCTCAAATGCGTTTTCCTTTAAGAATTAAATCGGAAAAAAATGAAATCGCATTGGTCAATTGCATTTCTTTAAAAATTGAAATTGGAAAATTTGTTTGAGCAAATCCCTCAAATAATCTTTCAAGTTTTTTACTAATCCAAACTTGGTCTTCAATCTTAAATTTGGGAAAAAGTAGTCCTCCAAAACAAATTTTTGGGCCAATATGGTCCTTATTGGCGGAGCAACCACCAAATTCAAGCTAGACCTCTACCGGAAGAATAAATTATGGGCATTTTCGTCACTTCAAGTAGGTTGACTATTGACCCGGTCAAATACTTGGAAAAAACACCAAAATTCACAAAAAAAAAATAGCAGGCGAAGATCGATCATCTCTCTCTAGCGAAAAAAGGGGAAACAAGGCATGAACCCTAGCAGCTTCCATGGGGAAGAAAATTGACAGTGCATAGCCAAATTTTGATGAGAAATTTTTCATCTTTAGTCACCAGGCTTGTGTTTGATTATAGCCATGTTTAGTTGGGGGCTTTTGCACAAGCTATCTGCAAATCCATTTCACAGCAATTGAAGGGATGAGTGAGTCCTTCTCAAATTAAAGGGTTGTAGAAGATATACGTTGCCATTGTGGTCTTGTAGCTCGTATAGTAACATCTTGGAAGGCCTTCGAATCCTTCCAAGAGATTCTATGGTGTTCTAGATATGGGGTAAGTATTTTTGCTTCTTCCACTACTGCTTGAGATGATTTCAAAAAAGATGCATGAATTTTATTTTTGGGTTTTGTGATTGAATAGATTATGTGATTTTTTGAATGACAGTGTAGCGGTGCTTGCAACTTTTTCAAGTGGTTGGATGGGGTTGAATTTTAGTTGGTCATCAATATCATTGTCACCAATCAACAATCAAGGTGTGAATTCCACACTGGTCGATCAAGCTTTCTTCAAACATCAACAGGATGCACACATGAATAGTATAGGGATGTAGATATTCATCTTCAAGCTAGTGTCCTCAAATCTATAAATAGCTAGAACTTGTATCACTCGTTCACCTTAAAACCATTTTCAAAGTTATATTGCTTGATAATCAGTTTTCCCACGAGCTCTTCAGTGATTCAAAAAAAAAAAAAGGCCAAGTTAGCTATCTTAGTTGGTTGCTGCTATCCAAAACATAAGAAAGCACTAAAGGGCTGCTACAACGATGTGGAAACGGTGCAAGAACTGCTAAAAACAAGGTTTGATTTAAGCCCCAGAATGTGTTGGTTCTCATCGATAAGCTTGGCTCCTCTTTGCTGCCCATGGGCGCTAATATCAAGAAAAGCTTAATCGAATGATTGAGCAAGCAAAGGCGGGCGATGTTTTGTTGTTCTATTTCAGTGGCCACGGAATATATAAAGAATTCAGGGAAGGCTCAAACTGCAAAAGAGAGGAAGCAATTGTCCCCAAACTTCAATCTCATTAACAGTGAGTTTAGAATATAGTACCACCATGTCAAAGCCTAGATTTCTAAGTTTCGTGTCGAAATTACACAAATATGTTCTTCACCTTCTCAGCAACAAGGAAGAAACTGATGATTTGAGTTTGTAGTGCATAATTATAATGAACTTCTACATGATTATTACTTTCAAAATATAGGTGTGGACTTCCGCGATATGGTAAATCGCATGCCAAAAGGTGCTGAATTTGTTCTAGTATCAGAACTCTACAACAACGGAGGCCTAATTGATCTGTTGAAGGAGCAAGTTGGACCTAGCCTTCCTCCAGATGTTTGCTATGATGTCCCAAAGTATTTTTTTTGTGATTTTGTCTGCTATTTTTTTTTTGTGATTTTTTGGTGTTTTTTCTAAGTATTTGACCGAGTTAGTACGAAAATGCCCATAATTTATTCTTCTGATGGAGGTCTGGCTTGAATTTGGTGGTTGCTCCGCCGCATGAGGACCACATTGGCCCAAAAGTTTTTATGGAGGACTACTTTGTCCCAAATTTAAGATTGAGGACCAAGTTTGGATTAGTAAAAAACTTGAAGAATTATTTGAGGGATTTGCTGCTGCCTATTTCGGTTTCTTTGTAGTTTCCTTCAAGAATTAAATCGGGAAAATTTTTTGATAAGAAACTGCATCAATCAATTGCAGTTTCTTTAAAAAATGAAATTGGAAAATTTGTTTTTATCACAAACCGCATCTGCCAATTTCGGTTCCTTTGTAAACTTAAATATTTCTCTGCCTGACAAATCTGCCAGGTAAAAAAGAAAATGCAAAAGAAAATAAATTCCAAGAGAAACCACAAATGACGTTTTCGGTGACCCTATTTTGCAAACACCCTCGATCAGAACCCACTTTTCGAATGATTTTAAGTTTTAACAATATTCGGAGAAATTTGCCCATTGTAACCCATAATAATATTTTCAATATTTTCATTTTTTTAGTTGCTTTTTTTTTCAACTTTTTTGATATCATCTATACTAAGAGCCATAATTCAGTGAAGGAATTGCATACTTTAATGTATCAGTACTATTAGCAAAATTTTTATTGTTATGAAAATAGAAATACAGAAATACTACTACTTAGTAGTTTTAATGGCTACCAGCTATTTGGTGTTGAACATTTTATCAAATGAAGAATAGTTCTAGGAATATATTGGGATGAATTTATTCTTTAAATGGATAATAGATTAGATTCAAAATTAAAAAATGCTAATAAAATGTCCTGCCTTGTCATTTCTTTGTAATCATAAGTCTTTTATGTTTGTATAAAATTTATTTTTTCCTCAACTAAAATTTAGCAGCATTGGAAATTAAATATAAAAACTATATACCTGGATAACAAATAAAAGAAAAATTGAGAAAAAAGAATTCAGGAAAATATAATTTCACAATAAGACCAAAAGAAATGTAATAAATTAAACATATTAAAAGTTATATAAAAAATAACAAAAGAACTAAAGGCAAAAAAAAGAGAGAGAGAGAGAGAGAGAGAGAGATTTGGATAATGGACGGGATCAATCTAAATCCGTATTAAAGTGATCTCATCCAAATTAGTCCCAAAATTCATATGGGTAAGGTTGGGTCCAAACCTATATTGTTTAGTTCCATTTCAAATCCAAAGGGATCCTGTCCATCCCATCCATTTTCCCATCTCTACATGGGTCCCACAAAAGTTTTTTTTTTAAAGAAATGATTAATGAATAAAGTCACCACGAAGTTTTCTTGTCAAATTCTATATATGTGTAAGATAGACACGAGATGAATGTTGTATAGCTAAATGGGCAATAATGGAATATATGTGTGTGTGTGTGTGTATATATAGGCCTATCAATCGTGCCCTATGAGCCGGGCATTAATTAACCCAGGTTCAACTCACATAATTATTAGCATTTTCGGGTTTCAAACTTTGAGTTTCAAGTTTATAAATGATACGTTCCTCGTCGTATCTCAAACGAGACTCGAACCACGCACGGGCCACAGGATCTAGAAGATTGAAATCGGGTTTAGACAGCGGAACCTAATTCGATTTTGGACAA
This sequence comes from Gardenia jasminoides, assembly GCA_013103745.1. Lineage (NCBI taxonomy): Eukaryota > Viridiplantae > Streptophyta > Magnoliopsida > Gentianales > Rubiaceae > Gardenia > Gardenia jasminoides. Next base: position 1,304,376 of record CM023097.1, read on the forward strand.
CTCAAGAACGAATTAAGCGGTAGATGACACCACAATCAAGGAGATGACTTGATTGATAAAGTCTTTTGAACACCTAGAATTCCATCTAAGGCACTCAAGGATTGTTCTTACAAGAACCAAGAGAAAAGCTCTCAAATTTTCTGAAATAAAACGTCTACCATTAAACGATCAAAAAGTAGGCTATTTATAGCCTTCACAAAACAAACCCTAATACTACTAGTACTAGACGATGCAAAAGAAATACTAAAAAAAATAAGAAAACTCCACGCGCCCTGATGACGCGGCCGCATCCAGACAATGGCTAGTCTTCTGGTCAACATCAGATTCCACATGCCCACATCACGCGCCCGCGTCCAGACGAGAACTAGTCTTCTGCTCAAACAAAGAAACACAAGCTACTACTAATCTTAGTCCAACTCAACATGAGTTCATGAACAAGATCTTTATTCCAAACTAACACAAATGTACCACTACTCGGCCAACATTAAACATTAACCAAGCGTAAGCTAAACATGAAAATAACAAGGAAATAACTTGGAAAGCTGATTTGCATCATTCCCCTCCTCTTGAGAGGATTTGTCCTCAAATCGACAAAGCAAAGCAATTGCCACAACTCCTTGACAAATCTTCACGACCACGTACCAAGTAACATGGCGTTTGCACATACGTAAGAACCACACGTTGACCTCTTGCATGGATGCACAAACCAGCAAATAAAGGAAGTTGTTGGAGATGTAGGGTGGGAAAAGATGCAGCCAATGCAAATCATTCGACGAAGTAGACAACTCAGCCAACGGATGCAGCTTTTGGGGAACAAAAGGAGAGTAGCAGTTTGGCTCCTCAAAATTCAGCAAGAAAAGCGAAAGATCACCAACGAAACCCAAGCTGAAATCTTCAGGTGATGCTCCAAAAGATGCAGGTACGGAGCAATTTAAAATGAAGAATATCATGTCATGAGTAACCTGCACAAGAGAGAAAACACAAAACATTGCAAATGTTAGTGGAATAGGGCTCAAATCAGCCTCATGGATTCCCTTTTGGAGTCGAACAAGTAGGATGGGATGAGACTCCACTTGACCAGCGATCTTAGCTTTCTTTTTCCTTTCACAAATTGCTCATGCTCCTTCAAGAGCTGCTCTTGGTCCTCGGCAACTTGTTGAGGCGTTAATGGTGCCAGTGTGATCTTTTTATCACCATGGTAGAATGAATACCGATTGTTACGACCATTGAAAGAAACGTCTTTATCAAATTGCCACGGCCGCCCTAGGATGATGTGAGTGGCTTGCATGGGCACGACGTCACATATGATTGTGTCAGCGTACGCCCCAAGACATAAAGGCACACTTGCTTGTCGATACACTCGGACGTCACTATCCTTTGTCAACCATTGGAGACGATACGGCTTCGGATGGTTCATGGTTGGTAATGCCAAACTCTCCACTAGGATGAGGCTTACAACATTTGTACAGCTTCCACCATCTACTATCACACTACAAACTTTATTTTGAACATGGCAGCGAGTATGGAAGATGTTCTCTCTTTGTGACTTTTCCTCGTCTCGTGCAATGGTCGTTAAAGTCTTGCGAGTCACCAGGCACGCCACATGTCCATCAACTGGTGCAATCTCTTCTTCAAACTCGCCATCTTCAACCAAAGGTGGCATCCCCTCATAGGCACCCTCGTCGTCCGTGACAACCTCACCACTATCCAATGTAAGCATGATACGTTGATTTGGGCATTGCGATTGTATATGGCCATATCCTTGGCACTTAAAGCACTTTCAATCACGGTTGCGTGCCTTAGAAGGATCTTGGACCATTGGGACAGCTTTGGACTCAATCTTAGGCGTCAACTTTGGAGTAGCTTCTCGTGCCTTGGAAGACGAAGAAAAGCCAGTCGCCACTTCCTCTCTCTTTGGTTGAGGGTTACGCCAATTTTCAGCTTGAGAGATGGAAGTTTGACACGCACTACCCTCCTCTTGAGCCTCCGCTTCACTTTGACAACTTTGTCCATCAATTCCTCTATGTCAAAGTAGTGTTGAAGTTCCACGACCTCAGCAATTTCAGGTCTCAATCCCCTTAGAAAACGTGCCATTGTCGCCTCAGCATCTTCATGAATATCAGCACGCATCATGGCCATTTCCATCTCCTTGAAGTAATCTTCCACCGACATACCTCCTTGAGTGAGCATTTGCACCTTGTAGTGCAAGTCTCAATGATAATACGCTGGGATGAAACGCTTCCTCATAATCCTCTTGAGATCGTCCCAAGTATGGGTGAGTGGCACTTGATTCCTCCTTTGCTTGAGTCGAAGTTGGTCCCACCAAATGGCTGCATACTCAGTGAATTCCATTACTGCCAACTTTCACTTTTTGGGCCTCAGTGTAGGAATGACAATCGAAGACCTTTTCCATTTTCCGCTCCCAATCCAAGTAGGCTTCGGGGTCGGATTTTCCTTGAAATGGTGGAATAGTCAATTTAATCCCCTTGATGGACTCATCTTCACAGTCGGCCTTTGGTCTTCTCTCTCTTGTCCTTTGAACGACTTCTTCTTGTTCAGTGTCCTCATTGGAATCATTAGATTCATCCAATTTAGTTTTCCCTTTAGACTTCTTAGAGGAACTTTTGGAAGCTTCTAGTTTGTCAATGCGTTCTTGGACCTCCTCAATTGTTTGCTTGAATTTTCTATTGGAATTAGCAAACATAGCTTGCATTTGGAATGCAAGTTGAGGGATTGTCATCTCATTTTCTTGCGTTGATTCTCCTTGGGTGGACATTTTTTTTCTAACCTGCAAAATGAACAACTTGTGATAGAAAAATACCTCACACACTCCCTTACGTGTCTCTCTCGCGCTCGTGTATCACTCAAGTGTTTTATTTCACTCTAATGATCTCACCAAGCACGCTCAAGCTCCTGGATTTTCCTCCTTGAAGAAATCAGAATTTTCAAGTAGTTCAAGGACTTATAAGCACGTTCCTTCACGAGAATGTGGTGTATCACAACTGGTTCACTTGAAGAATGGAGAATGAGGCAAGAAATTTGAAAATTAAAAGACAAAAAATTTGACTCAAGAAAACAGAAAAGAAATCGAATAGAAAACAATAAGTAAAACCCTAGAAAGAAGACTTGAGGAATCAGGGGTAAATTGGTCAAATTTACCTTGATTTCCTTAGACCACTAGATAAGGGTAATACACGTGAGTTATGACCAGAAAATAGACACAATAGAGGCTGAAGAATAATTAGGAAGCTAAGACGCAAAACAGATTTAAGATAAGACTCAAATTAGGAAATTAGCTATGACTCCTAATTGGGCTTGGAAAGGAAAAGACCTAACCAACACCGATTTAAAACACAAGCAAAAGACTTAACTAAATGCTAGAAAACAAGATCAAGATAAAGTGAATTAGTGGCTACCAAATTCAAACAGCAATTCGGGTTCCACAATTCCACTCCAAATCGGTTTAGATTTAGGCTGGTCAATGGCGGTGCAAAGCTTTCCAAATAGTTTTGGATTTGGTTTCTAGGCTGATTGATCCCTTTTGGACGTGGTGTTGTTGCTATTTAGGGATTAGGAAACTGATTTGCAAGGACTTGGAAGAAAGTTTCCTATTTGGTTTCTATGTTCAAGCAGCAACAAACCTTAATCAAGTTGGAAAAGAAAATCTGGAATTTGGAAACTGATTTGGTGTACCCTCCCATGCAAGCAATTTCGTTCTTTCAATCAACAAGATGTAGTTCAAGCTTTGAACAACAATTGCAGCCCAAAATTTCGGATCAAAACACACAAGATCAGATTTGACTCAATCAAAAATTCAAGAAGACAGCCCGGCTTTTCTTTCTTTTGTTTCTTTTGTTTCTCTCTTCTTCTTCTTTTTTAACTTTCAGCCGATGAAGACCTGCCTTGAAAACCCAAGAATCAGTGGTAAAAATTCCAGATTTCAAAAGGATGAGATTGGTTTCAAGAACTCAAGAAAAACAGTCCCCAAAGTTCAAGAATCTTGTTGAAACTTATTCAAGAACTTGAAGGTTTGTTTCAAGAATTCAAGAAGGCCACAAGACAAGTTCAAGATTCAATGATTTTAGCAAGAAAAGGTCACGGGTTTCTGGTTTGGATTAGCCCAAAATTTCCAGTAATTGATACAACAAACACACAAGAACAAAGGACGAATAACAACAAGAATTACTTCGAACATAAATTTTTTTTGAAGAAAGACACAAAAGTTCTCTCTCTCTCTCTTTTTTTTTTTTTTAAGACTCAAGACACAATAACACAAGAAAGACAAGACCAACAATCAATAAACTAGAGCTTAAAGTCGGATTAACAGTAACGTTACAGTAATGATGAACAGTAGCGATGAACAGTACGCTTTTTTTTTTTTTTTAAGAAACAGATTTTGACACAAGGGGAAAAATGAAAATAAACAAAAACAAAGGAATATAACTCGATACCTTCAACTAGCTCTGATTACCAACTGATACGATCCTCGCCCTATCTCAGACGAGACTAGAACCACGCACGGCCACAAGATCTAGAAGATTGAAATCGGGTTTAGGCAGCGGAACCTATTTCGATTTTGGACAACTCAAGAACGAATTAAGTGGTAGATGACACCACAATCAATGAGATGACTTGATTGATAAAGTCTTTTGAACACCTAGAATTCCGTCTAAGGCACTCAAGGATTGTTCTCGCAAGAGCTAAGAGAAAAGCTCTCAAATTTTCTGAAATAAAACGTCTACCATTAAACGATCAAAAAGTAGGCTATTTATAGCCTTTACAAAACAAACCCTAATACTACTAGTACTAGACGATGCAAAAGAAATACTAAAAAAAAAATAAGAAAACTCCACGCGCCCTGATGACGCTCCCACGTCCAGACAATGGCTAGTCTTCTGGTCAACATCAGATTCCACGTGCCCACATCACGTGCCCGCGTCCAGACGAGAACTAGTCTTCTGCTCAAACAAATAACACAAGCTACTACTAATCTTAGTCCAACTCAACGTGAGTTCATGGACAAGATCTTTATTCCAAACTAACACAAATGTACCACTACTCGACCAACATTAAACATTAACCAAGCGTAACCTAAACATGAAAATAACAAGGAAATAACTTGGAAAGTTGATTTGCATCAATAAATGTGAAGCTCATATTTGGTTCCCCAATTATTCGAACTGTGAGCCTAATTCGAACTTAACCCAAACTCACTTATTGCTTCCTAATTTTCCTGAATTAGCTACTATAACTATTAAGTGGTAACACTAATTTAACATCCCCAAGTCAACAATCTTAAAACTAAATAGAATCACTAGTAATTCATAAAAAAGTGCAAAAACCAAAAATTTCTAAATATTCACTTCAAAGTCCAATTGTCCAAAAGAAGGGGGAAAAAAAAAAGGAGTAGAGATAGCTTACCATGACTTATAAGTCTTAAAACAACACTCACTAAAATGTAAAAGGTAACAATTTAGATCAAATATCCTAAGCCAATAACTTGAGAATTGAACTATTTCAAACCTTATGCAGGATGTAATGTGATCTAAAAATGCAAATATAAACTTCAGCTTCCTTTTAGGCATAAGCCCACTATTGCATTTGCAATGGTTGATTTAAAAATATTTATTTCATCAAACACTTATAGACATCACAACCACTGGACATATCCTTCATCAAATCATCACGCTCAACTCAAAATCTATCCTTTACCAATATAGTTCTAGTTCGAAGGCATTGGTCTCAGAAGTGGAAATTTTTACAACTTAATAACTCGAGTCAGAAAGTTAGCTATCGGTTGCCATGTGAATGTTCATATTTTTTCAATGTCGATGAAATGCTATAAGTGTGAAAATAATATATTTTTCACATAAGTTAATAAGTATTACTATTTAGTATATAATTATATATTTATATTTATATATATCAAAGTATAAATATATTAATTATATATATTATGTATAATGGGCCGGCCCTAATCGGGTTTTAGCCTAATAAAGCCCAAGCTCAATTCACATTTAATTCATGCCTAATATTTGAGTCCAAACTCAACTTGGCCCACTCAATGCTTAGGCTCATTGGCCATTTTTTGGGTCAAATGGCCCGAGTTCAAGCTGGCCCAACCTATTGAAAGTCCTATAAATGTGTGTGTGTGTGTGTATAAGATTTCAACTTGCTGCAACTGTACAAAATAAGTTATGTTTTTTGAAAAGCATCATTTTTTATTAGGACATAAAGCATATTTACTTTCATAATCTTATTAGAATAATATTACATGGTTAATATTATTTTAGTAACTAGGAAACTGCTGAAATGCGTTTAATGAACTATCATTAATGCACATGTTCCATATGTTTGATGTGACTGCTAATGTTTTTGTTTACCGGTAACCAAAATAGCAAGTTATGGAAGTTGCTCCAGTAGGCATGCACTCAGGTGCGTAAAGCAATAAAGACAAAAGCTTGTGTCAGTCATTTAATTAAGAAGGCAGCGGGAACCAATGACTGTCTAAAGCGGTGTATTCATATTCTGATCAGCACTCTTACTGTGTGTTCAGATGCTGAGCTGTTATCTACATACCATATTCCGGTTGTTCTAATTCCTAATCCAACACTCTCTTTTTTTCATTTTGGCACTTTATTCAACTGTTCCAATAAGTTAATATTTTTTTTAGTTTAGTTAATAAGATCTTTCTAATCACATTTTTTTTTTGCTTATTCATATAACCATTTTCCTTATTACTATAGATCTACCAATCCAATCTTTCTTCTATTTAATATATTTTTCCTCTTACTGATAAGCCTTACTGTTGATGAGATTTTTTTCCTACTATTACTAAGTGCCACTGCAACATAATCAAGGTCAAATGCCAAAAATAGACACCTACTCAAGGTGTTGATAGGGGATCAAACTACTGTTCATTCCTCCCATTCTCCCTTTTATTCTATTAGGATTACGAAGATGTACTACTACTAATCAAGTTGATGGGACCTACTATTCCATTTTATTTTTTTTCCAATGCTAATACTAAATCATGTCTAATTAACAGTATCTAGGTACTTATGGATTTATGCTCCATCTACTGTATTCTTGTTTATTCATAATATAATGGATCTTGTTTATAAAAATATTCTTGTTACCATTTTTTTATTCGGTCGTTCACGATAATAATCAAATGATATAGGTTCAATCTATTCTTGTCAAGGCTAGTTGTGCTCTACAATTGCTGTCCAATAGCAAATACAATATTCAAGATACATCTTTCTAGCACATACTATCTTCCTCTCTTTTACATTGTGCCTTTTTATTTCATCACAATCTCTTTACTGCCGCAAAATTTTACGCCCCTTCACCAAGCTTATGCTCTTGATTGATTTGCTTTCTACTTCAAAGCATCTCACTTGAAGATATTTCATGTTGTTGCTTCTCTAATTCCACCTACTAACTACTCATTCTCAATACTGTTCAATGTACTCTCTGTTTGCCATTTTAATGGGAGCATTATTGATTTTGTTTTTCTCTAATTATTGAAATTCATTCGCAAAATTTAGTACCATTGTCTAGGCTGAAGTTCGAGTTCGACATTGCTCGAGCTCGAGCAGATCGTTGTAGTTCGAAATGAGCTTCGAAAGCAACCTTCCCTCAGCTCGATAGCTTCATGGAATAGGCTTCGAATATATATATTATTTTTTATTTTTTATTTTAATAGTGAAATTACATATATATCCCTAATTTTATTATTTATTAAGAAAAATAATTATTTTATTTATTTTTAAAAAATAAAATAATTATTTTTTATTTTTTTGAGTTGAGGTTCGAAGCTCGAGCTCGATTAGGCTCGAATCAAACTCGAGCTCGAGCTCGAGCTTTATTTTGAGAGCTCGTCGAGCTCGAGCCCAGCCTAGTGAAAAATGAGTGAAGCTCTGCCTCGACTCCAAGCTCGACCACTGACTCGCTTGCGCCCTACCATTGTCTACCCCCCTCCCCCAACCATTAAGCTTTCAGTCCACGGTTTTATTTCATGTCATTTCTTCTTTTTTTATTTTTTGGGCTTCATTTATATCACAAATAGGCTGCTGAAGTTACCCCGTCCACTAACGTTCAAATTATCTTATCTCTCTCTCTACGTGTCCATTCGTGATCACTCAGACTAAATATTCTATCAGTTTTCTGTGGTGCCTTGTCAGGACATGTTCACTTTAAGTACATAAGCACTCAGAATGGCATGCGCACTTGAGAAATTTCTAGCAAGTTATTAAGAAGGCATTAAAAAAAAGGAAGAAGAAGAAGAAGAAGACAACTTCAAAACAATAAGAAAGTCATGAGAGTATTACATGAGTGGGGAAAGGATATGTGTAGGAAAGAAAACAGGGCAACTTGTAATTGAATTATTGCCCAACCAATAGAAAAAAGAGCTGACAATGCTACCAGATAGGTTGAATTGGAGCAAAGCTAGGGATTTCTCAGAGCAAATTAAGTGCTAGATGGAGAGATGCACGAATGAAACCACAAAAAACCCACCAGTTTGCAAAGTTAGTGTAGGACTTGGTATCATTTACAGTTGAAGGCATGGAGCAGTAGATAGAGAGAAGCAAGTAGGAATACAAATGGGTTTTCTTTGGAAGGTTGTATTCGTTGTTCTTTGATTTGTTACCGTTATTACATTGGGTTGAGAAGTTTACTTTTGATTTTGTGCTGGTATTAATTTGATATTGAAAGCCAAGAATGGGTTGAAAGCTAATGAGTGAAAGTCATCGAGCGACATGGGACATTTGGTTGAGGAAGAGTCTTGCAAGCAATCACTTAACATGAATAGAAACCAATTTGGTAGGGTAAGACCTATCGACAATCATAAAGGCGTATTAAAACCAAGGATGCAGTTGGTAAGTTTTGAATTGAAATTAAAATGTGTTGGGATTACTAGTTGATAGTAATAAAATGAGCACGTTTTATCAGGGATAGATGTGGAAGATTATGATTGTATGATCATAGATTATTTATCTGAACATGATTTCAATGATTAGGGTCAGCGAAGGTGATTAAAATACAGACTAGGGTGACATAAAAGAAAGTTCCAATGCAGTGGATTAGGAAAAAGAAAGTGTCATCGATGGAAGTCAGATAAATATGGCATTGAATTCTAAAGTAGGAATTATTTAGAAAAGAACATACTCATAATTCTGTACAATTGAATTGGAGTGCAAAAAATGCAACATAGGAGGGCTGAGAACACACGAAAGGAAGACCCTGAAGATGCTGAGTTTCAATTGAGGAAAGATTTTATGATATCTGATGAAATGCAATGCAGCTACAAAATTGAGGTAATATAGTAAAAAAGGACTTGAATGTGTTGACAATAGAAAAATGATTATGTGTATTTTGATAACAAGGGAAACAAAATGTAGCATTATCTTAAAATAAAGGGGATGAGCTGGTTGAATTTCAACCAACACTGGAAGAATTGCGAACATGTTGTTGGAAGATCAAAGACAGAATTTGTGGTTTATGAAAGGGTTGTTGCGGTTGAGAAGAAGGTTAATGCTCAGAACAAGACAGTGAAGAAGTTGATGAATTTAAATTTGATAATTAGGAAGTAGAAGTTGATATATGGATCTCACAACAGAAAAGAGGACTTTTAAAAGGTTTAGAGGATAATCGGATAAAGATCATGGCTGTTCAAATGCATTGAAAAAATTGAAAAGCATAGTAGGCAACTGCTTCTCAAAATTGAATAAAGAATTTAAGGTCGATTATATCTTGTTCATTCATACTATTGGCCAAAAAGTTGAGATAAGAGATAATGGCGTGACATGTGAAAAATAGAAGGGGTAGATTCTACGTGATACTGGATTGAGAACTTATGTTACAAAGGTTGTACAAGACAAGTAAAAAAAAAAAAAAGCACAAAGAACTAGACAGAAAATGTAGGGCCATCTAAAAAAATAAAAAACATCGAAGAACATTCCTGTTGAAAATTCTATCATTTAAGGGCAAAGGTAAATGGTCACTAGACAATGACAGAGAAGATTGAATGCCATTATAGTAATATTCTCAACTATAGACAAGAGTATCAAGTCTGTGGGATTCTTCAAATGAGCAAATCAAATAGTTGAAAAGCAAAAGATCAATGTACGTGGATAGAATAGATGCCAACATAGTCTTTTTTTATAAATGATACTAGGGGGGCCCACGCAAAGCATGGGAGTTCATACCTATGGTGTTGCTACAGTGTTATGAATTGAGTGAATCTTTTTTTTTTTTTTGTGATTAGAAAGAATGTAACGGTTTATAAGATCATAGTAACATATTTGAACGAAGAACTTGTTAATATAGATGAACACACCAAAACTATTAAAGTAGAGGACAGACCAATCTATTATAATAAATAAACACACCAAACTATTATAACATTTCGAACGGAAGGATTCGCTGCTAGAGTTTAGAAGTATAGATAGTTAGATAACTGCTAAATTCATAGCAAAGTATATAGGTAGATAATAACCGCTAGAGTTCAGAGCAAAATATTATTACTATTCACATAGATAGGTAGGTAAAGAAGTTGTGTTGTATATATACTATTTGAACATTTACGAAGGAACTTGTCATAATGAATCCAAAGTAAATGCAAACATACTGTTATATGATGCAAGATACACTCCTTCAGTCAATCATATACAGAAGTCAATAATGAAGGGTCCGTTTGGATTAGTTGTTTTTGGGATTTTTTTTGAAAACCCTACTGTAGCATTTGGGATATAAAAAACTACTGTAATTGTCTTTGAAAAACTATTGTAGCTGTCTTTCAAAAACTTTTAGAGGATGTTTTTGGGATAATTCTTTGTGATATTTTTAAAAGCAAAAATTTATTTGGGGCAATTTTTTGAGGCATTTTTAAACTTAAAAAATTATTTGGGATAATTTTTTGAGGTATTTTTAAAATTAAAAATTAAGTTTAGGCATTTTTGGGACATTTTTATAATTAAAAATTTATTTGAGATATTTTTGGGGGTATTTTTAAAATTTATTTGAGATATTTTTATAATTAAAATTTTATTTGGGGTAATTTTAGAATAATTTATTTGAGTTTTTTTTAAAAAATTAACCACCACCACCACCCATCACCCACCTCCCACCACCACCACCACCTCCACCTCCTCCTTCTCCTCCCCTCCGGGGGGGTGAGGGTTGGGGAAGAAGAAGAGAAAAGAAAGAAAAAGGAAAAGGAAAAGGAAAAGGAAAAGAAAAAAGAAATTGAAAAAAACAACAAATATTGTGTATGTTGTTTTTGGAGTTGTTTTTGTGGTTATTTTTAGTTGGTGTATGAATGTAGCATTTGGGGTGTCAAAAACAGTTTTTCAAAAACAGGTGCAAAAACAAGGAATCCAAACAAAGCTGAAATTATTTGTTGTATTCTCTCCATTGTCGTGGCCTTTAGTTGTTGGCAAGGGATCATCAGTCGAGAAATCATCTATATCAGCTTTATGAAATGAGGAACCATCTGCTTTCCTATCCGAATTATTAGAATTTGACTTTAAAAGACTGGCACCAAGGTTGGGACTGGTAGGGAGATTATAGCAGGATCTCCTCCTGTCTTCTGTCTGCATATTTATTTATGTCAAAATCTTCACCTTGTTTCCCTCCAAATGCTAGCTCCAACTAATCCATGTCAAACAACCAATGCATATTTATGAAACATGATTGAAAGCAAACTAACACACGAAAGTGTGCATAAGTAACAACAATCAAAATTAATCTAATTATGACAAAAATGCACAATTCAGATATAATTTCAAATATACTTTCACATACAATCAAACATAAATATTCATGCCATAAAAAATTCCAAAAACTTATGATATCAAACACAAAAATTGCATCAACTATAATACAATTTAATTTCTCAGCTAATTATCATGGTAAATGATGTTTTCGGAAGTATCTTGCACACAAAAATGTAGTCAAACATAAGAATCTAGATAGTCATAAATACAGCCAACAATTACCTCTGGTATGAACAAATAGAGAAAGGCAACTCACTTCTCCAAATAGCACCCTAATAGTATGAGAATTATGATGAAAAAAAAAATAAATTCGACAAAAGGTGTTGTTTGTGCAGAATGTTTTGAGAATAAGGTGTTTGCATTTGTAAAATGCGAGTTCAAATAAGCTCGCATTTCGCAAATGTGAACTATGTTTTTTTGGGGAAAGAAAAGAAAAGCAGAAGGAAAAAACTTGTCCACGTAGTGCAAATGCAAACTATTATAAGCCGTAATTACAAAATGCGAGCTCTTCTGAAACAAAACATGCTTCAGCTCTAGTATAAAATGTAAAGTTACCAAAACAATAAAGTCATATCAAGTGTCTGCTTGTCCACCCATTTTGCGCTTTTCTTTCTTACTTTATTTGAAGCTGGTACTTATTAGATAAGTTACTTCCAGCCAGAATGTGAACTAATTTAGGTGACAAGCAATTTTCATTATGCTTTTGAAAAGTCAAATTGTAGGCTAGATGACTTGCAACAAGAATTACCAACAAGTTAGGGAAGCAATTTAGCAACATTACCATTTAAAGAATTGCACTGTTGGAAGCATACCTCAACTAAAACCCGAAAGTGAATTAAACCATATTCCCTCATAAAAGGAGCTAGCTCCCTGACCTTAGCCCAATAATAACCATTAACAGGACACAAAGCTGTTAAGTTTGAGAGCTCCAAATCATGTTAATCATGACCAGACATCTTCCTTCCCTAAAGGGGGAAAAATAAAACAAAATTCAAAAAACCCAATAAAATTTCACTAACAAAACCCCGAACACAAAAATTTAAAAAAAATTCCGGATCCACCCACTCTTGGGCTGAAAAAAAGGGTAATTGCAATAAAGAAGAAGTTAAATACGCATGAAATCATCAAAATTTCATCAAATTAGAAGGAAAAAAAAAATTAACCATTACATTTTCGAGAGCTTCAGTTTTTCCAGTGGCTTTGCAGTAATAGTTTCTAAGAGTGTAAAACGAAGCATTTGAGATTGGGGGAGGATGGTGATGGTAGGGAAAACAGAGGTTTAAGGTTCGATAATTGCAGATTGGATTGTAATACAGCATCGCTCGGCAATTGATACGAAATACCCTAAAATTAGCCTCTAGTTCCATTGGGCTAGACTTCTTCCATAAACTCAAATCACTGACTAATCACTGAATTGGTGAATGTCGAAAGGAAGATACGAAGGCCTAGACAAATGAACCCGAATTGTGCTGAGCTTGTATGTCAAGAAGGGGAAAAGGAGATTCCATGAATGCTTGAAAAGAGAAGCAGAAACAGAAGTACTAGAAGGATAAGGTAAGGCCAACTATTTTCCCAGTTTAGAGATTCCTAGAGGCATAGATGAGATTTTCGTCTTGATGATATCATCTACGTCCTTACTGCTCCTTGTGGAGAAGATCCCACATCCAACCAAGTCTTTGACCAGGGAATGGGAGAATTCCCACTACCGCTGTCAGGCCAGTCGAGCCGTGAGCGTAGTGGGAATGGGCTTCCCAAAAAGCCAGCCTAGGCCAAGGTCAGCATAAAATGAAAGAGACGGCCCTAATATTATGTTGGCAAAGCCAACTTCTTGGGTTGTAGGCGGAAAAAAGCTGATGTAGGAACTTGGGTCGGGGCAGGAATAAGTTTGCTTCTTCACATTATCCCCCCACAAAAAATGACCCTGTAGCGCTAACGCTTCGCGTTCTTTCTATTTGATTACGGGATAGGCGGCTAATACTAATTGAACTAGGAGGCATGAACCGTACTTCGCGTGGTGGTAATGGTATGGCACGTGCCCATGTATTTCATGCGACAGCTATGCAAGAGGAATGTAGCAGAAGCTATAACTGATGAAGTTCAGCTAAATATTTTTGGATTGATGTTATTTTGATATATTTGAGATATTTCATTCTGGATAAATTGTCTTGCACATATCAATAAAGGCTCTCTCATTCTTGCTTAAGAAGAAGGAAAAAATTCTCTGTCTGATGTCTTTTCAAATTTAAGGAAAAGGGAAAATAAAGTTGTTCAAAAATATATGTAATGGTCTGGATGCCATCTTCTCTTGAGATCCAAATATGTATGAATAGAATAATAGCTAATGAGTTGAATGGTCCTTAATATTCTTTTCTTCATATACTGTATCAAGAGATACTGTGAAAAGCGGTCATGTATCCATCTCTTGAATCCTCTTTCCGAACTAATTTTTCGGAGTCTAAAGTCTGTTTTTTAGCTAACAATTCATATTTATTCTTGGTTTAAAATATTATGTGCCATTGAATAAAGGGAAGTTTGCTCATTAGTGTGCTGTTTCATGAAGCATTCTACAAATATCATAAACTTCCAAGTGCTGAAAATAAGACCTCAATTGTTTAATTATATATTGCACAGAATATCATCCACAGATTATGATTGCTATCCAGCAATGTGAAAAGACGGACTTTAACATTTAAGCACAGGGGTAAATTTTAAGATCTTAACACTTTAAGCAAATGCCATTAGCCAAATGTGACTCTCATATAAACATGAGTCAAATTTCAATGTAAATGTTATATGCATTGAAATTATTATCTGCTCTGCTGCCAGAAAAACAACTTTGTTCCTCTAGAAAAGACTTATGTTAGGAAAAGTTCATCTAGAATTTAGCATTGTGCTTTTGCTCATGCTTCATGAGTGCTGGGAAAAATATTAGAGTGCTTCACTCATTCTCCCTCTAGACATATTCCAAAAAAACTCTTGCTTACTTGTCGCAGATATTTTTAGCCAATGATACTCAAAGATTTTAGTTTTCAGTTTAAGATAAAGAGCTCGTCCATAGGAAAGGTTCACAGTGGTTCATCCCATGTAGGATTTAATTACAATATCTACTAGAAAGAGCAAAATAGAAAACACAGCATACACACCAAAAACTAAAGCAAACTGTACTTTCATTTGAGGCGCAATCTCTAAAACCAACAGCGTACCATCTAAGACCTAAGATCTAGAAAATGGCCTAAATAGGATAAAAATGCACAACTGCGAAGTTGACGGAAAAGACCTTCCTAATGGAATCAGATGAATGCCTAACATAGCATAAAAGCTTATTCCCTCTTATTTGGGCAGCTACACGATCACATAGCCTAGCATACTGCAACAATGAAACAACGCAATAGCTATTATCTACAGTGCAGAATAGGTGCAATGTGAACCAATCCCCAAAGAAGATAGACTACCTCTCGTTCATCGACCTCATAGAGATGATAAGCACTCAAGCAAATCAATTTCTCAGCTTCACGGCCAAAGGCCATAACATTCATAGACCCTAAGGCATCCTTAATCGAAAGGGCAATGCAGGCCCTACAAAAATCAAAACTGATGAATTAGTTTTGAATAAATTACCAAACACCATTTCTAATGCAATGCCACCTATTTAGATAGTAGATATAACAGGCCATTCTCAACTGATCACATTCGACTAAGAAGGGACAAAACAAGACGACCATACTTAGGAAAGGTGTACATCTCTCGGTCACAAGAAAAGCGCTGATCCCCAAAGTTTCAAGAAAATCATAGGACTCATAACAGTGGGGGCAAGCAAGAAACCAGAGACGATTCATTCGAAACCAGACCTCAATTTCTCCTTTAATCCACGCAGTGCCCCTATTCTTTACAATGACCCAAAAGAAAAGGTGTAAGCAAAAACAATTATAATAAGGCATGCACAAAACTATAAATGTAAACACCCAAACATATAAATACACACAAGCCTAGTGGAAGATTTAACATCGAAATTAGAGTAAGTGTCGGTTCGCAAACAGGAGGAAGAAGCTAAAAAGGATCACGGAAATTGTTATGATTGATCATCTGGATCACAGCATAAGCATTCTCATCAAACCTAAAAAAGAAAAAAAACAAAAAGAGGAAACAGGTGGAAAAACAATCAAGCAAGAATGGAATACACTAACCAACACCCAAAGGAAACAGGGGAAAGAGACATCAAGCATGAACAAAAAAATACATCGACCAACAAGGCACAACCATACTGGGGGAAAAAAAAAACCATTGGTTAAGGCGAGCCACTTCAATCACATCTGGATTGATCATTATCATAGAAGATGGCTGAGTTGCCAGAGATAAGTCTGGCACACAATAAACATCAATGGCAACAGGGAGAACAAAAAAGCAACAATAAGGATCTTAAACCAAAAAAATTTGTTGAAGGCAACGAATATTACAATTATTCGTTGTGACTTTAAGCCTAACACCAATAATAACAAGATTAGATGGCATCAAGGATTCAATAATACTTCCTTCAATGGCCTCATAATCAACCCACAAAGTTAGCAAAACAAGACGATTGTTGGACCAACAACAAACAAAATATTAGCAGGGCGAAGTATAGGTATATGAACAAGGCAGCAAATTCAGCCAAAAAAATTACCACTAGGAGACAATAATGAATTCCTTAGTAACAAGCCTGCATCCCTGAAAATAGACACTCTTTGTGGGGAAGCCACCAACAACTATGCCAACCATATCTAGAAAAAGCATACAAAAAGGGAAAAAAAATTATATACAGGAGAAGCTCAAAATCATGGCATGTAGGCAACAAGAACCATTCACTTATGAGGTTGTTAGTATCAACAAAGTGCAGCGCTGCATACGAATGCAAGCCAAAATAAAATGGAATAGCTGGAGCTCCTTGATCAGCAACCTCTCTTATCACAGTATTATTAGTTATAACCAAAAAAAAAATTTATAAGAGCCAACTGGCTGACCCCTAGACATTTCATGAACCTCAGCTCTAGAAATATAATACTTTCTGAATAGCAACAAAAGGCCATCTACATGAGGTATGTCGACATCGTACACAACAGCTTGAACTTTGATACCCTAATGCAAAACAGGAAGGATAAAGGAAGTAAACATACATGGCCAAGCACAACCAAATGATCAACCCCAAAAAAAACACAGGGAAACAAATAGTAAAATTGGCCTATGGGTCACCAAACACAAATCGACGATAAACTCTCTGGTTTTCTTCCATTGAAGAAGCCCTAGGCTGGTCAACTTCAACAATATAAACAATCGATGCCCACCCCAATTAGAACTTATGAACTTCAGAAAGATTGACAAGACCAGCTACCATTCTAGCACATCCTACATAAAAAAGCACACACGAAAACCACAACCTAACATGCGAAACAATGCACAACCTGAATTTCAAAACGACAAATATAAAAAGAAAGATAGAGCAAGCCAGAAAGCATTACCCAAAGTAAACACACCAAATGACATAAAAATCACATGATCAAAGAAGACAAATGGAAAAACAAATTCGAGGAGGAAAAAAAAACTATGATGAATTCTTCAACATTTAATTCTCTGCACAAATGGGAAAACAACAAACCAATATCCATTAAAATGCAGGCCTACCTAAAGCATAAAAAGTGCATCATATAATAGAAAGAACACCTCAATTCCCATAGAGACTAACATTCCTACTGAGAGAGGAGGAGGGAAAGAACTAAGAAAGCCAACAGGAAGCAAGATTAGGACTCATAGATAAAAAAACCAGCTAAGCACAATAGGGCCTAGGAATTATCATCATGATCTAACCGACGACCAATGAGAATTGATTGAATTAGGAATCACGACATCTAGGTATTTTTTCATGTTACAAGAAAAAAAATACAAAATTCGGTTCTATAACTACAATGTAATATTATCTTGTACCAAAGACAGGTAGCCAAGAAAATCAAAGCCATAAAGATCAATTCTTTCTATTTCTAAAGCAAACAAAATGAAACTAAATTACAACCATGTAAGTAGGATCCTTACAGAATCTTAGGAAGCAATTATATATTGCTTTCATTCTCATAGCTCAATGCAACACTTGAATTATAAGAATCTTTTCATCAAGGAGGGCATGATAGAATTAGGATAATACACCAACACTGCAAATCAACTTTTCAAAAGATTGAATAATACTGTGAACCTTAAGGATACCCAAGATCTTACTGCAAGCAACACTCTTAATTTATGCAATACCATGCAAGTCACGAGAACAGTAAACCAATCCGAGATAGTGCCTTTTCTCATACCCACTTTGACTATCATGCTTACAAATATTTTGTAAGAATTACCTATGGTTTAGCATTACATGATATTTGATTCTTTCTAAAGTTATCCTTAACTTTACTGTCTAAAAATTCATGTACCTAAACAACATACTTCAACAAAAGTTTTCATGAATCCAATTTATTTCAAAAGCCCAACAAAAACTCAATGTTAAATTTCACATATAATGCAATTCTAGAATTTATTTCATTCTCCTAAAAGTAAATTTTGTAGGCAACCCTTAAAAATTTTATCCATTGGACAAGTAACAATAACTGAAAAAACAGAACTTGACATGGAACAATCATCTAAGACCATGAAGTCCAGATAAACAACCAGGTAAGCACAACAGGGCCTAGGAATTATCATTATGATCTAACCTACGACCAACAGAGGTAAAAACATAGAAAGAATTATAAAAAAATTTCTATACTTTATTATGGCCATCCTTTATTGGTTGGCCGCGAATTCCATTATATGCAAACTCAAAAGCAAGACTATGAAGTCCAGCAAAAAAAGAAAGTGCTTTCAACCAAAGAAGAAGAAGAAATTTCAGAGGTGAATACATTATCAAGCCGGAAAAAACATAAAGAGGAGAAAAGCAAAAACAAACCACCTAAACAATCCCTATCAGCTAAGCCACCAGTAAAAAAACCATGCAAAGGTGGAACAAAGACGAGAGGGGAAGAAAGTGGGAAAGATATATAGTAGCAGGGGAAACAAATAAATACAGTCAGGGGAAAAAATACTCACTGAATCCAGGCTACACTCGCAGTTCCAGGGGACTGAGGCAAAAGAAGAACCACAAAGAAAACCCTAACGAAGGCAATAACTAAATGAAATGCAAAACATAATAATAAGCCAAAATAGTTTTCACCATTAAACAGTCACATGGAGAAGGCCAGGCAACAGGGGCATAGCCAATCACCATTGAGCAGTACATCGGGAAACTTTTTTTTTTTTTTTTTGGAAACTTTCAGGACCTCTACAACAAGAAACCAGAAAGAGAGAAAGACCAAGCACAAAAAATAGGAAAAAGGCGCCTCTGGGTGATCGAGATGGAAAGTAAAGTTATATCATTGCGCATCGCGCGGAGTGCAGGGGGCGACAAAATAGAAAAGTCACGTGATAGACAACGAAAACTCGTGAGTTGGAAAGAACCCTTAGGCTATTATACTACTTATGTTGATAAGTGAAGTAGTCATCGTTTGACCAATCGGCTCGAACACCAGATCGCTCGTGCCCGCCCATTTTGTGTCGACCTAAATGGATTGGCTCTCTTAGTTACGCTCAATGAGTTTTGTTTTGCGAGCAATTTCTTCATCTTTGGCTTGCAAGTGCTAAATCTCAGCCGCTAAATTTTCTCTTTTTTTCTTCTGAGATTTTTGAGAATTGGGCTTCTAGCAAGCAGAGTTGTTCGTGCTTCTAAGTCCAAGTGGCCAGAAGTCTAGGGGATTCCCCAGGAGTAGTTGATCGAGAAACCTTGCCGAGATCCATACCCCTAAGCATCCTCTTTCGAGTCCTCCGTTACTTCTATTTGAAAACAGCTCAAAATCGATAGATAGGTTGGTAGAGAGGGGGAATATAATGATATAACCAACGAGAAGAAGGCCTTTGGAAAGCCCCTTGTGGGAGGGGAGGTGAGGCACGTAGAATGTCCCATTTTCTTAACAAGACGGTACACAAGACAAGATTTCAAATAGATGGACAAAACAGGCCCTAGATGAGACTTGAAGAAGCGTAGTTTCCAAGTAGCAGTAATTTCCCCTTTGGCTATACGTCCTACTCCACTCAAAATGGTTATTGGACAAGAATAGACCCAACCAAAATTAGGAGCTGTTGATTTGTAAGTCTTGCCCCTGGACTAGACAGGTGAACACTTGTCTCGGATCCATGCCCAATCATCAGCTTTATACAAAGATTTTTAGAACTCAACAATTAACCAACCTTTTAAGCTCATCTTGGTCATTACACCATGTGTCATCCTCCCACTTTCACTTACTACAGGTAATTGATTCTAATCTCCTCTTCCCTGGGAGCGCCTTATCAACTCCTAATTCAATATCTTTCCTTGCAGATGAATAAGGAAGTCTTAGGTAAGGCTTTCTAAATTAGCTTCTTCACTTAATGCGTGTGGGATATCCATTGTATTTTTACCTTTCGATACTCTTTCGAGTCCTTCGTTAAACGCAACACTTCTATTTGAAACAGCTTCCATTCCTCTTTCGGGTCCCCCTCCGTTAAATGCAGCACTTCTATTTGAAAACAACTTTCGATCCTCTTTCGGTCCTCCATTAAATGCAGCACTTCTATCTAAAAACAGCTTCCGATTTCGAGTCCTCCATTAAATGCAGCTGTGTTAAACCACATGCTCAAATTTAATAATGGAAGGGGTGGACCCAGATAACTGGTAACCGTAAAAGCCATAGTTATTAAACCTGACACGACCTGGCAGTTCAACCGGTCAACCCGATGAACCGGCCTATGAGTCGGGTTAGGTTTATTATTAGATCGGAAATGCATAAGACCCATTGACTTGGTCAACAAATTGTTGAGGGCCATTGTAATTGAGTTTTAGTTTTTATTTATCTACAATGCTAAAGCATTTATTATTTGCTTTTACGAATCTAACTATTGCTTGCTTTTACCCTAATCTTTTTGGTATCATCTGTTTTTTACCTTATTATGTTGCTAGTGGCTAATAGTACATTATGGGGCCTTTATGACTTTTTCGTCTTTATGGAATCATCCATTTTTATGAAATGAGTTGACAGAATAATTGGAGGGTGTTATTGATGACAGAATAATTGGAGGATGTTATTGATGTTTACTTTCCTTTTTTTTTCCTTTGATTTTAGATATGTTAAATTGAGTTGGATCTAAGATTGCTTGCATAATTTCAGCAATCTGATTAAATTTATAAAATTTCAACATGATATGCAGGCATAGAAGATATGTGACAGCAGATGGACTGAAATCCCAAGATTGTTTTTAGGCAAGTATTGATGCAAGGTGATCTGCTTATTTAGTATTTCAATAATTCTAAACAGTTTATTGTTAGTCATAAAGGTATGAACCATTATGGCCTGATTCTGGTCTGTACAAATAGAACTGATAATGTCGTGAAAATTGATTCTCTACTGTGTAAGAAGAAAGCAAAACATAAACCAACAACTAATAGCACAACCTTCATAAATCAATTTGACTAATAAAAAGAGCTTTTTCTCCAAATTGTCTTAATATAGATGGGTATCCAGGAAACTAAAAGACCCTCTAAAAAGATGAGGTATTTCTGATGCAATAAGCTTCACATATTTAGATTAACATCACAATCAAATTTAGGTACCAATAATCTGTTACTATAATTCAATGCTTGAACCATGAAGAAAATTTCTTAAGCATCTTCTTGTTTCTCTTGAAGTGTCATTGGTGGTATATGCTTACGTAGTTGTGTTTCATTTGTTGCTTTGCTATTAGAGTCCTATATTTGCTGTTTGATTTACATGCACACACGGACTATTTGGCAGTTTTGTAGTCCACTTTGCGTCACATTTCTTGTTTAAATTTGGGGGATTCTGACAGAAAAGATTTCCATTATGTATTAAGGTTGCAAAATATTAGCCAATGTGCAGTTTAATAGAAAATTACTTGTGTTTGCTAGTGTTGCTACAAGGTTGAGCCCTACCTATTAGTTATGGATAGATTTTAGTCCATTATTGTAAATACTAATTCTTAAACACTTCTTTGTAGACAAGTTCCATGCCCGTTAACTTTTATTTAGCTATGTTTTCTCCCTATTGTTATCTTTTTAGTTGCATCTACTTAATAACTTTAGACAAAATCAAATCCATTACGAATGCTGTGCTTCATGATGGTCAAGCTAAGGATTCTCTGCAACGGTTGCCTTTCAGAATTAATTTACTTGGAGAATTAAGGAAAGTGAGTGGAGCTGGTGAAATGTGTTGGCAGCTGTCTCAACAAATTAATATAGTTTGGATTTGGGTGCATTGAAAGCAAACTTTGATGGGACCTATACTTGTTAACATGAAGTCACATGGGATTGATGTGATTGTTAAGAGAAACATGTGAGGCAAGCTTACAGTGGTTATGGTGAAAAGGTTTGAAGGTAAATTCTGCATAGAGCTGGTGAAAATGAAGGCAACTATAGCAACAGTGGGGTTGTATACAGCACTAGTGGCTCAATTGTATTATGGAGAATGATCCATTGAATGTTACAAGGCAACTCAATTCAGATGAGAATGATTTGTCACTCTTGCGACTTTAATACATGTATTAGATTATATTCTAGTTTTTTTTAATTTTCTAATATTTGAGCAAGGGGAAAAGAAACAGTTGTAATGAAATAAGCATGAACTTGCTTAATTTGCAAAGTTCGTGGGCAACTGGCAGGTAGGGTAAACTGATTTGCTTCCCAGTAGACAAAATAAACTTTCGAATTATTTCCTTTAGACAAGTTTTATTCTTGTTAATTATGTTATCTTCTAGGTTTGGTCCATCTTTTGCTGAGATGTTCTTCATTCTTTCCTAATATCTAAAACATGTATGCAATTTATCTTCAACTACTGAAATATGCAAAAAAGCACTATATTTAATTATTTAAACATTTTTCTAAAAAGATTAGAAAATTTTTTTCCTGAATGACTAAACTTTCCTTAACAGATTAATAACTAATTAAACAAAATTTTTGTGGTTATAAACCATTATTGGGCATACTTAATGAAATTTTGATTTATATTTTGCTAGTAGTAGAAAATTAGAAACCCATTCTAAATCGACCAAACTTGCTCCTTCACGATCATATTTTGCTAGTAGTAGAAAATTGGAAACCTGTTCTAAATCGACCAAGCTTGATCCTTCACCAAATGATGAAATTTTAGAAAATGTACAAGAAATGACAATTTCAACTATTTTCACGTTTCTTGCCCTTGCCCTCACCATGATAGATTACCTAATCCATCTGTAGTCGAGTGATATGCTTTAATTGAGAAGGGTAAGAAATGGGGAAATAATTAAAATTATCGTTTCTTCGTACATTTTTTAAAACTTCATCATTTGAATTATATGTTAATCGATATTTAGTCTTTTTTTCTTCTTTGTTTTCTAGAATTGCTTGACAGTAGAATATCGTTGAATATTTCACAATACTAAAGTGATTTGACAATTTAGTAAAATTACATAATTTATATAATTTAAGGGAGATATAATTTAGTTTAATCCATGATTTAAGGAAAAACGGTGTAAGTAAATGCATGAATGTTTTAATTTGTTTAGACTTTTAATTTAGTTGAATAAATAAGACACTTATTTATTCAAAAATTATAATATGTAATGGTTATAAGTTACATAATTTATCGGTTATGGTTATATTGTCAGATATAAGTAATAATTCATACTCGCATTGACCGGTTCTCCTTCTTCTTCTTTTTTTTAATGTATGGTCCATAATGTTGCTTCAAGATTTAAAAAAAAAAAGTGCTATTTTTAAAAAAATATTTGGGGCTGTCGCACCCGGTCAGCACGATGGCCCCTAGCCTTTTGTTAAAAAGAAAAAAAATTGGCCCGTACTGGCATAGAATGGGAAAGCAACACTAGGGCTGTTAACGGGTCGGGTTCGGGCCGGAATTGAATATTCCTGAACCCGTTTACAAGTCATTGTTCCGACCCTACCGTAGATCCTGGGTCCAATAGTAACGGAATCCGATCCGTCCCATTGTCTGGATTCGCCTGGGTCTACCCTAAAAAATTATGTATATATTTTTATATATATATTTTTAATATGTATATATATTTTATAATTGTAAAAATATTAATATATATAAATATTTTATACTTGTGAGAGTATTAATATATATATATATTAATAATATGTATTATATATTTTAATGAATGTAAGAATATTAATATTATAGATGTAATAATATTAAGATGTATATATATATTTTATATTTATTAATTTATTTAAACGGATCCGGGTCGGAATTCCATATTCCATACCCGACCCATTTTTTATTAGAAAAAACGGATCCGGATCCGGGTCCGGGTAAACGGAACTATGCCTAGTTCCGGATCCGGAAAAAACTAGCGGATCCGGATCGGGTCCGGATCTGGACCCGACCCATTGACAGCCCTAAGCAACGCTATAAAGCCACATTTCACCTACTTTGCTTTAAAAGAGCAATATATGAAGGAATTACCCAGTAAAAGTAAGAGAGGTAGATGTAATTTTAAAAACTTGAGGATAGGGAGGTAGATGTAATTTTGAAAACTTGAGGGGAGCCGTCTGACTGAAATCATTAGAAACCTCAGGGAGGTTTCTGAAATATTATCCCAAACGAAAAGCCACCGCCTTCCTCCCCTTGCCCGCTCCTCCTCCTCCTCCTCCTCTTCGCTGTACTCAATCCCAAAAATTGCCACACAAATTTTTGATCAACTTATCAATTACGGCACAAATTGGCTTCTTGCGTCCACAAAGGCGACAAAGATTTGAGGAGTTGCTCAACTTCCACGTCCTCCTTCTGTTCAACGACTTTGGTAAGGGTTTTACAATCAGCTTGAATTTCCCGAACTGTTTTTAGCTTCCTATCTCAGAATTTTCCAATTACTTCATTATTTTTCTGTTTCGTATCTTAAAGCTATGGTTTTTTTGTTTTAAATTTGAAGTAATTGATATGAATGTGCAGCCGGAACACTCTCAAGTTTGATCAGTCTCTTCTCATTCATCTTTAAAGGCCAGCCAGGAAGCTGTTAATTTCGATTGGGGAAGCGTGACGAGTCCCTGCTTTCGTCTAGGCCTTCGTATCTTCCTTTCGACGTTCGCCAACTCAGTGATTAGTCAGTGATTTGAGTTCAGGGAAGAGGTCTAGCCCAATGGAACTGGAGGCTAATTTTAGGGTTTTTCGTATCAATTGCCAAGCGACGCCGTATTACAATCCAATCTGCAATTATCGAACCTTAAACCTCCGTTTTCTCTACCATCATCATCTTCCCCAAATCTCAAATGCTTCGTTTTACACTCTTAGAAACTATTACTGCAAAGCCACTGGAAAAACTGAAGCTCTCGAAAATGTAATGGTTAATTTTTTTTCTTCTAATTTGATGAAACTTTGATGATGTCATGCGTATTTAACTTCTTCTTTATTGCACTTACCCTTTTTTTTTTTTTTTTGGGCCCAAGAGCGGGTGGAACCTGGAAATTTTTTTAAATTTTTGTGTCTGGGGTTTTGTTAGTGAAATTTTATTGGGTTTTTTGAATTTTGTTTTATTTTTCCCCCTTTAGGGAAGGAAGATGTCTGGTCATGATTCACATGATTTGGAGCTCTCAAGCTTAACGGCTCTGTGTCCTCTTGATGGTCGTTATTGGGCTAAGGTCAGGGAGCTAGCTCCTTTTATGGGCGAATATGGTTTAATTCGCTTTCGGGTTTTAGTTGAGGTATGCTTCCAACAGTGCAATTCTTGTTTTTTTTTTTTTTGTGATTTTGTAGTGTGATTTTCACAGTGCAATTCTTTAAATGGTAATGTTGCTAAATTGCTTCCCTGACTTGTTGGTAATTCTTGTTGCAAGTCATCTAGACTACAGTTTGACTTTTCAAAAGCATAATGAAAATTGGTTCACATTCTGGCTGGAAGTAACTTATCTAATCAGTGCCAGCTTCAAATAAAGTAAGAAGGAAAAGCGCAAAATGGGTGGACAAGCAGACACTTGACATGACTTTATTGTTTTGGGATCTTTACATTTTATACTATCTTGATTTTTAAATCTAAGAGTACAGAAATCATATTTTTCTTTTTTGAAGTTATTTATTTATTTATTTTTGGCTTTTGCTGGAAGCTTTTTATTTTAGTTTGCCTGATAATTTTGTAAGGTTGGAAGGAAATGGATTTATTAAAAGTTGATCCTTGTGTTTTTAGTCATGCTGAATTGCACCTGCTGAAACTTTGCTTTGGGAATTTTAAGTAATAGTAGTGATTCCTACCACAAAATATTGTTTTGAGGAAGGAAAGTACCGAAGCGTCTTTAGAAATATCATTTTCAAATTCGAACAGTTATCCATTGTGCAACAAAAATACTGTAATGAGGAAAAGAAGAGATTAGTTTGTCATATTATATTACACTCTGTATGCTGATGGAGATTGCGATATGGGTGGAATGATGTTAGATACTGCTGGATGGTAGCATTTTGTGGTTTTGATCATTTCGTGAGGCCTGAAAGTGCTGCCAACATGCAAGTTGTGTTCAAATCATAAATTGTCGGCAAACAATCCACAGACGAGTTTTGCTTCCTCTATGTGCAAATGTGTCATGACATGAAATTCTGGCCATCCTAACTTGAGATCTGTACAAGGGCTATTGGCAAAGTTTGTTGGTTTATCTATGTGGTAGGTTAGAAGCTTCAGTTCATGAGCAGAGATCTCTTAGAGGGGACCCCTTGCTCTTCAGTCATATATATTTTGTGTGAATATGGTGAAGTGAGCTATGTACACACTTTCGAAGTTTACTGTGCCAGTCTAATAAATTACTTTGCAACTCTAATTCTCTTGCTAACTTCATCATGCTTATTCTTTGAATTTGGATGAGCAGCTTTAACACTTTTAACATCTTGCAGATGATCAGGGGTGTTTAATGTCCTTTATTTCTTTCTTTGCCTTACTGCCATCTCTGGCTTCATGAATTTCAAACAAAATCATAGCCAGAAACCTCTGTTTTTTTTAGGTGAAATGGTTGTTAAAACTTTCTCAAGCTCCTGAAATTCCTGAGGTTCCAAGCTTCTCTAAAGATGCTGAGACTTATCTGCAAGGCTTGATTGATGGGTTTAACTTGGATGATGCCATGGAAGTCAAGAAAATTGAGAAAGTGACTAACCATGATGTCAAGGCAGTGGAATACTTTTTGAAGCAAAGGTGTCAGTCACACCCAGAGATAGGAAAGGTATCAGTTTGGAACATTTAGCTGAATGGAAATGTATACTTCTACTGTATAGACATGACGTGATGGCCTCATTAGGACTCTGAGTTCTTCTGATTTTCCCTGCATGATGTTTACAAAGAATTATAAAACCCAAAATAATATCTGCGCATGTTTCGCCTATGTTCAGTATTTTTGTTGTTGCTTGTCCAGGTGCTCGAGTTTTTCCACTTTGCCTGTACATCTGAAGACATTAACAATCTTGCTCATGCACTTATGCTGAAAGAAGCTCTTTCTATGGTGATATTACCTGCTATGGATGAAGTGATTTCAGCCATAAGTGACATGGCTATGGAAAACGCTCACGTTCCTATGCTTTCTCGCACCCATGGACAGGTAACAGTCACTTTTTCTTTCTTATTATTTTATCTTTTTTTTTTCCTTTGAGCCCTAGGGGGTTTGGGGTTGGGTGTGGGAATACAACCTTAATTGTTCTACTCTTTTGAGGCATAATGAATCTGCTATATATTTTATGACTTTTTACTGCTGGATCTTTTCTGATTCTGTATCGTTTGAACAGCTAAAAACTTGAATGAGTTGCTCATATCTGCCATTTCTTTGTAGCCAGCTTCACCTACAACCTTGGGAAAGGAAATGGCAATTTTTGCATTCAGGTTAAGTCAGGAAAAGCAGGATATTTCAAAAGTTAAAATACTTGGGAAGTTTGCTGGTGCTGTTGGAAACTATAATGCACATCTTGTGGCATATCCTGATATCAATTGGCCGCAATTTGCAGAGGAATTTGTGACATCACTTGGAATTGACTTCAATCCCTATGTGCCTCAAGTATTTTCCTAAACTAATCATGTTCTGGCTCAAATTTTCTCATTTCTTATCCTTATTTATTGTCCTTGACTAATTTATTAGAATCTATTATGGTATCCTGGTCATGTTTGATCCTAAAGGCTTGGTTTTGGCAGATTTAGAAGCTTATTCAATTGTAGTCATTCATTAAGCCACGCAGTGCTTTGAGTTGCCACTTGAACACTAGAATTACCAATTGGAGCTTTTTAGATTGTGATTCTGTCCTTTTAGTAATAATTTGCTTGCTCTTGCCTTGTTTAAAAGTCTTAATACTGCTTCACAATGAATGATCATCTGGTCTGATGACATTTTCATGAAAATAAGTATCACGGTTTATGTCTTTGACATAATGACATTATTCAATACTTCATGGTTTTGATTTAAGTATTCCACAATGCAGATTGAACCTCATGACTACATGGCCAAACTTTTTCATTCTATAATCCAGTTTAACAACATTGTAGTTGATTTTGATAGAGACATCTGGGGATATATCTCTTTGGGTTACTTCAAGCAGGTCAGTTTTATTTTTTGTTGTTTTAAATTTTTGTCCATGTTCTTATTTGAACACTTTTCTCATGTATATGTACGTACACTTGTTTCTGTTTACATACACAACGTCTCTCGATGAAAGATTGGTATCTATACATGGTTTTGAGCAGATAACTAAAGCTGGTGAGATTGGATCTTCTACAATGCCTCACAAGGTTAATCCAATTGATTTTGAAAATAGTGAAGGAAATCTTGGAGTGGCTAATGGAGGTTTGTCCCATTTAAGCATGAAGTTACCTATTTCACGCTGGCAGGTAAATGTGCAATATTTTGTTCTTCTCAATTGTGCCATCTTCAGCTCTATGTAAATATTCACTTTATCATTGTACTCAGAAGTTTTTACCCTGGCTGGGGATGTTGCTACTCAATTTAAACAAAGTTGACTAGACACTGTTTTAGATAGATCCCAAGTTTGTGCTCAATATGTATGTGTAATTACTTTTGCTTGTGCTTTCTTTTTGTAATTGCACTTTTATCTGCTTAAAGTTACTTACTGATTTCTGTGCTTGTCATTTGCAGAGGGACTTGACTGATTCTACTGTTCTGAGAAACATGGGTGTGGGTTTAGGACATTCTCTTCTAGCCTACAAGAATACATTAACGGGCATTGGAAAGCTTCAGGTATTCCAGAATAGTTCTCTCATTGATGGTCAAGAAATATGAGTACCGGGGGGGGTATTGAATGTTGCGTTGTATATAAGAAAGATGCTGGTGTGGAATTAGTAGTCTCATGCTCATCTTGCTTCATTGGTGTGGTATTGCTGATTAGATAATGAAGGGGGAATGATTACCTGGAGAGATGATGTCTTGGGATCTATTCAAAGGGAATAGCTGTTAGTAAGCTTTATACTTTGTGAAGTTGCTCAACCATTTTTCTCAGTAATTGTTTTTTCATGATTACTAGTTCAGAGGGAATAGTGTAGTAAGATTCTTAAGGTCTTCAGTTTGAGTAGTCTTTATGGTGGCTTTCACAGGCCAATAATAGAACATAGTTGATTGAGAAATGTTGGGTCACTTTAGTGCTTTAGCTAGGCTTATCAGTAGGTGAAATTTGTTTGAGAATCAGATATAGGCCATGGATATGTGTCATCTTGGTCTGATGCTTTTATTCTCAGCGTCTCTATTCCACATTTTTCTTTCATTCTTCCTTCCTAGTCAACCCCTGCTAAAAGGCTTCTTTTTTTTTTTTAATTATTCTAAAAGTTGTAGTTTGTTGATTTTGTCAACTACCTCAGTTGACAATTGGTGGCCTCTAATACATCTAACGTCTGAACCAGAAATGCATTTCTAACAATGCTGGAATGGTAGTTCCTTTTGGCAAATCCTCTTTGTCTTTTCCCCTTGGAATCCATTCCAGAAGGAATCTATGCACTCTTTCTCATTTATTTTCTTTTTCTATTTTTTTCTATTCTCAGATGAAAGAATCAAAGCAGTTTATCTTTATTTAAATATTAAGAACTTCGCAAAAACTGGTACATGGGCACATTTGTTGCTTCTAATTTGGCTGGTTTTGTTTATTGTAGGTCAACGAAGCATCCTTGAGTGAAGACTTGAACCGCACATGGGAGGTGCTTGCAGAACCAATACAAACTGTGCGTGACTATCTTCATTGGATATCTTCTTAATAAATTGATATTGAATTTGGTGTTTTTAGTTACTTAGTGTCTACTTGTCTTTGTTGCATGTTTGAGAAGTTGGTATTCAGTAACATGGCATATTGATAAGATGTTGGTATTATTTGGCATTCTGGGCTGAAGAACTCTGCATCAAGTTTTAGTCCCATAATTTCTCCTTCTAGTAGGTTTTTCCTTTGCTTCCAGTTGGGTGCAGTGTGACTTTTGCTGTCTACTGTTCTCTGGCTAGATGGTCTTACTACATGGAACTTTTTTTGTTTCTGGGGAGTGGGGGGGGATGCCTTGCGTGTGCTTCTGAAGTTTAGTAGGTTTCCCCTAAACTACATGGGGGCATTGCTCCAGACCACCCATAATTTAGAGCTAATGAAGTTTTATCCAAAATTTTGAACTTTTAAGTGGATTAACATTGTTTGGATCCAGATGCTGCTGATTTCTCCCTTATTTAAATGCCTTGTCAACCATCAGTTTTTCACATATTCTAAGGAAGTGGGAAATGAAGTTCAGAAGTCAAAGGGACAAGTATGGAATTGGTTTTAGTCCTTTGTCTGCCTGGAACTTTATTTACTAAAGCAGTGTGGATATATGTCATCTGCATAAGGAGATCTCATAAAATTTTACGTAAGCAATTCTATATTAACGAAGTCTTGTAATGTCTGTGATGGAAAGATCCCCAGTTAAATGAGCAAAAGAGTTACGTGAAAGATTCTAGTACAAGTTTAATGGCTTATTACATTTAGAAATCTTTAACGAGTTCCATGTAACTGTTAACACCTTCAGATTTGAAAAAGAAATATATAATTAGATGATTTTCCCTGAGGTCAACTAATAGGAACTCCTCTACTGGCTTCATGGCTATGGCTGTTGTGTACCTGAAAGGCAAGTTATCTATAGGAACTCTTTTACATGCTATGAGCTATAATATATGATTGATTGACTGGCAGTTGTTCAAACAAGGAAGAGTGCAAGCAAAGGGGGGAAAAGGCAGCTTATGGAAGACAGATTTGTAAAAGGAAAATTTTTAAGTTCTTTGTATAAATAAACACAAAAACTGAACTACATGGAACACACTAAAAACACATTGACAGTGGTCTTCCATCCCTCAGATACAGAGGGGTGGAGGAGCTTCTTTTTCTACAGCAGGACTTTACTAAATTTGAATAATTTCTGTAAGCAGAATAAGTCCAATAGTTCGTCTAGTAAGAGGATTCCTAAGCTTTTTACATAGACAGCAAAAGAACACTCCTAAAAGGTGTCTGACGAATTTGCACTCAGTTGTTCAATTTTTCTTTGATGACACACGAGCCCACAATCTTATGCACTCTGCAGAATATTGACATGTAGTCGAAAAGCAGGGAACTTCCTCTTCACTAACATATGGAGACCTCAAGGATTCAAGGAAGCATCTTTCATCTTTTAAAATCTTCTTTTACTTGGTTCAAGATATGCTTAACACAGATGAGTACGTAGTTTTTTCTGGTCTTAGTTTGATTTTTACACGAGAAGGCTGGGTTTGGAAAAGAAGTGATGACTGGTAGGATTTGGTAGAGGGAGAAGATGGGAAGGGTTATATGGCTAAGTGGTGAATTTGGGTTGGTCTTGAGAAAAAAGACCTAGCTAGGTGGTTGAATAGGTTGATAACGTGATGTGAAGGCAAGCAGGTAATCTGTAGAGGGTTGGATTAAGTACAGAGACAAGTCACTATCATTTGGAAGTGATCCAGATAATTTTCCCCTAGCAAGAAATGATCTAAGGTGGCAGCGGGGACTTTTCTGGGATATAATTGACTGATTCACAATTATTTTGGTTCTTTTTGAACTAACTGCAGTTTTGAACAGCTGACTGTTTACTCTTTCTTCGGATTCTGGATGTTTTTCATTTCACTAGCTTGTAGTTTTTATAGAATTGACCTCATTTCATTATCTTTTTATGTTGGTCTTCAGATCATGCGAAGATATGGTGTCCCAGAGCCTTATGAAAAACTAAAGGAGCTCACAAGAGGAAGAGCGGTGACCCAAGACAGCATGAGAGAATTTATTAAGAATCTGGATATACCAGGAGATGCAAAGATGATGCTTTTGAATTTAACACCCCAAACTTATGTTGGGGCAGCGGCTGAATTGGCAAAAAACATAAAGACAGCCATAAATTTAGTGAATGGAGCTAGGGTCTTATAAGTTAAGGAGTGGGAAAGTCGGGTGAAATATGGTGTTGATTTGCTTCGCGACTACATTGAGAGCTTGAGTTGTGAGAAATTGGTTCATATGGACAGAGGAAAAAGCAGTTGCTTTTCTCATTTCTACTAGTCAGAACGAGGGACAACTTAGCACTTTCCTTGAAATTTTGGCACAAATGTTGCAAAACAGCCTTTTCTTCCCCCAGCATGCATTTACCTAAGATGTGGACTTTCTTTTTTATTCTGATCAAGTTTCTTGGATCCCTCTTAAGGAGAATTGTACGTGGCTTGCTGATTGGGAATGCCTGGTAGTTTGATCCATCGTGATCTGGATTCTGAGAAAAGTTGCTAGTCAACTGCACAATTATTTTGGACTATCACCTTGTGTAACTCAACTTGAAGTGTATTTTACTTGAAAATTGAGTAGTATACGACAGATTTTTTCTGTGCTACAAAAATGCTACAATGAGAGAGGTAATGGAGAAACAGATTTTACGGATTGGCGTATATTGAAGCACTTTAACCTGTCTGCTTTTGTTCCAAACAGGCAAATTCTTGATAACATAATCATCTCTCATGAATGCATGCATTTCTTGAAAACTAAAGGCAGGAAGGAGAGTTATATGGCTATTAAGTTAGGTATGTGTAAAGTTTATAATAGAGTTGAGTTGAATTTTCTGAAAGCAATAATGGAGAAAATGGGATTTAATTCAATTTGGATAAGATGGGTAATGAATTGTATAACTAGTCTCCTATTCCTTCAACATTAATGGTGAAGCTAAAAAGTATATTGTACTAGCCAGCGGTATGAGGCAAAGAGACCTCCTGGCACCTTACCTATTCTTGATTTGTCCAGAAGGTCTTTCTAACATGCTAAGTAAGGCAACATAAGGGAAGGAGATCAATGGACTCAAAATAAGCAGAAAAGGCCCTGCAATCACTTACTTGTTTTTTGCTGATGAATACTTTGATGTTTTGCAAAGCTCAAGAGGGGGAAGCTAAGAAGCTAATGGAAATTATCAAGCAATATGAGAAAGGATCTGGTTAGCTTATCAATTTGGAGAAATCCTCCGTGTTATTCAGTAAGAATGCAAAATAGGAGAAAAAGGAGAGATTATGTACACTGTTGGAGGGATAATGCTTGTAATACAAGGATTGCCAATGGTAGTCACACGAATAAAAGACCAAATTTTTAGATTTATAAGCGACAATGTGAAAAACAGACTGCAAAACTAGAAGAATGAGTTATTGAGTGCTGTAGGGAAGGAAATTCTTTTAAAGGCAATAACAATGGCCATGCTAACCTTTGCAATGTTATGTTTTGTTTTAAATTATCTGCAAGGCTGTGTGAGGAATTTATTTTAAATTATTTGCAAGGCTGTGTGAGGAATTAACGAGCATGATGGCTAACTTTTGGGTGGGACAAACTTAAGGGAAAAAAACAAAACCCACTAGTGCTCATGAAGAAGAATGACAAAACAAAAGAAAGAAGGGAGTTTAGGATTTAAGGATTTATAGGATTTTGACAGAGAGCACTATTGGGAAAACAAGTATGGAGATTGATACAATATCCAAATCTACTCGTGAGTAAGGTGCTGAAAGCCAAGTACTTTCCAAAAGACTCAATCTACAAGTGCAAGATGCCTAAAACCTCATCATGACTTTGGCAGAGCATCATGACTGCAAGAGATTTGGTGAAACAAGGAATTATCAGATTGGTTGGAAATGGAAGAAGTATTAGAATTTGGAAGGACAATTGGATTCCAGGGAACCCCCAGGGGAAACCAACAACTGAAGAACCCTCAAACTGTGAATTGAAGAAATTGATGAACTGATATTGAACCATAGATGGAGAAGAAATATGATTTATAGAGTTTTAGTAAGGAGGATGCTAAAAAGATTCTAAATATTCCAATTAGCATCTTAGGGAGAGAAAATAGTCATTTTTGGAAACACAGCAACAATGGCCAAATATATAGTCAGGTCAAGCCATAGGACAATTACCCAACAAAAGGAAGGCAATGACATGAGGGAAAGATAAGATGAAGGGTCGAGTAGTGATGATTCAAACAATCACATATGGAAGACTCTATGGAGGCTGAATATCAAGCATAAAATAAAGACTTTTGTGTGGAGATGCCTTACAAACACACTTCTTGTGAATGAAGTTATCTATCAGAGAGTAAAACAAGGAGATACAGTGTGTAAGGGATGTGGGAATGGAATCAAAACACTAGGGCATATGTTGTTCCATTGCAAAAAAGCTAAACATATATGGCATAGAGCTTCAATTCAATGGAATGGCATTCAAAGTCTAAGTGGATGCTTTAAAAAGTGGTGAGCAGCAGTGATTTTGGCCAAAAGCAGAAGGGATGGAGATGATTATTTGGCTTTAACAACCAACATATTATGGCAAATCTGGAAAGCCAAAAACGATAGAGAACTCCAAGAAAAAGAGCTTGAGGGGTGGAAAGTAATTGAAAAGGCGTTTGGAGAGTGGATGGAGTATGATCAAGCACTCAAGGTTGTCAAAACAGGCAGTACATCAAAAACAGCTGTAGCAAATCAAGCAAAGGAAAATGCGGAAGAGGAAGAAGGTACTAAGATTCTGAAAATGGCAGCACAGACAACAAAAGAAGAGAACAAAATGGGGATTGGGGTAGTGGTGAAAAACGCAAGAGGACAAGTGCTAGTTGAATGGGCCTTAGTGGACAGAAGTTCAAGCAACAAAATCCAAGACAAAGTAGAGGCAATTTGACTGACAGTTGGCAAAGCTCTAAATAGGGATGGAGGAGGATTAAAGTGGTGGTGAATTATAATCAGGTACATACAATGTTCAAGCAAACTGCCACAATGAACATCAGAATACACTCAATCCTAGAGGATATAAATGAAATAGCCAAATTGTTTCAAATGTGCTCTTTTAGTTATGATAATACCAGAAATATGGATCTATGTGAAAAGATTAGTTTTTATGCCCTTGGCATCTTATCTTATCTTAGAATACATAAAGCGCGGAAGCTTTGTTTACAGTCGATTGTGCCGGTTTCAGTGTGATTTCCCATCTGATTTTGTCCTTTTCCGTCTTTTCAGGTCTTCCATTCGTCATGCTCCAGCCCCATGTGCACCGCTGTGCAGCTGCTTTTGCCATTTTATTCCCATCTTGCCCTTTTCTACTGGTTTATGCGTAATTTGGTCCTACATTTTGTCCTTTCTTGTTCTGTTGCTTGGCCCTGCTCGGATTGTGCTTCACTTTGCCTGCAGCATGTGTTCTTCCCCTTCTCCAGCTGAGGGTGGCCTTTCTGTTTGTCTCCATTGTAATTAGTAGATATTTGTTATTTTAATTTCCCATTGTAATTTTATCGGGATGTAACCGTTGATTGTATGAAAAAATTCCGTTTTCCTATTCCAGAATTTTGTTATATAAAATGCTAAGTGCTCATGCCTTCCAGTATGCCCATTGGAATTAAGAATTGTATAGTTCATGGCTTCATGCTTTATGCCTCCGCATTTAATTTTTAAATTTATATATGCTATTTGGCATGCCGTTTTCTACTATTTTTTTTTATCTATTTAGTGCCTATTATTTTCAGAAAAAATAGTGTATATTGAATGCCGGTTAATTTTAAAAAAAAATTTATTTACAGTATTAATTTAAAAATATATGGAGCTCCTATTTTAAAAAATTTATAGAACATTAATCTTAAAAAAATAGTAAATAATTTATTAGTATTTGCCATCTTAATTAGTGTTTGTAGTTTTTATTGCTGTGGATGTCTTCATTGTATGACATCTTAATTAGTGTTTATAGTCTTATTCCTGTGCAGGTCTTCATTATATGAGGGCTTGGCGCTTTATACTACAAATCAATTGCCTATTAATTTAAACAGACAATACAGAATATAGTTTTAAGAAAAAAAAAAATATACACCTGACATTTTAAAAAATTAATAAAGACGTTTAATTTAAAAAAAAAAACATAGTTTACTGTTTATCACCTATTCATTTAAAGAAACAATACGAAATATACTTTAAACAAAAATTATACATAATTGACGTTTTCAAAAAATAATACACCATTTTAATTTTAAAGAAATGATACACACTTGACAATTTTTTGGTCAGTGGCTCTTTTGCAGTAATCCAGCATTTCGTATTTATATAGCCGTCATTTTTACTTTTTCATGTCTTGCACCTACTAGCATTTGTATTTTTCATCAATCAAGTGAAACAATTAGAGAAATGATGGGTCTTCATAGTTTGCACATCTACCTCTTTTCACTGCGAATCTTATAATGATAGCTTGAGATTCGTTTTTAAGAGACATTAACTTGAATTCAGAATAATATGATTGTATTCTAATTATACTTGAGTTGTTTAATTTTTACATCCATTTGTAAAATTTCACAATAATATTTTATTCTGTGCAATCTTTTCTTTGTGGTTTTTACAAGTTTTTGCGTTGCTGGCCATTCCTCTAAGTAGTTTAACGTACTCGCAGCCACTTTAGAGCTGCTTCTGTATCTATTCTTTCTGCGCCATATTGGATCCCTTTACTCAATTATTCAAAACTTTTGTGAATTCCTATTTTACTGATCCAATGAAAACACCACTCTGCGTGGAAGTCATAGTGCTTTGTTTGTATTCCCTGCTCAATTGCATTGTATGCATAGTCTTTCTGGATCCGGGGCCTCACAAGTTCCATTTGATTCCCCCATTTCCTTCCCATAATGTACTTGCTGAAAATTTCATCAAATTAAATACACCCATTATTCTTTTTCTTATTACATCACTTCTTTTCACCATCCAGTCTACATTAAATACACCCATGTGCTTATTTGGTCCTTGCACTATCTTATAGCCATTGATCATGCTTAACTATTCTCCTTCTGCATTTTTATCCATTCGATTTCTGCCTGGCATCAATTTTCAGTTCCAATGATCATAATTGCTTTTCTTATTCTTCAGGACAACCTCTTTTTTTGCTTAGCTTTGTTCTTCTTTGTTCTACCATTGGTCACTGTGGTTCTTCCGCTTCCTTTTTTTGCTGCAGCTTCTATCTGTACGTTTTTCTCCTCACCTTTATTTTCCTATCTAAACATGTTTGTTTCTGTTATGCTCTTTCGTTTTTCACTTGTTTGATCTTTATATATAAAACAAACTGTTATCATCTGCTTGCATTAAAGGCTCGTTTTCCTGTTGTTTTTTCGCTGCCTTATTCTTTGCTTGCACATGCATGACATCTTACTGCTTATTACTGCCTCCATTTATGAGCATGCATTTATATGCTCTTCCCTGTTTCCTTGCTGCTAACAGGATCATTGTTTTTTGATCTTATTCCCTGCATTTTATTTTCTGTCTCCCTCTTTATGCCTCCCTTTATAAATATCATATGCGTACAATTTTCATCTGTCCTTGCTCTTTGCTCTTTTCCCTTCCTCGCACCCGTATGCTTGTTTTTCATCCCTCTATCCCTTGCGTACTTTTGTCTGCTTCATATGCCTGTTTTCCATCCCTCTATCCCTTGCGTGGTTTTCTCTGCTTTTTCCCCTGCATTATCATGTTTTCCCCAACTTTTACTTCGTTCTGTTATAGAGTTTTTCCTCGTTTATAGCAGGGTTCCATTCCGATATTTATCTTGCTGACGCACCTATACACATGTTCCTCCTTTTAGCATTTTTAGTTGCATTTCGTCATTCCAAAATCCTTGTTCGGCCTCGAAAGCAAACCACGTTTTTACATTCATAGAGTGATAGGAATTTTCTACTGCATGTTTGGTGTTCCATGCATCTCAGTCGTACTACTTTTTCCTCCATGTTTCATTCTTCATACACCTCATTCTTTTTTGTTTCCCCGATTTCTTTTATTTGTCTATATTCATCTTCATGCTTCCTTCAGGTATAAAAATATATCTCTTTCTTATTATGGTTATTCTTGTTACTGTTATTCCTTATATTTATTTTCAGCCTCTGATTTTGCTTTCAATTTTTCCCCAACTTCAGGTGTGTGTTGTTTTCGATCGCAAGTACTCCTGCTTTGGCTTCCTCATACATTATAAAAATCATACAAAAGGTGACTATACAATTCTATATTATACTTCTTATTGTATCTTATAAAAGCCTGCTTTATTCGTATATACATCCTCTTCTCTTTATTCCTTTATAGGTTCGAAATGATCCTTATTTATCTGATTTAGCCATTGGCATTTCATTTCACTATATTGTTGGACTGGTGTCTTCACTTTTAGCTATCATTGATTAGTTCATGTATTTTCTTTCTACATTAGTTTTATTTCATATGCCTCGAAAGCGTAAATTTTGCTCTCAAGATGAGTGCCGTATAGAAAAAAATCACCGACGTCGAGAGAGGTATGCTGCAGAAATAGCTAGACGCAAAGCATCATCTATTCCACCAAATGATGCTCACAATACTAAAAGTGCAGAAGCTTCTTCTGCTTCTGCTGCCCTGACATCTGAGGATCAGTTGCATGATGTACCTATTTACACTGCTCAATCAGCATCAGAGGGCTGTCTCATTGATTTCCCTCCTCATGTCCTTCTACCAGACTCTTTTTTTGTCCCATCCGCTTCTTCCTGTTTCCCATTGTCTGTCATGCCAGTCCCTGATATAGCAGAAGTCCTATCCACATCATCTATTTCTGCTATCGATCCATGTACATTTCCTCTGCTCACTCTTTTCATGTACCTGTTCCTTTCCATTTATTCCTTACTGAACAAGTGCGAAAGACCTCATTCTGTTATCTGTGTAGATTGCCTTCCTGCAGCAACTGATCAAATGCTAGAAAACCTATTCAAACCACCATCATTTGAGATTAGTATTCAGCGATCATCTTCTCCTATTTATAACGGTAGGCCTTCTGCCTCTGATAACAAGTTCAATAGCCACTGGATACTCACCTACTCAAATACAAATCTCAACTTCCTTTACCATCAATATCCCTATTATAACTGAAGTTCCAGTTATCAATTTTCAGCACAATCAGGACCACACCCCCAACCATCCATTTCATGCCAACTCAACCAGACTCAAGCAGGTAATTACAGACTTTTTACAATTCTTTTGTTAGCCTTTTTTCCCCATATCTAATATGAATCATTTACATATATAAAATGGGTCATTAACCATAAAATTTGGCATTCTTAG
Source organism: Gardenia jasminoides (assembly GCA_013103745.1). Taxonomy (NCBI): domain Eukaryota; kingdom Viridiplantae; phylum Streptophyta; class Magnoliopsida; order Gentianales; family Rubiaceae; genus Gardenia; species Gardenia jasminoides. The sequence goes on from CM023097.1 coordinate 1,343,805, forward strand.
CTCACAGATGCCGTAAAAAAAAAAATCTACCGTTGCTTGAGCAAATACCACTGGAACCAAGTATCCTACCATCTGTTCCAGACTGTTCATATTGTCATGCAAAACGCTTTTACATGGAACCACCAAGATTCTGCTGTGCATCAGGAGAAGTCTGTTTAGCACCAACAAAAATGCTTGACAACCTACTGCAGCTTTATAAAGCAAACACTGCCGAGTCAGTGGAATTCGGACAGTGTATTAGAAGTTATAATAATATGTTTGCTTTTACGTCTTTTGGAGTTCACTATGATAAAGAATTGAGTAAGAGGAATAATGGAATCTATACATTCAGAGTGCAAGGACAGATATATCATTTTGTAAATCCGCTGAAACCTTCTGATGGTGAAAAAGCATCGAATGTCCAGCTCTATTTCTATGATGTTGAGCATGAATTACAAAACAGAATGACTCTTTCCAGCAAGTTTAAAGAATCAATTGTCCAGCAGCTTAAATCTATCCTTGATGAGAATCCATATTCTCTTTTTATTTGGAGGTTAGCAGACATCAAGGACTTGGAGAAGTACAGAATCTTCCTTAAATCTGATCCTGGATTAGATCAGCGTGTGTTCAATCTTCCTTCAGTTTCTCAAGTTGCAGTAATTTGGTCAGACAATGATAGTATTACTGGAGACACCTCAAGACAGATTGAAATTTGCACGAAACTAGGTGGGAAAAAGATAGTTAAATAGCATTATGGTTGTTATGACACATTGCAGTATCCACTCATTTTTGCTCGTGGAGAGCCCGGATGGCATCCAGGAATTTTTCGGAAAACAAAAGCTGACATTCTCAGACAACCTGCTCAAACCTGCCATGGAGAAGATTTGGTTCCTATTAGCCGATGTAATGACATAGATCAAATCTTAGATGTCGAGCAAAAAGGTATAATTCAATATGTGCATTTTGTCATTTGCGTTGCATCCTCTTTCTTTCCTCTTATTTATAATAAGTGCTCCCTAAACTTTCTATCATTTTCACAGCTGCCAAGAAAAAGAAAAGACAGCGGCCAACAGTCTCTTGCAGAGAATACTATGCTTACAAGTTTCAGATTCACGATGGTGATGAATCAAACTTGTTACACATCGGTCGCCTTCTGTAGCAGTATGCCGTAGATAGCTATGTCAAATTAGAGACTTCACGTCTTGAATTTTACAGAGGCAAGCAAGATAAGTTCAGAACAGAAGCTTACCAGGGATTGCTTGACATCATAGCAAAGGGCCAGACAAATGCATCAAATGTTGGAAAACGTATCATTTTACTAGCAAGCTTCATAGGAGGACCAAGGGACATGCGCCGAAGATATATGGATGCCATGACCCTTGTCCAACGTTACGGAAAACCAGACATCTTTCTTACAATGACTTGCAATCCATCTTGGCCTGAGATAAAAGATCATTTGGAAGAAGAAGACAAGCCTCAAAATCGTCCTGATTTAATTGCACGAGTGTTTCGTGCAAAAATAGAGCAGCTAAAGCAAGATCTTTTCAAGAAACATCTTTTTGGTCATGTTGCTGCTTATACTTATGTCATAGAATTCCAAAAGAGAGGTCTGCCGCATGCTCACTTCCTCATCATTTTGAAACAGAAATCAAAGATGTTATCTCCAGAAGCATATGACAACATTGTATCAGCAGAATTACCAGATAAAAATAAATCTCCATATCTATATTCTCAAGTTATAAAGCACATGATTCATGGCCCTTGTGGATCAATGAACCCAACAAATCCTTGTATGCGCCAGAATCACAAGTGCAGAAACAACTATCCTAAGGACTTTTCAGCTTATACAAGGCATGGTAAGAATTCTTACCCCATATACAAAAGGCGAGATGATGGTGCAAAAATTTATATCCATGATCATAAGCTAGATAATCGCTGGATTGTTCCCTATAATTCATATCTACTAGCAAAGTATGACTGCCATATAAATGTGGAAATATGTTCTGCTATCGAAACTGTGAAGTATATTTACAAGTATATATATAAAGGTCATGATAGGATAATGTATCACCTAACAGCAGAGCAAGCAGATAAGATTGTCGATGAAATAAAAAACTTTCAATTGGCAAGATGGGGCTGTGCTCTTGAAACTATGCAGAGGATTTATGCATTTGACCTCAATGTCATCAGTCCATCAGTCATCCTACTTCATTTACACCTTGAGAACTACCAAACTATGTGCTTTGACGAAGATCGATCTTTGACTAGTGTGATTATAGATGATAGACTTTCACGCACAATGTTAACAGAATTCTTTACAATGAATCGAACTAATGAAAATGCTGAAAATCTCAATCTTCTATACAAAGAATTCTCTCAGTATTTTGTATGGGATGAAGACGACAGAATATGGACTACCAGGAGGCGTGGTCAGGTTATTGGTCGTCTAATGACAGCACATCCAATTGAGGGAGAGAGATACTATCTTAGAATATTACTTATGCATGTCCGGAAGCCAACCTCATTTGATGATTTGAAAACAATAAATGGCTATACAGCATCTTCCTTTAAAGAAGCAGCAGAACTATGAGGATTGCTTCAAATAGACAATGGAGCACACGACATTGTCTAAGACAGCTCTTTGCAGTAATTTTGGTCCACTGTTCACCGACAAATCCGCAGCAGCTTTGGTCCAACTTTCAGCCATACTTATCCCAGGATATAGCAACAGATTCATCTTTATCACAGAACCAAATCACAGGAAAAGTTCTTTCCTTGATTGATCAGCATTTGCAGATAATGGGAAAATCTCTGAAAGATTTTGGCTTCTCAAACCTTCTTGCAGATCACCAGTTCAACAATCCAGCAAAAGAGATACAAGCTGAGCGTATGATACCTGTATCTAATGAAGATATAGCCACAGTATCTATGCTCAATAATGCTCAAAAATATGCATTTGAAAAAATAATGCAAAAAGTGAATGCCAATGTTTCAGGAGCATTTTTCATTGATGGCCCAGGTGGTACTGGTAAATCTTTCCTCTACAAAGCATTGCTCGCAATGGTTAGATCTAGAGGAGACATCGCATTAGCAACTGCAACATCTGGAGCAGCAGCATCGATACTTCCAGGAGGCCGCACAGCCCACTCCCGTTTTAAGATCCCCCTTCACCATGAAACTAACAGCACATGCAATCTTTCCAAATAAAGTGCAGTTTCTCAGTTAGTCCAGCTTGCAAAATTGATAATATGGGATGAAGCAGTAATGGCAAAAAAATAAGCAGTTGAGTCATTTGACAGATTGCTTAAAGATTTACTTGCTTCTGATTCCATCTTTGGCTGCAAAATTGTTATCTTTGGCGGTGACTTCTGACAAACATTACCAGTAGTAAGAAAAGGCCAAAAGGAAGATTACATTTCTGCATCACTTGTTAACTCATATGTGTGGCCACTTCTTCAGAAAATTCACCTCATTGAGAACATGAGAGCACAACTGGATCCATCATTCTCAGACCTGCTTCTAAATATTGGAAACGGCATGCAACCAACTATTCTAGAAGACAAAATAGTGCTGCCTTCTTCCATCATTATCCCTTTTACTGACGATCAAGCATCATTAGAAGCTTTGATAGCAAGTGTCTATCCATCTCTATCTAAATTTCTCCCTGGCAATTTGCATATCATCAACAGAGCAATTCTCAACCCTACAAATGATGTTGTCCATGAAGTCAATAAGATTTTGATCCAGAAGTTTCCGGGACAAGAAATCAAGTATATCAGCTTTGATCAAACAATAGATCCAACTAAACAAGCTGATCATGGTGACTTCTTAAACTCTATTCAGCCTCCTGGATTACCTCCTCATGAATTGATTCTCAAGCGAAATTGCCCAGTTATCCTCTTAAGAAATCTGAATCCTGCTCAATGATTATGTAACGAAACACGCTTAATTTGTTTGAATTTCAACAAAAATGTCATTCATGCTGAAATTTCAGTTGGAATTCATTCTGGTAAACAAGTCTTTATCCCTCGCATTCCATTACACAGCTCTAATGATGAATCATATCCAATACCTTTCAAACGTACACAATTTCCAATTTCACTCTGTTTTGCTATGACAATTAACAAATCACAGGGACAAACTCTTGATTTTGTTGGATTATATTTGAAAGGGCCAGTGTTTTCACGTGGCCAATTATATGTTGCATTGTCAAGAGCTAGGACTGCTAATTGTGTGAAAGTCTTGCTCAGACCAGCTACTACTCACTCTCACTCAGACAATTCCACTCGCAATGTAGTTTATCATGAGATTTTAGCAGCTGTAGCTAATCATTGAGTACTGAATTTATAAGTATACAGTTAGCAGCACTTCCATTCTTTAGATTATATATTAATCTACTTTCTTATGCATCAATTATGCTTTCCATCTTTTGCACTGCAGGTATGGATGACAAATGCATTCCTATAACCACCTTGACAAATAAATCAGCTGACTGGATGATAAAGGTCATTGTGGTTGAAAAAACAAACATTTTCACAGGAAAGGATCAAAACACATTTCAGCGCTTCATGTTAGCAGATGAAGAGGTGCGTTCTCCATTCTAATTATCCTAATCAATGAATTCGACACATTAAAACTCCTTAGCACACACCAACAATCAATAATCTCCAAGCCACCACCTCACAATTAATTGACTAAAATAATTTATTCTCTAATATACCTCTATGCCATTCATGCTAATTTCCTTTTTTATTTACATCAAATTCCTTCTATAAAATTTCAATTTCCAGAATCAATCAATTCAAGCCATTGCTTTCACCAGAGATGTTACCTATGCAGATAGCAGGCTTGTTCTCTATCGTACTTATTACATTGGAAATGCAACCATCTCACCTATCACTGATGACAGAAACCAGGCTGGTTCTGTTCCATGGCAGCTTACAATATCCAAGACGACCTTCATCAAACAAGCGCACAAAGAAAAAGAACTCAAACTGCAAAATCATTTTCCATTGACATCCTTCTGGGATCTTGACAAATACAAAAACAATGACATTATTAGATTCAGTAATTCTTTCCCTTCTGTTATTCTCCATTTCTGACAGAAATCTACTATTACTCCTTTTCTTCTTAAGTTATTTACTCATTCACTAATATTGCTTCTCCAGATCTCCTCTGCGCTCTTATCCAAGCTTTTCCAGAATCTGTTATATCAACAGCAAAGGGACCAAGAAGGATTCACAGATTTGTTGCAATTAACGCTGAGTAATCTTCTTATACTTTTTGCTCTTCTAATTATACTAACATCTATTACTTTTCCTTCTTTGCCCAGTTATCTATGCATTACCTTGCTATTTTTCCGATTAATTGCAATCCATACTGCAGATGCAGACCTATGATTTTCACCATGTGGGAGCCATATGTCTATATTGAAGGCATTCAGCTGATGAATCTCATTCACACTTGTCCAGTAATCCTCCTTATTCGCCCAAAAGTCACAACATACCATGGCCAGTCACTCTCTTCTCTTTAAGCTCAAAATAAAATAAAGTCTTACAAATATATATATACAATACAATGCCTTATCTTATTATATTCCTTGTCACCCTCTACAAACAATAATTGCAGGAATTGATATAGCTACACGCCCTAACAGCACAGTTGTGTTGGATCCACCACTTCATGAGGCAGCTTCCCTGAGAATATGGTATCAGCTTTACTATTTCTTCTTATAAATAACACATGTTTTCCAAACTCTCAATGCACATCAAATTAAAAATAACCATTCCTCCAATGTTATAGGTGTGATGAGAATAAGGCATATATTCAGAAAGTTATCAGCCAAAGACTTTATGAAAAAGCCAACCAAGAACTCCAAGCTCCACTTCAAACTGAAATTAGGCCAATCTCACAGATTCTTGACTCATCGGAATTGGTAACAAATATTTTCCTTCTTCTTTAACATACCAAAAAAAAGATTAGATATACACTTTATTCCATAATCCATTTATATACATAAAACATTTTTCCCGGAAATAGATCAAGAATTTTTGGATCAAAGGAACTCCATTGATAACCAACTTTTATCAAAAGTTCTTTGTACCTAGCTGTGCATCATGTGGAAAATCAACAGGTGCAATGATGGACATAGAATTCGATTGCAATTACATTAGAATATTTTAAGGAGAATGCTCAGGACTACATTGATATGGTAGCTAGAATACATATTAAATGACTGCTAGATACTCTATAAACAACATTAGCAATATTGCACTTATGCCACACAACACAAGCACGATGAATTGCATAAAATCAAAACTTCTCACTCATGTATTCACTGCGTAGATAGCAAAGAGGGATTACCTCCTTAAAGGTCAGAAAATACATGACCAGAAGACTATAACAGCTAAAAGAACAAATCTATCCCTAAGATAACAAACAATGATGGAAGTTGGGGCGCTACAACTCATCACTGCTATTTCCAAATCCTACCTCTAACTCTGAGCTTCAATCCCTTTTGATCCCCGCTAGAGAAAAACAGGACCATGTTACTTTGGATAATAAGGCCATCAGAACTGGCACGAACTTTGCGGTGGCTATCTCTTATGCTTCTAGGAATTCCCTACCATATCATCTTTCTGCCATTTCCGCCTACCTCAAGACTATAGCTATAGTCTTTGGCCTCTTTATCATTACGCATGAACCTCAAGAATGCTATGTAAACTGGTACCATACCATGTTGAAATGCTTCAAAATGCAAGCAGAAATATTGCCCAAAGCAACTGAAAACCTAAATTAAAAAAGAAGGCACAGGAGGTAAATAGATTGCTACAAATGTGTAAGAGACGCTATTAAGATTATCAAACTAAAAATAGCAATAGGTAGTTTAATTAATAGAACTGCTTATTATTTCCTACAAGTTCATTGCCTGGACAGCAAGTGAGGTTCAAGATCAGAACTACAAATCTGAATGGAGCTACCAATAAACCCCATTCTATTGCTTTATATGTATTACCTCCTTTTTAAAGTGCCAATCTCTTACTTTATGCCTTGACAACCTTTGGCAATCAACAATTTCATCGCACACAAAATGGCAGTATTACTCTAAACAACTTTTTTTTCTTTTGGAGGGGAGGGGAGAGGAAGAGGACAGAGAAGACGAAAGGAGTAAAGGAAAAGGAATGGCTAAAAGAACTAGATAGCTGGGGATAAAAAACCTGGTCTTAGGTAGGAGATTGGAAAATACCAACCACCAAAGAATGAGCATCAACCCCTTCTACTTGGCTACAGAAATGCAATAGGATTAACATGCCCCAACACCAGCACAATCTAATAGAACAGACTACATGTTAATTGCTAAAGGGGTCAGATCCCAAAGCATGCAGATCTAAATTGAATAATTCCAAAGCAAAAAAGGAATTATAAACTGCACTTAGGTACAATACTTACTGTGAGCATCCATGTAGCATTCTCCACTCCATGTGGATTTGATTTGACATAACGATGGTTAAAAGTACTGGGAAAAATTCTAAGTTTATGATGGGAAAAAAAAAAATTTCTGAGAAGCGGCTTGTTTGGGTTGGGGTGGTCGACAATAGGTGCTTCGCATTTCTCAAATGCGAGTTCAATAGAACTCGCATTTGAGAAATGCGAGTTCATTAAGCCTCAGGAAAAAAAAAATCCAATTAAAACTGAATTTAACGTCGCATTTTACGAATCGCGAGGTCCCAATGTCGCGACAAAACTCAGCCACGGCCTCAACTCAAAAAAACCTAGAAAGCGTCAAGCAAAATTTGGGAAACGCAGCAGTTGATTGGAAAACCGTGAAATCGAGGTTGTTAGCACATCGAAGGAGAATCGATTTGCGACTACCGTGATTGAGATTGTAACCGGGGCTTTGGTGAGGAAAGCGAAAATCCACCGCGGAGCCGGAATCGTCGCCACCTGGCGTTCCTGGGCCCAACAACCAACTCGGCCGTGAGTCAGTGTCCCGGTTTTTTTGTTTTCCGATGTCGCCTTTTTTTTTTTTGCCATTTCCGCAGCATTTTGTTGTCGCGTTTATTTAAAGTTTTTTCCATTTCGATGGCATTTTTTTGCTGTGGGTAAATTCCGTTGCGTTTTGTGATTGAAATGGGTTTTTTTTTTTTCCTTTTTTTTTTTTCTTGCGGTTCGATGCATTTATTCATTCCGTTCGTTGCTTTATCTATTCACTTTCAAGTAGCTTAACTATTTGAAGAAAACGTAGGAATCTCTATAAGAACTCAAGGAAGGACGTGTGCATATTGGTCAACACTTGCAGAAACTGACTGGTATTTAAGCCTCTATAAATACCAACCTAATTAATTTAGCCTAGTTCCACCATTTTTGTTTTCCCTTTACTGCTTACTTGCCGTCCCCGAAAATGTCACAGGAAATATCGTGTATAGTGCTAGATATGAATTTAGGCAATGAAAAGCAATGCAGAATGCAAGAAAGCTGCAGTACCTATTCTCAAGTTTCTTCTCTGTTTATTTTTATATGTAAAAAAAAGAAAAAGAAAAAACTGTACTCACTTAGTTTAGTTGTTTTTGTTGTTCAATTTGGTTCCGTTTCTTATGTAGCCTTAAAATTCTCTCTCTATTCTGGGTACAAATGCCAAAGACTTAGGGATGAGACTATTAAAGATGGTACAGGGCTGGTCTGTTTTTGCCGTGAGACCGTGCCATCTCAATCCTTCCGCAGGTAAACATAACGCTTACATGATTCTGGGCCATAACAGTTTTCAGAAGATATGTTCATGATCGCAGAATGATATCCTTCTAATGTGTTGGACTGTAGAAATTCAAGTGATCTGTCAATTCAATGCATTCACTCGGACACCTTGCTAGTGTTTTCACAATCTTTGTTTGACGAAGAATTGGGAATCAAAGAGCTTTGAGTGTGCTGTTGTGGGTAAAAGATGATGTGGTTTTCGTGGAAATGGCTTTCGAAAACCTACATTTACAATTTCGTATACATGTAAGGCAGGTTCATGAATCAAAGTACATCAGTGTTACCGTTCGTGCATCTTTTTGCATATGGAAGTTTCAAGAGTTTTGTGTTACAATGGGTTATAGACATATGAATTTTGTTGTTGCTGTTTGAGGATATAATGGTGCGTAATGTGATAAGAATGGTCCGTATATCTATTGTGCATGTACACTACATATGCCAAGATTACCAATTAGCAGCTTCTTCTTATGGTACAGTGAGGGAATAAGTTTGTGTATATAAGACATAGAAAATCATGAAATGCTCTAAAAAACTGAAAGTAAACATTGACTAATACCCACCACAAATTAAATTCTGAATAATTTTGTGAACATATTGACTTAAGGTACAAAATCATAGTTAATATTACGAACACAACTATTACATTCTAAAACACGATAAGTAGATAATCTGCACAATTAAACTATTAAATGAATATTTGGTTTGCATGTAATTCATATGGTCGAGCATACAAGTAAAGTTCAATTTTATGTAAATAAGATTTATTGGAAAAGAATAAAAAAACCGTGGTATTTTATTTCAAACTTCCAACTTAAGAATAATGCGAGCAATTATCGAAAATTTCATAAGTTTTGAGGCAATTGTATTAGATGGAAAATTTAAAATTTTGTTTTGGGGGGGGTCGGGGGACAAATGTGAGGCAACACTTAAAAGTTATAGGCTATTTAATAGTTTTAAAAAAATTAAGGAGGTGCAATTAAAACGAGTGTAGCTTCGCCCTGACAAGGCTCCTTACTGAATCTCTTATTTTCCTTCTATACCCGTGTCAAAGGATTCACCATCCAGTCAATCAATGCAAGCTTTTTCTTGTTTGCTCGAGACAGGATCGAAGTCAAATCGACAAGTGAGGAATCACCATTAATCTTCTAATTGAAAACAAATAACGAGGAGGAGGGGGAGGGGGGTGGAATGGAAGACTAGAAATGCATGGGGATGCAGCTACTCCAATTTCGTAGAATTGCACAAACCTAACGTGGTCGTATGTACTTGTGTTTTTTTTTTTCCATCCCTTTGCTCCCTCCTTTTCTGTCGTTTTTGGGAAATTATGTACGCGCTATTAGTAGGTAGTAAGATCTCAAGTACCCTTTACAGGTTAAATTTGTACCACAAGGCTTAGAAATATATTATGAGGTACAATTGCGGTTGACAGCTTTTTGTCAAACAAGTCCTAACGTTACTTTAAGGTGCAAATCCAATTCCACTTGAAGAATTGTTGAAGATGATAAGACATCGAGAATCCATGAATTAGCTTAAAAGTCGCTAGTTCCTCACAAAACATAACTTTTGTTTTCGTATAATCGCCCTTTTTTTCCCATTTGTGCAGCAATTTGTTGTCCGTTTCTGTTGCTTTTTCCCTTTCCATTGAAGATGGCATTGTTTTGCCTGTGTTTTTTCGGGTAATTTCTGTTTCTCTTTGCGGTGGAAATGTTTTTTTTTTTTTTCGTTTCGTTTGCTACTTTTGTTTATCTTTTTTTGCAATTTATGATGCGCCTATTCTTTCCGTTTCTGTTGCTGCTTATGTATTCCCTTTTTGATGCAAGTATTTGTTTTCTTTTCTGTTGCTTCTTACTTTTTTCCCATTTCGGATGCATTTAATTTGCCATTTCTGTTGCTAATTTGTTTTCCCCCATTCCCGATGCCATATTTTTAGTGCACTTGCAAACCAAGAATGGGTTTTTTCCAACTTCAATGTCGAGGAGATTTAGCTGACACAACACTAACGATCAAATCAACATACAAATGTTGGATCCTAAAGATTTCACTTCGAATTCCTTATCAAGAAAAAGTAGTCTAACATACTAGGTAGTGGATGCAGAGGAGAAATTCCTATACTCTTCACCAAGCATATCTGCACTTTAGTTGGATAATACTTTTGTAGGTTCAATTCCAGTTATGACTGTAGGTATAATTTCTAAATAGAAGTTTAGGCTTAATGACTACGTATATTATTCTACATTTTCTCGTGTTGGAGTCTAGCGCTTTTCTTCTGTCTTGTTTGCCGGCTGAATGCTGGCTCAGCCATGCCTGGGTCCTTAAACAAGCAAGTTGCCATTCTCAATTTGATGTTTTTTTTGTTTGGACAATATATGTGATTTGCGTATAATGCAGAATGGTGTAACTCGTTAAAAAAAGGGATGGAAAATGCAGTTTACTTGCAATATATCGCGAATTTAGTTAAGTACAGTAATCTGGTATGCATTTATTTCAAATGATTTTGTAACATTTCAATGAACGATTTGCAGGTTGGGGTGGAGAAATAATCTGCAGAGTTGGTGTGCCAGTTTGAGGGCGTAGGAGACTTGTAGCGTTCCCCCAGAGTTGTTGGCTTCAGGCGGGTGGAGACACTTAGCGGGTGGTAAGATAAATGTAGTGATCGTCGACGTGTGTGTGGTCTGACAATGAGGTCACTAAATTTTGCTGCAACAGAAATTGCTGTATTTCTTTGTCAGCAATTGTATGTTACAATTGGTTATAATTGCTGTGCATCCCAATACTGCCATGGCCCGCAAGCCTTTTGTATTAATTTCCATTTGCATGATAGTCAGTTGAGCCGTTGGATGGTAATATGTGGTTGGCGAATGCGCCTTGAAATTTGATGTTATTCAATGACAGCTGGAAAAAAAAAATTTTTCTCGTGTTGGCAGGGAGTTTTTTGTAGGTTTATAGGGGAGACTCTGCCGAATTTTTGATAGACTATGTTTACATAAAACCATTTCTAATTTTGCCCACACGATCTACCATGCAAACTAAGCAAAGTCGAGCGTTCCATAGTATTTTTCTCCATTTCTGTGAATTGAATCGCATTTTTATATGCCTACTGGTGGAAAGGCACCTAGTTTACGAAGAAAGGTTTTGTATTATATAAAAAATACATGGCACAAAAACAAGGCTCGGTAAGCCTTTTGGTGATGTATGATAAACATAGCATTGTCCAATGTGCTTCGCGGGGATGTTATGCAACAGGAGCTTAAAAAAAAATTGCTTTAGCGGAAGTTTTAGTACTTTTATAGGGGACTATGTCGAAATGTATGGACATTTTGTTTACATAATGTCCTTTCTAAATCCGTCAACATATTTTCCCTGTTGTTATTCAGCTTCTGTTTCATTCTGTTTCTTAATGAGTTTGTTTATGAGCACGTATGGGCAAGTTGGATCTGTCAATTACTTTTCATTCTTCTGCCTCTAAGTAGGCTGAATTAATACATCTTAGTTTTGGATTTGGCTGACCTTCTTCTTCTCTTAGCGATTTCATTTTCGTATGATTTCATGATAAACAAGTGAATAACTGCTGAGTTCTGGATGTTTTGCAGCCAAAACAGCAACCGTACATATTCATCCCTTTGTATTGATTTGTCGGAGCTCAAGGGGACCTGCAGATTCATATCTAGGTTAGTAGTCTCGAATCCATAGAAATTGACAGCTGTGTTTGATGTTAGCAGATGCATGTTAGAAGGTTGCTTGTTGTAGTTGATTTTCTGGACCTTAATCTTGTCGTTGTAGTTTGCTATGTTATGAATGCGTTCTACCCGAGCTGTAATAGAAAGTTCTGATAATATTGTTGTCCTCTAGTCACGAAATTGACTCCAAGTGAAACTTTCGATAAAACATTAAATGCAGTAGCATAAGCATAGCTGTGTGCAATTGATAAGACGATGAGATTTTATGTTTTTGGAATTTGTGGTTAATGGCAGGGAGTTTCGATCATGTTATAGGGGAGGCTCTGTCAAATTATTTGTAAAAATTTGTGACGCAAACTTAGTTTCTTAAATCGGGCACCCACATTTGGGGTTTTCACTACGTTGGTTGGAAGACATCCGCTTGACATAATTTGTCAAGTATTGTGCTCAAAATTAGTTACGGAAATCATGTAATGCATTCGGTTATTGTATTTGAACTAGTTACGGTGACATTCAGAATGGAGGGTTACGAGTGGGTACTCCTGCAGTTTTATTCATGCGTTTTCTTACCTACATCTCCATTAAATTATCCATTTCCTTAATCCTTTCCCACTGCTATGCTAGTAAGCTAGTCGATGCTCAAAATATACCCACTGCTAAAGTCGAGTACAGATCAGTATTCGTCTGTAACAGTCGGTGCTTCAGTTCGCGGTCATCGTAATCAGCGTGTGCAATCACCGATTCAAATAATAGGCTTCAATTTTCCGTCTCATGCTGGCTCTGTATCATTGAATGTACCCGCCGTCTTAGGCTTTTTTTTCTATCACATTACTTTCCAACTGTTTGGATTTGACCTTCAGCGTAATCCTTAGTAGGCAACAAGTGTTGTTTATGTTAAGCACTTTCTAGAGTTGTTATTCATATCTACGTGCTTACGTCACGTGTAACTTTCTGTAATAATCATCTTCTTGATCATCAGTTTACCTATGTGATTGCGAATTGGAACATGTAGAGCGACCTCGAGTATTTTTCTATCGGGAAGCGGCAAATACGTTCCCGAGGGTCGATGTGTTACTTCCTCCTACCTACAATCGATCGGTAAAGCCGCATGTGGTTTCGCGACGAGTTAGTCGACAAAATTTATGAATATATGGGCCTTGACAAAGGGATGTTCAGACTTAGATTACTGCTCCGTCAACCGTGCGGTCACTCGGTCTACACTACTTCTCCAATAGTGGATGATGAAACATTGGAGGATATGTACGATTGGTGGCGCGAGACACATCCGTATATTGCAGAAATCTACATTGAAGCAGGGCCCCCCGCCAAACCGTCAAGCCGGACCGATGATGTCCCTTTTCAATGCCTGTTCGGATCCAATGCGGGAGCATCGTCCCTCCCACACGGCTGTACCTGAGCCGAGATCCGCATCTCACAACTCGAACAGAGATATATTTAGGGAACAGTTGTGGTCACCAACCGCAGGTACTGATCTGGGCCATTCTAGGAGCCAATATGCCGTACCCCAGCCCTTTCACGGCCCCCCATTTCATGATGTGGACTCAATGTCTACGTTCACTGACCCGACACAGACATTTCAGCAGTGTCCCCGTACACAGCACTCTAATCCCGGTCCAAGTAACACAGTTGTTGAAGCGATGACGCGGTACACGGAATGGCACCACAATTCCTACTCGAACGAATCGATCAAGGTTGATCTCGAGGACTCGAGGGAGTCCAAGGACGTCCCCAAGTGGCTCGGATGATGAGACCGGCCGGACCGTTCCAACACGCCTACCACAGTCAAACTGGCTTTGCCGATGACTCCGGTCCTACCGGCAGAGTCAGTGCCCATCAAACCGCTTGTTTTATGTCCCCCGTGGATTGGCTTTTTTCCAAAATCTTGAAACCTACAATGCAGATGACATTGGTGATGCGATGATGCTTTCACACGCAGTATTCCTACAGGAAAAGCAGAATATTTGCTTAAACATGCGCTTTGAAAGCAAGCAGCAGCTCGTGAAGAACTATCGGTTATGGTCTATCGAAAGCAAAATAGAGAGTTCGGGTTGTGGAGTAAGAGGGACACTTGGGTTGCAAGATGCAAGTTATGGTCCCGGACCGGGTATGCAAGAATGCGATCCATCGTGAGCACTTCGGGAAGACTCACGGACTGCGCATTACTAGGTGGACTAGGGATCATACATGCCTTGGTTCATTGTCCCAATAATAATGTAAATTTGACTTCGCCGCTATTGCCACATTGTTCGCAGTGTTGAAGCGATCCATCCCGCTTCAAGGTTAAGAACATCATGTCATCATAAAGACATTTGAAGGTTGACATCACATACAAGAAGGCGTGGTACTGGCGGAAGGCTATTGATATTGTATTCGAAGTTGGGATACAATTTTTCCGAACTCCCAAGTACATGCATGCACTTGTTCGGCCAAATCTGTGGTTGTTATGCAGTGCACCACGAAAGCGGTGACCGGGTGAAGACCTTTAGGTGCAGGCATTTGGACCGCAATTACTTTTCAAAGACGTAATGCGTGTTTGTGTTGACGGCACTCACTTGCGTGGTGAGTACAGAGGCAAGCTACTTATTGCAGTGACGCAAGATGCAAACAATCAGATTCTACCGCTTGCATACGCTCTTGTCGACGAGGAGACAATTGAGAGTTGGGACTGGTTCCTGTACCAGTTACGCTACCATGTCCTTAAAGACCGGTTTCCAGTATGTGTGATATCAGATCGACATCAAGGTATCGTCCGAGCAATGTCGACACACGACTACTGGATGGAGCCGGTGGCATTCCACAGATTCTGCCTTCGACATGTCAGGAGCAATCTCATGACGCGCCATAAAGGATTACACCTCGCGGTTGCTGGGGAAAGCTCGGTCATACGCAGTGGAGGGAAAGCGTGAGATGCAGCGAAAATTTCCGGATGCGTGGGACTATCTATCAGAAATTGAAGAAGAAAAATGGTGCCTTGCTCACGATGGTGGTCGTCGTTGGGGTATTCTTACCACCAACATGTCCGAGAGTTATAATAATGTCCTCAAGGGGGCACGACATCTGCCGATCCGAGCCTGCGTCGATCTGACATTGCATCGGACAGTCGAACTATTTAAGAAGAGAAGAGCGGATGCCAGTCATTGTCGTCATAGATTTCCCCCGAGGATATGGCGACGTTTTGTTGTTGCTGAAAAGAAAGCGGAATGCAGTGGTTGTAGGTATCATGCCGCAACCGGTATCTGGTCGTGGACAGCCGCCGCATGGATGGCGGGGAAATACGCTAACGCCAGTATTTGGAGAACGAATGCTCGTGTGGAAAGTGGCAGATGTATCGGCTGCCGTGCTCTCACGTTATAGCTGTTTGTAGATACCGAGGGGATAATCCGAACATGCATGTCGATCAATCATTCACCAAAACTCGGTGGTTCCAGCAGTATTCTGGAATTTTCAATCCTTTACCGCATCCTGATAATTGGGAGGAGCCGGGGTGGGAACTGCAAGGTGATAACAGCAGATTCATTGCAAGGAAGGCGGGACGGGTTCGTGCAAGAAGAATTCGTAATGAAATGGATGAGAGAGACCCGCGGGAACCGAGAAGATGTACTAACTGTCATGAAAGGGGTCACAACAGGAGGAATTGCCCAAACTTTAGGCCGTGACTAGTTGTATGCGTGGTATAGAATTCTGCTCAAGCTGTACTTTGACTGCTACGGCCACGGTCGTTCGTGTTTTACATTTTAACTTGTAGGTGTTGAAATTCATATGTTTGATGTAATCCTTATTCTAGATTTGGAGACCAGTTAAATGTTGTTTATTGTGTTGCATTATATTTGGGTTTGCAAGGAAATGTATTTGTTGGCAGGGAGTTTCTTGAAATTATAGGGAGGTTCGCCAAAATTTTTTTGGTAAACGTGCATCATGGAAAACACATCCAACATACGGCAACGGCGCCTAATTTCATGGATTTTTCACGTTTTCTAATTCAGATTTATGAAATCCATTTTCTGCTCATGTCTGTATTATGTTATGCCTTCCCCCGTTCGTTGAAAATAGCCCACTAATTGCCTAGCATTTCCTTGTATTATTCGCACCCAAAAAAAGGATATCAGAGCGGCATAGCTTTAGGGAATTTGTAAAAAGGGTTACAATGGTTTATTGTTGTTTCAGATGTGCTTAATCTATAAGATTATGTTTGACTGTTTCCAACTTCATTTAAAAAGTGTAAAGTTTAACCGAGTAATTTGTTAACTTACACTTAGTTTAATTGTTTTTCTTAATAGGACGAGGCAGATATGGCAGATGCGGCACCCCAGTTGGATGTGCACCCCGGTCCGTATTTGACCGATATTATTGCGGAGGGGACTGCCCACAGGGCCCATTCCGTCTTCTATGGGTATATTCCAGGCGATCAGCTCGTCGTCCGCCGGTGCGATAAAGCATTCTGGGACCACAGACCGATACCTGAGCAGGTGCTACACTACATCCGCATAGCGGGTTTCGAGGGTACTCCCGCGGCTATCGATTACCGATCATGCTTTGATCACCGGTCTAGTAGAGATGGCGGGAGACACACCCTTCCATCTCCGTCGGAGAGGCTCGTGGCGTCCACAGGATGTTGCGGTCATATGGGGATTACGCATTGACGGACCCCCAGTCACGGGTGTGGATGTTGCGCATACCGGTGAGGAGTGGAGATGCATTTGTGCGGAGCTTCTAGGGTTTTCACCAGATCCGACTGACTTTGATGGGGGCCGCCTGAGAGTTAGTTGTTTGTCCACCTGGGCGATGAGCCCGGCGATGCTACGACACATTCAGGCGGGCTCGTGTACATCTTATTGCTTTTGGGCGGCCATTTATTCTCGGATAAGTCCGGGAATAAACTTTCCCTTTCCACTTCTCCGAGATTTAGAGACACTTGGGGAGTATAGTTGGGGGAGTGCAGTCCTGGCATTCCTGTACCGGTCTTTATGCACCGCCACTCTTCCTGCTGCTACAGATATTGCTGGACCATTACTGCTTCTCCAGGTATGCCGTAATCGATGCGTCATTCTCGTCCTAGCTGGAAAGTGTTGTAACATGTTACCCTGCAATGGAATAACCATTTTTAAGAAATGCAGATATGGGCGTGGGAACGCATGCCGACATTGCGTCCCGATCGTGTGCGGCCACTAGACCACTATCCCGGGCCTTATGGAGCTAGGTATGGTTCTAATCTGACATTACATGCAATTGAACTGTAAAACTAGTGTTACAAATGAACTACTAACAGTATTTATTTTTTTAAAAAAAATTGTATAGGTGGGATGTTGGTCTCGACCTACACCGAGTTGTGCGTCATGTCTTGCCAGCTCTTAGAGACCAGTTGACTGGCTTACGTCCTTCTGAGGTACTGTTACCAATGTTTATGAATAGCATTTAATGTTGAAACAATTATTAATTTCTGTTGTTTGCACGGTCGAAGTTTGTCGGCGAACCTTGAATCGACGAGATAGTGAAATACATTACTAATCTGCTTTCCCATTTCGGAATCGGTTGTCCCTGCTCTATCCGTTGTTGCTTACTGTTCTGTAAAATTTTCATGCTCCTGTTGTGCTCATAGTATTTTGAATTAATTTTCAGTTCGTTTGGCTCCCGTATTCGGAGGACATTCTTGCATCCCTCCCTGCGTACTGTACTGCAGGACGTGACATTTGGAGAGCTGTCACGTTCATCATTTGTTGGGAGGTTGTCGAGCCCCATCTCCCTCATCGAGTTATGCGGCAGTTCGGTTTGCAGCAGGTCGTGCCTGACTCTCGCCTGGCCGAGAATAATGCCGTGCTACATAAGTTTAGCCGCCGTGGGAAGAAGAATCAGGATTGGAGCTTGGCACACGTGCATTACATTGATGCATGGACTCATAGGCATGGGATGGTGGCGGATGGTACTGCAGTTGACGATACTACTTATCCATCGGATGACTATTTTCGGTGGTATCGTCGACGCTATTCACGATCGAATCCCAGCGGCATTCTCCTATTCCCGAGGGGTTTCAGGCGATAGCGCCAGAGTAGAGTATCTTGTAAGTTTCACAACGTAGTAACATTACACACAAATGCATGCATAACTGAAATGATCTTCAGTGTTCGTCTAAGTTCCCGTACTTACGCACTTCTTAATGTGCCCTTTCTCTGAACAGGTGGATGCTATGTCGCGCATTCATTACATGGCGCTAGATTCTGAGTCAGCAATCGAGGAGCAGGGCAGGCATCATCTCCGTGCCATCAGAGAGTTTGTAGCTGATAGGTTACAGCAGGTCGGGGCGGCACGGCGTCTTGATGTTCGGCCTCCACCTATACCACGTGACATTCCACGCCATGTTGACCCTCGTCGTGCTGAGCGTGCTCCTAGAAATGTAGGTGGAGGGCAGCATGGCGGTGGTAGGCGTCGTAGGGTGCAATCTCCGGAGCACATCCCCCAGACAGGAGCTGGCGGCAGCACTATGGCTACCGAGCACTTTTGTGGTGGATCGACTATGCTCACACCCCTGTCGCAGATCATGCATCCGGGAACGGCGTCTAGGTCACCGGTGCCGTTCCAAGAGCCTACACCTATGACGGACCTAGAACATGGAACCTCCAGTCATCCGCATGGAGGTCTGGAACAGCTGGAGACTCGGACTGAGGCTTTGCATGATCAGAGGGACATGAGGCACACCATAGCGACTCCAGTTGTGCCAAATCCTCCACGTAGAGGAGCTAGGACGCGTAGACGTAGAGAGTGTGGTACTGGTGGACACCTTGGAGGGCATTGACCATGTATTGATTAGTAGTTTTTTACCATTACGTCAAAGTTGGTGCTACATATATTTTTCGTTTGCTCACACCTCCAGGTACTCGACTACGACAGTTTTAAGATACTACTGGTTGCGCTGACCTCGAATTGGTGTCGACTCGCTGGCCCAATTTTCTACAACCTAGCCACACATGCCGAAAAAATTATTAGCGAATTAGGTAACATAATGGATGACGTATACTACTATTAAAGGGAAGATGCCAAAAAATTCTTACTTTTTTACAAATATCATTGTTAACTGCTCTCATGGCGCTAACATAAATACGAATTCCGTATGCAATATTAAGGCGAAGTTGTGAGTTAAGGTATTTTCAACCCTACCGTCTAAAAAAACATCCAAAACATAGCTGACAAATACGTATAAAAATTCGGTAACGGTTTATGGTTTACATTGTATAAGATGTCTACGAATTTTTCTATTATCTAGTTTAGGCAATTGACTTCGACAATGTATAAGATGTCTACGAATTTTTCAATACCTGCACAGCAAAATTAATATGTCATACTACTAATTCAGATTTAATTGATAAAATATCCATTAATATGAAAACCTTCGACAACCCAAATTCGTTTAAATGTCGCATGCAAAATATTGAGGTCATATGGGGACAAAGTATTATATAATTTGAAAATATACAAGTTCTAACACAGGAAAACTACGTACGACAGTTAGAGGCCATCGGTCTAGTCATCATTTCTACGATGAAAGTTACAGTCTATGATTAAAAAACACTTTACATGAGGGAATATACGTTCGAGTTGTAGGGTTTATAGTTTTAGGGTTGAAGGGTTGTACGGTTTCGGATTCTATGGTTCTAGGGTTTACGCCTTTAGGGCTATATGGCGCAATAGTTTAGGGTTTACGGTTTTAGAGTTTGTGTCTATAGGGTCTTAGGGTTCATTGTTTAAGATTTCATGTTCAAGGTTTAGGGTTTACGATTTTAGGGTTAGGGGTAAAGGGTTTATGGTTTTCGATTTAATTCAATAGGGTTATAGCGTTCGAAGGTTTACGGTTTAGGGTTGGTCACATGAGAATTACACATTCGGAGTCGTAAGTAGTACATAAATAGGAATCTGTGTAGGAATGGGAAAAAAATGTTATGCTATTCACCATCTTATAGAATCACGCTCTAAAACTAAGCTTCTTATGGCTAATCTACAAATTTCGTACCAGCACGTCTTGATGCATATGCTCCAAAAAAAATGCAACTACTTTTACATGTAACCATGCTTACAAGGCTATAGTATATGTTTATACACAACCACTAGCACTGAGGTTACGCTATTACAAGGATTATAGTGGGGAAATGAGGTTTTCAAGATCAGTTTAAGTACTTCAATGGCAGAAGAAGCCTTGAAATCTCTGAAAATACATAACCAATCGAAAGCTACAGGATGTTTTCTAACTGTTTTTTATGATACGCATGTCAATATAAATACACTACCTCATCAATTTTGCTTCTTTGGAGATGAACATTTTGTAAAACTATTAAAGCAAAACTTATACTCCTTTGCTCCCAGTGATGAGAAAAGTGACTAAATGTGAAAGGCAAAACCTACATGCCCCTAACTGTGACAGTCAAACTATAGTATTTCAAATGTCAAATGTTGGTGGGTCACAAAATAGCAAAGTACAAGATGTTTACTACTACCAGATTAGTTTTGACCATTAAAATTATTTGACGGAGAAATTTATTTTGATTTTTCTAGGAATTTTTTACATTAATTTTTGGTCAATGCCATATTCACGAAACTTCCATTTTTTTAAAAAGCTTTTTTAATACAGATCGCATTCTGCAAATGCGATTTTCAGATTTTAAAAAAATTAAAAAATTGGCTGAAACTCGCATTCATGAAATGCGAGTTCCATAGAACTCGCATTCTACGAATGCGAGTTTCATAGAACTCGCATTCGACGAATGCGAGTTTAAGCAAATTTTGTTTTTTTTAAAATCTGAAACTCGCATTTGCAGAATGCGAGTTTCTTGAAACTCGCATTCTGCAAATGCGAACATCACAGGTCCGAAACCTACACCCAATTTACCCTATTTGCAGAAAAAAAATAAAAAACAGACTATTTCTAGAAATTTCTCAAAAGTACTGCCATTGTGCATATCAACTTTGTGGTCATCCTTTAGATGGGCCACCAAATAGGGAATGTCACCAATGACTGTGCACTCAGATCCTGCATAGGGGCAGTTGTAGGGTCTAAACAAACATTGAGATTCATGCTTGAACTTATTGTAATAAGGATATATGCCTATGCACCCAAAACTCTGATATTTACAAGGAAGCTCAAGGGATGCAGCCACCTCCTCCAATGCAAGACATCTGATATTGCCAAGCTCATGCCTACAGGTTAGGCAGCGGTTGTGCACCCTAGACTTGCAACCGAAACAAATGGTGTGACCGTTGGAGCACTGCAACAGAGAGCATAAAACAATATAGGTAAATTGAACTGCAATAACTACATAATACATGAAAATACATGTACAAGATAAACTTCTTAAATGATTCACATATAGCATGTCATCAAATGATAAGTTTCAACATGTAAGTGCTATTACATGAGAAAAGTCAATCATTGCATGTGATAAATAACAGAAACGAGAAATACCAAGAAAATGTCGCTTAAGATTATTATTACAGATGTGCTCGGGGGCAGAAGTTGTAAGTGAATAGTTGTTGAAATTGGGTAAGAAATGATGATATATGGATGGTTATTTTTCAAATAAAAGCATTTGGGAATCTAGGAAAAGGATTTATTGTTGCAATGATGTCATTTTGCTTTGAATAGTTGGTGTGGAAAAGATAATCAGTCGTTTGGATATAGGTGCAAGTGCGTCATTCAGTGTCCAATTCTTGATATCGTGAACATTACAAAAGTTCAATCATTTAGTGGTGGGAATTTGCCTGTGATCTTATCAGTAAATTTGATTCTTACAGTATGATGTCGATAAGAGTTGGCAGGGTCTAACTATTTCTTCTTGCTTCCCTTTTAGTTTGTCGATTTATCATTTTTGGTGTAATTTGTATCTGATTGCATTTTACTTCTGGTCTATAATTTGCTACTTTGGTGGCAGCTGTTTGTTATAGTTTTTCTTTAATGAATTTGCATGATACTGTATGCTACTCAATGTATTAACCAAATTGACATGTAGAGGGTCTAAGCTGCTTATTCTGGCGATGTCAACTAGAAATTGTTATTTTGATGACTTGCGGAGCAAACCAGAGGTCATTGATCCCGCTTAGGATGAAGAATTACTGGAAGTTTGCGAGCACATGAATGATTCTGCTCAAAATGCTGTGAAACCTAATTTGACTGTTTCTAGCAGTGTTCGTGAGTTGTTGGAATGTCCTGTCTGCTTGAATGCAATGTGCCCTCCTATCCATTAGGTACTTATATTTATTTTGATATCATATGCATTTTAATATTTTGTACGTGATGTCAGTTTGCAGTCAACTAAAAGCTTGTAATAATGAAGGTTTCATCTCTTTCAGTTTATGGCAAAAATATTATTATTTCATTAAGAGAAAACAGAAAACGTTGACCTATTTGTACACAATTTTATTCAGATACGCTCATATGAAATAGGTGATTTAATATATGGCATATCATTAGCCAATTTCGGATCAAATAGATTTCATAAGAGTCCGTAAACATTAATATTCATGACACAAGAAATTTGGCCCATTTGAATTTCAAAACCAAAATAAAATCCCAAAATTAGAAAACAACCCAAGGTTGAAGCTGATTTCAAAGCGAAACCATATCAGATCTCAAATTAACATCTACCTTTGAAAATAGTACTAACTAGGAAAAACCAAAAAACTAGTAAAATAACTAAAAAATTGAAATTCAATGGAATTTTCTAGAACAAGAAAACTGTGAGTAAATTGGGATATCAGCGAGAAAGGAGAGAATACCTGAAGAATTAACGGTCAAATCAAAATCTCATAAGAGGAGAGACAAGAAAAAGGAGGGGAACCAACCCTAATGAGGCTTGGTGATTTCTATTGTAAAAGTAGAAAAAATTTTAACTAACCGACCTACCAATCAATCAATCAATCAATCAATCAATCAAATCATGAATTAAAGAAATGATGAAAATAATATAGAATTGAGTGCGGGATTCTTGCATAGTTTTATCTGGTATAGTGTGAATAGGGTAGCGAATGAAATCAGGAGATGTTTTAGGAGGAGAAAATGAGCAATGGGAACTGTATATATCGACAGAATCTGCCCTTTACAATTTTCAAACTAAAGCTGTAAGGAGGAGGAAGGGGGGCGCGTAGACGCAGGAGAGGAGAGAGATTTCTTGAAAGAGTACAAAACTGAGAACTACTTGAGAAAAAGAAGACGAAAAATTTATTAAACCAACTTGTTTAGCAGATAGCATCAACAAAGCGTAAACAATTATAGGCCTGGCTCTCCTTGGTTTAGATTTTATGCAAGGTACAACTTCAGAAACGTCTTTGGCGTTTATGGGAATATCACTTAGTACTTCTTAATTTTGAAAAATCTCACTTACTTTTCTCATTTCTAAGTTTTTATAACATCATCAACTTATTTCAAACATATTATTGTAAAACTCATACTTGAAGAGACTAAATGTTTTCGTACCAAAATTGGCCTTGTGTTATCCTATTATTTTTCCAAAGCTGAAGATATATTACTAAAACCTTGAAAATAAAGACTAGCAAAGTGAATAATAGAATAAATTATATCAGTAGGTGTCTTTAACGTACAAAAAATTATTATTTAAAAAGTATGTTTAAGATGCTTCAAACTAAAAAACTATTTGATTCACTGTAAGGTGGTTTCATTAATTTGGAAAGTTTTAAAAAATTTACAAAATTTTAAATTTTTCCAAATGTTTTGTATAGAGTAATGACTTGAATATTAGAAACCGACACAATGTCTAAAATTATATTTATATATTCATTTGAGGTGTTTTAAAGAATGTAAAAGTAACTTTCTTTATTATAAAATATTTTTTTGATGAATTTAGAATTTCATAAATTATTTAGAATTTATTTTGAATGTCCTAATTCTTTGTCCAAATTGATGACTTAAAAATAAGAGAAAGATAAATTATTAACAATACATTTTAAACTTATCTGAGGTATTTTTAAATCATAAAATGTTATTTTCTTCTAATTATAAGAATTTTTCTTTTGCATTTCTTATCTTGATCGATGATTTCAAAAATTGTAAAACACCTTTAAACCTAATTATATGTTGTAATTTTTAAGGATTTAACTTGGTTAGTTATGAAATCTAAAGGTTCGCAAGAAAAGGTTAATTTTGGAATAGAAATTTTTTATCTCTCCTAAAATGAGTTTTTAAATGATATCTTTTGAAATAGGTCAATAAAGTTAAAAAAGTTAAAAATAAGGCAGGTAG
Source organism: Gardenia jasminoides (assembly GCA_013103745.1). Taxonomy (NCBI): domain Eukaryota; kingdom Viridiplantae; phylum Streptophyta; class Magnoliopsida; order Gentianales; family Rubiaceae; genus Gardenia; species Gardenia jasminoides. The sequence continues at coordinate 1,368,468 of CM023097.1, forward strand.
GTGAGATTTCTCAAAATTTAAGGGCACCAAGTGATATTACTACAATCCTTAGAGGAGCTTTTTAAAATTATCCCTTTGTGTATTCTATTCAGAAACTTGTGTTTTCAACAATTTCATTTGACATTCTTAAATTTTAAAAAACAAGTTCAATTTAGATTCTTAAATTTGGAAAAATCTCACCTACTCTCCTTACTTTAAACTTTCTATAACATCTGAAATCCATTTGGAAATATAGTATTAAAAAACTCATCTTGAAAGAGAGGATATAATTTCATTCCAAATTTATCCTTCTCTTGTGATTTCTTAATTGCTGTATTACACCAAATTTATGTCTTAATTTTTGTAAATTGGTCAATATCGTTCTTTATAAAAATTTAAAGCTGATAATACAATCAAAAAACTCTTTAATACTTTTGTATCATTGATCTGAACAAGAAATATTAAATTACTTAAAATTATGAGTGATTATAACCTGCAATAATTTATAACCATGAGAATACCTGCACTAACTTGAAAACATTGCATACAAGTATATTTTAAATTTTAGCATGTTGTATCTTTTAGTATTCAAGCCTTCAATTGGACAAAATAATTAGAAAATTAAAAAAAAAGTAAATGAATTATAAAATTTCTTAAATTAACTCAAAACACTTTAAAATAAAAGAAAATGTTATCCTTTTAAATTGTAAAAACTTCAAATAAACTTTCAAAATATTAATTCTCGGTGTTTAAGAAATACACTATATTTTTTCCAATTAGAATAAACCTTTATACTTTTCATTGGTTATTAATATACTCACATTTTAATAATAAAAAAGTAAGACAACAAAAGAGCAAATTTTGAATCAGATTATAATCACTTTCCAGTATTTTAATATTATATTTTAAAATAGGTTGTAAATAATACAAAAAAAAAGCTTAAAATAAGGGAGACAAATAAGATTTTTCAAAATTCAAGGGTAAAACCTTAGGGGAGGTTTCTAAAATTATCTATTTTATAAAATCTGATTATAAAAACTGATTATAGAGAATGATCAAAATCAGTAGAAGCTCCTCTCTGGCTAACTATAGATTTTAGCTTTTTTGGTCATTAAAAAATCTATAATCAGAATCCAAAAGTAATAAAAAAAATCACAAAAATTGCAATCCTAGATCAGAATCTATAATCGGTTAAAATAATCAATCAAGAATAAACTCCTACTTATTCATAATTATGATTTTGAAAAGGGTCTGTCTAGTTGATACCCAATAGACACTAGTTAAGATGTACTTTAATGTTAAAATTTTTAGGAAAAAAATTTAATCAGAGAAAATATATGAATGCCAATAATTGTTAGGGATGATCTTATATGCACGGACAGTGTATACATGATCATTATTTGATGCATGACACATGTGTAAAATTTACATTTTAAATTCAAATTTAGATCAATCATATGATATGAATTCAAATTCAGATTAATCCTACGATATGTAGTACAATAGTAATATCGCTTCATATGAGAGTGATTTTGTTTATGGATAAAGTTGTATTATTATGATTGGAAAATTATTAGTTCAACGAACTTACTAATTTTATAAAGCTTGTATTAATATAAAAAGTAAACTTACTACTTTTGGTGACAATCACAGTGACGAATATGATGTTTGCAGAAAAGGATTACTACCATATTTATATGTGCATATTTGCACTTTTTATTTTTATAGGTTCACATGGGTTTTTTTGAATGGGTTTTGAATTTTTACCTATTCAAGTGTGAAGGTTAATTTTTTTGGACCAATCATTTGAATATTCCAATTTCTATCACATTGTTTAAATCTTGAAAGCAGTGGGATGCTTCTATTTTTATCACATTTTAGCTTTATTAACTTATTTTCACTAAAAGCACTCCAAAATAAACACTCAACAATTATATGTTTATTGTTTTTAAAAAAATAGTTTGAAAGGAAAAAGTTACTCCTAACTTTCACTCAAAATACAACTTCAAAGAAAATAAAGTATTTGTAATTGCAATGACAACTTTTTTATATGATTCAAAGATACCACCTGAAAGAAAATAAAATGTTTGTAATTGCAATGACAAACTCCTTTTCATATGATTCAAAGATTGAAATAATTGTTACCAACAGATAAGAAATTGCCAATAACCATTTGCAATTTCTGAGATTCAGTTGAATTCTTTAATTAAGACAACAGTAGGTATGTTCTGATCTAATGATTAAAATTAAAACTCCAGAATTTAAAGATTTTAGGTTCAAGGAATAATTTCAGAAACCTCCCAAAGATTTCTAACATTCTCACTGCCCACCTTTGAGATTTCTAAAATATTAGAAATCTCCCCTAAAACTAAGAATCTGGTAACAAAATAGCCCAATTCAAAAATGCAAATAATAAAAAATTAGTAGCAAGAGAACAAAAACAATCTTATTCCACAACTACCCTCAAGTTTTGCTTTATACTTTTCGCATGAACAATATTTATCTATTTTAAATTTGTCAAATGTAAGGAGTTTAAATAAAATTGCATAGGGTAATTTTACTTTTGTCTATTTTAATTAGTTTGTTTGGATTGCTCTAATTTGGCTAAAAGAAGAGATCCCCGCGGGTGTGGAATTGAGCAGCGCCATTATGCTCTTATTTAAATACTAGAGGCATAAAACGCGTTGCGTTAGTTTGAAAACACAACATGCCCAGATGAAGGTATGTACTAAGAGGGGAAAATAGACATATGATGCTAAGTTGCATGTTGCTGATTGGCATGTATACATGGTTCATTAAGTAACGAGCACTTGAATGATATACGTATAACACAAACATGAATTTAATATTTAAATAAGAGAGAAAAGAGTGGTTGGTGGGGCATATTTAGGTAGACAATTGAACGACATGTACTAACATTTTCTTAAAGATTTTTTTTTTTAATTTGGTGATCTTAAGTACCAAATAAGAAGTGATTCCTGTGTTATATCTTTCAATAAAAGGATAAATTTTGTGTTCAAAATTATTGCAATTCGGGAATTATAAAACATCAACAATTAATCAATTTGAAATAAAAAATATTTCTATGAATATCTATATTTAGAGTAAACTCTAAAATGGAAAGTTTGTCGTGTACGTATCATCATTAATTCAAATAATGACAACGCTTTGATCTTTTGAAAGATTTCTACTGAATTGTTCGTTCGACTTCATAAGTAAAAAAAACCCTCCCTTCCTTTATGAGCAAATAGTACTATTTATGTTATGAAAATATTACAGGGGGTGAAGGGTGAATGATAATTTGGACAAAAACACATAGAAAATTTTTACTTTGGACAAATGACACTTGATTTTACGCTAAGTGATTCACAAACGCGTACTGAGGACACTTATGACTTGCCCAGGAACCGCTAGATGTAGAAATCTAAGTATGATGAACTATAAGCTACATATAGTAGGATCCATAATTAAAATTAGAAAAGGGTACCATGCAGGATCCGGGGCCTCACAAGTTCCATTTGGTGCAATTTGCATCTGAAACCGTCTATTTCATGCAAGTACATGTGGGTACCATGAAGCAAGAGAGCTTTAAATTGTCCAATAATATACAGTTGCCTTCTCTCAATGTTCGAAAGTTGTATCCCTTTAAAATTTTTATTAAAAGATTTCACTACATTCATGCTGCAACCAGTTTGGAAATGTATATTATCACTGGTGACAAAGCATAAAATTTATCACTTTTTGTTTCAACCAATAGAGACATATTCCATCCTTGTCCTTTTCCTTAAAGAACTACTGGAATAAGATCCCAAAAAACTGCAGTCCGAATCACCCTTCAGCCGTTTTTTCCTCTGTATTTTGCTTTGTTTAGGTTTCTCAAAAATCTTCCTAATTAATAGAAAAATGAACTTTAAAGGTAAACAAAATTCTGGAGTTCAAAAGAAGAGTTAGAGGAGATTAGTGAAAGCTCATGATGATGTGCTCGCATAATAATGATTTGACATATATAAACTTCAAATTAGAACCATCAGCTACAGTTTAACCATCAGCTAACTGAACCATGAGATTATGAAAGCAAGTTAGAAGTTGATTACAGATAAGTAGATAAGTTTAACCAAGGTGAATAGCGAAAGAAAAGTGCCATGGGAAGAGTTTTTCTATGCGTTTTCGATTGAATACAACAACAACAAAAGAATTTCCTGATTGAGGAATAAAAAGTAATATTTCACCCGCGTGAAGATCATGGTCAGCTACAAACATGTTCCAATTCTGCTCCAAAGATCTCTCTTTCATACCGATGGTGTAGGTTTTACTTCCACTTGTAAGAACTATTGTTGGAGTGTTTTTCTTATGAATCTGAAGATTTGCATATTGCGGAAGTGCCTGTTGATCATGAAGCATAACTCGGCTTGATTACAAATAAAGAAATCAAAAGCAAGACAAACACAATAAAGTATTGACCAATCTGTGTCAAGATCCAGGTGTATAAAACTGATAGACGGAAGCAAAAGATGCCCAGCCATGTTTGAAGAACTGATTTATAGATGAAGTTATAAAAGTTAGATTGAGCTGCTTAGTGTTGTTGGTGGGTGTCAAACCTCCAAAAATAAAGTTAAAATATAAGCCTAAATGCCAATCAACAGTAATTTGAGAATAGGGCAAGTAGGGTCGTCTCCTCAGGGAATAGGTGGACAAATCACACAGGGAAATAAGGGGGGTTTTTTTGGAAAGAGAGCAATTAATTAAAAAGAAGGAAATAAAAACTGAAATTTCAATTTAATAAAAAGTGGCAAAAATCAAATAACACAAATATCAATTAATTAAAACAATCTAGTCAAGGAATTAATCTTGGCACCGGTGCACACAACTGATCATAGACCCAAAACAGATATTTACATGCTCATGAATAAATTGGTTATAGTGGTCAAGCGACGCGCCCAACCACCAATCTTTCCTTAATTTTATAGTAGCCCAGAGACGCTCATAGACTACCCTCTTGTAAACTGGACAACCCTAGATACGCTCATAGGATTTAATGCAGTCACAGCCTTAGGAATTAGAAAGACCCAATTCTAGATGGTTAACACACATGCGGGTTAACTGAGGCTAGATTAATTATTCCTACGATACAAATTATACCACTTGCGAGGCGGTGAAACTGTCTCGTTTGTCACCAATTAGGTTGCTTAAAGGCGATGCGCCAACACCCTAATTGACTATATATTATTTAGATAATTGACTAACTGGCCACATTACCCAATAACCCAAATAATAATTAATTGAAAACAGAGAATAATTAAATACCCATGAACATATAAATTAAAATTAATAAACAAAACGATCTCACAGTTATGGTGCCCCGAGCCTTGATTATTCCTCAACTAGAAAAGGAATTAGCCACGCCTTGACATCTTTCCAATGCAAATTGTTGATTCCATGTAACTTGTAATTAAGGAATAAGAAATCACTTGAATTAACAAGGAAAAGAAACAGGTCTTCAATTGATACTATGAGCAACCACGGCAAATCAAGTTCCAGTTGCGTGATTCTGATGGCAAAAGACGGAAAAGACGGAAAACGGAAATACTTAATAAACAAAACGACGGAAAAGTAATAGCCAAGAATCTTGGCCTACTACTGGTCTACTTCTAAGGGTCAGGCGGCTGGAAAGGATGAAAACCAAAGAACCAAGAAAACTAGACAACTATGCTAGGCTATTCGTACGTACTAGTGGCGGAAAAACGAAAGCAATAGACAGCTTCACAATGCTAGTCTACGGAAAAAGACGAAAACAAGAGAAATAAGCTAAAGTACTGCTATGCTCCAGGATGTCTGCCAATGTCCAAAAAGCTATGACCATATATACGTGGAGGAGGAGGCTTCCAATTCCAATTCCAATTCCACGTAGGAAGTCAGCTGCCACCTTCTTCCCTAGTAGGCCTTGGACTCTTCATGTATAAGAAAAACTTTCCACCGCCAAGAATTCCTCCTGGTTCCCAATTTCCAATCTACAAGGCACGTGGATCTCCAACTCCAATTACTCCTAGAAATCTGTCCCAATAAGGAAATATGAGCTGGGCCCCACGAGAACTTTAAATTTGCTTGCACCATCCCTTTTTCAAACACAGGCATGTTTTGGAGAAACCAGTTTTCTGGAATTTTTTGCAAATAAAAGCCATCTTTCACTCCAAAGACCTACAATCACCACAAAATTCAAATATAAGTAGTAAACCCATTCTTGGCACAATAAATGGTAGAAATTAAGCCCCAAATAACCCCAATTAACACATACAAATATTCACCCATCAAATCCCCCCACACCAGAACCATGCTTGTCCTCAAGCATTTCAGAGCTCAGATAGGCAACTACAAATGCTAGCATATGGCAGTTCAACAAAGAGATACAAATATCTCACCCCTCAAATAATGTTATCAAAATCAACACATGCAAGAATTAACCCTCTCTCTTATAGGGTGATGTATTTCACTCACCACTCCGAAATGAAAACGTAGGGTTCACTCTCATCACATGATGAAATGATATTACCATATGCTTGCTAATATGTCACATCGCCACCTCTAATGCTAAATTCAACACAAAAATCAAAGGGACTTAACAAGGGTTGTAACGGGGCTTAGGTAAGGGGTTTGACAAAAAAGGAAATTTAGGCTAAAACATGTCAAGGGAAATACCATTGACCTGCTGCATGAAAATACAGTTCCTTTACCCACATTATCTATGCAAGGCATATTCAACAGTTTTCCAACCGACAAGTGCAAGCTACTAGGCGTGCCCCATTTGTAGTGTACTACACTTCACAAATCACCTCATTGGTGTTGTGTATTTTGGTTGCCCCTTTTTTTTCATTTTTTTTTTTCGTTTTTTTGTTTTTTTTTTTCCAAGGCGTGGGCACGCCTTAGAAGCTTCAGTCTTCTGCTCAACACATTTTCTTATCTGTTGCCTTTCTAACCATTTGCTTACTGAAACTTAGCCTGCACAATATCATTCAACCATGTCATGCAACAGACCATGGTATCCCAGGGACATGAGGTTCAAAACAATCAGGTTTTAACAAAGAGAGGATTAAGGGTAACATAATGGGCTATATAACCAAGAAAAAGGTCTAGGCTCAAACAAAGTTCACTAAGGGGGAATAAAATGGGAACAAGGATTTAGACAGTTAAAAGGGGGTAACCTAAGTGCCCTTATCATCTCAATGCACTAAATTCAACAATTAAGATCTTGATATGCACAACATAGCAAGTTCTAGAACATTCAAATCACATGGAACAACACTCAATGAAAGAAAAATAGAGCAACTATAAATAAATTGCTCATTAGCTCAAAAGCTCACAAGAATGGTTCCAAATAGCCAAAACTTGCCAAGTGCGTTATTCAACAACATTATCACAAGGAGAAAAGACATTGCATCATATCATATCACTGCCCAAACTTGCAAAGCAATTGCCAATCTCATCATAGCATCCTATGTTAACCAAAAGAGAACAGAGAGTTTTTTTTTTTTTTTTTGGGCGAAATCCTTCTAAGGCGTGGGCACGCCTTAGAGGGAATAGTCTTCTGATGCACCACCCAATTCTCCCTATGTTTTCCGTTTTTTTCATTTTCATCATTTTTTTTTTTAAAAAAAAACTAGGCAAAACTAAAGCAAAAACTAAACAAAAGAGAACTGAAACCAAACTCCCCCCCACACCAAAACTCTACATTGTCCCCAATGTAGGAAGGAGAAAGCAAAAATGAGGACAAAGGAAAAGAAACTTCCCTGAAGAAGGGAAAAACCGCAGCATCTAGGAGGGAGGAGGATGAGGAGGGTGGAAGCCCATATGTGCAAAGAAGGCAGCCAGATTCTCAGATTGCATGGCAGAGAGGACATGCAAGTTGGCAAAATTTTGATTCAACGAATCCATCTTGGTGTGCAAGCCAAGCAGCTGTTCTCAAGTCTGGAGGGGCATCAAAATAGAAGAGGCTGTGTAGAAGAAGAAGGACCACGGATCATTGCGACAGGGAACCGGACCGTGGAGCTCCATCACCGGAGTAAAGCGATAAGTGTCTCCCACCATCGAAGTATGCCCATGCGCCCAAGCTTATAAATCAAAGGTTCCACGGCGAGCAATGCTAAGCCGAATATCCCCAGCAGGATCCAAGACGCCCAGTCGGATAGCCAAGTGAGTGATCAAAGAGCCCATGATTAAAGGCTTATTAGGCTTACGAACCACAGACTGCATCTGAGAAGCCACCCAACAGCCAAAGTTAACCAGAACTTTGTTCTGCATGCACCAGAGAAAGTAGAATTCCGCCTTGGAGAGTGTGCCAGACGCATCCTTGCGGCCAGAAAAGTTATATGCCAAGAAACGGTGGATGACCCGGAGGACGGGATCAGTGAGAAAAGAAGCACGAGATTGGCTAGGATCATAATGTTGAGTGTCGGTAGACCACTCCCGCCATATCTCTATATAATTACTAGCAAAGGGCATAGTAAAATCACAGGCACTATTAATATAGACCCCATCGACCAAGTGGTCCTCACCGAACCCCAAGTGCACATTAAATTCATTCAGGGACAAACTAAAAGTTTGACCCATGAGGCGGAACTGGATAATCTCCGGGGTATCCAAGGCAAAGTCAAGTATCTTGGTGAACCGAAAAGTAGCATAAAATTCATAGCAGAGTTCTTCATAAACTGGGTGGGTAATATACATGAAAGGTGCCCAACCAATGCGGTTAAAGAACCGCTCCACATCATGAACAATATTTAACTGCTCCAAAGTCTGAATATCAAAGCACTTACAAGGAGCAAACGAACGTCCAATAAGGGTATGCAAAACCTTGCGTTGGTCAGCAGTTAAATCAGCCAAATTAGCTGCAAAGATCCAGGAGACAAAATACTCCGAGAAATACCCAACCGGGATCGAGTAGGTGGCTGAATTGGGGCCCTCCTCTTTGGCCTTGTCGAACTCGAGGCCTCAGTATGGGTGGACTTCCTTGCACGTTCCTTCTTAGGAGGCATAGTGGGTCCAAGAAACAACAAAACCAACCACAAGTGGAAAAGGGCAAAGAACCACAGAACCCAGACTACAAATCCGGTCCCAAAGCACTAAACTCCAATTAAAATAAATCAACCAAAGCAGATAAAACAATCTATAGCAAAGCACCACAGGGCACCCACAGGAGATAACAAAACAGAGCTGCAACAGTCACCAATACACCTAAAATAGGCAAAAACTAGATATGGAAGGCATCCCACAAACCACCCAAAAAAAACAATAAGTCACTACCCAATTTCGAAGGGCACCAAAGGGAGTCACAAATGGAAGATAACCAGAATCTATAGTCCACATAGAACAGTCAAGGCAAGTCCAATCGACGACAAGAATCAACCATCAAGAGGAGCATACGACCTTTTGGAAGCTAGGACAAGCGAAATCAACGCGGGGCTAACAGGGGAGCAGGAGATAGCTTACGAGTGAGGGTGGCAGAAAAAGGAACCACAAGCGGTAAAAAGCAAGGGTAAACAACCGCTACAGCTTGAGATGAGAAAGGGCAGCCACAAGGGTCCAAAGCATGGCGTGCCCAAGGAGGTCTGGGCGAATCGAGTAGCGCGGTGGACTACCTCGGTGGGAAAAAGCTCTTGATAGGGGTGATGCATGCAGGCGACGAGGAAAGGTGGATGTGAGATGAGTTGGAGGAGATGCGGTGGCGGCTGCAGCAGCGAGCCAGCGATCACCGTAGCGGAGGAGCAAAGGCGTGAAGCGACAATGACGAAAAGGCAACGAAACTACCGATCAAACAAAGTCCATGATAACCGATGGCGACTTCAAAGCAAGCAAGAAACAAACCGGTGAAACCCACCGTCCGCGATTCTGGCGATGAAGGAAAACAGAAAGGACAAAGCGGCAATGATGGTGGTGAAACGTTTACTTATCTGAGATCCTTCGTGGAAATAAACTCTTGGCGATGAGATCTTGGAGCGACAAGAGAACAAGAACAAAAGCGGCGGTAAAACAATGAAGTTGGACGTGGAGAAGATAGGTCTGGTGGTGGGCCAAAAAAAGGGAAAGAAAGAAAACAAAAGGAACGAAACAGACAGAAAGAAAAGAAAGGAAGAAAAGACAAGAAAAGAAAAAAAAAACAAATTCAAAAATGGGAGGTGAGACCATGCTTCAAGGCATAGGCATGCCTTGAAGGCAGAATCTCGATGAAGCGTGAAGCTTTGTCGATTTTTTTTTAACAAACCACCTCCTAACAAGACATAGGCATGCCAACAAAGAACTAGTCTTCTGATCACCCTTCTCCTGTAAAGTTTTAAGATAGGCTTGCGAGGCGTGGGCACGCCTTGCAAGTAATAGTCTTCTGATTCTCAGCCAGAGGTGCGTTCCTGGCTTCCCCTTCGATAGCGTGGGCACGCCAGACAACCGAAAGTCTTCTGATCAGCCCTGTTGCACATTCCAGTGGCGCTTTCCAGGAAGGCGTGGGCACGCTTTGCAAGTAATAGTCTTCTGCCCAAAACCACTGCTACCTACTCAAACAAAAGTAAAATACCATAAATAAGAAAAAACCAAAGGAAGTAAACAACAAAAAGAAAAAACCTTGGGTTGCCTCCCAAGTAGCGCCTTTCTTTAACGTCTTTGGCTAGACGACTCCAATTGGAAAAATCATTCATAAACTGGATCCATCAAATGGACTTCTTCAATTGTTCCAACATCTGAAACATCAACAAAAGGTTTTAAACGGTGACCATTAACCTTAAAACCCTTGTCAGTCTCTAAACTCTTGATTTCAACCACACCATTGGGGAAAACATTAACCACAACATATGGTCCAATCCAACGGGATTTTAACTTACCTGGCATGAACTTCAACCGTGAATTGAATAAAAGTACCTTTTGGCCTGGGGTAAAACATTTTTCACGCAACAAGCGGTCATGAAAATGCTTTGTACGCTCTTTGTACAACCGGGCATTGTCATATGCTTCAAGGCGTATTTCCTCCAACTCCTGGAGTTGGAGCTTCCTCTCCTTACCATCTCTATCCATGTGTAAATTGCATTCCTTGACAGCCCAAAATGCCCGATGTTCTATAGCCACAGGTAAATGACACATCTTACCAAATACCAACCTATATGGGGACATCCCAATAGGTGTTTTGTATGCCATCCTATATGCCCACAAGGCATCATCCAATCGAGAGCTCCAATCCTTACGGTTAGGATTAACCGTTTTCTCTAGAATGCTCTTAATTTCTCGATTGGAGACTTGACTTGCCATTGGTGCGGGTGGTAAGTGGTACTCACGATGGTTCACTCCATATTTTCTCATAATGGCTTCAATGGTGCGATTACAAAAATGTGTCCCTTGGTCACTTATTATAGCTCTTGGCACCCCGAACCTACTAAAGATGTGAGATTTAAGAAATCCTGCAACAACTTGAGAATCATTAGTCCGGGTAGCCTTTGCTTCTACCCATTTTGACACATAATCTACTGCTAGCAAAATATACAAAATCAAAGAGCTAGGAAAAGGTCCCATAAAGTCCATACCCCAAACATCAAATATTTCACAAAATAACATAGGTACTTGAGGCATTTCATCCCTTTGGGACAAACTTCCATATCTTTGGCATTTTTCACAACTTTTACAATATGAATAAGCATCACGGAACAATGTGTGCCAGTAAAAGCCACAATCAAGGATTTTTCTAGCGGTTCGCTTGGGTCCAAAGTGACCACCACATGCATAATTATGACAATGAGCAAGAATAGAAGGAATTTCATTTTCAGACACACACCTACGAATAATTTGATCAGAGCCTATTTTCCACAAATATGGCTCATCCCAAATGTAATATCTAGAATCATGGGCTATCTTATCCCTTTTACTCTTATTCATGCCAACAGGAAATTTATGACTGACCAAAAAGTTAACAATATCCGCATACCAAGGTTCCTTACCTTTGATAAGAAAAAGATGTTCATCAGGAAATACCTCAGATATGGGTACTGTTTCCTCCTCTCTAATCAATCGACTCAAGTGGTCAGCTACAGAGTTATCCACCCCTCTCCGATCCTTGATCTCCCAATCAAATTCTTGTAACAACAGAACCCAACGGATGAGCCTTGGTTTTGATTCTTTCTTTGATAGGAGATACTTCAAAGCTGCATGATCAGAGAAAACAATCACTTTTGAGCCCAGTAAATATGATCTAAATTTCTCAAAAGCGAAAACAATGGCTAAAAGCTCCTTTTCTGTGGTGGTGTAGTTGCATTGAGCTGGGTTCAACGTTTTGGAGGCGTAGTATATGACATGACTACACTTCCCAATTCGCTGTCCAAGCACAGCGCCTACAGCATAGTGACTGGCGTCACACATAAGCTCAAAAGACAGCTTCCAGTCTGGGGGTTGGATAATAGGTGCCGTAGTCAGCATGCCCTTGAGTGTGTCAAAGGACAATTTACAATCCTCTCCAAATTCGAAAGACACCTCCTTTTGCAGTAGGCGAGACAATGGTTGAGCAATCTTTGAGAAGTCCTTGATGAATCGCCTATAAAAGCCTGCATGACCCAAAAAACTACGAACATCCTTGACATTAGTAGGGTAAGGTAAACTAGTGATCAAATCAATTTTAGCCTTGTCTACCTCAATACCCCTTGATGAAACAACATGGCCCAAAACTATGCCTTCCCTAACCATGAAATGACATTTCTCATAATTAAGAACCAAGTGTGTTTCAATGCATCTTTTCAATACTTTTGTCAAATGGTCCAGGCATTGGTCAAAAGAATCACCGTACACAGTAAAATCATCCATGAAAATTTCAATGCAATTCTCTATCATATCAGAAAAGATACTCATCATGCATCTTTGAAATGTTCCAGGAGCATTACATAAACCAAAAGGCATACGGCGATATGCAAAAGTTCCAAAAGGGCAGGTAAAAGTGGTTTTATGTTGGTCCTCTTGGGCAACAATGATTTGGTAATACCCAGAATAACCATCTAAAAAGCAAAAGAAGCACTTACCTGCCAACCTTTCAAGCATCTCATCAATGAATGGGAGTGGAAAATGGTCCTTCCTAGTTGCAGCATTCAATTTCCTGAAGTCAATACACATCCTCCACCCATTTTGCAATCTCATTGGCACCAATTCATTTCTCTCATTTTTAACTAATGTGATCCCAGTCTTCTTAGGAACCACATGGACAGGGCTTACCCACTGGCTATCAGAAATAGGGAATATAATTCCTAATTCTAAGAGCTTGAGAATTTCCTTCATCACCACTTCCTTCATTGCGGGGTTAAGCTTCCTTTGGTGCTCTCTTACGGGTTTTGCATCAGTCTCCAATAGAATATGATGCATGCAAATGGATGGATTAATGCCTTTGATGTCTGCCAATGTCCATCCAATTGCTGGTTTATATTCCTTCAAGACCCGTATAAGCTTTTCCTCTTGTACCGCATCCAAGTCATTGGCTATGATCACAGGCAAGGTCTTGTTATCTCCCAAATATGCATACTTCAAGTGATTGGGCAATTCCTTTAATTCCAAATTAGGTGCCTGTTCAACAGAAGGTAAAATTCTCTCATTAGAAGTGGGTAGAGGTAGAAAAGAACTTTCAAACCTGTCTGGAAAAGGATGTAATGAATGGAGTGACATGATGGCGTCTTTGACTTCCTCCTCTTCCATGTCATCTACCTCCAAGTCTGTTTTGCCTTGTTGTAAGACAAAATCCAACTTGTCTTCCATGAATTCCTGCTCAAAATTCTCTTGCACAATTGTGTTAGTAATACCAATGAAATTCACAGATTCAGTATCCTCAGGATGTTTCATGGCATCAAAAATATTAAAGGTGACTATTTCCCCATCAAACTCAACAGATAAGGTTCCTTCATGTACATCTATTTTAGTCCTTGCTGTACTCATGAAGGGTCTACCCAGAAGAATCACAGCTGAATTGGTAGAGTATTCATCATCCATGTCAACAATGTAAAAATCAGCAGGAAAGATGAATTCATTTACTTTTACTAGAACATCTTCAACTAGGCCCTCAGGGTAGACATTAGACCTATCTGCTAGTTGAATTATTACCCTAGTCTCTTTGAGAGGTCCTAAACTCAATGCTTTAAAAATTGAAAGAGGCATGACATTTATTGAAGCACCTAAATCAAGCATGCTTTTTTCAATTCTTTGATTGCCAATTATGCATGGTATAGTGAACATACCTGGATCCTTGCACTTTTGAGGCAATTTCCTTTGGAGAACCGCCGATACATTCTCCCCTACCTTCACCTTGTCATCTAGACTCAGTTTGTTGCGATTAGTGCACAAGCCCTTCAAAAATTTTGCATATTTGGGCAGTTGCCTGATCGCATCCAACAAAGGGATGTTGATCTCCACTTTCCTGAAGATGTCCAAGATTTCTTTCTCAGACTCTTCCTTTTTAGTCTTTGTCAACCTGCCAGGAAAAGGAGGAGGAATGTCAACTTTCTTTGGGACTCCATTGGATTGGTTCTCTTCTTCTTTTTCAACCTTGCTGGACACTTCCTCTTCTCTGGCGTGGGCACGCCTTGGAGACTGTACTTCCTTACCACTCCGTAGGTGCATTGCACTGGCATTCTCCTTTGGGTTAAGAATTACTTGAGCAGGTAACTTCCCTTTATTGCTATTTTCCAGGTTACTTAGGGAAGTTGCCATTTGGGACATTTGTGCTTCCAAATGCCGCATCCCAGCACGAGTTTCTTGTTGAAATCTATTAGACTCTTGTTGTAATTGACTCGTGCTTTGAGCCAGTGATTTCACCATATCTTCCAGAGACATACTTGAGTTGGAAGTGGCAGGTTGTTGCAGAGGTTGCACTGGTTGCATTGGTGGCTTTGGTTGGAATGGCTGTTGGAAACCAGGGGGTTTTGAAGCATAGCTAAAATTGGGATGATTCACCACCACAGGGTTGTAGGTAGGTGCATAGGGGTCATTCCTTCTTTGGGGTGGTCCAGAAAAACCCCCCATTGCATTGGCTTGCTCAGGTGTATCTTCTTGAAGAAGTGGGCACATGTCAGTCATATGCCACAGGCGACAGATACCACAAGCCTTCCAGTTGCGGTTGCCCATGCCATTTGGAACCAAAGAGGTAGCTTCGGATAACTTACCCTCTAGGTCAGAGTGGTTCACTTCATTTACCCTTCTCATTGCCCCATCAGCTCTTACTCCAAATTGTTGGGAGTTTTCAGCCATGGTGGAAATTAACAATTTAGCTTCATCGGGGTCTTGTTAACAAAGCCCACCAGCGCATCTATCATGCTCCTATCCATTGGTGATAATCCCTCATAAAAATATTGTATTAAAAGCTGGTCAGGGATTTGATGGTGTGGACAGTGGCACCTGATTGCTTAAAAGCGCTCCCAATATTCATATAGAATCTCCCAGGTTGCTTGTCGACCCACATATTTCTTTCCTTATGTTGGCTCTAGAAGCGGAAAAAATTTCTCAAGGAATCGGCTCTTGAGTTCTTCCCATGTAGTGATGGATCCCGATGGTAGGTAGAATAACCAATCTTTGGCCTTGTGCGCCAAAGAAAAGGAAGACCCTCAACTTAATTTGATCTTCGGTGACTCCTTGAGGTTTCATTGTAGAGCACACCACGTGGAATTCCTTCAAGTGTTTATATGGGTCTTCACCTGCAATGCCACGAAAAGTAGGGAGTAAGTGAATAAGGCCAGATTTAAGTTCAAAAGCCTCAATCGTGTTAGGGTATGTTATGCATAATGGTTGTTGGTTCACATTCGGAGTTGCTAACTCCCTCAAAGTCCTTGGGGCTGCCATTGCTACTCGGGTAATGTTCACTTCTTCTTCTTCAAATTCACTTGATGAATCACTGTAAACAATTTCTTGCTCAATTCCTGAAGGTGACGCTATTGAATCTTGGTGCCTACGTAACTTTGCCTCTTTGGTCAACCTTCTTGCCGTTTCTCGATCTACGGATCAAATTCAAGCTTTCACATGCGAGAAGATCGAGGCATAAAACAACAGAAAATAAAACACCGTGCAATAAATCACTTAAAACACCAATATTCCCGACAGCGGCCAAAATTTGGTGGGTGTCAAACCTCAAAATAAAGTTAAAATATAAGCCTAAATGCCAATCAACGATAATTTGAGAATAGGGCAAGTAGGGTCTCCTCGGGGAATAGGTGGACAAATCACACAGGAAATAAGGGGTTTTTTTGGAAGAGAGCAATTAATTAAAAGAAGGAAATAAAACTGAAATTTCAATTTAATAAAAGTGGCAAAATCAAATAACACAAATATCAATTAATTAAAACAATCTAGTCAAGGAATTAATCTTGGCACGGTGCACCTGATCATAGACCCAAAACAGATATTTACATGCTCATGAATAAATTGGTTATAGTGGTCAAGCGACGCGCGCAACCACCAATCTTTCCTTAATTTTATAGTAGCCCGAGGCGCTCATAGACTACCCTCTTGTAAACTGGACAACCCTAGATACGCTCATAGGATTTAATGCAGTCACAGCCTTAGGAATTAGAAAGACCCAATTCTAGATGGTTAATACACATGCGGGTTAGCGAGGCTAGATTAATTATTCCCGATACAAATTATACCACTTGCGGTGGCTGTCTCGTTTGTCCCAATTAGGTTGCTTAAAGGCGTCGCCAACACCCTAATTGACTGTATATTATTTAGATAATTGACTAACTGGCCACATTACCCAATAACCCAAATAATAATTAAT
Organism: Gardenia jasminoides; assembly: GCA_013103745.1. Lineage (NCBI taxonomy): Eukaryota > Viridiplantae > Streptophyta > Magnoliopsida > Gentianales > Rubiaceae > Gardenia > Gardenia jasminoides. Next base: position 1,385,212 of record CM023097.1, read on the forward strand.
TGAAAACAGAGAATAATTAAATACCCATGAACATATAAATTAAAATTAATAAACAAAACGATCTCACAGTTATGGTGCCCCGAGCCTTGATTATTCCTCAACTAGAAAAGGAATTAGCATGCCTGACATCTTTCCAATGCAAATTGTTGATTCCATGTAACTTGTAATTAAGGAATAAGAAATCACTTGAATTAACAAGGAAAAGAAACAGGTCTTCAATTGATACTATGAGCAACCACGGCAAATCAAGTTCGAGTTGCGTGATTCTGATGGCAAAAGACGGAAAAGACGGAAAACGGAAATACTTAATAAACAAAAGCGACGGAAAAGTAATAGCCAAGAATCTTGGCCTACTCGGTCTACTTCTAAGGGTCGGTGGAAAGGATGAAAACCAAAGAACCAAGAAAACTAGACAACTATGCTAGGCTATTCGATGCGCACTAGTGGCGAAAAGCGAAAGCAATAGACAGCTTCACAATGCTAGTCTACGGAAAAAGACGAAAACAAGAGAAATAAGCTAAAGTACTGTTATGCTCCAGGATGTCTGCCAATGCCCAAAAAGCTATGACTATATATACGTGGAGGAGGAGACTTCCAATTCCAATTCCAATTCCACGTAGGAAGTCAGCTGCCACCTTCTTCCCTAGTAGGCCTTGGACTCTTCATGTATAAGAAAAACTTTCCACCGCCAAGAATTCCTCCTGGTTCCCAATTTCCAATCTACAAGGCACGTGGATCTCCAACTCCAATTACTCCTAGAAATCTGTCCCAATAAGGAAATATGAGCTGGGCCCCACGAGAACTTTAAATTTGCTTGCACCATCCCTTTTTCAAACACAGGCATGTTTTGGAGAAACCAGTTTTCTGGAATTTTTTGCAAATAAAAGCCATCTTTCACTCCAAAGACCTACAATCACCACAAAATTCAAATATAAGTAGTAAACCCATTCTTGGCACAATAAATGGTAGAAATTAAGCCCCAAATAACCCCAATTAACACATACAAATATTCACCCATCAGTTGTCATCTGCACATATCGAAAAGCATAGTTAGTTTGTGTTTTGTTAGCATGTTAAGTAAACAAATAGTGCTTCAAGGTGGAAGTATAACCTTGAGAATGAAGGTCAGGTTGTGGCAGCATAGGCAAGGGGCGTCCAACGCATGATACTATGTGACTGGGAGCTTGAGAAACCATAGAATCGTAGGATAAATTTTCTTTTGTCCTCAAGAAAAGCATGTCATACTCATGAACCAGATTATCAACACAATAGGCTTCCCATCCTTCGAGAAAGATTTATCTTTGATGCTTACATTCCGATCTTGAATGGCATGGTATATCTTCTTGTTATACCATCTTTGAATCAATTGAATCAAAGCAGAGGTGAGAACTCCTACAATGTAGGCAACATGGGGAAAATAGGGATTATTATCTAAGAAAATAGCAATGGAAGAGATAACATATTATTTGAGACTTGCTTTACTCTATTTGTACAAAGAGAACATGGCACCATGGTCATCCCTTTGGAATTTTTTCACAACCAGCTGACACTGGGACTTGTGGATAGAGTGAAGAAGCCCGATGTTAATTTCTCAAGTTATTTGTCATTTGTTGGAAAGGAACTGATCGTGGGAGTGATTCAAGGTTTGAAGTTTGGGGCACTAAAGACTATAGTGTAAATCAAAGAAAGAAACCACAGGGTGCCAGCTATCTTTGTTATCGATCTAGGTGCAGGCTTCAATTCAACCAGAGATGGTCCCACACTGTTGAATTGTAAATGTAAAATTAAATTGTACACGCAAGGCTGAAACATAGTTCCAAGTGTTTGAGAATTTGTCGACAAGGATATCTTTAGGCATTTGGGTCTCATTTAAGATCTTGAGTAATGCTTCTCTATGTAGTTCAGAAGTCAAGAGCAAGTTCAAAAGAGAAATCTGAGTAGGCATATTATCTAACTGATCCATTATTTTATACTCGCTCCTCTTCAACATTTTCAAGAAATCCACAACTTCTCTTTCAGACATGGGGGGTTTCAACGGCAGGGAATTCTCTTTGGCTTTTGGTTGAATATGAATTTCGGAATCTCCTATGACTCTCCCAAATCGGTAGTTGTAGACACCCTTCTTTCAATGACCCCTTATTTCCGATCAATAGAGTCAGCGCTTGTAATTCCATAACACCTCTTGCAAGTTATTGATATGCATTTGTTGTGGAAATTCAAGCACAATGGTCTAACGTTATCCCATTCAAGGATAGCAAATCCGAATGAAAGGGTCTTTAGAATTGGCATTAGAAGGTCCCTCTTCTACTACAAATGAATCATCTTTTCCAAACAAAGGCGATTTTAGTTTCCCCTCAAAAATATCATCCATATTCTTGGCCACGAACTCCTTAGAGGACAACATTCTCCTCATTCTTGTCTGATTAGCTTCCATTATACCAAACACTCCAGTTTCATCTATGATGTATTAAGTGGGGTCAATAAGCTCCTCATCATTGGTGATTGCTCCTATAGTACCTCCATGCTCCGGTAGAGGATTCTTACTAACGTTCTGTCCCTTTCTTCCTTTCTTTTAAGGATAATGTCTTCGGTGTCAATCATGTCCTAGATCTTGTGTTTCAAGACTCAATAATTAGCTGTTGCATGACCTGAACTTCCAGAATGGTAAGTGCGAATAACTTGGGGATCATAACCAGGAGGTGGATCTCTAGGATAGGTTTTGGGAGAAATTGTTCCAATCTTTCTAGCTACTTTTAATTGCTCGTATAATTGATCAATTGGTCTGCCCAAATTAGTGAAAGTTCGAAATGGATTTTGAGTTGGAATCCCACTTGATTGGAAAGGATTTTGGATGGGATTGTTGCTTTGTGGGGTCGATCTTGGCCTATAAGTTTGACAAGAATAATTTTGAAAGGTGGGTGGAGGAATTGAAGATACTGATATGGTATTTAGATGGATTGGTTGAGAGTGAGAAATTTGGGCAATAGTGTGGCAGACAGGGTAAGGGTTAAGATAGTGTGGGTAATGGGTTGAATAGGCTGAATAGTTTTGAATTCTTGGTCTAAAAGATAGGCCTTGATCCCATGCAAATGCATGTTCTCCTTCTTTCTTCTTGAATTGGGGTTTCTTCCCATTATTTTTTTGATTTTGCAGAGTTTCCAATTGTTGTTTCAGTGCTGACACATTAACAATGTTTACTGTCTTGACAAATTCATCATACTCTTCGAACTTATTAATAATTGCAACAAATGAACTCCCAATCATGCAAAAAATTTCCTCAAAATGAGGTGGGTTATGTGTCTTGATAAAAGTATGAATGATCTCCTCTTCAGTCATAGGAGGCTCCACCTTGGCAGTTAAATTTCTCCAATGCTTGGCATATATTTTATAATCCTCTGAAGGTCTCCTCTTGGTTTCTTCCAATGTTGTTCGTATTGGTGCCAACTCACAGTTGAATTCATACTAGTTCACAAAAGCTGTTGACAAGTCCAACCAAGTTTTGATCTCTTGAGGTTTCAGATTCGAGTACCAATCCAGATCCCCTCCAAGCTTTAAGGAAACAAACGCATAGGTAGATTTTCATCATCCACACGTTGCCGAGTTTGTTGGCGAGCATCTTGAGGTGCGTTTTAAGATTCCCAATACCATCATACTTGCTGAATTTGAGAGCCTTAAAATCCAATGGTAGTTGAACATTTGGAAAAAGACAAAGCTCATCATAGTCCAACCCACCAGGTTTATTCAATCCTTGCTTTTTTTCATAAACTCATCAAATCGGTCCAATCTCTTCAATAAATCCTTGTCAATTGGTGCAACATGTTCATCCATTCCCAATTTTCCTTGAGAAGCAGTATCCCACAAAAAATGCTCCCTAATATGGTGGCAAGGTCCCAAAGGGTTAGGAGGAATGTTCAGATTGATTTGTGGTTGGGTTTGAGTGATTTGGTTATTGGGTGGGTTCATCAGAATATAGTTTGGATGTAGGTATGAAAGGTCAGGATTGGGATGGATGAAAGCACTTTCGAAGAAATTGCTAGGGTTTGGAATGAAGGTAGATTGGATATGGGATGTGTGAGATGGCTAATTGTTGGTAGGTTGATGATCATTTGAGATACTACCACCATTATTGCTCGCTACAAGTTGATTAATCACCCACCTTTGTGCGGCCATTTCTACGCTCAATTCATTAAACTTGCCCAATACCTCGCTTAGTTGAGCTCTCAATGCTGCCAAATCTAGTGATGTCATTATAGCAGATCTCTCCAAAATCTCTGGCGGTGAATTTATGATTACCGATTGTCTCAAGACTCTATTTCAGGATCTAGTGACGATGGGACTTCTTTGTGAAGTTATACTCAAAGGTACCTGTGAGTTTAGAAGAGAAGTCGATTTAGAAATTTACTCCCAATTAAACTGCAAGGATCTATTCAAAAAGAAAATGGAGAAAGAACAAAGTTAGTAAATGCTTATACAATTCGGATGCATGTCCTAGGAGGAGCCCTTTTTCTGCCAAGGATTGGCCTAACATGATGCAACACCTTCAAGGTGAGGCCCGTTTACCAAATCGGTGATTTGACAAATGAATTTGTAGAAAACTGAAAGGCAATTTCATTAATAAACTTCCAAAATTCCATATACATCATCTACATCATTTCTTGAAGGTGGTTTTGTATAATGTCATTGAATTTCTTCAACCTATCTATCACAGCATCTTTGGACTCTTTAGAATAAGGGTTCTTCATGCGCTCAATTTGATCATACAATTCAACACATTTCCTCTTCAACTCTTTGTTCTTTCCTTGCACCTCTTTATACAACTCCCTATTCTTCTTTGCCAGACCTTTGCTTGCTTCCACAGATTGTTTCAATTGTACATTTTCTCTGTCTTTTGCCTCAATGATCGCCATCAACCTCTTGACTTTGTCAGATTGTACCAATTTTGACCGTTTTGCATTATAATCTCTGAGCCATTCCTCGTATTGAGGAGTGACTAAAGCCATCTGATTAAACTGCGAAATATAAACAATATTCTCATCATTAGACAATGTCCCCAAGCATCAGTAATCGGTACCCTTATTGGAATTTCTATAGGACAGATTCCCTTAGCAAAACTAATAGTGAATTTGGTCAAATCAGGCGTTGGTGGTGATCCTTGAACACATCCTAACTGTCTGAGAAATCTTTTTGGAGTGTAACACATGATACCTTGAGTTCCCAACAATGTTATGAAATCTGAAATATTGGTATAAAGAGTAAGGTTAAGACAATCCATCCAATCTAATACCCTCCTAATCTTCTGATCCGGTAGTGTATTCCAAAGCATTTCTTGGCAAACTATTCTTGTCAACTCATTTGTGAGGAGTAGCTATCCAATTAGTAGCATATGATCAGGATTAGGCAATCGTCTTTTAAAGTGTTCCATCCCGCACATATGCAGAATCCGATTCGACCATGAAAGAACTTCATCTCTTTCTGACAATTAATACAAGTAACGAATATATCAGCTATCATTATTGGTACTATGGAGCCCCATCGATTTTCAATCCCAAAAATAAATCATGCACAATCTTGGTAATTCTGAAACCAATTTTCTTATCCCTTCTTGGAAACAGGTAGATCCCCACCATGACAAGTCCATATACCCACAGCCTCTTGCGCTCCCAAATGTCTTGGATGTAAATGAAAAGTTCTTGAAATGCTTGTCGAATCCTTCCTTCATTGCAAATCTACCAAACAAGAATTTTGTATCTATACGCTGGTCTTATCCTTGCACAATATATTCTTTCAATCCAGTAAATGACAGAATTCGGTTTTTCCAGAAGCAATGGGATAAATCACGGCCATACTCTCTATTGACAGATTGAAAAGGCCAGATACCTCTTCAATTGTAACGATCATCTCCCTATTTCCTATTTTAAATGCTGAACAACTAGGGTCCCACAGTTGAATTAAAATTTCTACCAAATATCTATCAGATTCGATATCTTTGAAATTGCCAATCGGTCCAAGATGAATTGCTACCTCGTTAATTTCATTAGATGAGAGAAACCCTGGCATCGTTGAACTTCTATTGGGACTGCTAACAATTGCCTGACTTGTTTAGGTCTGTCCATCTGAAACATGTCAATTGGGTCAAATACCTTACCTACAGGATTCATCTCTCCAGTTTTACTAAAATTTAAATATAAAAGTCCCATAAAGGATTACATACCCAGGAAAGAATGAGGTTGGCATATTTCTAAGATGGGATTCTCTAAGTGGCATTCCCTCTAAGGCTAATGCATGATGCCAATTTATCGAAACAAATAAAGATGGAGAGATATAATTAAAACACGACCTAAAGGGATCCCTTAGGTTTCATTTGGATCGAAAATTAGCCTACGGCTTAGTAAGGGCAAAAATGTTATTTTTTAGGATTTTCTTGTATTGTCTATTAAAAGACAGCAAACTCACGTTTATTCATCAGTTGAACACAGAAAATTTCGTGTGATTTGTTCTCAAGCTTCTTGAGCAAATTCTTGAACATCTTATATTGGAATCTAGGAGTTCGACTAGATTTATCAACAAGAAATCACCCTTCAAATTTCTTGTTCTTCTCATTCTTGTGGGTTAGAAATTGATTCTAGTTCATATAGAAAGGAATCCAAGATAATGAGTTTCCGCTGCATGTTCAAACCTCGATTCATCGTCTAGGTCACGGGCTTGAGGTTTACGAGTTATTCCACGTGTGGTTGGATTCGTATAAAAAATGTTTGTTTTTTCCTTGAATTTTAGTGGCATGAAATGAGGTTGAGTGATTTGGATATTGTTTTTGGTATCATTTCAATTGTGTTTCCAGCCTTTCAATTTATTTGCCATTGACTTTATGGCATTTTATGAGTAGTTTTCAGTTTTTTTATTCATTTGCCATTCACTTTATATCATTTCATTAATAGTTTTCAATTTTTTTTCAGTTTTCCTTATATTAAGATATTGCTATTAGTGATAATCATGGGCTATATGATAATAATGGGTTGATGTTTTCAGTTTTTTTTTTTCTCTAGTTTTCCATCAAGTATATATAATACTTTGTATCATTAAGAAGGACATATTTGGAATAGCAAAAAGTAAGATCATAATATTACTTACACTTACACTCCAAAATACCAAGACTCATGCTACTCTTATATAGAATATAGATATAGATAGATAGATATAGATTAGTGCTAAAGGTCAAATGCACATTACAGAACATGAAAATTAGAAAGCTCCAAATGAAGGCAAAGCTTGGCTAAAACCTCGTGCTTGTGGTGAGCAAAACCTCCAAAGTTTCAACTGGGCCTTGCTAGCTATGGACCTGGAAAAAGGCAAGGAAAATGGCCTCAGAAGACAAGAAAAATTTATGATCCAAACAATTTCAAGCTCTTGATATTTTGCAGCTAGTTACATCTCCTCAAGTGAATAAGAATGACAGGAGTACCATCTTACAAATGAATAGAGTAAATGGTAGGCAGGTGCGAATTCACAAAATAGACTTACATGTGGTCACAGGAAGTATAAATTAGCTTGATCCAAATCATGCTGATCATGTTGTCAAATCTGAACTCTTGATAAGGACATTGATCTCCCAGCCTAAGTCCATACATTCGTCCCTGATCTTAATGGCCGACTCTTGTACAGATTCTGAACAGCAATTCACTTCAATCATTTCCAGCATAGGAATTTCCGCAAAAGCAAGCGGAATTTCCTCAAGGTCATTGCAATTTTGTAAGACAAGTCTTTCAAGTTTAGGGAGATTGTCACTGAGGGCGCACCATTTGACAATGTCCAAAGTGTCTAACTTCAAGAATTTAAGTTTCTGGAACTCTTTTTCCTCCATGTCCCATGTTTGCCCCTTGAAAGCACCAGATTGTAGCTTGAGAACTTCCAGGTTTGGGAGACGCGCAATAGCAGACATATGGCTCCAGGGTAGATGAAAGTCAGAGAGAGTCAATTTCTTCAGATTCAATGGTAGATTGAACATGCCATCATTGAGAGGGGTTCCAAAGTAGAATATCGTGAGTGACTCCAAATGAGTTAGAAAATCCAACTTTGGAAATTGATTGCAAGTCGTGGAAGAATCCTGTGTTTCATAGAATATGCAACTCAGTTTGCGAAGATTTGGAAACCTCTTCAGTATCCTTTCTGCATCCTGACCACAAGGAATAGACAGGCGGGAAAAGGTGATCAAATCTTCTAAAACAGAACAGTTTTCAGACTCTTCATCATCAATGTTGAAAGCAACATGGATCTTTACATGAAGATGCCTCAGGCTTGTCAGGCACCAAATCGTATTTGGCAAGATGATCTTACCACGCAATCCTTTCACAATAAGAGTTTCTAGTTTCCTGAGGTTGCCTAATGATTGTGGAATAGATGTCACATACCCCCCAACTGCTAAGTATCTCAATTGAATCAGTAGTCCAATTTCAACAGGAAAAGAAGCCACGTCAATGCATTCGAAATCCAACACCCTAAGTAATTTGAAGTTGTGCAAAATGAATGAAATGTCGTAAGGCCATCTCGTTTCTGAATCTGTAGAGGCAAAAAACACCAAAGAACGGGTGCCCAGGCCAGAAGGTCTTGATTCAAGAAAATGATTTTGCTTCAAACTCACAGCCAACCGATAGGATGCAAATGAAACAGGACGCAAATGATGGTAAAAATCGAATTCAAAACCATGATCTGAACTAGGAAAAGAAGCAAATGGGTTATCACACCTGGTTACTAGCTGAAAGAAGTTTGTGTCTTTGGTTTTTGATTTACAGAAATCAAGCATAAGAGATTGAAGGCGACAAGCTTTGACCTTCCCATTGGATCTTCTTTTGGAGACTATTACCAAGCTTTTGTCAATCAACTCCATCAAAAAATCCTCTGCCAAATCTTCAAAGCTCTTTGTCTGAGTTTTTGGTATGAATCCTTCTGCAAGCCACAACCGAACCAACTTGCTAACAAGAATATCTTTGTCTTCATCAAGAGCTCCCAAATAAAGAAAGCATGGTTTTAGATATTCCGGCAGGTATTGGTAGCTTAATTCTAGGACTGATTGGCCCTGAGCTTCCGGGTTGTTGAGTACCTGGGAGCTCAAGCTGTCTGCTATTTTCTTCCACGAATTTTTGCTCTTTTCTGTCATTTTCAGTATACCAGCTACAGCAACAACTGCAAGAGGCAATCCTCGACATTGCTGGGCGATTTGTCTTCCAACTGACTGTAACTCTTTGGGCCAAGCTTCCTCATTGAATACCTTGATTTTTAATAACCTCAAACTTTCATCATCAGTGAGTGCACGAAGAGCATGAGGTTCATTATCTGGACTGATTTCCAAGGCCACTCCATGGAAACGAGTGGTTACCAGAATTCTACTTCTATTGTTGTCACTGGGGAATAAATTTTTTAATTCATTCCAAGCTTCAACACTCCAAACGTCATCCATAACTAAGAGATACCTTTTTTTCAGCAAGTATTTACGCAATCTGTCTTCGAGATCTTCATCATTCATTTCAGAAATCTTGTCAGTGAGCTCTGTAATATCTGCTAAAATCTGAAGCAATAATTGCCTCTTCTCATATACTTGGGAAACAGTGCACCATGCACGAATATGGAAGTGATTCAGGACAGTTGGACTGTTGTATACTTTCCTCGCCACTGTAGTTTTGCCTGAACCTGGCATTCCAACAATTGAAGCAATATCTAGACCCAGGTTTCCTCCAATAAGTTTGTTGATTATTATTTCTTCTTGGTCCAAGAGACCCACCATAGTTTCATAGATTGCTGGTGTACCATCACGTTGAAATGTATCGAGTGAAACTTGGGTCACATTTTTGGGATCTTGGACGTTAGCATCACGGATGGTCAAATGAATTCCACAGGCCTTCTCCTTAACATGTCTTAACTCATGCAATACATCATTTAACCAGAAGAAATCCTGCCATTGAGCATCAACCTCAATTGAATCAATCACATACTCCACTTTATATGCCAAATGGATGATGTGATTATCAATGTCTTTCAGCTCCTGATCATCCTCAGTCTTTAACTCTGAAACATCCACAAGAAAAGAACTCAATGATTGGAAATGTAGCAGAATCTCTTCAACATGGTGCTTCACCAATGCAATTGACACAGGAACACATTTCAGTAGCTCCACAAGGTATCTTGACAGAGAATCTAGGAAATTCAGTCTGAAAGTCGTAGGGAAAGCAAAGAATGGAAATTGGGGAATTATCTCTTGAATCTTGGCCTTCATCAACTGATTCATCTTATCTAACAGCTCAGAAAATGAAAGGATCATTTCATCTTGTGTGTTAAGAAAAGAATAATTGAAACATGTCAAACTCCTAAAAAAAACTTCAATTGGTTTGAAGGCTCTGAACATGTCCTCTCTATTCTTCATTCGCTCATCTGATAGAATTAATGGAAAGTACTCAAGCTTCTGAAGATGGAGTGCAATTTGATCTTTCTGACTAGCCATGAAAGTTGCGTCATTGCCACTCTTCAACAGTAATAACTCCATCAGAAACGACTCTTCCTTGGAAATCACAATCTTAAAGAAAAGTAGGAGAAGTGAGTTCTTTGCCATAGATCCAGCGATTTTCTCATCCCTAACTGACTGATGAAGAGATTCTACTTCCTGAAACAACGATTCAATGAATGCCAACATCTTCTCCCCATCCTCAATCTTCTCAAGGGGTAAATTTTTGGAATATATCCTCAGATTTTTCAGGATATCTTTCCAATATTCTGAAAGCACCTCCAGGATACTTTCAGGTTGGGAAGATATGCCGAGTGATATATTCCAAAAATTCCACTCTTGCTTTTGGGTTAAATTTTTGGAATATATGCTTAGATTTTTGGAGGGCGAGGAACTGCTGCTAATGTTGTTCAACTTATGAATTTGTACCACGAGGGAAAGCTCTGCTCTGAGGAGACAAATTCGTGTGAGTAACTCAGAACACTGAGAAGAGTCATCCAGTTTATGCCCCTTGCGATTATTCACTTCAAAGAGAGATGCCATCTTTGCAAGCAGGGCATTAATTTCTGGAAGGAAACTTTGTACTACATCCTTGTCCCTTAATTCAGTAGTAGTGTCAACAAAAAGAGTTACCAGGGAAGTTACCTCTTTTCGAAAATCACCACGTTCAGAATTGAAGAGATAGTTGCAAAATTGCATAATAATATCCATCTCCTCATCCTTGTTATTACTACAACAGCAGAGAGCCAAAAGGAAATTGAGATGGAACATCATGAAGTCAAGATTGCTAGGATGAATCTCATGGTGTAAATCTGCCACGAACTTACTCAGCTCACTTTTTCTTACTTGGGTTTGGCCTGTTTTGCAATCCAACCAGTGATCAGAACACCGATTTGCAATCCATAGGACCACAGAAACCACATGGCCGAGGCAAGCTTCAACACTAGGCAGTACATCAACTGTCGTTGCTACTGCTGACCCTGTGCCTGCCAGGGATGGGAATTTGGGATCACTGAGTAATAGACCAAAGTAACGCTTGATGGATTTTAGACTGTTGTAAAAGGTAAAGACTTGATCCTGTACACCAAAGTGTTCATGACCCAAGTGATCTACCACAATCTGACTGATTCGGAGCACGTTGGATTGTACATGGCTGACAAGTCTTGGCCAAAATGAAACATCAAGAGTTCCAGGAGACATCAGCTGGAATTGGAGTGAGCTGCTGATGGTGCTCCCTCTGCCTGTTGAGCACGATGAGTACAGATAGTCAAGAGCTTCTCCAATTTCAGCCATTAATCGCTTGGTTTTTGTTTTACAATCACGAGCTAATTGGAGAAGCAACTTTGATTCTGGACCCTCGTCATCATCCTCCTCTCCATCAGAAAAAAGATTAAGGTCATGGGCGATCTCCTCGGCTGCAGCTTCAATCTTGAGACCTGCATCACTGCCTCTGTGAGAGGACTCACAAAGAATCCTCAGAAGCCTCCAGTCCTTGTAGACCTGCTCTGCAGTGACCGACCGACGCCGTAACCCTTCCAAAACAGAATCAAGGCGATCCAAACTAGAAGCGGCAGCGCCACCAGCAGGAGCAGAAGGCATCATCTTCAAAATTTAAGGATGCAGAAAGTCGTCTTACAGCAACGTCTTTTACCTACTGCAGAGTTGTATACACATGCATATTGTTGATATTCTGGCGAAAATGAAATAAATAATTGACGACTTATTTAATCAAGATGATTTTTATATATGCACGAAACTATCCACCATGTGAATTCATGTTTGGAACTCAACCACCCAATTTGAATCTCAAGGTCAGAAAAGAAAATTGTGGAAATGGAAGAGTAGATACTAAGCATGTGCAAGGGAGAACACGACCTTCATTGTTTTAGTGCAGTATAATATTGGTTCCACTTTCTTGATAGTTGATGCCAAACAATAGTTGAGAACTGCGCAAGTATTAGTACGAGATGACCCTTCCCTAATTAATTGACGACTAAATTTATTCAGATGATGATTTTTTTTTTTATTTTTAGGCAAATGATATTGGCATTCCAATAAAAATTCTGCCCTTCTTTTATACTTAATGAAATGACACAAAAATCTATAAAATTTTCTGGGAGATTAAATTGCCTATCTATCTCTTCGCTAATAACCTTCTTTACTTTGTCTCTTCGATTCACTTAATTCTTTTATACTCTTAAATCAGTCTTAAATGGTTACACAACTAACAATAGATGAAAATTCTAATAAAAAATTTCATGTGAGTATGAATTGTTTAGATTTTCTCTCAAGAATTTTTGGTTTTGGAGTGATCCATTGCTTTTTAATTGTTTTTATTAGGTTATTTAGCGACTTAGAACAACTTTTGCATTTTTTGTTTTAATTTAAAATTTTGGTGTCAAGAGTGTAGAACTCTTCATAAAAGTAATGTAAAAATCATTATTAAGCTACGCATTGAGGATAATTTTTATGTTTAAAATTGTTAGAGACTCCAGTTTTATCGGTGTTTATATAATTTTCAACAATAATGAGTAAGGTTTGAGTGTTTGGATTGTTTTTGGAGAGCCAATATCATTAGTCATCTTTTATATTTATGTAACAATCAGCCATGTGAACTGATGCTTGCAACTCAACCACCACATTTGGACTTTTCGATTTGAAAAAGAAACTATGAAGATACCCTACAGTGCTTGTTCGTTGTAGATTCCTCTGTAAGAAGATATCTTTTACACACATACACACACAAAGAGAAACTAGTCCCAGGATTAGTCTTGGAATCAGGAGAAAGTACAGGATAGTGACAATCATAACAAGATCAATCTTCCTTTATCTCTATCTCGCAATTTATTTATTTTATTTTATTTTTTTTTAAGATAGTTGAAGATTTTCAGGCCTCAAAACAAACAAGCACAAGCAGATCCCTTTTTAATAAATTTTTAAAAGAAAACTAAAAATTATGTATAGTTAAAAAAAATTGGTGTTTACAGTAAAAATCATATAAATTTCTTCTATTTTGACTTTGAAACTAAGTTGATGTCTTGATTTTATTATTTTTTATTCAAGTATATATGAGTTGGGATTTTTTAGGATTAAAGGATTTGATAAATGTAATGTTGGAGATACCTATCTCTTTTATTGTAGAAATGGATACATTGCACACTTATTTATTTTGGTAGGTGAAAAAAAAAGAAGCTAAAATAAGATCACAATTATAGGTAGGAACTCAATCAGACCCTCTGAGGCAACTCAACCACCACATTTGGTAATAAAAATCTCTGGTAAGATCACAATTATAGCTAAAATAAATTAAAAGATAACCTACCTTCTTGATTATGCTTTCACCATAGTATGAACCATTAAAAAAGGGGAGGGAACCAAAATAGAGGTTTCAGTAAGGTTGAGTAGCAACTTGCATTGTTTCACGATGAGTGTCATCATCTTTGTTACGATATACCATAAAGCTCTCAGTTCCCCTTTCCAAAGTGTTATGTCACAACTTGTATAGAGTAACTTACCAAGGTAGGTAGCATGAAACAAAATCAGCAAAATTGGACAAAATATCAAAAAAAATCAAATAAAGCATATATCTGGCTCCAGTATTGCTTACGTGACAATCCAAGCCCAGCTAAGAATTTTCAATTCCCCAAAATCAAATTCTTCTTGTATCTCCGGCCATCAACTGCAGCAGCAGCAGCAACCCATGGCCTATAAGAGAGCAAAAAAATTTTAGGTTAGGACCCCCATTTCCTGCTGCATATGCAACAAACGCTCCAGCTTTAGCCGCTGAAAGAAGTGTAGCATCCAAAGGGTTTAAGAAGTTAGTCTATATTGGAATTGAAGAACGTACCTTGAATCAGACCCTGAAAAGGCAATTCACATGTGCAAGGTGAATATGCTTGATGGTTACAAAGAAGAAGAACATGTAGATCAGAATTCTCAGTATTAATTTGAGCTCTTCAAGGATACAAAAGTCGTTTTTTTTACAACAATATACTTTCTACGTATTGCAGAGCTTGCATATCTGCTGGTCTTCTCAGCCCAGATGGAAAGAAATAACGGACGGCTAATTCTTCAGATGATTTTTTAAAGTTACGTAGCTGTCTGCCATGTGAACTGATGTTTGCAGCGCAACCACTTTCTTTGGATTTTACGATTTGAAATGGAAAGTGGAAACCAAGACTCGAGACCGGATGAAGCATGTGCAAAACCACACGACTTTCATTATTTTACGCCAGCTCGTATTGCACCGAGGATCCAAAGCATTGATTTGATTAGCACTTGACAATTGAACAATTTTCCTTATTAGCAAGAAATAAGCCTTCCCTGGGTAAAACCTTCAGTGGGGCTAAGATTCCAATATAAACTATGCCTATTTTACGTATTTTTCTTCTTTTCTTGAGATCATATCTGACAATTTCACTTAGATCCTCTCAGGTTCTACAAATTACAATGACCTCCCTTGGTCCAATGAGATGACTAAATTGTCCTCCGCTTCATAGATGATTAATTAAAGGATACATAAAACTGGACTTAAAAATGAAAAGAAAAAAACCCTACTACTATGTCCTTTTGCCACTGTTCATAGATGATACGTAAAATAGGCATAGTTTATATTGGAATCTTAGCCCCACTGAAGGTTTTACCCAGGGAAGGCTTATTTCTTGCTAATAAGGAAAATTGTTCAATTGTCAAGTGCTACTCAAATCAATGCTTTGATCTCGGTGATACGAGTGTAAAATAATGAAAGTCGTGGTTTTGCATGCTTCATCTGGTCTTGAGTCTTGGTTTCCACTTTTTTCAAATCGTAAAATCCAAAGAGAGTCTGCAAACATCAGTTCACATGGCAGACAGCTACGTAAATTTAAAAAATCATCTGAAGAATTAGCCGTCCGTTATTTCTTTCCATCTGGGCTGAGAAGACCAGCAGATATGCAAGTACATACAACTCTGCAATACGTAGAAAGTATATTGTTGTAAAAAAAACGACTTTTGTATCCTTGAAGAGCTCAAATTAATACTGAGAATTCTGATCTACATGTTCTTCTTCTTTGTAACCATCAAGCATATTCACGCATAATTGCCTTTCAGGGTCTGATTCAAGGTTCTTCAATTCCAATATAGACTAACTTCTTAAACCCTTTGGATGCTACACTTCTTTCAAATAACGGACCTTTCATATCAAAGTATACAAATTCACAATCGAATCAAATTAGTCGATGGGATATCACCCGAACAACCTTTCACAAATCAAATATAGGCCAAAGGCCAATTCATGCAGTTCAAATGTCAAAGTACAAAATTTTCAAGCGAGATTGAGTGTGATAAAGTACGCTGGCCACATTAGTTGGCTCACAAATCACAAAAGAACAAATCATCACATAATTCAGATATTCCAGCATTTTAGCTATCAAGTTGATTAAGTAACAAGCATGAAACACTCACCAAATCAAGCAAGATCTATTCATGTGCTTGCGCCCAAATCACCTCTATTTCCTCCTTCCAAGTCTAATACAAATGTAACGAAAATATTTGAGTTCGGCTACCCAAACAAGATGACCTAATGCATATGCTCATTGTTCGCTTACTTGATGAAAGTCACACGTGAATGCATAAGTTATAAAATGACCAATCCAACTTATAAGGATGATCAAATGAGAAGCTTATCAACATATTAGAACCATGAATAAGTGAGTCGGGACAGGGCAAGAATGCACAAGAATCAAAAAAATAAGAGAAGCAATTGTGAAAATGAAACCAGCAATGGACAGGTTCGTCGAGTTTCGGTAATTTGATCATAACTGTGGCTACACTTATCGGATTGGGGTGTACTTTATGGAGTTTCAAGCTAAGACATAGCCCTATAGCTTTTATGAAGAGGTCAGACATCAATTCATGCTTAATCATGGTCGAAATGGCTAATCTCAGAGACACAAAGAAAACTGTCGGCTGTGATCAGGCTGGTCAAACAGCCTTGGGAAAACGGCCATAATTCAACATAGGAAAATCGAAATCAAGCTCCATCAGTGGCGTTTAAAACTAGGTTCATAGAGATTTCTAATGGTATAAGGATTGGGCCCTAATTCATTTTCTACAGTCAAAAACAACCTCGGGAAGTTCACCATTTTTCATTCCTGATTTGCCGATAAATTTTCCAGTTTTGGTGCAACTTCTTCTATTAACTCTTTAAAGTTAATTCCATCACTTAACAAGGTGTTTAACATGCTAAAACAGCAATTAATTCCATTATCCAAGCATCACAAATCAACAAACATTTCATCAAACACTTGGTAGCCTACAATGAAAACCTAAGTTCTAGTTATCAAACACAAGAAACCCTTCCATGATTTTCCTCTCCAAACACCCAAAAGCTCTTTAATCACACCTAACTAACATCCTCTTTGAATTTAAGATTCATTAAAGCATAAATAAGTGAAAATTTACCTTGCTAGAAGAGTGAGAAAATCCACCCAAGAACTTCACTCCTTGCAACTAAGCTTGAGATTTAAGAAGTAATCTAACCTAGGGTTTCACTTGAAATGGTGTTTCTTCACTAAAAAATGGCTAAATCAAGCTTAGGGTTTTTAGTGTTTTTCTCCTTGAAGTGGCCGGCCAAGAGAGAGAAGAATGGAGGGAAAATTGATTTGAATTTTTGAAAACAAGAGGTTAAATAGAAGGACTTAAGTCAAGGCATTGGTTGATGATTGACAAGTGGCCAAGTCTTGGCCTAGAATTGAATAATATCTTTGCAAATTGCCTTCTAATCCCTTGATGCAAAATGTAACCCACATAATACCACATAAGTTTTATGCATTTGGCTATATAAAATATGAAAAATGAAGTCCTAAATTAAACGATGCAATACACATGAAATTGAGTACTTTAGGAAAAATAATGCACTAAATGATTATATGGTACACTTAATTGAAATTTTTTTTTTCCTAGGGTTCTCACACAAGCCAGTTACTTTCTTCAGCAGCAATTGAGTGAGACTCGCCAGAAATGGTCTACCTATGATCAATAATTCTACTCAGTGGTTTGTACTCCAAAGCATTGGGAACATTACTTGATCCAGAATCAGTTTGTACTCTATACGGATCACCAAGCCTTAAAGTACATCAAGTTAGAAATATGTGAGTAAAATGCATGCCAGGTTGAGTGCTTATATATAGCAGTTTCTATTCATTTTGAAGCATATAGCCAGATAGCAAAACAAGGTAGCAATGCTTTAAGTAGATGGGCTACTTTGCTCGTAACTATGAACCATGAGACCATAGGATTTGAAATATTGAAAGAAGCCTATATGGATGATGATGATTTTAAGAATTGTGGTTTGCATGCAAGACTAAAGCAACACAAGATAACTTCCATATATATGATGGTTATCTTTTCAAAGGTAATCATCATGCATTCCTCATGTTTCCTTGCATGAGTAATTGATTCGTGATCTACATGGAAGTGGTCTTAGTGGACACTTAGACATTGATAAGACTACTTCAACTTTGGAGAAGAGATACTTCTAGTCTCAATTGAAGCGTGATATATGAAACTTTGTAGACAAATGCTACACTTGCCAAACAGCAAAGAGGCAATCTCAAAATACGAGGTTGTATACTCCATTGCCTGTCCCAGAAGCTAGTTG
Organism: Gardenia jasminoides; assembly: GCA_013103745.1. Taxonomy (NCBI): domain Eukaryota; kingdom Viridiplantae; phylum Streptophyta; class Magnoliopsida; order Gentianales; family Rubiaceae; genus Gardenia; species Gardenia jasminoides. The sequence goes on from CM023097.1 coordinate 1,403,340, forward strand.
GGAAGATTTATCAATGGATTTTGTACTTGAACTACCAAGCACACAACGAGACATAGATTCTGTATTTGTTGTGGTTGACAGGTTTTCCAAGATGGTACACTTCATTCCATGCTGGAAGACTCCAGACGCCTCTCATATTACTTGCCTTTTCTTTGAGAGGTAGTTCGTTTGCGTGGGGTGCCAAAATTTATCACATCTGATTGAGGCAATAAGTTCTTGAGCCACTTTTGGCTAACCTTATGGAAGATGTTTGATATTTCACTAAATTTTAGCATTACAGCCCATCATCAAATAGGTGGTCAGACAAAAGTAGTCAATCGTACTCTTGGCAACTTGGTGAAATCCATTTGTGAAGAACGCCCCTGACAATGGGATCATGCACTTCCTCAGGCTGAGTTCGCATTTAATAATGCAGTTCATAACTCAACTAGGAGATCACTGTTCTCTATTGTGTATGTGAAGCCTTCTAAACATGCAGTTGATCGAGTGAAACTTCCTAACATTACAGTGTATAGCACTGCAGTAGGAAATATGGCAAAGGATACACAAGCTATATAGGAGGAAGTCAAGTGGAAGTTTAAAGCTCCTAATGCAAAATATAAGACTGCTGCGGACAAGCATCGTCGGGCTACAGATTTCAAAGTTGGCGATGCGGTGATGATTTTCCTGTGTAAAGAGCAATTTTCATTTGGCCAATGCCATAAGTTGCAACCATGCAAATATGGTCCTTACAAGATTTTTGCAAAGAATCAATCTAAATGCTTATGTTGTTGATGTGCTAGAATCATGGGGTATCTCACGTACGTTCAATATTGTGGATATTTTCCTTTATTATCCATCTAATGCACCTTTCTATCCTGCATTTCAAAACAATTCAATGGTGAGTTTTTCTCAGGAAGGAGGGACTGAAGTAGAATACATTTCAAAAGATTTTCTAACTAAATGGGATTGCATGAAGGATGGAAAGAAGAAGAATATTATGGCAATAATACCACATGAAATTTTGGCCATATCTTACCATTATGACAAGATATAATGAGATTTGATAGGATTTTATTTTAATTCGATATGATTTTATTAGAATAAAAGATTGATATGATTGGCATGATTGATTGTCTTGATTAACAAGGCAACCCTTGATTGATTTTCTTGACTAGCAAGACATTCCTTCAGTTCTTTTGTACTCAAGCCTATAAATAGGCTCTTGTAGTGGGCTTTGGAGGATACTTCAATTAGCAATAAAAATTCTCGTTGGTTGTTTATCAAATTCTTACAATTTTTTAAGGTTCTTTGAATCTTGTTAAGGGTTGGTCATAGAACACCCTTAATTATTATCATAAAGTGTTCGTGTAACAATTCGGTCTATTTTGCTTCAGCATCAAAATCTGTAGAATAGGAAAAAAAACAAAAACAAAAAAACACAAAAAAATAATATGTGAAAGGAAAAACAAAGAACGGAAAGTCCACAAGAAAAATGGGAGGGATCTATGTGAAGTTGAATTCTCGTTTATGTAGCCCCATCATTTCCTCACGTGACGACAATCTCATGGAAGAAGAGAAATTCATTGGAGCGCAGCAAAATTAATTAACTATTAGTCATTGGATGGAGAAATTCATAAATTAAATGGCTTTCCACTGTCGGTGGAAATAATTCTAATATGAATTTGTAGTATGATAGAATACAAAACTGGTCAACATACCCACCATTATTCATCATATTAATCTTGCTGCCAACTGTAATAGTTTGGCATTACCTTTCTCTATTTGCCACTTGCATTATTCAATCCTAGGTTTGTTTGGATTGATCTTATTTGGTTAAAAATTTGTACTTGTATGATTGACACAATTTTCAATCACCTTTTTATCTCACATGCATCACATCATAAAGGTACTACAGTATTTTTTACACAAAATTATCCCAAATAATCTACTATCCAAATTATCAATAAATTTTTTAATAATATTTTTATCTCAAATATATTAAATCAAAAAAAGTTTCGTAGTTTTTTTTTTTTCAAAAATTATCTAGGCAATCTCCTGTCTAAACACAGTACTCAGTAATTTTCATGTTTTTATTTTTCTTTTTTTCGCCCTCCAAGCAAAATTTGTTTTGCTTTTGAACTTGCCGCATAACGATGGATGCTTCTTTGATAACGACTGCGTTGAATATGACGTGACCATATAGCAATAGCCCTTCTTCACTCATTTTGAGTGATCATTCACACGATCAAGCATGTTCTTCATGGCAAGTATTTGGGGCTGCCTTTGGTTGCAGGAAGGTCTAAGAACAGTGTGTTTGGGTATATTAGGAATAAAGCTTTAGGAAAAATCAAAAGTTGGAAAGGCAAGTTACTGAGCCAGGCAGGTAAGGAAGTGCTTTTAAAATCTGTAGTTCTTGCTATGCCATTGTGTTTAAGTTATCCAAGAATTCATGTAATGACATTTGCAAGAGAATGGCGCAATTCTCCATGCCGACTATCCGTCCACAGAATTCTCAATTTTAGAAGAGGAGGATTGATATCACTTCTCCAGACAGTGCAAAGAAATTGCTAGTGGACTGGGCATGATCGTGAAACGTGAACAGGAACATAAAGAAACAAAAGTCATGTAATTATTCGGATCTAACAACCTTGTTTTTGGCGTTTAGTGTTAAAATTCGGACAGCCAACAAAAACCAAACAAAATGGCGAGTTAAAGGATTAAGATGACTTCCAAGTAGACGTACATAGATATAGCAATAAATTGAAAAAGATGCAGCCGTGCAGTTTTTTTTTTTTTTTTTGGTTTGATGCTAAGACTTTGCGGCTGGCTTTGTTTGAATTACCATTTTTCTCTAAAAAAATTTTTACATTTTTTGTGAACATATTTTTTAATCACCATTTTCTTTATTCTCATGCACATCAAATTGGTATAGCACATTTTTCTATAAAATTTTTATAGAAAAAAAAATCCAAATGGACTCTAGATTCAAAATGTAATAAAACCAATCTTGGGGCTGGTGATGGATCAATACATTGATTGGAGGGTGGGAAATTGTCCCCCTCAACTTTGAACTGCTAGAAATTAGGTAGAATGCTTTTCAAATTTAATCCATTTAAAAAAGAAAACTTTAAAATCCATTTGTCTCACATTTGCACCCCATAAATTCCGGTAGAATTTCCATCTACCGCCGAATAGCCCCTTGAGAAACCAAACATTTTACTAGCATCATATTTGAAAAGTAGACGATACAACTTATAAAAGAATGTCTGTCCAAACTTTTTCTTTTTTTCTTTTTTTTAGTGTAAGTGAGGGGTGGTCTCAAACTCAAGACTTTTCACTTATATAACCTCCCATCTGCTATTCAACTCATCCCTCCACTCCCCCACCCCCACTCCAAAACTAAATTTTTTTGACATATATAATAATCAATTAAAAAATAATCACAACTTAATTTATATGTTATTGACCCAATGCTATGTACTCCTTAACCACACTTTGACTCTACCTAAACCAAGGGCTGAGGTAGGCTTAACGTAGGGTAAAAACCAAAAAAAAAAAAAAAAAAATCCCTTATGTGAACATTTTGATGAAACCAAAATTGGCTAAGTCGCTGACGTGTCACTAAAAAGTTGATAACTTCTCATGTCCACAACTTGAAATGTAGGTAATGTAAGGTTTTTTTTTTTTTTTAATACACTGTTAGCATATGTACGAGCAATATTGGATGTATCCGACGTAGTTTAACTTTAAATTTAAAATTCCAATATATATATATATATATATTTTTTTTTTAAATTTAACACATATCCAAAACTATTAGTGTAAAAACCTTTACACAAATAGTGCATAAAACCTAAATGCAATGTATAATCCTAACATTACTAACTTAATACATAGAGTTTGTTTGGTTCACTGATTGGATGAAATGGGATGTCTCATCTTTGGATAATTAATCCTGAGATTAATCATCATCATGGGATTACCCATCCTTGCTATCCAATGCTTGGTTTATTAATATAGTTGTAGGTTTTGTCTAAAAGAATATGATAAATCATTATTACCTCTTATAATTATCCTCGAATGAATAATACCAAAACCCCGCATGGGATAACCTTATCCCCTCTAGAGAGGATTAAATTAATTAATATAGATATCTAATCCAATTATAAAAATGCAATCAAACATTGGATGAGACAGGATAAGTCATCTAATCCTGTCTCGTCCCATAAACCAAATGAACCCACAGTGTATTAGTGGGGAAGGCCAGATGATTAATACTCACATGATAGTCCATAATGTACATAACATTAATATGAATACATGTTAAGACTCCAAGAATTAAAAATTTTGAATTTATACCCTCTCTGAAAAAATTGTAGGAATACAAAAAATTCCTTTCTTTATGCTTTATGATCAGTTACTTAAATGGTTACCAGCTGTAGAAAATAACTAGAAAATGAGTTGCAGCCGGCAGGGGCAGGGCCCAATTAATGTCAGGTCAACTATGTGTCTGTACATGTTGATCAATAAAGTTCAGTGTACTGTACTGGTAGTGGCTTACTAGTCTTGCTCTTCTTCACAACACTGTATATGAGTATGACTCGACCTTGCACAGCAAGCTGGAGCCTCCCCATCCATATTCGTTGATAGCTAAGCTTTCAAGAAGCAAATCACGATCAGCCTTGCGAGATATGGCACAGGTTGGAGTAGGATTTGCCTTGCGAAATCTGCTGCAGTTGATCGATGAGAATCGCGGATTGATAAGCGATAACTATGAGAAAATCAACGATCTCCAGGCAGACCTCCGGCTCTTGAAGGCTTTCATTTCCGAGTATACTGACAAGTGCCGCTACTCAAAGCCCCCGACGGAGCTGGCGGAGGAGATCGGGAGCAGGGTTTTCGAGGTGGAAGATCTGATGGAAACATACATCGCGGAGGAGATACAGAACCAAAGCAAGAATCTCTCCCAGAAAGCAGTAGGCGCCAGAGAACACCTAAACAACCTCAGGACCTTAGGTGAAACGGTACAAAAGCTGAGCGCAAAGGTGAAGAAGATCAACGAGGACAACGAGGAGATTAGCCTTCACGCCATGGCATTAGAAGCGTTGTCCAGAGACTCGAGACATAAGTCAATGTCTGAAGAAAATCAGGTAACTAATACTCCTACCTAAAATTAGGTTACTGTTAGAAGTTTGTAATTTCATTTGGAGGATAAGTTCATAATTAGATGGAATGTTTTTGTTCTTCCTTTACAATTTGTGACCATTTATACATACACACTGCACACGGAATAAATTCTTGATGCATGATATTCCCCAGTACTCAACTGTTTATCTATATCTATATCCATATCTATACTCTATACAAAACTACCATGAGTTTTGGTACTTTGGAGTGTAAGTGTAAGCACTGTTGTGATCTTAGTTTTACTTATTCCCATTATGCCCTTATTAATTAATCATTAAGTTTTATATCGTGCCCTTATTATTTAATGTTGATTAGAGTACACTATATTATACATAGTGGTTTAAAAGAAAATAATGCTGAGGGAGAAGATAAATTGTCATCAATCACTGGTTAATGAGAAGACAAAAAGTTAAATTAATAATTAAATTCACCATACTACACCATATTGATTAAGAAAAATAATATGCAAAAATAATTCAAAAATACTTAGATACAAGGTTGACAAACACTAAAACTAATGAATATTTATTGACAAATACCAAAACTAATGAATATTTATTCTATTCTTAATGTTGTAACTACAATAAAATATATAATGACTTAGTTAGTTATGACAACCTTCCGTTTTTAAAGATTTTACAATGGTAGAATGCACAATAACCATTTAGTTTTTTCTTTAATGCAATAAAGATTGTATTTGACTTGCAATTATTATATTTATTTGTCACAAAATTTTTTTATCAATAATATGTTATCAATCAAAATTTTTGAAAACAAAGTTTTTGTGTGTGTGTGTGTATTTTAAAAAGTTAGTATATATTAAAGATGTTATATTTTGAGAAAATATATTCACGTGCAAAAGCATGTGAGGTAAGTGTAAGCACTATTATGATCTTAGTTTTACTTATTCCCAATATGCCATTATTAATTAATCATTAAGTTTTATAATGTGTCCTTCTTATTTAATATTGATTAAAGTACACCATATTATACATGGTGGTTTAAAAGAAAATAATGGTGAGGGAAAAGACAAATTGTCATCCATCAATGGTTAATAAGAAGACAAAAAGTTAAATTAATAATTAAATTCACCATATTACACCATATTGATTAAGAAAAATAATATGTAAGAATGATTTCAAAATACTTAGATGCAATATTGACAAACACTGAAACTAATGAATATTTATTAACAAATATTGAAACTAATGAATATTTATTCTATGTACATTTTGTATTGTATTTAACTTTTCAAGATTGTGTTTATATTCACATTCTCTCCCATTTTCCTCACTTCTTCATGTTTTAAACTCTAAAAAGTCATCAAAATATTGCTCACAAATGTTCTTCTCAAATTTATCCTATTTTTTATTTACAAATTATTATTTTGAGGAGTATGTCATTGGCAAAAGGAATCACTGCTTCATTTTTTTAATGAAATTTTATCAAGCCATCAATGAAATCTTGCTAAATTATGCACAAAACTTGGGAATGAAATAGTTATATGGTTACAAGGGAGAAAAAAAAAAAGGTTTTCCAATTGGAGTTATGATGGTGATTAATTTAATGTAATGCTCCAATCTAAAACCGTTTATTGATTACTTCATTCCCGTTCGCTTCATCCCATTTTTCCACTATTCCTAATTTCCTCCAACTCCTCAGGCTACCTTTGCTAAAATGGAAAAATGATACAATAAAGAGATAATAGTAATCATGAATTGAGCCATTCATATCCCATAAAATCGCTTAAATCAAGATTTATTGGAGAATAAAACTACAAATATATTTTTCAAATTACATGAAAAAGAAAGCCTAATTATGAAGAGGGCAAATATAATGAAGGTTTAGATTTGAAACTTTAATTTGCATATACTTGAGAGCGGCCCTAAAGAATCTTAAAATATTATTTTAACCCTGTCTAAATTTTCTATGAAACTATACAAGTTTAAATTTAAGAGATTCTTGAATTGTTACATTGATTTTAGAGGTCATGACTTCCAACATATTTTACTTGCAACTGAAAAAGACGTCACTTTTGCAATGGCTAAAATGAGCATATTTCAATAAATATTTTGCTCAAGTTTGATTACATGCATGGGGTTGAAACATGATAGAATATTCTTGATGTTGTAACTATAATAAAATATTCTTGATGTTGTAACTATAATAAAATATATAGTGACTTATTTTAGTTATGATAACCTTCTATTTTTAAAGTTTTTACAATGGTAGAATGCACAATAACCATTTAATTTTTTCTTTAATGCAATAAAGATTGTATATGACTTACAATTATTATATTTATCTATCACAAATTTTTTTTTGTCAATATTATATTATCAATCTAAATTTTTGAAAAGAAAGTTAGTGTGTGTGTGTGTGTGTGTATAATTTAAAAAGTTAATATAGATTAAAGATGTTATATTTTGAGAAAATATATTCACATGCAAAAGAACATGAGGTATTACTAGTTTGATTATATGGCTCTGCATTTTCTAGATTATTCGGAAAACAGTACTCAATGATAAATTTAAAGAAAAGTAAAATTTCTATAAATTTTCCGGGGTCCAATATGATCAATAGTTTTTGATTATCTATGTATATATACATATATGTATATATATGTATGTATATGTACATACTGTGTATATATATATATATATCTCTGTGTGTGTATGTATATATGTATATGTGTGTGTGTGTATACACATACATATATAATATGTGTATATATATGCATATACAAATGACAATCTATACACACACACACGTAATTGTCATTTCGATAATTCACATAAAATTGCAAAATGTCATTCTGATTAGCGTATAAACTGAAAATCTGAACGGAAAGAATGAAATATCCCAATTAAGAGAATAGATGATATTCTGTTGTATATGAGCAACTCCTTTGGGCATTAACACACTACATACAAATCTAAATAATTAGTATTGAGAAGAAATGATGAGATATGTCATTAGTGAAAAGAGACTACTAACAAAGAAAAAGATTAAAAAGAAAACTTTACTCAACAAGCAACCAAAGCCAGAAAAGAAAAGGAATGAAAAAGCAATACGTAAATATTGTACATCGCCAATGTTTTATAATTTTTTCCCTGTCTGTCAACGCATTCTTTTCTATAGGATGTATCTTTCTCCATTGATAGTAGATACAATAGCCGATCAAGACGCATGATACAACTAATAACAAATTGAATTTGAATTTCAAATCTTGGATATGTGGCATGCATCCAATCCTCCTTGGTGTAGTAGTTTGTTCAATAGTTTTTTAATATATATTTTTATATATTAAATCTTTTGACATATGTAATGAAAACCTGGCATATTTTCTAGTGATTCTTCCATTTTCATTCTCATAGATTGGAGGCAATCAAGAGGCAGACAGATTCATTGGGCTTGAGGATGCAGTTGATCAAGTATTGGAATGTCTCGGTGGGAAAAACCTGGTTCAAGGCAAATTCGAGGGAGAGGAGCACAGTGAGTCAAAGGAGCTAGAAGTAGCATCAATACAAGGCATGCTTGGGCTAGGAAAGACGACACTTGCAAGAAAGGTCTTAAATGACTCAAGAATCGAGTACCATTTTTTTACTCGTATATTTTTCAGTGTTTCAAATGAATACAGCAAGAAAGAAGTGCTTCTTGGTATACTAAGTGGCTTCATCAAGAACATTAGCGAGCAAGACAAGTCAGTGGAAGAATTAGTTGACATGGTCAAAGAGGAATTGAAGCACAAGTATTTGATTGTCATGGATGATGTTTGGGAAAATGAAGTTTGGGAAGATATCAAAACATTTTTACCCGACAATAACAACGGGAGCAGGGTGTTAGTGACTACTCGAAATGACTTCGTGGCCAACTATGTGGCAACAAAGACTAGACCATATTTATTGCGACATATGTTTCCTGCAGAGGCCGAAGAATTACTGAGGATCAAGGTTTTCCATGAAAATACATGTCCAGAGGAACTGGAATCCATTGAAAAGGAGATTCTCGCTAAGTGTGGCGGGCTACCACTGGCAATAGTGGTAACAGCTGGTATTCTTAGGAATCATCCAACAGACCCTACGTGGTGGCGCGAGGTGCTTAGCAGTGTAGCTGAGTTACGATACCCCCAAAAAAGTATTGATGATTTAATAAGACGGAGTTACGATACCTTGCCTGACGTACTCAAATCTTGTTTTCTCTACCTTGGGGTCTTCCCTGAAGACTTTGAGATCCCCGTGTCGAAATTGTTGCAATTGTGGATCGCTGAGGGTTTCATTCCCCAATCTGAGAAAGCAAGCATGGAAAAAGTAGCAGACTTACGTTTGAGGGAGTTGGTTGGCAGGAATTTAGTGATGGTGCGAAGGAGAACTTTAAGTGGTCGGATTAAGACGTGTACAATCCATGACACACTGCATGACTTCTGCAAGAAGATGGCCAAAGCAGAAAATCTTTTCCAACAAGTTCACATGGACACCAATTCATCTTCTGGCCGTCGCCTTACCTGTATTAACTCTTACTTCCAAGAGTACGTTCATACAGAACAGCCTGCTGAGAAAGTCCGCTCACTCCTGAGCTTTGGGGAAGAAATTATGTTGAGGAAGGATCTTTGCCCAAATATGTGTAAGCACTTCAAACTACTCCGAGTGTTCGATATTTTATCTGTCAAGCTTCCTGGTCGTTTTCCAATCCAACTACCTAACCTTGTTCTCCTAAAGTTCCTTGCCATCTGTTGCGAGCTCCAAATCCTTCCCAAAAAGATGTCCAGCCTGGTTAACTTACAGACTCTTATAGTTCACACAACAAACCCTACCCTTAGAATAGAAGCTGATATCTGGGGGATGACAAAGCTAAGGCATCTGCGTACCAATACCTCCACAATCTTGCCTGAATGTTCAAGGCAATCCCCTAGAAGTGAAAACCTGCAAACTCTATCTACTGTTGCACCTGAAAGTCTCATAAATGATGTGTTTGAGAGGACTAAACAGCTCAAGAAGCTTGGTATACGTGGGAATTTAGGCACTCTTGTTAAGGCCAATGGTGACTCTCGCTTGTTCGACATTCTCTGCGAACTAACATCCCTTGAGAATCTGAAGTTACGCAATAATGATGTAACTTCCAAGCTGTTTGCTCTTCCTCCAGTACACAAATTCCCAGCAAGACTAACAAGGTTGAGTCTGCAGGATACAAGGCTAGATTGGCAAATTCACATGCCGATACTTGGAAAGCTTCAGCTTCTTGAGGTTCTCAAATTAAAAGACAATGCTTTTATGGGAGAGGATTGGCAGACAGGAGGAGGGGGGTTTCGTTGTCTTAAAGTTCTGTTCATTGGGCCAACAAATTTAAAGTTATGGGATGCTAAAGCCACTGATTTTCCAGAACTCAGATGCCTTGTCCTCAAGCTATGCAAGGAACTTCTGCAGATCCCATCTGACTTTGTATACATGAAAAACCTTGAGATGATTGACCTAGAATATACTAAGGATTCAGTAGTTTCTTCTGCCCGGAGAATTGTGCAACAACAATTAATGGAAATTATTGCAGGGCGAAATGATAACAAGACTGCCCCGATTAAGCTCAGTGTTTATCCTCCAGCATGGTGATGGCCAAGTATATATGCTTCGTAAGTGCTTCTTTGATAGGTTGATGAAATAGTTCTAACTTATACTCCTGAATCTATTTCTTAATGCATAATCTTCTATGGAATTGAAAGATCACATTTTGCAGGAATTGATGTTTACTAGCTTCGTCTTCTGCTCTTCAAATGAACCTTGAAATGGTGGAGCTGACGCTTCTATCTCCTTCCATGCTTTCTTCTCTGTTCTGTGTTAATAAAACGTAGCCTCCTGGATCTGGGCAACATTGTTCAGCTAGTATACCGTCTTTGGGTTGTTTTTGTTTTGGTATCTTTGATAATGTCAAGTTTTCTTTTCGATGAGTTTATTGTTAAGAAAATAAGGCCATAGATCTCCTGCCCAATAAAGTGATTGAGAAACAGGTGGATACATATTTTGTTTCTGCTAGGAAACTCGGTTTGTTCAAATATGGACCCTTGTATTTTCTTCCTGTTGAGAGGTCACTCTTTTGCCTCGTAATCTTGTTTCCTTGTATTGTCAAGTTTGTGTTGAATCCCAGAAATACTCTTCTATGTGGTTATTCATTTCCTTTCCATTTTATGATTCAAGGACTCCTACGAAGTTATCTTGTCTGAATGTTTAAATTTTTGCTGCATTTTGGCCCGGGACACATAAGCTAGTTACATTAGAAGCGAGAATAGGTATTTTGGCAAACAGAAACCTACTAAGTAATATTTGTAGGTGAACTTGTGAGGTCCCTGAATAGAAATGCTAGAACGACATGGGGGCTCTGAGTCAACTCCAAGTCTCCTACAATTCTGATGCCTCCAGGGAAAATATGTATGCATTGAATGGATGAAGTGTGTATTCCCTGCAACCTCAAATTTTAATCTGGTTGCTAGTTGAAAAATAATTGCGTTTAAAAGGAAAGGTGGGAATGATCAATGGCATCCGATGTAGGATCTGCGGTTGGATTCCTCTTAAAAAAGCTGGTGCAGGTAATAAGGGAGAATCATGACTCTAGAAGCGGTGCTGGTACCGCAGTCACGGAACTCTCAGCAAACCCTGATCTTCTGACGAGCTTCGTAAGTAGGTAAACTGAAAAGCACTTTGAAAATGATACCCTGAAAATTTTGGCAAAGCAGGTCAGGAGTCTCACACATGAAGCTGAAGATGTCATCGAAGAATACATCTTCTATGTTATACTGCAGAAAAGCAGGGGGAAGTTTGAAGAAGCACTTCACTTGGACATATTGCATCCAACTTTCGGGCTGAAAGTAAAACGATTGAGATGTCAGATCGCAGTATGAAGGAAAATACTCAAGTAACCATAGTTATGGTAACAAAATACCTGATATTACAGGTAAAAACACTTTAGTAATCATTTGGTTATTTGTTAGACTGGTCATTTAGATAAGATAATGCCTAAAAATTAGCCTAAAATTTTGGAAGTAAGTTTTGCATAAAAAAGAATAAGTTAACTTAATAAATTAGTAACTTTTATGTTTCAAAAGGTAAATTAGAAATAATATGAAACTTACCTTTTCTTGAAAATAAACTACTATTTTATATCTCAAATTTACTTTTAATGAGAAGTAAGTTTTGCATCTAAAAGAGTAAGTGAGCTGAATAAATTAGTAACTTTTATGTCTCAAAAGGTAAATCGGTTGAAACTTACATTTTTTTGAAAATAAATTAGTATTTTATATCTCAAACTTACTTTTACAGATAAGTAAATTTTGCATCTAAAACAGTAAGTTAGATCAATAAATTAGTAACTTTTATGTTTCAAAAGGTAAATCGTAAAAATTATATGAAACTTACTTTTTTTTTTGAAAATAAATTATTATTTTATATCTCAAACTTACTTTTAAAGATAAGTAAGTTTTGCGTCTACAATAGTAAGCTAAGTTAATAAATTAGTAACTTTTATGTCTCAAAAGGTAAATAAAAAATAATATGAATCTTACCTTTTTTTAAAAATAAATTGCCATTTTATATCTCAAACTTACCTTTAAAGATAAGTAAGTTTTTCATCTAAAAAAGTAAATTAAATTAATAAATTAGTAATTTTTATGTCTCAAAAGGCAAATCGGAATTTATAGAAAACTTATATTTTTTTGAAAATAAATTACTATTTTACATCTCAAACTTACTTTTTAAGAGCAGCAAGTTTTGCATGTAAAAGAGTCAATTAACTTAATAAATTAGTAACTTTTATGTCTCAAAAAGTAAATTAGAAATAATATTTGATCCTCGTCAGCTGTTGGTTAACAATATGACTTAGCACAAAGGTTGAAAATATTCTTCAACAAATTATTTACATGCTAATAGATGCATGCCGAAATGTTATTAGTATTACATATCCAATGTTATATTGTGTGCTGATTAGATTTCTCACGTTCTAGTGGAAACTCCGGGGAAAAATCTGTCGGACAAAAATTAGTCTCAAGTTAGGCCCGCTATTAACAAACTAGTATTATGATACAGTATGTGTTATCCCCCTAGAGGTAATTCTTTAGAGTAGACTTTAAAATTGTTTTTATGATTTCAGTATTATTTTTAGGTGTTTAAGTAGGATTTTCATTATTATTGGAATAATGGACTGATTGTGTCGGGTCTTCTAATAGATCCTATGATGGGCACTCGACATGGTCCGATACAGATACATAGTTTTGTTTGTTTAGAATTTCTAGTGTGTTTTGTTTCTTTTTTAAAGAAGGACTCTCTTATCTTATAAATAGATATAGTTAGGGCTATTGTAGGCACTTCTGATCATACTTTTTCTAATAAAATATTTTATTGGTTGATTTTTCAATTGTTTGTGAGTTTTCTCTTGTTCTCATGAATTTTTGATTTATGGTTGGGTATCGTTCGTGTAATAATTCTCGTAAGTAGTCTCTTCTCATAAGAAGTCTCATAAGAAGGGTGATCATGTGACCCCTTCGTTTTTCATGCTTCCGCCGCCGCCGCATTAAGTGGTATCAGAGTAGGCTTCTCCTGTGACGACCACTAGTGTTTCCATGACGATGCAAGATCTACACCAATTCAATGATCGCATAGAGGATGGCCTAGAGGAAGTATTATGGAGGGTGCGACAGTTGGTCTCACAACACAATAAGATATCTTCGCGTCATAGGCGCTCAAGCAAGAGATTCACTCCTAACAACTCCTATGATTGAGTAGTTTCTCCTCCAAAAACTCATAGTTATCAAATCTATGAGAATCGACATTATGGGACCACTCAACAACAATATTCGATCTACGAAACTTTTGCACTAATCGCTATGGTAAAATCTGAACCTGTTAAAAAATCCGGAGTTTGAAATTGTAGATGAGGAGGAACATACCTGTGGACCTGATGATGAAGATTTTGAAGCAGAATTTATCTTATCTTCCCTACTGGCGACCCCAGATTGAGTTTAACTCTACAAATATAGAGATTGAGGGGTTCAACGAGTTCAAGGATTTAGAGGCTAAAGAAATTTTTGCAGACTATATACCAGCTACCCCGTCCCCCGTTGAATTGTTTCCTAGTGATTTGAAGGATACAATAACTTTACCGGATAAAGAAAATATTAACCTTGGTGAGGAAATTTTTTTTCATGAATTTGTTCCTATTGAGTATTTTACAGTGGAAACCAAGAAAATTGAATTTCCTGTTGATCATGAAAACGTGATAAAATTTGTTGTCATTAACAAAGATGGAGATATTGTTGGTGTTGCAATTTTTCTGGAGTCTCGTACGGTTTCCTATTATCATAATTGGGTGTTAAATTTTCATCACAAGCATCGACTTTTCAAGATTCGCAGAAGGATCATAAGCGTTTATTCTCATAAGACATGTGTCAAATTTCTTTGTAGAACTCGGGGATGAGTTTTTGTTAAATAGGGGAGTCTGATACGGTATGCGTTCCTCCACCCCAAAGGGTCAGTAGAATAGATTTTAGGATTTTTTTTATAATTTTAGTGTTATTTCTAGATGTTTTAATAGGACCGTTGTTATTATTGGAATAATGGACAGATTGTATTGGATCTTCTGATGGATCCTATGATGGGCACTGATAGGGTGATATTTATACGTGTTAACTGGGATTATTTGGGCTTGAAATCTCCCATTTATTGTGTAAAGAATTGGTTAACTGCTTTTATGTGGGTTTTGTATCAATTACAGGGACTTGGTATGAAAAGTGGGCTTTATTGGCAAAAATTTCAGAAGACTTGCTTCTCCAGGACGTGCCTGTGTTTAAGAAAAGGGAATTGCAGGCAGATTGAAGGTCCATGTGGGGCCCAGCACATATTTCCTGTTTTGTTGGCATACTGAAGCTGTGTGGGAAAGTCAACACTATTTCCTTGTTGGGGTCGACTTCCAGGAGCAACTTGGAGTTGGAGTCTTACATTACTTGTGGGCTTGGGAATTGAAGACCAAAAACTTATATAAGAGAGAAGTCAAGGGCGGTGGAAATCATTAGCACCTTTAGTCTAGCTTTAGTCTTTGTTTCCTTTTTTTATTTCCGTGTGCGCCACCAGTAGGAACGGATTCTCTGTAGCCTAGCTTTGTTTTTGTTTCCTTTTTATTATTTCTTGGTGCACCACCAGTATGATAACGTTAGCCTAGCTTTTTGGTTAGTCACTTTTCTTTAGTTTTCTTTGAGCTGCCGGAGACAAGAAGAATAGATTAGTCTTGCTTGAGTTCTTTACCGTTTTTCGTCCTTTCCCGAATTTAGTGCAGACATAGTCAAACTTTAAGTTTTCTTGCTTTTCGTTGTCTTTTCCGATAGTTACCATAGTTGTGACTAGTACTTCGCCTATTTCTAGGAATTGTCCGTAGTTACAAGTTTGCTATTTTTCCTTGAAATTACTTCTTCGCTTCCTCTTCTGTACGGATAGCATGGAATCAACGACTTGCATGGTTATGATGTCGAGACGTGGCTAATTCCTTTTCTAGTTGAGGAATAATCAAGACTCGGGGCACCACAACTGTGAGATCCTTTTGGTTATTAATTTTAATTTATATGTTCATGGGTATTTAATTATTCTTTATTTTGAATTAATTATTATTTGGGTTTATTGGATAATATGGCAAGTTATTCAATTTGTCTAAATAATGTACAGTCAATTAGGGTGATGGCGCGTCGTCTTTAAGCAACCTAATTAGTAACAAACGAGACAGTTTCACCGCCTCGCAAGTGGTCTAATTTGTATCGTGGGAATAATTAATCTAGCCTAAGTAAACCCGCATGTGTATTTGCCATCTAGAATTGGATTTTTCTAATTCCTAATGCTATGACTGCATTAAATCCTATGAGCGTATCTAGGGTTGTCCAATTCACAAGAGGGTAGTCTATGAGCGTCTCTGGGTTACTATAAAATTAAGGAAAGATTAGTGGTTACACGCGTCGCTTGAATACTATAACCAATTTATTCATGAACATGTGAATATTTGTGTGTATCTATGATCAGTCGTGTGCACCGGTGCCAAGATTAATTCCTTGACTAGATTGTTTTAATTAATTGATATTTGTGTTATTTGATTCTTGCCATTTTGATTAAATTGAAATTTTAGCTTTTAGTTCTTTTTAATTATTTGTTATCTCTTTCAAAAACCCCCCTATTTCCCTGTGTGATTTGTCTACCAATTCCCTGAGGAGATGACTCTACTTGCCCTATTTACAAATTAATTGAATTCCTTGAATTAATTCTGGTATATTGGATTCAGTAAATTTCTTGGAATCAGGGTGAATCTAGTAACCCATTGTACATCCGGAGTCCTTGCTCTCGTACCGGATTTAATTTGGAAGACTTGTTGTCGGCAATTAGGCTTTTATTTTAACTTTATTTTTGGAGGTTTGACACCCGTCAAATTTTGGCGCCGTTGCCAGAGAAGCTGGTGTTTTAAGTGATTTATTGCACAGGTTTTATTTTTTGTTGTTTTATGTCTCGATATTCTCGTACAAGAAAACTTGAATTTGATCCAGAAATCGAGAAGATTGCAAGAAGGTTGACCAAAGAGGCAAAGTTGCATAAGCAACAAGATTCAACAGCGTCACCTTCAGGAATTAAGCAAGAATTTATTTCCAGTGATTTATCAAGTGAATCTGAAGAAGAAGAAGTGCAATTTCCCCAAATAGCAATGGCAGCCCAAAGGATTTTGAGGGAGTTAGCAACTCCTAATGTGAACCAACAACCATTATGCATAACATATCCCAACACGGAAGAGGCATTTGAACTTAAGTCTGGTCTTATTCATTTACTTCTTACTTTTTGTGGTGTTGCAGGTGAGGATCCACATAAACACTTGAAGGAATTCCACGTGGTGTGCTCCACAATGAAGCCTCAAGGAGTCACTGAAGATCACATCAAGTTGAGGGCCTTTCCTTTCTCTTTGGCAGACAAGGCTAAAGACTGGTTATTCTACCTGCCATCGGGATCCATCACTACATGAGAAGATTTGAAGAGTTGATTTCTAGAAAAAAATTTCCCTGCCTCTAGAACCGCCAACATAAGGAAAGAAATATGTGGAGTGAGGCAAGCAACTGGGGAGATTCTATATGAATATTGGGAGCGCTTTAAGCAATTGTGTGCCAGCTGCCCACACCATCAAATCCCTGACCAACTCTTGATACAATATTTCTATGAGGGATTATCACCAATGGATAGGAGCATGCTAGATGCAGCCAGTGGTGGGGCTTTGGTTAACAAGACCCCTGATGAAGCTAAGTTATTGATTTCCACCATAGCTGAAAATTCTCAACAATTTGGAGTGAGAGCTGACGGGGCAATGAGAAGAGTCAATGAAGTGAACCATTCTGACTTAGAAGATAAACTATCTGAGTTTACCTCTTTGGTTCGTCAAATGGCGGTGAGGCAACTACAATCTGTGAAAACTTGTGGTATTTGTGCTGCTCCCGGGCATATGACTGATATGTGCCCAATTCTCCAAGAAGATACACTTGAACAAGCCAATGCAGTGGGGGGCTTTTTTGGACCACCCCAAAGAAGGAACGACCCATTTGCACCTACCTACAACCGAGGGTGGCGTAATCATCCAAATTTCAATTTTGCTTCAAAACGCCCTGGTTTTCAATAGCCATTCCAACCAAAACCACCGGTGCAACCAGTGCAACCAATGCAACAACCTGCCACTTCCAACTCAAATATGTCTCTAGAAGATATGGTGAAGTCATTGACCCAGAGCACGAGCCAATTGCAGCAAGAGGCTCAAAGATCTCAACAAGAATCTCACAGATTTCAACAAGAGACTCTGGCTAGCATAAGGAATTTAGAAGCTCAAATGTCCCAATTGGCAACCTCCATGAGCAACCTGGAAAATAGCAATAGAGGGAGGTTACCAGGTCAAGTAATTCCTAATCCCGAGGAGAATGCTAGTGCAATGCACCTACGGAGTGGCAAGGAAGTACAGTCTTCAAGGCGTGCCCACGTCAGAGAAGAAGAAGTGTCCAGGAAGGTTGAAGAGGAAGAAGCGAGACCGTCCTCTGAAGTTCCAAAGAAAGTTGACATCCCTCCTCCTTTTCCTGGCAGGTTGACTAAAGCTAACAAGGAAGAATCTGAGAAAGAGATCTTGGAAACCCTCAGGAAAGTGGAGATCAACATCCCTTTGTTGGATGCAATTAGGCAATTGCCTAAATATGCTAAATTTTTGAAGGGCTTGTGCACTAATCGCAACAAACTGAGTCTAGATGACAAGGTGAATGTAGGTGAGAATGTATTTGCCGTTCTCCAGAGGAAATTGCCACAGAAGTGCAAGGATCTAGGTATGTTCACTATACCATGCATAATTGGAAATCAAAGAATTGAAAAAAGCATGCTTGATTTAGGTGCTTCAATAAATGTCATGCCTCTTTCAATTTTTAAAGTATTGAATTTAGGACCTCTCAAAGAGACTACTGCAATAATTCAACTAGTAGATAGGTCTAATGTCTACCCTGAGGGCCTAGTTGAAGATGTTCTAGTGAAGGTCAATGAATTCATCTTTCCTGCTGATTTTTACATTGTTGACATGAATGATGAATACTCTACTAATTCAGTTGTGATTCTTTTGGGTAGACCCTTCATGAGTACAGCAAGGACTAAAATAGATGTACATGAAGGGACTTTATCTATTGAATTTGATGGGGACATAGTAACATTTAATATTTTCGATGCTATGAAGCATCCTAAGGATACCGAGTCTGTGAATTTCATTGGCATTACTAACACAATTGTGCAAGAGAATTTTGAGCAGAAATTCATGGAAGACAAGTTGGATTTTGTCTTACAACAAGGCAAAACCGACTTGGAAATAGACGACATGGAAGAGGAGGAAGTCAAAGAAGCTATCATGTCCCTCCATTCATTACATCCTCTTCCAGATAGGTTTGAAAATTCTTTTCTACCATTGCCCACTTCTAATGAGAGAATTTTACCTTCTGTTGAACAAGCACCTAACTTGGAATTAAAGGAATTGCCCAAGCACTTGAAGTATGCCTATATGGGAGATGACAAGATCTTGCCTGTGATCATAGCCAATGACTTAGATGCGGTACAAGAGGAAAACCTTTTACGGGTCCTAAGGAAATATAAACCAGCAAGTGGATGGACGTTGGCAGACATTAAAGGCATCAACCCATCCATTTGCATGCATCACATTCTATTGGAGTCAGACGCAAAACCCGTGAAAGAGTACCAAAGAAAGCTTAATCCCGCAATGAAGGAGGTGGTGATGAAGGAAATTCTCAAGCTCTTGGAATTGGGAATTATTTTTCCTATTTCTGATAGTCAGTGGGTAAGCCCTGTCCATGTTGTTCCCAAGAAGACTGGGATCACATTGGTCAAAAATGAGAAAAATGAATTGGTGCCAATGAGATTGCAAAATGGGTGGAGGATGTGTATTGATTTCAGGAAATTGAACGCCACAACTAGAAATGACCATTTTCCACTTCCATTCATTAATGAGATGCTTGAAAGATTGGCAGGTAAGTGTTTCTTTTACTTTTTAGATGGTTATTCTGGGTATTACCAAATTATTGTTGCCCAAGAGGATCAACATAAAACCACTTTTACCTGCCATTTTGGAACTTTTGCATATCGCCGTATGCCTTTTGGTTTATGCAATGCTCCTGAAACATTTCAAAGATGCATGATGAGTATCTTTTCTGATATGATTGAGAATTGCATTGAAATTTTCATGGATGATTTTACTGTATACGGTGATTCTTTTGACCAATGTCTAGACTATCTAACAAAAGTTTTGAAAAGATGCATTGAAACAAACTTGGTTCTTAATTATGAGAAATGTCATTTCATGGTTAGGGAAGGCATAGTTTTGGGCCATGTTGTTTCATCAAGGGGTATTGAAGTAGACAAGGCTAAAATTGATTTGGTCATTAGTTTACCTTACCCTACTAATGTCAAGGATGTTCGTAGTTTTCTAAACCATGCAGGTTTTTATAGGCGATTCATCAAGGATTTTTTCAAGATTGCCCAACCATTGTCTCTCCTACTGCAAAAGGAGGTGATTGTCGAATTTGGAGAGGATTGCAAATTGTCCTTTGATACACTCAAGGGCATGTTGACTATGGCACCAATTATCTAACCCCCAGACTGGAAGCTACTTTTTGAGCTCATGTGTGACGCCAGTCACTATGTTGTAGGCGCGGTGCTTGGACAGCGGAGTGGAAAGTGTAGTCATGTCATATACTATGCCTCTAAAACATTGAACCCCGCTCAATGCAACTACACCACCACTGAAATGGATCTTTTAGCCATTGTTTTCACTTTTGAAAAATTTAGATCATATTTGTTGGGATCAAAAGTGATTGTTTACTCTGATCATGCAGCTTTGAAGTATCTCCTGTCAAAGAAAAAATCAAAGCCAAGGCTCATCCGTTAGGTACTTTTGCTGCAAGAATTTGATTGGGAGATCAAGGATCGGAACTTGAGTCAATTGATTAGAGAGGAAGAAGTTGTGCCCATATCAGAAGTATTTCCTGATGAACATCTTTTTCTTGTCAAAGGTAAGGAACCTTGGTATGCGGATATTGTTAACTTTTTGGTCAGTCATAAATTTCCTATTGGCATGAACAAGAGTAAGAGGGATAAGATAGCTTATGATTCTAGATATTATATTTGGGATGAGCCATATTTGTGAAAAATAGGCTCTGATCAAATTATTCATAGATGTGTTCCTGAAAATGAAATTCCTTCTATTCTTGCTCATTGTCATAATTACGCATGTGGTGGTCACTTTGGGCTTAAAAGAACTGCTAGAAAAAAACTTGACTGTGGCTTTTACTGGCAAACATTGTTTCGTGATGCTTATATATTTTGTAAAAGCTGTGAAAAATGCTAGAGATATGGAAGTTTGTCTCAAAGGGATGAAATGCCTCAAGTGCCAATGATATTTTGTGAAGTGTTTGATGTTTGGGGTATGGACTTTATGGGACCTTTTCCCAACTCTTATAGATTTTTATATATTTTATTAGCAGTGGATTATGTTTCGAAATGGGTAGGAGCAAAGGTTACCGGACTAATGATTCTCAAGTTATTGCAAGATTTCTAAAATCCCACATTTTTAGTAAGTTCGGGGTGCCCAGGGCTATCATTAGTGATCAAGGTACCCATTTCTGTAATCGTACCATTGAGGCTGTCATGAGAAAATATGGGGTGCATCATCATGTGAGTACAACGTACCATCCTCAGACCAATGGGCAGGCCGAAATCTTCAATCGAGAGATTAAGAGCATTCTGGAGAAAATAGTTAACCCTAACCGTAAGGATTAGAGCTCTCGATTGGATGATGCTTTGTGGGCATATCGAACGGCGTACAAGACACCCATTGGGATGTCCCCATACAGGTTGGTGTTTGGTAAGATGTGTCATTTACCTGTGGCCATAGAGCATCATCCATTTTGGGCAGTCAAGCAATGTAATTTACATGCGGAAAGAGATGGGAAGGAAAGGAAGCTCCAACTTCAAGAGTTGGAAGAAATTCGCCTTGAAACATATGACAATGCCCGTTTGTACAAGGAACGTACAAGCATTTTCATGATCGGCTCTTGCGTGAGAAATCTTTTTCTCCAGGTCAAAAGGTACTCTTGTTCAATTCATGGTTAAAATTTATGCCAGGTAAGTTGAAATCCTGTTGGATTGGACCATATGTGGTGGTCAATGTTTTTCCCAATGGTGTGGTGGAAATCCAAAGTTTAGAGACTAACAAAAGCTTTGAGGTTAATGGTCATCGTTTAAAACCTTTTGTTGATGTTTCAGATATTGGCACTGTTGAAAAAATCCATTTGATGGATCCAGTTTATGAACGATTGCTCCAATTGAAGTCATCTAACCAAAGACGTTAAAGAAAGGTGCTACTTGAGAGGCAACCCAAGGTTTTAATTTTTCATCCTTTTCTTCTTTTGGTTTTATCTTGTTCATAGTTTTTATTTATATTTGAGTAGGGTGCAATGGAGGTGGACAAAAGACTTTGTCTTGTAAGGCGTGCCCACGCCTTACTAGGGCGCACCAGTGAAACATGCACCAGGGATGATCAGAAGACTTCAGATTGTCTGACGTGCCCACACTCTCTAAAGGGATATCAGAAACGCAGAGTTGGATGAGCATCAGAAGACTTGGGCTTGCAAGGCGTGCCCACGCCTTACAGGCTCATCTCAATTCAGTGCAAAGGGAGCGATGGTCAGAAGACTTTTTCTTCTATGGCGTGCCTATGTCTTCTAAGGAGGTGGTTCAAAAAAAATCTCGGATTTCTTTTGGGTAGAATAGGATGCTATGATGATATTGGCAATTACTTTGCAAGCTTGGGTAGTGCTATGATATGATTCAATGTCTTTTCTCCTTGTGACAATGTTATTGAATGATGCACTTTGCAAGATTTGGCTAGTTGGAACCACTCTTGTGAGCTTTTGAGCTAATGGGCATTTTACTTATATTTGCTCTATTTTCTTTCATTGAATATTCTCTAATGTAATTTGAATGTTCTAGAACTTGCTATGTTGTGCATATCAAGACCTTAATTGTTGAATTTGGTGCATTTAAATGATAAGGGCACTTAAGTTACACCCTTTTGACTTTCTAAACCCTTGTTCCCATTATATTTCCCCTAGTGAACTTTGTTTGAACCTAGGCCTTTCTCTTGGTTAAATAGCCCATTGTGTTACCCTTAGTCCCTTCTTTGTTAAACTTTTTTGTTTTGAATCCCATGTCCATGGGATACCGTGGTCTGTTGCATGACATTGTTGAATGATATTGTAAGGCTAAGTTTCAGTAAGCAAGTGTGTTAGAAGTGCAAAAGATAGAAAGATGTGTTGTGTAGAAGACTAGAGCTTCTAAGGCATGCCCACGCCTTGTTAGAAAGAAAAGAAGAGAAAATAAAAAAAAAAAGAAAGAAAGAAAGAAGAAAAAAATGTTTAAAAAAAAGAGAAGAGAGAGAGAAAAAGAAAAGGAAAAAAAAAAGAGCCACAGAGCACTCAATGCCAATAAGGTGATTTGTGAGTAAAGTGCAATAAAAGTGGGGCACACCTAGTAGTTTGCACTTGCCGATTGGAAAATTTTGAATATGCCTTGAATAGATTACGTGGTTAAAGAAATGTGTTTTCATGCAGCAGGTCAATGGTATTTCCTTTGACATGCTTTAGCCTAATTTTCCTTTTTATCCAACCCCTTACCTAAGTCCCGTTACAACCCATTTCAAGACCTTTTGATTTTTGCATTGAATTTAGTATTAGAGGTAACGATGTGACATATTAGCAAGCATATGGTAACATCACTTCATCATGTGATAAGAGTGAACCCTGTGTTTTCATGGCAGAGTGGTGAGTGAAATACATCATCCTATAAGAGAAATGGTTAATTCTTGCATTTGTTGACTGTGGTAACACTGTTTAAGGGATGTTTAAGGGATGAGACTTTTGTACTCAATTATTGAACTGCCATGTGCTAGTGTTTGTAGTTGTCTATCTGAGTTTTGAAATGCTTGAGGACAAACATTGTCCTGGTGTGGGAGGATTTGATAGAGTGATATTTATACGTGTTAACTGGGGTTATTTGGGCTTGAAATCTCCCATTTATTGTGCAAAGAATTGGTTTACTGCTTATATTTGGGTTTTGTATCAATTACAGGGATTTGGTATGAAAAGTGGACTTTATTGGCAAAAATTCCAGAAGACTTGCTTCTCCAGGACGTGCCTATGTTTAAGAAAAGGGGATTGCATGCAGCTTGAAGGTCCGCGTGGGGCCCAGCGCATATTTCCTGTTTTGTTGGCATACTAAAGCTATGTGAGAAAGTCAACGTTATTTCCTTGTTGGGGTAGACTTCCAGGAGCAACTTAGAGTTGGAGTCTCACGTTCCTTGTGGGTTTGGGAATTGAAGACCAAAAACTTATATAAGAGAGAAGTCAAGGGCGGTGGAAATCATCAGCACCTTTAGTCTAGCTTTAGTCTTTGTTTCCTTTTTCTATTTCCGTGTGCGCCGCCAGTAGGAACGGATTCTCTGTAGCCTAGCTTTGTTTTTGTTTCCTTTTTATTATTTCTTGGTGCACCGCCAGTATGATAATGTTAGCCTAGCTTTTTGGTTAGTCACTTTTCTTTAGTTTTCTTTGAGCTGCCGGAGACAAGAAGAATAGATTAGTCTTGCTTGAGTTCTTTACCGTTTTTTGTCCTTTCCCGAATTTAGTGCAGACATAGTCAAACTTTAAGTTTTCTTGCTTTTCGTTGTCTTTTCCGATAGTTACCATAGTTGTGACTAGTACTTCGCCTATTTCTAGGAATTGTCCGTAGTTACAAGTTTGCTATTTTTCCTTGAAATTACTTCTTCGCTTCCTCTTCTGTACGGATAGCATGGAATCAACGACTTGCATGGTTATGATGTGAGGCGCTAATTCCTTTCTAGTTGAGGAATAATCAAGACTCACCACAACCTGTGAGATCCTTTTGGTTATTAATTTTAATTTATATGTTCATGGGTATTTAATTATTCTTTATTTTGAATTAATTATTATTTGGGTTTATTGGATAATATGGCCAGTTATTCAATTTGTCTAAATAATGTACAGTCAATTAGGGTGATGGCGCGTCATCTTTAAGCAACCTAATTAGTAACAAACGAGACAGTTTCACCGCCTCGCAAGTGGTCTAATTTGTATCGTGGGAATAATTAATCTAGCCTAAGTAAACCCGCATGTGTGTTTGACATCTAGAATTGGGTCTTTCTAATTCCTAATACTGTGACTGCATTAAATCCTATGAGCGTATTTAGGGTTGTCCAGTTCACAAGAGGGTATTATATGAGCGTCTCTGGGTTACTATAAAATTAAAGGAAGATTGGTGGTTCGGCGTCGCTTGACTACTATAACCAATTTATTCATGAACATGTGAATATTTGTATGTATCTTTGATCAGTCGTGTGCACCGGTGCTAAGATTAATTCCTTGACTAGATTGTTTTAATTAATTGATATTTGTGTTATTTGATTCTTGCCATTTTGATTAAATTGAAATTTCATCTTTTTGTTCTTTTTAATTATTTGCTATCTCTTCCAAAAACTCCCCTATTTCTCTGTGTGATTTATCTACCAATTCCCTGAGGAGACGACTCTACTTGCCCTATTTACAAATTAATTGAATTCCTTTGAATTAATTCTGGTATATTGGATTCAGTAAACTCCTTGGAATCAGGGTGAAGCTAGTAACCCATTGCACATCCGGAGTCCCTGCTCCCGTACCGGATTTAATTTGGAAGACTTGTTGTTGGCAATTAGGCTTTTATTTTAATTTTATTTTTGGAGGTTTGACACCCGCCAAATTTTGAGGATTGTTGGCACGGTGGCGGGAGGTGGAAGAATGTGGCGGTGGTGAGCGGCGACTGCGGTTGAGGAAGGAACTAAGGAGGAGGCTCTGTTTGTGGACCAAAAAGGAAAAGAAAAAAGAAGACAAAAGGAAAGAGAAAGAAAGAAAGAAAAGAGACGAGAGAAAGCTCTAGGGGATTTGACCATGAGACTTGTTGAATGAAGTTAAAATAAAAGCCTAATTGCCAACAAGAAGTCTTCCAAATTAAATCCGGTATGGGAGCAGAGACTCCGGATGTGCAATGGATTACTAGTTCAATCCTGATTCCAAGGAGTTTATTGAATCCAATATACCAGAATTAATTCAAAGGAATTCAATTAATTTGTAAATAGGGCAAGTAGAGTCGTCTCCTCAGGGAATTGGTAGATAAATCACACAGAGAAATAGGGGAGTTTTTGGAAGAGATAGCAAATAATTAAAAAGAACAAAAAGATGAAATTTCAATTTAATCAAAATGGCAAGAATCAAATAACACAAATATCAATTAATTAAAACAATCTAGTCAAGGAATTAATAGTGGCACCGGTGCACACGACTGATCATAGATACACACAAATATTCACATGTTCATGAATAAATTGGTTATAGTAGTCAAGCGACGCGCCCAACCACCAATCTTCCTTTAATTTTATAGTAGACCAGAGACGCTAATAGAATACCCTCTTGTGAACTGGACAACCCTAAATACGCTCATAGGATTTAATGCAGTCACAGTATTAGGAATTAGAAAGACCCAATTCTAGATGGCAAACACACATGCGGGTTTACTTAGGCTAGATTAATTATTCCCACGATACAAATTAGACCACTTGCGAGGCGGTGAAATTATCTCGTTTGTCACTAATTAGATTGTTTAAAGGCGACGCGCCAACACCCTAATTGACTGTACATTATTTAGACAAATTGAATAACTGGCCATATTACCCAATAAACCCAAATAATAATTAATTCAAAATAAAAAATAATTAAATACCCATGAACATATAAATTAAAATTAATAACCGAAACGATCTCACAGTTGTGGTGCCCCGAGTCTTGATTATTCCTCAATTAGAAAAGGAATTAGCCACGCCTCGACATCATAATCCATTGCACATCCGAAGTCCCTGCTCCCGTACCGGATTTAATTTGGAAGACTTGTTGTTGGCAATTAGGCTTTTATTTTAACTTTATTTTGGAGGTTTGACACCCGCCAAGCACCCAACATGGTCCGAACCAAATATGTAGTCTTGATTGTTTAGCGTTTCTAGCATCTTTTGTTTCTTTTTTAAAGTATGACTCTCTTATCTTATAAATAGGTATAGTTAGGGCTATTATAATCGCTTCTGATCATAATTTTCCTAATAAAATATATTATTGGTTGGTTTTCCAATCGTTTGAGAGTCGTTCTCATGAATCTTTGATTCACGATTGGATATTGTTCGTGTAACGATTCTCGTATGAAGTGTGTTCGTGTGACCCCTTGCGTTTTTCACACTTCCACCCCCACATCTTATTTATTCCACCAAACCTGGGTATTATGGATAGATAAGTGGAATTGGCGTTTGAGCTATCAGGCCCAGTAAATTATCCCATTCATACGAAAATCCACCAGATACATCTATTAACCAACGGATGGTCCCAGACGAATACGATAAAAAAGACATACATAAGGTCATAATTATGAGTATTATCAAAGACTAAAACAAGCGAAACGAAAAGCCCCCAGATGAAAACAAGAAACTGCATATAAATTTCATCAAGCAAACATCCAGGATACGTCTATAGTAGAGTTCTTCTCAAATTCACCACAGATTCAGCGGAACACCAACCAATATCCAAGTGCTAGTTGGCAATCACAATCAGTCATATTGCGACATCCAGTTCCAGATTTAAAATGAAACACTTGAGCTCACAAACAAGTCTTTCGAGTAATAGATCTCAACCTCGTTTAATTCTGTGAGCACCAAATTCTCCACGGATATCTAAATCAGAGCTTTTCACCAATTGAACCTGTCAAAAGGCAAAGAAGAATGCTCTCAGGGAACAAGAATCAAACATGGTTTACTAAGCTAAAATATAGGGTAAGAAATTACAAGTCTAGCACTCAAATCACTTCCAAGAGATAACAGAATAACATGCACTGAGTTTCAAGAATATCAAAAAGGAAAAGGTAATAAGAAATAAAAAAAAGTGAATGCCCATTAAGATTTAAAAAAATTTCCCAAAATCCAGCAGTTTAAAGTTCTTAGAATTTTTGAGCTACTCGTGCGTCTTCAATTAGATAGAAATGGGTAAATTGCTAAAAATCCATCAAGTAGACTAAAAGTAAGTTAGTGAAAGATAAAGTAACCTGATGACAATGATGCTCATGATTTTGAATTTGAACTCCTGATAACGACTTTGATCTCCCCAGTTTCTTCCCTAATCTTAATTGCTGACTCTTCTGTAGACAGCCCACACCAGTGCACTTCAATTGTTTCCAGTGTAGTTATGTTCGCAAAGTCATCAGGAATTTCCTCGAGTTCTTTGCAATTTTGTAAGACAAGTCTCTGAAGTCTGGGGAGTTGTTCGTAAGAGGCAATCCATTCCACAATGTTCAGCGTCTGTAAGCTCAAGAATTTGAGTTTCTGGAACTGTCTATCCTCCATCTTCCATGTTCGCCCTTCAAAAGCACCAGAAAGTAACTTCAGAACCTCCAGGTTTTCCAGTTTTCCAATTGCAGAGATGTGACTCCATGGTAGGCGAAAGTTTGATAGGGTCAATGTCTTTAGATTCATAGGGAGATTGAACTCGCCATTTTTAAGAGGGCTCCCATAGTAAAATATCTTGAGTGACTCCAAATGAGTTAGAAACCTCAATCTGGGAAACTGATTGCAATTAGTGGATGAATCTTGTGATTCGAAAAATATGCAGCTCAGTTTGCCAACATTTAGAAACCTCTTTATTATCCTGTCTGCATCCTCACCACAAGCAAACGATGGGCGGGAAAAGCTGACCAAGTTCGCTAATTCAGAGTTGTCACCGGGCTGCTCTTCATCATCCCAGTTGAAAGCAACGTGTGGATTAACATAAAGATGCCTCAAACTTGTCATCTGCCATATCGTATTTGGTAACATGATCTTACCACGCAATCCTTTCACAATAAGAGTTTCCAACCTCCTGAGGTTGGATATCGATTGTGGAATAGAGCGCAGATAACCCCCAACCGCTAGATATCTTAATTGAACCAGTTGTCCAATTTCTGCAGGAAAAGAAACACCAACATTGATGCATTCAAAATCCAACACCCTGAGTAATTTGAAGTTCTGCCAAATGAACGAGATGTCATAAGGGCATCTTGGTTCTGAATCTGTGGAGGCAAAGAACAACAAAGACCGTGTGCCTGGGCCAAAAGGTCTCGATTCAACAAAATGGTTGCGCTTCAATGAAATAGCCAGCCGATAGGAGGGCAATGACACAGGACATGAGTTATGGTGAAAATCAAATTCAAAACCATAATCTGAACAAGGAAAAGAAGCATATGGCTCAGTAGATCTGGTTACTAGCTGAAAGAGGCTGGCATCTTTGAGCTTTGACTTGCAGAAATCAAGTATGAGATCATGAAGGCGACATGATTTAACCTTCCCGTCGGATCTTCTTTTGGAGATTATCACCAAGCTTCTGTCAATCAAATCCATCAGGAAATCCTCCGCAACTTCTTCAAAACTCTTTTGCTCAAGTCTTGGTATGAACCCTTCTGCAACCCAAAACCGTATTAACTTGCGGACAAGAATATCTCTTTCTTCACTGAGAACCACCAAATAGCAAAAGCATGATTTTAGATGTTCTGGCAAGTGGTTGTAGCTCAGTTCCAGGACTCGTTTACATCCAGCTTCTCGAGCTTCTGGATTATCAATTACTTCTGAGCTTAAGGCGTCTGCTATTTTTTTCCAAGAAGTTGGGTTGTTTACTGGGGCTTTCAGTATACCAGCTACAGCAACAAGTTCCAGAGGCAATCCTTGACAGCGGCGGGCAATTTCTTTTCCCACTACCAACAACTCCTCAGGGCAACTTTCTCCTCTGAACACCTTCTTTTCCAGCAACTTCCAACTTTCCTCCTCAGAAAATGGGCGAAGTGAATGAGGATCACTATCAGGCTTAAATTCCGAGGCCACTCTATAGCTGCGACTGGTTAAGAGAATTCT